>OX387344.1:11655833-12894166 GCA_947563465.1 Archips xylosteana
AAATGTCTAATCCTTTTTTCCTATAATTATTAATCATTTCTCTTATTTTATAAATCATATATGATGTTTTAAAATGAACTTTGAAGCTTTCCAGAGCTTTAATTAGACTTAAAGAGTCAGTAAGAATCAAAAACTTATGGTAACTATTAGTAAATGCAATTAACTTAAGTGCTTCTAAAACTGCATATGCCTCTGCAGTAAATATACTACAATTACTATTCAGAACAAAGCTTTGAACAAACTTATTTTGAGGGTTATAAACAGCACTACGAACATAATTTTCTCCCTTACTGCCATCTGTATAAAGTTTGTAGTAATCCTCATTTTCACTTAAAAATTCTAACATATCCTGATTAGAGGTGATGGAAGCCCTAATTACTGAAACTTGAGGGAATAAAGAACTGAATGAATGTGAATAACATGGCCAAGGTGATATTGCATACAATGATGGGAATTTCTTCCTCATTTCCAGCAGGATACGAGAGACTTTGGGAGCCTGGCCATTGAGAAGATCGGCACCTGTAGTCATAGGATCATGGCAGTCTAATTCACAAGGTATTATTTTTTTAATTATATGTTGATTATTTGAAGCTAATAGCTTCACACTATGTCTTTCTGCCAGTAGTAATCTTCTCAATGCAAGAGGCATGATAGTTGTTTCAACCTCCATTGCTCTAATGGGAGTAGAGCAGAAAGCTCCTGAAATCACCCTCAAAGCCTTATTCTGAATAATGTCTAGTCTATGTACATAATTACTATCTAAGTAAGCTAAACAACTATAGTCAAAATGGCTTCTAACTATTGCTTTATACAACATTGACAGTATCTTTGGGTCTGCCCCCCAAGATACTCCTGCTAGACACCTCATAATATTTAGCCCTTTTGTGGAGTTTTGAGATATATATTTAATATGTTTTTCAAACTTTAAGTTATTCTCAATAACTATGCCTAAAAATTTATGATGGTTAACTTGAGAAATTACTTCATTATTGAATATAATATTATTAGAAGGAGAGTCCTTACTAAAAATCATAGCACTGCTTTTAGTTGGATTAATTTGTAGGTGTAATCTGTTATGGTAAAACAAATGTAGTTCCTCAAGAGCATAGTTAATTTTATGGATGGCTATGTCTATATCATTATTGACACTATATAGTACAAGGTCATCAGCAAACTGTAAAATATTTACAAAATCTGTATTTACATATTTACAAATCTCACTAGTATATAAATTATATAGCAAAGGTGACAGAATTGCACCTTGCATAGTGCCTTTAGACACAGATCTTGGGCCATGTATTATATTATTATGTTTCACATATAATGTCCGGTTAATTAGAAATTCATGCACCCACTTGGCAACTAACCCCGGTATTCCCAAGTTAGTTATCACCTTAACTAATATTCCAGGATGAACATTATCAAATGCTCCTTTGACATCCAAAAAAACACATGCAACACTAACATTACTATTTTTTGCATATTTCAGATCTGATATAAGGGACAAGAAGCTGTCTGCACAACTCCTACCTCGTCTGAATCCATATTGCATTTGCGGAATAATGCTATTTGATTCAACAAACCAGTCGAGGCGACATTTTACCATGTTTTCAAAAACTTTACCAATGCATGATGACAAGGAGATAGGCCGATATGAATCAGCACAATCTGGGGACTTATCTGGTTTAAGAACTGGAATCACGCACTGGGTTTTCCACGGCTGAGGAATTATTTGTTTTGACCATAGTGCATTGAATATATCTAATAAAATATCTTGTACAGTTGAATCCAAGTTTTTAATTAGTATGTAGGGAAAATCATCTAAACCAGGGCTTGTATTTTTACGTGACTGAAGGCTTAGTAAGAATTCATTTCTTGAGAAAGGTTCTAACAGAAACTTGGATTTCTCATTATTATTATTAAGATTAAAGTATACATCTAGATTGTCGAAACTATCTGTGCTGTCCTCCGACAACTTATCTAAAAAGGATGCGATAAACTCATTGTTGTATGATTTGTTTTTACTTTTATTCATACCTTTAAACATTTTAATGTAATTCCAAATAATGCTTATTGGTGTGGTTCTATTAAAATTGTCGCAAAGTCTTTGCCAGCCATTCTTTTTTTCCTCAGCAATAGTCCTTTTTTTAATAGCATCAATTTTTTTGTATTGTATGTAATTTTCCATAGTAGGAGTAACTCTGTAGCACTTTAAAGCCTCATAAGAGTTGACAACACTCTGTTCACATTTATCATTCCACCAGGGTGCCGGAGGTTTACTTCGAAAAGTTGAAGTTTTAGTAAATTTAGGTATGCATTCTTGCTTAAGTGTGTTGAGACAAATACAAAACTGATTATATGATTCCAAAGGGTTCTCATTGTCCACAGTCAAATCTTTAAAGATATCAATTGATAATTTTTTAAACTTTTCCCAGTCTGCCTTATTATATAAAAACTTGTCAACAGGAGGGTTTATTTGATATCTGTCTATTGAGAGTGTTATGTCTGTTATAGTTGGGAAATGATAACTTCCCATGTTGTCATCATGTACTGACCACTCACAAAGAGGGGCAATACAAGGACTGATTAGACTTACGTCTATAGCAGAAGGATTGCGATTAGGATAATTAAGAGTTGTAAAGCTGCCATCATTTAATATACATAAATTACACTCGTCAATCATGTCGAACAATTGTTGGCCACGACCCTTAGTGGAAACGCAGCCGAAGGCTATGTGGTGAGCATTAAAGTCTCCTGCTACAAAAATGGGTTTAGGTAGATCATTTATTAATTTCCGTAAATTATTAATACGCATAAGGCCTCCAGTAGGGGGACAATAGACACATAAAATTGACATATTACCACTTTCAACAGACAGCGATAAAGCAATTGCTTGAATGTCCTCATAAAAAGCAGTTTGTAATAATTTACACTTATAAAATGATTTTATCAGAATGGCTACACCTCCGTGTTCATTTTTCGCATTTTTATAAAATATATTGTAACCAGGAATGTTAAAAGTTTGATTTTCATTAAGCCATGTTTCATTCAGTAGGCAGATGTCTATATTATTTTCTTTTAAAAACTTAATAATTAAAGGCTTTTTGTTTTTAACACTTTGAATATTATGAAGAGCGATTCTTAACTGTGAATTATGAGAAGAACTGGAATCCATTTATGATAAATTTTTAAAAAGCATCTCTTTAATTATTGCTGTAGTAATGGGAGTGTCATCACCATTATTAGCCAATTGGATCAATGTACGAACAATAGCCATAGTCAGATCATTATTACCTAATAGCTGAGTTTTAACATCAGCAACAGAAGTGAAATTCGTTAGGTTCTGTGTCTTATTTACAGTGGTATTTAAAGGCTTATTTACATTCAAATTTACATTTTGTACAGTTTGCTGAGTAGTTTTTAATGGGGGAAAGTCCACAACGTTTTTGGTATTTACAATAGAAGAGTAAGTAATTTTACTCTTTTTCTCCATCATTTTTTGCATTTTTATTGGACAAGTCCTTGAAATAGCCATATGTGGCCCGCTGCAATTTACGCAAGAAAGCTCGTTTGGTTTATCGCATTCTTTGTAGTGGTGATCACCGGCACAACAACTGCAGCGCTGTTTGCCGCTGCAGATCTTGGCCGAGTGATTAAACTTAAAACATCTGTAACATTGCTGCAGAGGGGGAATATAATCGAATACCCTGTACGAGAACAGGTCATATTGAACATTGTCAGGCAATGAATTTGACAGAAACGTAATGCTCACAGTTTGCAAAGGCACTCGTTCTTGTCCTACTTTTTTCGAAAAACGTCTAACTGAAATTATTTCATATATCGACGACAGCTTGGAGTACAAGTCCTTGTTAGAAATGTTCACTGGAACAAATCGAATAATTCCTATTTTTTCAATATGAGCTGCGGGTATGAAAGCTCGCATGCCATTTTTTTCCAAAAAAGCCGTGTTGTTAATAAAGTTGTTGGCCGTGTTAAATTGTTTAAATACCACCACAATCTTACTAGCGTTTATTCTACGAATAGCCACTACACCTTTGATTCCATTTGTGAATATGTGGTTCAAATAAATTGGGCTTTTGTTTCCTAGCCTTTCGTTCGTACTACTAGATTCGACGAATACTTTAAATTCCGTGGAAGCCGAGTTTTCCGGATAGAGTCTCTTGTAATCAGGTTTGTGAAAAGGTAAGTAAAGATTGTCCTCACCGCCTCCACCACTGTTCTTTTCACTGTCCACTGTCCTGCCCCGTTTTGTGCCGGGGGCGAGGGGAACGCCACCCCCGCCCTCGTTACCCTCCATTTTTAAACACTTCACTAAATATTAGTTATTTGCAGACAAATAAAAACACTTAAACACAAATATATACAATATTATGAATTTTCTTTTCAAAAAAATCAAGTTTTACGCCCTTTCGTTTCAAATTCCCGCCAAAGAATCGGACAGACCTGACGGCTATGGCGGTGTTGCCATAGTCATCAAAAATAATCTCCCCTATTCCTTATTTCCACTCCCCTCATTCAGTGATGACTTGTCAGTCATTGCTGCTATTGTAAATAAAATTTGTATAGTGTCTATTTATTTCTCTCGTCCTAATGTAAATATTTTTTCTCATCTTAATCAACTGTTCTCCATCCTTCCAAGGCCATTCTTAGTCCTAGGTGATTTTAATTGCCAACATCAATCCTGGGGAAGCACTTCTTCCAACTATTATGGAGATCAATTATTAGATATTATAGATTCTCATTGTATCTGTATTTTAAACACCGGGCTGCCAACTCGTGTTACTGGTCCAAATGAAGGTGCAAGTGCGCCTGATCTATCTTTATGTTCACCTGATTTAGCTTCAACTTTGGACTGGCACCCTCTTGCATCTTCGTATGGTAGTGACCACTTTCCACTTGTAATTACTTTTCCTTCACACAAACCTACCAAAACCACTCGCCCTCCTCGTTTTAAATACAGATTGAACAACGCTGATTGGGAATTATTCAATGAAAGAGTAGAGCAGAAAACTAGTACTTATTCTCAATTAGATAGCCAGATTTCTGCTGAAATTCTTTCTAAGGTTTTAATTGAAGCTGCCGATGAATCCTTTTCCACTAAAACTAAGTTCCGATCTCAAATTCCTTCGCCTCCCTGGTGGGATCATGAATGTACAGCTGCAATAAAAGCAAGAAAACAGGCTGAAAAAAATTACTGTGAGGAGATGTCAGAAGAAAATTTCGAGTTATATTTAGAATCTGCCCGTAGTGCTAAAAAATTGTTTAAGAAAAAGAAATACGATGGTTGGCAATTATTTTGTGCCTCCATTAGTCCAGACGTCAGCCCGTCAGAGGTCTGGCGTAATATTCGTAGATTTAGATCTGCATATAATAATTCTCCCTCTTCTAAATTACCGCTTACCCTAGCTGATCAGTTCATGGACCATCTTGCTCCCCCCTCTGTACCGGAACAGAGATTTCCTCCAGTATCTATTCCTGCTTATATATCCGATGACCTGACCGGTTTAAACTCTCCTTTTTCTCTGACCGAACTTAAAGGTGTACTTAATAACGTAAAAGACTCTACTCCAGGAGACGATGGGATTCCATACTCTTTTTTGAAGAACCTTTCGGACCGTGTGCTGATGCTGTACTTAAATATTATAAATTCTATTATGATTTCTGGGTGCATTCCCAAGTCTTGGATCACTCAATCTATTATCCCTATTTTAAAAGACAATAAACCAGCCGAGGATCCCTCTTCCTACAGACCTATTGTCCTTTCTTCCGTTTTAATGAAAACAGCAGAACACCTAGTAAAAATCCGCTTAGAATGGTTTTTAGAAAGTAAAAATCTGTTAGCAACGTCCCAATTCGGTTTTAGGAAAAGTAGAAGCACAATGGATAGCTTAGGAATATTCACCACAGACATAAGATTAGCTTTTTCAAATAACGAGTCAGTAGTAGCTACTTTCCTAGATATAAGCTCAGCTTATGACAATGTTGTTATATCGGTTCTCAGGGGTAAAATGCTCTGCTTAAATGTGCCACCGATCCTGACAAACTTTATTATCAATATGCTCAGTGAAAGACACATTAATTTATTTATTGAAGATGTCAAACTATCTCGGACTGTATGGAAAGGATTACCACAGGGTTCTGTACTCAGTCCTTTGCTATATAACATTTATACGTATGATTTAGAAACATCATTGCAGGCATCAGCAAACGTACTACAATACGCAGATGATCTCCTAATTTACAAATCGGGCAAATCGATTGAAAATAATTGCCAAGCTCTAACATCTTCTCTTTCATTTCTAAAGTCATGGCTAAATTCGAATGGTTTAGACTTATCTGTATCCAAAAGTAGGGTTGTGTTATTTTCCAGAATGCGTAGGCCTCTCCCGGTTCAGGTAAAATTCAATGATATCTTGATTCCCTCGACTAATGACGTCAAATTCTTAGGAGTAGTTCTGGATTCCAAACTTACCGGTGTACCTCACTGTGAATATGTAACTGCGAGATGTGAACGTACTCTGAATATACTTAGATGCTTATCGGGCATCTGGTGGGGAGCGCATTCACACTCCTTAAAACTTATTTACAACGCCATAATCAGAAGTGTAATGGATTATGGTACTTTCCTGTTAGAACCAGGCAATGTTTCTGCTTTTAAAAAATTGGATAGTATTCAGGCAAAAGCAATGAGAATAGTCCTAGGAGCTATGAAGTCAAGTCCAATCAACTGTATGAGAGCCGAATGTGTAGAGCCTCCATTAAACTTACGACGGCAATTCCTGTCTGATAAATTCCTATTCCGTTGTGTCCAATTCAGTAACCATATTCTAACACCTAAACTATCTTGCCTGGCATCTATAATCCCCACTTGTAGCTATTGGAAAAACAAACGCCCACCATGTTTGGTTGAAAGTTACAGAAGATTTACTTCTCTTGAGGCTCCTACTCACCAAACGACTTCTAATCCGTTGTTCAAATATAGTTACGATTCTCTTATAATCTCTCCTGAAATACATACTAGCATGGGTCTTGTGAAAATTGAGCAAAACCAAAAGTTAACATTTAACTACATTGCTGACACCAAGTGGCCACGATGGCATCGAATATTTACAGATGCATCTAAGCATTCCAAAGATGGATGTGTCGGTGTGGGTGTACTCCACTCTAATTACAATATTGTCCAAAAAACTAAACTCCCTCCTGAATCATCCGTGTTCACTGGCGAATGTCTTGGCCTAGTTAAAGCCATAGAATACATCCTTCTACTAAAACTTCCTAAAACTGTAATTTTTACAGATTCATTGAGTTCTTTAAATGCCCTAGCCCAGTTCCCGTTTGGCTCACATTATCAATTCCCTGTCATTTCTGAAATTAGAAACTTAGTATTGAAATGTTTAAAAGAAAACTATTCCGTATCGTTTGCATGGATTCCTGGTCACTGTGGAATATCTGGAAACGAGAAAGCCGATCGTATAGCCAATGACGCGGTGGAGAGTGGAGATGTGGATATTTTTAGGAACTATGCACATGACTTGTTGGCTCTTTCCGGGATTTATCTCAGGAAATCCTGGAGTGAATCCTGGGCTCAAGATAGTTCAAAAGGTCGCCATTATCGCGCCATTCAACCTTCTATACCCATTAAGCCATGGTTTTGGAGATTGAGATTCGGTAAAAGAGTTACAACAATACTGTCTCGTATGCGACTGGGACATGTTTGCACCCCAGCTCATCTTGCTAAGCTTAATATTATTGACAGCCCTGCGTGCGAATGCGGATATGCTGAAGCTGATTTAAACCACATCATTTTTGTTTGTTCTCGGCGCGACCGTTCGGCTCTTCTCGAAGGTCTCATTTCCCTTCAAATTCCTTTCCCTTCATCCATATCCTGTTTACTTGCAACATTGGACCCGCCTGTATATAAACTTTTATCAGCTTTTATCTTAAGTAATGATATAAAAATTTAGACAATATAAACGTGTATATATGTAAATATCTTTTCTTACTCTCCTTTTATATCTGTCTATATAAGAATTGATCTTTTATTTTATAGATTATTTCCCATTCCTAAATTCCGTTCCATCCGATAATTTTCACTTTTTACCCGTTTCCCTGTTTTTACCCTGGGCCACAGTGCACAAACCGTGCGGGCCAAAAAAAAAAAAAAAAAAAAAAAAAAAAAAAAAAAAAAAAAAAAAAAAAAAAACATTTTATTAAAGTTTTATAATCTGTGGTAATCGTCGTTTCGAATGTTTTGACATGTGTTTAAACCAAGTTCAAACTGTTACATACAGCTGCAAAATACGTTACTGAAATAAAATCACTCCGATTTACTATAATATCATAATATCCTACAAAACACCGTTAATTGCTGCGGTGATGATTGACCAAACATAAGTGCAGTGGAAGAAGGAAATATTACCAAAATGTTGTCGGTTTTATGTGAAAATATGGAAGATATTCGAATCGGCAAAATTGACGACTGTGAGTGTATTGTTTTGTTGTTAAACTTCAGTTCTACCTACCAATGTAGTTTTATTAATGTTAATAATTTTGGACAGGCGACACAGATGTGCGTAAGACTGGCCAGGAGATGGACGTGATCAGACAAAGAACGATTGCATACGAGTACCTATGTAGATTGGAAGAGGCCAAGACTTGGATGGAATCATGCCTGAGAGAGAAACTTCCTCCAACTACTGACTATGAGGAGAATTTGCGTAATGGTGTTTATTTGGCAAAATTGGGGAATTTTATTGCACCTGAATCACTTTCCTTGAAGAAGATCTATGATATTGATCAAAAACGTTATAGGGTAAGAAATAATTGATTTTTCTCGTTTTTGGTTTTTGGGTCATCTTGGTGCTATGCCTTAATGCTAAAGGAAAGCTTCCAAGTTAGGTAACACCACAAATGCAAAAAATATATTTTTGTGAAGAGTAATTTTTAAGTGATTTTAATAGGAGAAGGTTGAATATTCAACTATTTTATTTCTATATTTATTGACATTATCACAGCTTGTGACAAAATTTTGATTATTGATCAATGGTGTATGTCTTGAGGAAATCCTTACGAAGATTATAAATGCAATAGTAACTTGTGTCTGTGTGTCTCTTACCTTTTCATGCTTAAACCACTGATTTAGATGAAATTTGGTATGGATGGAGATAGTTCAAGACCCCGGGAAGGGCATATAGATTTATCCCAAAGTTGCAGGCAACAGCTGGTTTTATAATAATTGTTACAACAGTTATAATTTTATACACATTTGAAACTTGATATTTCTGTTTTATATAAATAAAGGTATGTTTAAACAATTACAAATATATTTTACAGGCTGTGGGATTACAGTTCAAACATACAGATAATATCAATATGTTCCTCCAGGTTTTGAGGAAAACTGAACTTCCTGTTGTAAGTATGATTGGCATTTAATTTATTTTATAATCTAATAACTTTAAATGTGTGTTGCCAGTGATGACTTATGTATGGCACTGAGATGTGGCCGCTAATGATGGGCCTCATAAGAAAGCTCAAAGTCACTCAGAGGGCGATGGAGAGGCTGTGCTTGGAATTTCTTTGCGGGATTGCATTAGTAATGATGAAATCCGCGCAAGAACCAAAGTCACAGACATAGCTCGAAGAATCACTAGACTTAAGTGGCAGGGGGCAGGGCACGTCACTCTTAGAACTGATGGCCAATGGGGCCGAAAGGTTCTCGAGTGGCATCCGCGGACCAGAAGACGCAGTGTAGGTAGGCCTCCAACAATATGAAGTGACAACATAATTAAGGTGGCGGGAACGCATTGGATCAATCTGTTTGGCGAGCCTTGGGGGAGGCCTATGTTCAGCAGTGGACATCTTTCGGCTGAAATGATGATGATGAACTTTAAATGAGTAATCTTCTAATATATATAAATCTTGTGTCACGGTGTTTGTTATTGAACTCCTCCGAAACTTCTTGACAGATTTTTATCAATTTTTTTTTCCATATTTGGTAGATCTGAGAATAGGTCATAGGCTATTTTTATACCCCTATTCTTTGCAGAAGGTGTCGCAGGCAACAGCTAGTTCGGGTATATTTATTAATTTATCTTGGGGATCTTGGAAACAGTTCTAAAAATATTGATGAAATTTGCTGTGGGGGTTTCCAGAGGTGAACAATCAATCTCCCTTGGTCTTGTCTGTGGGAAAACTAGAGTTATGAGTTTTAGCCCGAGCAAAGCTTGGTTGCCCAGGTGTAATAATTACAGAATTGTATAACAGCATGGTTTGTTTTCATATGGAGGTTGTGCTTGGGCTGTCTGTTTTTTTTTGCTTTATTTTTAATATATATGTTTTAATAGACTTTCCAGCCCGAAACCACGGATATTTACGACAAAAAGAATATCCCGAGGCTAATATACTGCATCCACGCTCTAAGTTCGCATTTATTCAAATTGGGGTCAGCTCCTCTCATTCAAGATGTGTTTGGAAAAGCTGTGTTTACAGGTAAGACTTTGTAGAAGCAATTTGTTGCTACTTTTAAAAAAGCTTGTATCACAAAACCATTTGAAAACTCAAAAGGAACCTTAAGCAAAGCATAAGGAATAAAGTTAGTTTTTTTCAGAGTAGTGATGAGTTGTTCTTGGGGTGATTTTTGGAAGTTTTAACTGTACAAAATTGTATGAAACCAGCAAGCAATTAAGCAGTTCTATTTTCTAGATTTCAAATATAGCAATAAAATATCAATGCACCAAATTATGGTAAACATTAAACATTAATAAGTGGTTCCTACTGATTACTGTATTTTTTTTTCTCTATCTTAGATGAGGAACTTGACTCTGTATCTAAGGATTTGCAAAAATGTGAGCATCCATTGCCAATGTTTCAAAAGATTGGTGGTATCTTGTCTAAAAATAATGTGGATGATGGCCAGGCCATGCACAAGGCTCTCATTGAATTAAACAAACTTTTGGATGGTCCAAAACCTATCACTTCTGCTCTACTCAACCCACAATTGAAATTAAAATATGTACAAAATCGCCTGATGGATGACTACAAAAAAGTGTTAAAAGCAGCAAGACATGAAAAACTACAGACAGCTCACAATCATTCACTTAATGAGAGCTACATACCAGATGAGTATGATGAAATACTTACCATTGTTGACATTCAAGGCCATATTACTGCTACTAATTACAAATTTCTCTGGAAAAAGTTGTGCTCAACTTTAAATGAAAATGATATCAACAGCTTACATAAAATTTTCAATGAATCTTGGGTGAAAGTAAAAGATTACAAGCCCAAAAACATAGATTTTTATTGTGATGTTGTCAAAGAAATAATAGAGTGCAATAAAGACGTTGATGTTGAGAGTATCACAAATTGGCATAAGATGTTTCAGAATGTGATCAATGAAGGAAATCGTAAATCTCTTGAGCATGGAGACCACAAGTGTGCTATTGCTAAAGTTAACAGAGCTCTAGATGAAGGGCATTCTGAGGACTTATTTAGAGCACTGACAAATCCTCATTTGGGATTAAATATAAAAGTGGATGCATATACAATACCTCTTTTATTTGAAGAAATGAAATTAGAAAAGTTCGAACTTGAGAAAAATTTAAATGAGAGTGAAATAGCCGCTTCCGTGTCTTATTTAACGGCGGTAGCTGCAGTTTCTAAAACCGTAGAAAGGGGCGATGAATCGGGGCTTTGGAAGTGTTTGACATCGAAACAAGTACATCTGGAAGCTTTACGGCCTCACTGTCGCCGTCGCTACATGTCTGCGCTCATGAATGCGTTACAAGTTAAAAATAGGGAACAGTGTGCCTGTCCACTGCTTACACTGGAAGATATACGGGATACTATTGAAATGGTCAACATGGAGGATGACGACAATGAAGAATGTGAGTGGAATTTAAATAACAATAGTTGATCTGTTCTGTTTCATATGTTGGATGATTTTTTGTTGATAATTGTTTCACATTTTATATTTTCAGTGATTGAAATTATTGAAAAAATTAACAAAGCGGTCTTCGAAGACGATGTAGATACACTGATGCCGCTTCTAAAGAGTTCATATTTAAAAATTCCCGCGATTAACAAAGAAGAAAAATATCTTTATCTCAGGATGTTAAAGAAGAAGTTCCTCCTAAAGGAATCCCAAAACCTGTGGCTTGATGATATTATTGAAACAGTCAAGGAAGTGAATGAGGAGTCCTTAAAAGTTAAAGACTTAACTGATGCCTTAATTCAGTTAAACTCGGCGCTTTTGAAAAATAACGTTGATGAATTCTGGGATGCATTGTCATGCCCTGTTTTTACTAACTTAGGAATGATCGATAATTCGTGTAAGAATATTTATTTTCAAACGTTTACTAAAGCTTTAAAAAAACGAGGACATCACATCTGCCCTTGGATAGTATGCCACACCGACGCCGGTAATGCGGTATACATAGATGTAGAATCTTGTATGTACAGCTGGACAACTCCTAAAGATTTTGTGCCTTATGCCCGTTATTTTAGCAGAAAAGACGTTAACAGTCTTATTGATAAAACTAATAAACATCACATCAACAAATACAAGCAAGTCATGATAGAAAAAGCAATTGTGAAGCTTCAGGCATATTGTAGGGGATATCTGTTAAGAAAGCGTTTGCTACATAGACTCAAGTACTTTAAAGTGAATGAAGTATTTGTTGTTAAAATCCAATCATGGTGGAGAAGTATATTGATCCGAAAGAAATATGGAACAATGATAAAGATGAAGTTAATAGAATCAAAGTTAAAACGAGAACGGAAACAAAATCCTTTGGCTTGGTATAAAATTCAGGTAACTAATTTTAGTTTTTTTTTCCTGTTTTTTGTTTGGTTCATGTATAATTCTTACCATAATATTTTACAGGAACACAAGATAATCAAAATTCAAGCTCTCTGGAGAGGTCGCCGTGCCCGTAGGGCTTTCATGTCATTATTCCATTCTGAAAACCCACCACTTAAGGTTGTAAAGAGGTTCATTCCTCTCTTAGACTTTTCCACGGAAGACTATGACAGAGAAATTGAGCTGCAAAGTATGAAGGCAGAAGTAGTTCAGTCTATTAGAAAAAATCAAGAATTGTCAAAACAAATAGATGATATGGATTTGAAAATAGGTCTTCTGGTTCAAAATCGTATAGCTTTACAAGAAGTTGCTGCTCATGGCTTGAAACTGAACAATTTGGTAAAACACAACTCCACAACTAAACTTGTCTTGCAAAGTCAGGGTAGAGGAACTTTAATGTCAGTTTCAACTGCAGTAAAAGGTTTGAAATCACTTACAAAAGAAAGCAAGAGGCTTCTAGACGGTTATCAACATTTGTTCTATGAGTTGCAAACAAATCCTACTTACCTGTCCAAGCTTTTATTCTGCATACCTCAAAATAAGACTAACTTTTTCTTGCAAAATGTTGTTTTGAGCCTTTACAATTTTGGGGCTTATCCTCGAGATGAATATCTGCTATTGAAACTGTTTAGATTTACATTAGAAGAAGAAATAAGCTGTAAAGTGACGAAACCGTTTGATATCATAGCATCAACACCTTTGGTGCTCAAAATGGCTGTGAGTCTATCAAGACAGTTGTCTGGACTGAATAGTCTTCAAACCATTATTGGTCCTCTTGTCGAAAAGATGTTGAAGGATAAAGATTTGAATATAGAAACTGGTCCTGTGGAAATTTACAAAGCATGGAGGAATGAAACGGAGATGAAGACTGGCGAAATCTCGTAAGTAACGTGTCTTTATTTGTCACCAAATCATTTCCAATTATTGGTTACACTACCTTATTCGTTGCGTTTTTTTCAGAAAGCTACCTTATTCTGTGACGCAAGAAGAAGCTCTCACATATCCTGAAGTTAAGTCGAGACTCGAGAGTGCCCTAACGCAACTAAAATCTATTGTTACGATATTTCTAGACAAAATAACAAACTCTACCGAACTGCTACCCTACTGCATTACGTACATGGCACGAGTTTTACACAGATCACTATCGTGCAGGTTCCCTCATACGCCTGAGAAGGATATTTTAAAAGTACTACTTGCTTTTCTATTTTATTTTCTCCTGAGGCTGTATGTCGATGGATGCAATAATATTGCATTTTATATTTCAGGTGATTGGTAATTTAGTTTACTATCAATTCCTCAATGCTGCAATTGTGGCGCCTGACGCCTTTCATATTGTCAATTTACCTAACAGTGCGGGTCTTACCACCGACCAGAGAAAGAATTTGGCTTCTGTTGCAAAAATATTGCACTTCGCGGCGGCAAAGAAAGGCGTAAGTATTACTTAGATTTTGGCTAGTACCTTGAACTTGGTCTGAACCTACGTGTAATGGTGTTATTACATGTATTTGTTTTGACCCCCAATTCGTAATAGCGAACAATATAAATAAGCTACTGCCGCAAGAAGGTGCCAAAACAAGCACAAAGCGTTTAAACCTTAAGGCTTGATTTCCTCCTACGCTGACATCGGTCGCTGACGTCGGTCTCGCGTACGAATAAACACAATACTCTATGGGCCACCGCACAGCGACGCTGACGTCCGCGGCAGATTTATTGCTTCGCGCCGCTGATGGCGCGCGTCT
The DNA here is from genome assembly GCA_947563465.1 of Archips xylosteana. Classification (NCBI taxonomy): domain Eukaryota; kingdom Metazoa; phylum Arthropoda; class Insecta; order Lepidoptera; family Tortricidae; genus Archips; species Archips xylosteana. The sequence continues at coordinate 11,670,453 of OX387344.1, forward strand.
GTCTCGCTCGTCAGCGCGCGCGCGTCGGTGCGCTGACGCGCTATACACCACTATCGCGCACTCAGTGAGAAGCTGACTGGTCCTGCGCTGACATCGGCCGCTGACGTCGGTCGCGCGTACGAATAAACACAATACTCTATGGGTCACCGCACAGCGACGCTGACGTCCGCAGCAGATTTATTGCTACGCGCCGCAGATGCGCGCGTCGGTCTCGCTCGTCAGCGCCGCGCGCGTCAGTGCGCTGACGGCGCTGAAGCGCTATACTTCTCTATCGCGCGCTCAGTGTGAAGCTGACCGCTGACGTCGGTCGCGCGTACGAATAAACAATATTCTATGGGGCACCGTACAGCGACGCTGATGGCCGCGCGTTTGTCATACGCGACCGACGGTACGCTCGACCGACGTCAGCGTAGGAGGAAATCAAGCCACAGCAACGCTGATGGCCGCGCATTTGTCATACGCGACCGACGTCAGCGTAGGAGGAAATCAAGCCACAGCAACGCTGATGGCCGCGCATTTGTCATACGCGACCGACGTCAGCGTAGGAGAAAATCAAGCCTAAAGATATCATCAGTCAGCCATCCCATCCTATGTATTTCCCACTGCAGGACACAGGCCTACTCTCTGAATAAGAAGGCTTGGGCTGTAGTTCTCATGCGGGCCCAGTGCGAATTAAGAACTTCACAATTTCTTCACAGGTGCAGGTTTCCTCACGATGTTTTCCTGCATCGTAAATCATGGTAAATTTCAAATGTGATTTTGCACATAAATTCCAAAGAACTCATAGGTGCGGTGCGTGGTCTTTTAGACTACCACGCCTTTTTTACAAATACCTATCATATCAGATGTGTTTTTTTTTCTAGTTTGGTGAAGAATCAAGTCACCTCCGTTGCCTGAACCCTTTTATAGTCCACTGCCACGAGCGGATGAAGGAGCTTTTCCGCCGCTGCTGCCGCGGACCCACACTCGAGGATTACTTCTTGGTGGACGAATATACAGAGGCCACGCTGCTACACCACCCACACATTTACATTACAGTACAGGTTTGGTTAATTCAATCCTTAGCTATGAAAAGAGAAAAATAAGTTTAAACTTGGCTGTGAAGATTTAAGTATGAACATTGACTTTTTATCCTATGCATACAATTTTATTTTTTTCGAACATATCCATACTAATATTATAAATGCGAAAGTGTGTCTATCTGTCCGTCTTTATGTCTGTCTGTCTGTTACCAATTCACGCTTAAGCTTTAAAATTTAGTATGGTAGTAGTTAGAAACCGTCGGAAGGACATTGGATAGTTTCTGCGGGATAGCGATAAACGAATTCTTTGCAGGAGAATTCGCGGGCAACAGCTAGCGATATTATAAAGTAAGATAAGGTATAAATATAAGGTAAGTATTCTCCCCATCATCAGCAGCCGGGAAGAGTAGCCTTTGTCACACAAATGTTACTAGAAAACCGAAATTATTTTGTTCATGTGCTACAAATCGCCAGACTAATCCTTGGCGTAATTTATGGAAGGCCCCCTTTTTTTATTCAGGAGATCGTAGACACTCACGCCTTACTGGTCGAGTACCAGGACGTAGTGGCGCCTGACCCTCGAGACCGCCTAAACGAATTGTTGGACGACCTCGGGGACGTGCCTTCCGTAGCACAACTTGCGTCGCGAGACGTTGATTCTGTATGTATACAACTCAGTAGTTTATAACTATATATTGGCCTAGTGTTTCGACCTACATTGCATGAGATAGGACCAATTTGTTAATCCTTCAAGTCAGCATTATATTTAGTTAATTGAAGATAGCTCACTCCGTCATTTCATTATCTAACATTTACAACATAATTTAAAAGCGAAAAAGTTTTTCGGGTGCGCCGGTGGGATTCGAACCCTCGTCTCCTGGGTATGCGCCCCAACCGCGATGTTACCACACGCCACTGTTGGCGTATGTAAGCGATTAAGAATTTCGGGGGAGTCGGTTGGATGCGACGTGGTTCAATTGGTAGAACACCCGGTTGGGGCGCATACCCAGGAGACGTGGGTTCGAATCCCACCGGCGCACCCGAAAAAACTTTTTCGCTTTTAAATAATCTTAGATTCGGTGAGCAGCCGTACTGCTAATAAAATAAATAATATTTACAACATTTAACGTTTTTTATAGCAAATTGGAGATTCAGTTGAAGAAAACGCAAGGCTAGAAGTATGCTTGGCACTTGTGAACAAATTCCAAGCACCGGCAGACGATATGACTGATTTGAACAAGCTATTTATCAAAACCAAAGAATTATGTGTTGCTATAATACCCTTCCTGAATGGTAAGGTCTATTTTACTATTAGTATTAAAATAACTTCTTCTTCTTTGCCTGGCCCTTTCCCATTTTATTTGGGGTCGGCCCTCCGTATCATGCGTCTCCAGGCAGCGCGGTCCTGGGTCATCTCTTTGCTAACTTGGGCTTCTTTGAGGTTTTTATTTACTACGGACATCCATGTGATTCGGGGTCTTCCTCGTCCTCGGGGTTTAGTTTCAATATCTAGTACTTTTCTGGTCATGTGGTTGGATGGTCGCCTCATAACGTGTCCGTACCACCGCAGACGGCTCTCCAGTAGCTTATCTGGGATAGGTCTTACTCTGAAGGTGCCTCTTATGTGTGTATTTCTGACATGATCCAGCCTAGTTACACCACCTGCCCACCTGAGCATCTTCATCTCTGCGCAGTGTAATTGATTCTCGTGCTGCTTTTTGAGTGGCCAGCATTCGGCTCCGTATGTCATGGCCGGTCGGACAGCTGCTCTATATACTCGTCCTTTTACGCGCACGGGCATTCGACTGTCGCATAGCACGCCGGATAGTTCTCTCCATTTCATCCACCCGGTATTTATGCGATGGGTGACATCAGTATCTACTGACCCATCTTTACTGATGACTGACCCTAGGTATTTGAAATGGTCCACTTCTTTTAGCTGGGTGTTCTGTAGACAGATGGTGTGTTTGCTGTGGACGCCACTAAAGTTGCAATGCATGTACTCGGTCTTCTCTCTGCTTATTCGCAGACCTGATGTTTCCAGTGCTTCCCTCCACTTTTCTAAAATCTGCTGTAGGTTGATCACATCTTCACTAATGATTACGACGTCGTCCGCATATAGGATGTCCCATGGCGGCGCTCGTTGCAAATTTGAGGTGAGATGGTTCATTACAATATTAAATAGCAGAGGACTGAGTGCGGAACCTTGGTGCACACCAACCTTTACATCAAACTCATCGCTTGTTCCGGCCGGACTCCGCACTTTGGTTGTTACTTGGTGGTACATATCTTTGACAATCATTATGTAATGCTCGGGGACATTCTGGGCCCTTAAAGCGTGCCAAATTAATTCTCTCGGTACCCGGTCGAAAGCTTTTTCTAGGTCGACGAATATCATGTGCAAGTCTGTTTTGTTGTCTCTGTACTTTTCCATCAGTGTTCTGACCGAATGTATGGCATCAGTTGTGGATCTACCGGCGACGAATCCGCATTGGTTTTCAGTGACGCTAGTTATTTCAAGTAGACTTTTGTTGATAACTCTTTCCCATATTTTGAAAGAATGTGAGATTAGCTTTATAGCTCTTTATTTGCTGCAGTCTTATATCACCTTTATTTTTATAGAAAGGGATGAGAAAGCTCTTTCGCCATTCGTCGGGAATTCCATCAACCAGGAACTTGTTAAAAAGTTTCGTCAGGAACAGTACGCCGGTATCTCCTATTCGCTTCCAGAATTCAGCAGGGATATCGTCAGGGCCAGAGGCTTTGTTATTTGCCAGTAGACGACCAGATGGCCTAGTGGTTAGAGACCCTGACTATGAAGCTTGAGGTCCCGGGTTCGATTCCCGTGTCGGGGCAGATATTTGTATGAAAAATACGAATGTTTGTTCTCGGGTCTTGGGTGTTTAATATGTATTTAAGTATGTATCTATCTATATAAGTATGTTTATCCGTTGCTTAGTACCCATAACACAAGCTTTGCCTAGCTTACTTTGGGACTAGGTCAATTGGTGTGAATTGTCCTGTGATATTTATTTATTTATTTTATTTTATTCGTTTGATTGCCAGAGTTATCTCTTCAGGCCTTATACATGGAATAGGGCCTTCTGTAGCAGGGATATCTTGTAGTGCCTCACTAGGGAATACCTTATTTAGCAATTCTGTGTAGTATTCTTTCCAGCGGTCTCTGATGTCTTCATTTGATGTTAGTAGTTTTCCTTGTTCATTTTTGATAAACTTGTTTTTGGCAGTATCCCTACTACTTTGATGTTTACGTTTTGCCAACTTAAAGATTTCTCTATCGTTTGAGACAGTTTCAAATTTAGCATAGAAATCATCCTTGGCGGTTGCCTTGGCCTGTGCAACGGCTCGGTTTGCGATTTTCTTAGCAATTTTATAAGCCTGGTGGTCAGTATCGTCTTTCGTCTGTTGCCATAGTTTGAAGAGTGTTTTCTTAGTTTCCAATTTATTTCTCACTTCTTCATTCCACCAGCTTAGTATCCTTGTTAATATTGATGGGACCTTTAGATACTCCTAAATATTGTTTTGCTTTTTCATTGCAGTGTAATAAAATAACTGCTGCCATTATATTTGTCTTTCTATTTGGGTATCACCTATTGTTTTATTCTTAGGTGAACACCTGTTAGAAGCGATCTGCATCGGAACAACGACAGAGCAACAAGAACAATACGCATCGAAAGTAAAAAAACGTATATATTCCGGACAAGCACGCCCAGACGAGGCGATGACTTTACGCGAACACATTGCTAAACTCCGTAAGAATCTACAACTGCTTGAAGAAGATGGCTATGTCACACGCGAAGATGGTTACCAAGCCTTAGTGACGTCTATTGCCCTAGATCTATGCAATAAGGGCAAGTACAGGCAGGCCCAGAGGCGGGCTTTAGCTACTCTGACCAGGACTAAACAGAGTTTGATGGAAAAAACAAAGTATTATGAAGAAAAATGCAATTCTTATGACGAATACATCAAGTCGTGCCTCGCAAACCTTCATGCTGGCAAAAGGTAAGCAATTACACATATCATGCTAAAATTATAATTTACAAGTTGTAATTTACTTGTGTGATCACATGGTTTCTTATGTTTTTAGGAGTGTGCATGCGTGCCTGCGAAGGTCAGGGAAAGACGTGCAGAAACTAAAATCAAAGTTGACCGTTAAATATTCTGGTGCAAAACTGATGGAGAGAGGAGTTCTACTGGAGATAGATGGTTTGTCGCCATCGCAATTCAAAAATGTTCAATTCGAAATAGCACCCACGGACCATAATGGCGTATTCTCAATAAAGGGCAAGTTTATGGGCGTTGAGATGGACTCGATTGACGTTGACATACAAGATCTACTTCAAAAACAGTATGAAGGTTGTTCTATCATGGACATGTTTGGAAAAGCAAAAATAAATATAAATCTTCTGATATTCTTACTGAATAGCAAGTTCTATGGGAAGTCGTAGATAATGAGGGTTTTCTGACAGGTGGAATATCGCTAGATGGCGTTAGTATCGTAAGGTCTATTTGACGTTACACTCGTACAACAAATGTCAAAGTTGTCAAACGGACCTGAAAATACTAGCGCCAAATAGCCTCTCATAGAAAACCCTCATTATGTAAGTATTCAGGGATAGGTACTTTTATTTTAATTATGTTAAGATAATGAACTCTCAAAAACAATCACCTTGCATTATACTCATCACAATCAAGAGCAACCAGCAAATGTCACGTGTCACAATTACTAATCACGCCTTTTATGTTGTTAAGACTACCTAGATGTTTCGGACACACAAAAAAAGCGTAATTAAGTCTCAGGTGTCCTATGTATTGTAATTTTAATTGTACTTGTATTTTATTAAAGTACAGTCAGCCTATTTGATTTCTAGGCCACTGTAGAACCTTGTCGCATACTACTAGATAATTACAACGTCAGTGCGGGTCAAAGGATTATCAACTTTCCGATGACAACATGCAATAAACGTAAAGAGTTTATAAACGTTTTCGCTCTAGGACATGTCATGTGAAGAAAAAGAAGTTTTGATAGACGGACAGTGACAATTGAAGTTGTAAGTTATAAGCAAACTCCTTTCCTATTCATTATCGTTGACACAATGTTCGCAAAGATCGAGATGTCATCATGGCATACTTCACGCAATAATCACTGTCGTAGAAGATAAACAAATTAATACATTATGATATGGTTCTATAGTGGCCTAGGAATCAAATTGGTTGACTGTACCTAGGCTTATTTTGAACTGAGAGGTGCATATGAAGTGTACTGTACGCTTATTCTGTATGTTACTCTAACCGCCTTAATAATTTTAAAACATAGCATTACTGATGATCCCTTATTTTCCTACACAATGATGTTTAGTATTAGCATATAAATACTGAACTATTTAGCTTTAAGCAATGAATATCATTTTGTTTAGTAACACTAATGTGTTTCGTAGTCAAGCAGATCTGCGAACTGGCTAAACTCTGCTGGCTAGACTGGCTGGATTCCTAAATTTAAGCAGGTAAACAGTAATTGAAGGTTGCTTGAACCCAACAAACAGAAAAAATTAGGGAGCTATAATTAGGTATTGTCAACTTTAAAAAACCAAATATTTTTACAGTATTGTTAGTGAACCATATGTGATTTATTTATTTCTATACTTCATCGATTTACCTATGATTTATTTCATTATTATGATTTACAGAATCCATTTACCATAGCCACACCATTCATATTATGACTTATGACCCGCACTCGCTGTTCAATAGCGCCATAATAAGCGCCCCATGATCACATTTATTGCGAAATGGTTTTAATGCGGGTCACTATGGAAGTGGTTTGAATATGGATAATTGTATCAATCTGTTTTTTTTTTGTCGCATATTAAATCATCCATTGTCCAATGACTGGAACTTCAGACAGGTGAGCGAATAGGTCGCTTTAGTTCTAGTTTCTTTTTATATTTTGTACCTTTTACTTACCATATATGACTGTTTTTTTTTAAATAAACGAGGCTAACAAAAACGATTTTTTTTTATAACTTGGCCTCTCACTCGGTGAGTTTTAGGACATCCTTTACAATCATCATAAAATAATTTTATTCAATGTAAAATAAAACAATAAGCAGAAATAATACTAAATATTACAAACTGAATTAAAAATTAAACTAGATCTAAAAAGGCCCCTGCCGCATTGTGCTATTTAGCTATGTTACTTCTGTTCGATGCTCTCAGAACTTTCTTCTTACTGTTCCTCTTTCCAATTCTAAATTCTATGTGTACTCTTTTACTGTCCAGGCTATTCGGTTATGGAACTCCCTACCAATAGACCTACGGCGTGCTAAATCTTTGCCTATTTTTAAATCTATGCTTAAGCAGCACTATTTATTATCCTGTGCTTGAAAATTGTATTATAGTCCTTTTATTTACAAGTATATTGTATATCACTTATCTATGTATGTTTTATGATGTGTATTATTGGATGTTTTCAGTTGTTTTATTAAAATGTTTGTTTTTTTTTGTTATTATTTATTAAATTTTATATTGCACCACCTGCTGAAATGCATTCCTTGCTTTCTTTCTTCTTTTTTAAAGGTTGCCTGGAAGAGATCGCTTCGAAGCGATAAGGCCGCCCATTGCTTACCTTATTTCTTTTTTTTCATGTACTTGTTTTACTGTATTGTATTATTTGTGGTGTACAATAAAGAGTCATTGTATTGTATTGTATTGTATTGTGCCGAATATGCTGGCAGCATTTCCTCGTTGAATCGCTAGGCTAATTCTTTGAGTGAGGTAGCTGCCAGCTCCTCGGTCACCGGTAGCATCTATAAGCCTCTTCGAAATCTCTTTGAAGAGGCTTAGTGCTCCTGGGCCCCACGGACCAAGGGTCTCTACACCAAAAGGGATGAAATTATATTCGGCGCCGAGACCACTATATTTGCCAATTTTAGCGGTTTCGGCCGCCTCTGCTGTGGCTGCTGCTCTCGTGGAGGTCCGGTGGATATGCGAAGGGGCTAGTGTGTCTACACAGGTTGCATCCCACTCCCACAACCCTTCCCATACTCCAAGGTATCAACGACATACCGTCTGGGCTCTTGCTGTCGTCTCTTGAAATACCTGACGGCTCCAGGAGAGCCGGCACGTTAGCCGACGCAAGAACCGACGAATAATGTCGTTAAGGGCAGCATGTCTCGCGTAGCAGCCCGCGCTCTTCTGGCAGGAGAGTCCGTGGTGCCCAAGCCGGTCTACATCGCTTCCGCAGGGGCAACGATGTGGAGCGTAGACCGGGACCCCAAGACGTGTAAACAAACTGCGAAACGGAGAGTATTGGGTCGGGGTCAAGAAAAGTGTCAGTGGTTGCAGATGGGTGTGCGTGTTTTTTATTGTTTATGAATCTCACAAATCTCACTTACCTTGAAATACCTACTGCATAAGTTGCAAACACACTTATACGAGTCGTTTTTTAAAAAAATACACAAGGGATTTAATTAAAACAAAACTTAATTGATTCCTTTGTCCTTTGTGTAACGAAAGTTGAACACGATCGTTTTTAGGGTTCCGTACCCAAAGGATAAAAACGGAAACCCTATTACTGAGGCTCCGCTGTCCGTCCGTCCGTCCGTCTGTCTGTCTGTCCGTCTGTCACCAGGCTGTATCTCGGGAACCGTGATAGCTAGAGTTGAAATTTTCACAGATGATGTATTTCGGTTGCCGCTATAACAACAAATACTAAAAAATGGAATTAAATAAATATTTAAGGGGGCTCCCATACAACGGACCACGTACAAACATGATTTTTTTGCTTGATATTGATAACGGCAACATGTAGACACTTGAAATATTCACAGAATATTTAATTATATATTGACTTTAAAAATAAATCATTAAATTAAAATAAAAAAAAAATATTTAAGGGGGGCGGGCATACAAGCATACAACAAACGTGATTTTTATAGATAATTGTACGGAACCCTTCGTGTGCGAGTCCGACTCGCACTTGGCCGGTTTTTTGTTTTCATTAAGCCCTTAAAATTAGGTAAGTAGTTATGTACATTTTTTTAAACGACCCATAATATACTTTGCGTGTGTGTTTGTTTGCATGGCGTGATAAGAAGGAGTGAGGTGGTTAACGTACGCTAGAGTAATTGTTGATCCGAAATGCACGACCTCATAATTAGTGTACTAACTTAGATGTACTTCATACTGATTACATAAGGGCATGAATTATCTGGACGAGCATTATTATTGTACAGTCGCGAACCGGGATTGAATTGAAAGCCAAAGCCAATACAGACAAACGTATATCTGTCTCTATTTGCAGATGATGTTTTCTTTTAGAACGAGAGAGAATACCGATGGTTATATTTCGTCTTAAATATGACGTGTCTAGCCATATCCTTAGTCTAAGGGATTGTTGAGCCACTTACCTATGTTCGTAACTTAGCCGTGTAATGCAAATCGAATAGCTGTCAGCTAGTCCGTAACATCGGTCATTGATTACACAGCTAAATTGCGAACTATGGCAAGTGGCTCAACAATCCCGGTTCGCGACTGTACATTACGTATGTTGCTGGCAACGCAAAGTTTAAGCTGTATTAGATTGGCAGAACCTTTTTCTCTCTCTCTTGTTTCCGCTACCTATGGTGTTCGCAAAGGCTTGTGCTCGTATTTAACATAAACTCACTCTTTCGTCTCATTTGAATCAGCCCAAGAAAAAGTTGCGAAAATCTACAGTCCACGCTCCAAACAACGTAACGAAAAATACCGGGCGTACATTAACGGCATCCTTCTGTGAGACCCGCCAAGTTTCGTTTCGTTTCGTATCAATGTCATGCATGTCAAAAGTGTCAGTCAAAACTGGTCAGCTGGTCAAAGCGAAGTTGTCAAACTCAAAGCAAGCTTATCTGTATAATAGTAATATGATAAGAACAGATACGATTCCATTCCAATCCAAACGTCTAGAATCGGAGTTGATAGCAAAACTAAATTAATTATCTTGAATTAAAAATTAAGTAGAGGCCCTTACAATTCTGAATAATGGTTTTAAGATTTAAGCATGCGGCGCATAACGAAAAATCTATTGACTTTTCTTTCGGGCATTCTGTTAACCGCTCTTTATTGTGAGTTTATCATTTACTATGTTGTTATAGCGCAGGTAAGTCGTACAATTATTATTTTACTAGTTTAAAACCACCTGTTACTTTTGTTTGATAATACTTATTTGACAATTTTAAGTGCACCTGGCCAGAACTGGGTACTCCAAGAAGTCCTACTGAACTCCGAGCTTTAATAATAGCAGACACACATTTGCTGGGTCCACGGAAAGGTCACTGGCTTGACAAATGGAGACGAGAATGGCAAATGAATCGGGCTTTCCAATCTATAATGACATTACATGAACCTGAAACAGTATTTGTATTAGGTAGGTACTTCCTTATCAAATTAATATTTTCCTTTAAACTTTGTCAATACACAAAACAGGCGCGCATAGAGACGTTGAGTTGCGGAAAATAGCCGGTTACTACCTAAACTTTGTCAAGTTACTAATTAGCTCTATTTCAATTGCAGGAGACCTTTTTGATGAAGGCGAATGGAGTAGTGATAAGCAGTTTCAAGACTATGTAGACCGCTTCTACAAATTGTTTTTGGTGCCCGATAGGGTATCTATGCAAACTATAGTTGGGAATCATGATATTGGATTTCATTACAAGTATACTGTTTTTGACTTATGTGGATCATGATTATTGGCATGTATACGGTTATAAAGACTGGCTCCTGAGATGTCTTAGCTGATGTGACAAGCAGAGTAAACGCCCAAATCCTGGGATGGCCACTAGATCATTCCGGGATAGGCATGGCACAACCCAGCTATCCTCCTCACTATTATATGCTTAGCTACTAGCTCTTGGTGCTATATTGTCGGTGATAGTGCAAATACCGGGTATCTGCTCTATTATGTAGTTTTACAGGGGCTAGTTTTAACATTATATTTGTTTTATACCAAAATGAAAAAACAATGAAATGGCAAAATTTTGTCAGATATGCAGAATAATTCAATGCCAGCTAAGCGGATCTGCAATGTACAGTCGCCATCATAAGCACATACGCACATCAGATATTTGTACCTTGAACGCTTCAATGTTTATGATGGCAACTGTAACCTATGATATGATTGTCACTATACCAAAAACTACATAATGACTAATCTATGCATTTCATTTCACTCTACATGATAGTAGGTAATTCATAATAAGTTTAAATTGTGATTGAAATAATTTTTAAATCATTCTATCCATGTATAATAATGTATATGAAATAAAATAAATAAATAAATAAATAATATTAGGGGACAATCTCACACAAATCGACCTAGTCCCAAACTAAGCAAAGCTTGTACTATGGGTACTAGACGACGATAGACATACTTATATAGATAAATAAATACTTAAATACATAGAAAACATTTATAACTCAGGAACAAATATTCATGCTCATCACACAAATAAATGCCCTTACCGGGATTTGAACTCACAACCTCTTGCTTCGTAGGCAGGGTCACTACCAACTAGGCTAAAGCGGTTGTATGAGTCACAAATCAAATTATAATAAACACCTCAAACCAATAACATTGTCTAAAACATTATTTAACGAAGTTATTTAATTTTAAACATTTATTTTACTATGTTTCAGCATACGGCCTGGGTCAGCACAGAGATTTTTTAAATCCCTAAATACCTCTTCAGTGAAGATGATAACTTTGAAAGATAATCATTTTGTTCTTTTAAATTCCATGGCAATGGAAGGTGATACATGTAGCCTATGCAGAGAAGCTCGATACAGCATTGACAAAATATCAAGTGAGTTATTGTGAATTATTCAATTAATTCTTATTGCACCTGCATTCCTGTGGGAGTTTGCTACAAAAATAGTTAACAATAAAGTAGCTTAAAAACTTATGCATACTCAAATAATTTTAATAAAGGACGATTATTTCTGGTGTTATTTTTGAGCTTTTTAACTATTAACAACAAAATAACATTCATTGGTTTTGAACTCTAAGGAAGTCAGTAAGTTTTAATTTAAGGTGGTAATATTAAGAGACTTAAGTTTCTTCATCAACAACAGACAATGTGTGTATATGTTTACTAATTCAACAAATTAAATATTTTAGGATCCCTGGAATGCTCAAAATATCCAGATCTATGCAATGATGTATCAAAGCTCAATTATAGTCGACCAATACTCATGCAAGTATGCTATTTTAATATAGAATAGGAATTATAGAAAAACTTTCTTCAAATTAAAAGCTTGCCATTACATTAAATTTGAACCTTAATACTATGACGATAACGTTTGTTTTGAAAGATAAGGACTCGAAGCGAAAAATTCACCTGGGAAGATTTATACTATAACTTTAGTGTCTTTGCTTTTCCAGCACTTTCCATTGTACAGAATATCAGACGCACAATGCACCGAACCAGATGCGCCGCCGCTGCCTCAACGAAATATACGTTTTAGAAATAAAATAGATGCCCTGTCACGTGAGGCAACTAAATACCTCATTAGTAAAATCAAACCCAGAGCTGTGTTTGGCGGGCACACACATCATGGATGCCTAGTTCATCATAAAGATGACAAAGAGAACATAGAGTTTTATGAGTATTCCGTGCCGTCGTTTTCATGGAGAAATAGACCGGATCCCAAATACATGTTGGTAAGTTTGGGAGTCTTTTAAGGCCCTACCGAGCTGTTGGCGCTAATTGATTTTAGGTATTCTGTACACTCGTGTATGTGTGCGTGAGAGCGGCTAGAATCAAAGCTGTGCGTAAGCGCGAGCGACACGAATTCCCCGTCCGATGGCCGAAGGAGAACTAAAGCAGCACTCACGCGGACATGGAAGCACGATGGCTCAAGATAGGTTGGTTAGACTGCGCGTGTATTTAGGTATTTTCATCGTATTACTAAAACAAATACACATTTTAAAAATGTAGCAACACTACGCCCTAGAAAACGTCTTGTTTTAATAACTTTCAAAAAGTCTTCTGTTTTAAACTTCGTGATTTTCACTCATAATTACTAAACTAAACGGGAATAATCACGCTTTAAATATTTATTTATTTACCTCGACGTTTCGGCCACATTGCAGCATAGTTAACTCGTGACCACGGTTGCTGCAATGTGGCCGAAACGTCGAGGTAAATAAATACATATTTATTGCGTGATAAGTCCCGTTTAGTTTAGTAATTATATTCAAAAAGCCATCGTCGCGTCGTATGTACCTACTACGAATTTATTTTATTTTTTAGAGACTACTTTGGATTTTTTTTTATCGAGCGAACTACAAGTAATCGTGTTTCGATAAATACTTGTCATTAGAGTGAATCCACAAATATCTTACCCATGAATTTCAAGACTATAAATAGCTTTGCCAGTAATGTACAGCACGAGATTAAATGAATGCAATAAATGCGTCAAAAGCTCGGTAGGGCCTTAAGTTTGACCTACATGAACATGAACATGACTATAGTTTTTTAGCATGTTGACGTCAAAGAGTCAATGCAAATTCCGACATACCTAGCTAATTGCTATTAGTCGGGTCTTCACTGAGCGAGCCGCCTCGCGAGGCAATCGCACGAGGTATGATTTTGTTCTACACAATGCTCAAAATCGCACCGAAAATGGCTGCCTCGCGAGGCGGCTCGCTCAGTGGAGACCCGGCTATTGTAGAAAAGGCTGCAAAATGTTGAATTTAGAGCCCAACCATAGATGTATAGTGCGCAGCGTTGATAAACTGTTCCGCGCGTATATTTGTTGCGCGAACTAGGATCATCGGTCGAGATTGTCGGTCGTGTATGTTGGTAACTGATCCGCGCTTTAGTGGTATATGCTTGTATTCAGTGTGGCCCTGACCGATCAGTGTCGAATAAGGTTACCGTCAACGCAGTCCTAAAAACTTGGTCACTAAAGAACTAAGGCCTAAATGCAGCCTTAGACTGGAAAAAATGTGATTCTTCATAACTCTTGATATTTCTGATGCGGTATGGCAATAATTTTGTATTTTCTAAAACCTATTGTCAAACCATCATCATCATCACACTGCTATCTGCCGAATTGTAGTGATTCAATTTCTCTTTTTTTTTCAGGTAACTATATCATCAGAATCATATGTTGTGAACAAATGTGGTTTGCCAAAGGAAACTACTATAGCAATAACTGCTGTGATATTAGTCTTAATAACTTGCTACTACTCATTCAGCACAAGACTAATAGGACGGAGGTAGCAGTGGAGTGAAGGTGGGACTCTTATTGTATAACTTATCATATTGAGTGGGTAGGAAATAAAATCAATTTATACTGTTATTCAAAACTCATTGTATGGTTATATTTTATATTTGATAATAAATACTTTTGACAAGATCGAGCACTTTGTACACTATACACCTTACATTAACAAAGAGAGACATGCACTGGATAGTAAGTACTAGCGTGGCAAGCTAGAACTTACTAAAAAGGTCATGATTTGTTCCAGTAAAAGTTAGTTCCAAATTATCACAAAAGAACTTATGCTAAAGTTAGGATTTAGCTGTTGCAAAGATTTAATTTATACTAAGAAGTAAATATAAGAGGTAGATAAGATGCAACATCTTAAGAGATTCAATGATTACTTAGAAAAATGAATACTGGTACTGGTACTTGGAGTTGAAGTGCATAAACTACAAGTTGCGTAAAAACTCTCATTCGTGGGCAACGATTCGTAGCCATACAGTTTTTAAAGCATGAGCTGTTGGCAACCAACAGCATTAAGTAACTTCAAACAGTTGTTTCGAAAATAAGTTTATTATAACAATCCAATAAACTTTAGTCTTTAGAGCATCTAACACTTAAAACTAAAATCAGTCTGTAAACTCGAAAATGAGTTATAAAGGTACATAATCTACTGAGCATTGACAACTAGCAACTAAATTACGTCAAAGAACAATACAAGCTTAGGAATAATACCTAATTCAAGGCACTTTTCGTATAAAAATTAGCCAAATCTTTTACAATTTCACAAAGTGATAGTGCATCTGATGTTTTTTACACAACACTATTCTCGCCTTTTCCTCCGGTTACAGTTGTACAGCATAACATTTACATAATCTTTAATAAATACTGATTAATGACTACACCGTTACTTGTGTAAATTAACTACATTAATTTCTATAGTGTTCATTGACAATAGTCACAATATGTTCTCACCACTCACACCTTGGTAACTCACTATTAAATGTTTTATGTTCGCAAACACTGGTGGTAAAGATAGACAGCTTCGTCGACAGTGTCCATTACACAGTTCTATAAGAATATTATCTGTAGCACTCTAGGATGTTGTGATTTTAGCGTGGGTAGGTCGTGAGAGCGCGAGCGGGGGTGGGGCGGGGGGCCGCGCGGCCGCGGCGCCTGCGCTTGCTTCTGGTGGAATCCCGTGTGCGCATGCCGCGCCGACGAACAAATCACCGCGTGCAAGTATCGGTCGTATCGGCACAAATTGGAATCGCCTCCACACGCGAGATCCAAGTATCCATGGCCAGAATTATCTGACTTCGCTGTGTGGAATGTTTTCGTTGGTTTCTCACTGATTGTGTACGATCTATTGCGGAGTTTCTGGTATTTGCTTTTAATCTCCTCCTCATTGGGAACAGGTTCGCATGGCTTTCTGTGGACAATTAACATTAAAATTTTGTTTTAATATGAAAGGAATTAATAAAGAATGGCGTCTCATAATTAATGTGCACTGAAGTGTGTATCCTTAACTGTAATAAACTAACCTTGAAGATTGAAAACTCAAATGGTTCTTTTCCATATTCGCCTGGATGATTTCAAACAGTTCGCGTCTTTGTAAACTACCAGATCGCTTCTTCGTGTGTTTGCGTTCGCGATGTTCCTTGCGGTGGTACCGGTGCGTTCGAGATGGCTGGATTGGTTGCGTTCGCTGCTGGGGTCTTCGTCCGGCAGAACATGACGATTTCGAGGAAACATCATCGCCTGGAGACCTTTCTCTGTTCTCTTCCTCACTTTGCTCGTTCTCCTCGAGCAGTGTCGTTGTAGTTTCTCTTCGCCGTCTTCTTCTCCCTTCTCGTCTGTCCCGGTAACTCCGTGAGTTCTCGTCTTCTGGTACAACCGTTAAACGAACTTGTATCGTCTTAGAGCCGTAGTGGGGAACCGTGACCGACTTTCCAATGGACTCGTAAATTGTTGATACAATGCCGGCTATATCCTGTAAGCATAAATAACGCATTATTTATTACCATTCAGCAGAAATGACAACTCACTTAGTTATTTGTTATGTAAATGTTATGCATTGTTGTACTTTATGTGTGAATTAATTGTGGTCGCAAATCAAGCTGATCTGGTACCTACCTAGGTACTAGGTACCAGCTACGATGGCGAACAAGCAAGATTGCAAACAAAATTGGTTAGCCCATAAATTAGATTAAGGATATCTGTTTCGCTGAATGAATCTATACATGTTTGTACTATATCAAACATTATTTATTTCAACTTACGTCTTTGGTCATCCGTCCATGTCCGTCCAGATCGTACAGAGTGAAGGAGAACTGGACTGGTTTTTGCTTTGATGATTCTGGATGCTGGAGCTCGACGTCACACGTTAATTCCTAAAATGGAAAATAGTATTAACGTTAAAGTTGAGGCCCACGATATAAATGAAGTACAGTACAACAAAACTTTTAATAGGCTTATAAATTCGCGGCGGGATATCGCTACATTTATGAATGGGCGGAAGATAACCAGCGGCGCCGGCGCGTCGTGGACAATCACGGCGTTCTTATCTCGGGCTTCAAAAGGAAACAAGCCGCCTTTACCATCGCTCGTCTATTACGATGATACAATGCATTTCATGGATTGTTCAGACCACGGTTTTGCCTGCTTTGAGATTTTTGTATTACCCAGCCTTGAATAAAACGGGAAATGACTAAGCAGATAAGGGGCCATACGTAGGAGCTCACTGCAAGTTAGTTAATGCAATAGAAATTCCTATGTGGTCTGTGTCCGGTAGATAAAGCTGCGTGTCGGAGGGGTGTTATGTCTATAAGGGTGAGGCCACACGAGCGTAATTTTGTGACTTGTGAGCGGCAGAATTTCGGTTCGCGCCATACAATATGCGGGCCATCACGTGACACAATGTATGGCGCAACCGAAATTCTGCCGCTCACAACTCGCAAAATTACGTTCGTGTGGCCTCACCCTTACGGCCGCACATACGTATCATACTCACTCATCGGTATATATATATTTATTTACGGAACAGCTAATCTCAAGTTGATATTGCGATGATGATGATTGCGAAGCCTTTTTTTATTACGCAGCGTCCGTTCCGTGCTTGGGTATATATACATTACGACTACCTCTTATTGACGCGTATCAACTCCATGATTAAAACAACGAATCCTCGCCTACCTTATGGAACTATGTATATATGCCACACACTCGACTAGTGGCAAGCGAAGTGGCGAGGAGACGACGTGTGTAGCTGGGCATTTTAAAAAAAAGTACTTTGTATTTTTTCAAATGAGGAAATTTTGGGGTTTTCTTACCATCAAAAGTACTATTGATTTTGATGATAAAAACAACAAAAAATGCATAGAAAATTAGGAATATTTTTTTTTAAGAAAAGGTACACTTTTTTTTTAAATTCCCTGCTTCTCAAGCACGCCATAACCGGCAAGAGAAACAGGGAAGAGTTGCGTGAGAGCAGTGTGTGGCTCAAAGTCGCTCAACGAGCTATGGAGGGGGCTATGGTCGGGGTTTCTCTACGGGAGTGAATCAAGAATGAAGAGTCGTAGAAAAAAGGTTCACCGAGCCGTACGGATTATCTCGTTTAAATGGCAATGGGCAAACCATATAACACGCGAAACAGATGGCCGTTGGGGACGAAAATTTCTCGAACGGAGACCACGGACTGGCCAGCGCAGTGTGGGACAGGTTCACGGTGGATGCAAGCCGCTACCAACCGTAATGTTTGGGTATCAATGAGGGAGGCCTATTTATGTCCAGTAGTGGACATCATACGGCTGAAATGATGATATCGTGCGGTGAGCATAGTGTGGCGCAGGGGTTAGAGTATGATTGTTACCTCAAACCGCATCCTAGGCTGCTTGTCCTCAGCGGGCTGGTCGGGCGGCCGCTGCGGCGGCGGCGTGGTTAGCTGCTACATCGACGATGAGCATAGTGTGGCGCAGGGGGTTAGCGCATGACAGTTACCTCTAACCGCATCCTAGGCTGCTTATCCTCAGCGGACTGGTCGGGCTGCGGCGTGGCCGGCTCCTACATCGATGATGAGCATAGTGTGGCGCAGGGGTTAGAGTATGATTGTTACCTCAAACCGCATCCTAGGCTGCTTGTCGTCAGCGGGCTGGTCGGGCGGCCGCTGCGGCGGCGGCGTGGTTAGCTGCTACATCGACGATGAGCATAGTGTGGCGCAGGGGGTTAGCGCATGACAGTTACCTCTAACCGCATCCTAGGCTGCTTATCCTCAGCGGACTGGTCGGGCTGCGGCGTGGCCGGCTCCTACATCGATGATGAGCATAGTGTGGCGCAGGAGTTAGAGTATGATTGTTACCTCAAACCGCATCCTAGGCTGCTTGTCCTCAGCGGGCTGGTCGGGCGGCCGCTGCGGCGGCGGCGTGGTTAGCTGCTACATCGACGATGAGCATAGTGTGGCGCAGGGGGTTAGCGCATGACAGTTACCTCTAACCGCATCCTAGGCTGCTTATCCTCAGCGGACTGGTCGGGCTGCGGCGTGGCCGGCTCCTACATCGATGATGAGCATAGTGTGGCGCAGGGGTTAGAGTATGATTGTTACCTCAAACCGCATCCTAGGCTGCTTGTCCTCAGCGGGCTGGTCGGGCGGCCGCTGCGGCGGCGGCGTGGTTAGCTGCTACATCGACGATGAGCATAGTGTGGCGCAGGGGGTTAGCGCATGACAGTTACCTCTAACCGCATCCTAGGCTGCTTATCCTCAGCGGACTGGTCGGGCTGCGGCGTGGCCGGCTCCTACATCGATGATGAGCATAGTGTGGCGCAGGGGTTAGAGTATGATTGTTACCTCAAACCGCATCCTAGGCTGCTTGTCCTCAGCGGGCTGGTCGGGCGGCCGCTGCGGCGGCGGCGTGGCCGGCTGCAGCAGCGCGCGCGCCTCGCTCGGCAGCAGGTCCGGCGGCGCCGAGCACTGCGACGCTGCCCGCCCGACCAGCTCCTCTGTGTCCGTGCGCTCGCTCTCAGTGCCGACTGGAATCAAAACAATTTGACTTTAACAAACCATCACAGCAATTTTAATCACTCGCGGATAATTACATCCCATCCTATCCCATCCCCAGCGCGGATCCAGGGGTGGGGCAATGGGTGAAATTGTCCCCCCCTGACTTCCGACCAATCCTTACTTACGATGAACTGCAATTCAATTTTTTTATTAGGAAAGTGAAATGAACTAAGATAGCCCATTCCAAAACCAGGTTGACCCAAACCGCCTGCCCAATTTCCCATCCTACTAATATTCTAAACGTGAAAGCAGGTAGATACTCGTATGGATGGATATGTCGATCTTTGTTACTCTTTCACACTAAAACGGTTTATAACCTGGATTAACATTTCCCACGGAATAGCGATAAACGAATTCTTCGCAGATGGAATCGCGGGCAGCGCCTAGTGTAATAATAAACAACAGCAATATTTAATGACTGATGGTTATCTACATTAAAAATATTTTGCTACGGGATGAAGACCGTGATTTCCTTTAATGAGCTCCTATATTTCGGCTCGATTACATGCAGCATAGTCATGATCCATGACCCGTTGTCTGCCTACTCGTGATCATGATGCATGTAACTGCGCCGAAACATAATTAAACGAGCTTATTAAACGTAATTATGATCTACATCTAGTAGCAAATATGTCTAAATCATAGGACGGCTGAAAGCTGTTTAATAATTAGCTCCGGAGCATAGCGAGAGAATGCCGCAAGCAAGCTAGGGACGCTTTGCCTGTCCTTCGAAGGAACTATAGCGTTTATATTTTCGCCTCTGGGGCTTTTCTAGAACTGAAGGTGCTACTGCGACAATGAACAAAGGCGAAAAATAAACGCAGTTCTTCCTTCATCTCTTGTGAAGGAACTAGTGCGAAAAAAAAAAACGAAATAGTTCCTTCGAAGGAACAGCCAAAGGAACTACTGCGAATAATCCCCCTGCCCTGGGTAGGCGAAATACAGGGTTTCGACATTTTTAATGTACATGCTGTCATAGTCTTTTATTTATTTGTAAGTATATCACATGTCTTGATAAATATTCCTATAATTAGCTCCGAAAAAAAATTACATGTTGCAAGAAAACAGGACGGTTGGCAACTCTATTTAACGTAAGTTGTCCGTCTATCTGACCATCTCAGCCTCCTACAGGTCTTCCACATTCAAAATTATTCTGCTCCTTCTGAAGATTTTGAATACTGAAACCAACAATACAATGAATTGTAGGTAGTTACTAGTTCAACAATTCCTTTTGTTCCTTTTAGGGCTATCTAATTTAAATGTATTGAAAACTAGATAAGAATCTATATATATAAAATTCTAAACTGACTGACTGACTGTTGCTATATCAACGCACAGCCCAAACCACTGGACCTAGAGACTTGAAATTTTGCACATAGATACATTATACAATGTAGGCATCCACTAAGGAAGGATTTTTGGGAATTCCCACGGGAACGGGAGAAAACGGGATTTATATATTCGATTCCGAGTGACCGTATCTCAGTAACTATAATAACTAGACTCTTCAAATTTGATACACAAGTAGGTATTACAATAGTTAAAACATTAATTTCAGGATTTTTCAAAATTCCCACGGGATAAGGAAAAAACGGGATTTATATATTCAGTTCAACGGAATCCTATGAACTATAATTACTAGAGTCTTCAATTTTAGCATAGAAGTAGGTAATTATAAAATTAAAAAACACTTTTAAGGATTTTTGGAAATTCCCACGGGATAAGGAAAACAAACAGATTTTTCGTTTTACTGGTCGTAGAAAGCTGAAATTCGGCATGTAGGTTGCTTGGGGAGTGTAGAGGAGCATTGTAAGAGGAATTTCTAAAATTCCCACGGGAACGGAAAAAAAACGGGATTTTTCGTTTTACTGGTCGAGAAAGCTGAAATTCGGCATGAAGGTTGCTTGGGAAGTGTAGAAGAGCATTAAGAGAGGACTATCCAAAATTCCCACGGGAACGGGAAAAACGGGATTTTTCGTTTTACTGGTCGTAGAAAGCCGAAATTCGGCATGAGGTTGCTTGGGGAGTGTAGAGGAGCATTGAGAGAGGACTTTCCAAAATGCCCACGAGAACGGGAAAAAACGGGATTTTTCGTTTTACTGGTCGCAGAAAGCTAAAATTTTTCAAGTGGGTTATTCTTGGGGAGTGTAGGGGAGTATTAAGAAAGTATTTCCCGAAATTCTTACGGTAGGTAACGGGAAAAAACGGGATTTTGCGTTTTACTGGTTGTAAGCTAAAATTTCAAAATTCATAAGTTTATACTGTAAGTAGGCCGCAAAGGGCTCTTTAACCGACTTCAAAAAAAGGAGGAGGTTATGCATTCCACTTTAAGTATTTTTTTTATGTAGGTATGTTCACCGATTTCTCGGTCAATTGTGGACCGATTTTAAAAATTCTTTTTTTATTCGAAAGAATATGTATAATAATATACCTACTCCTGAGATGGTCCCATTGTCACGCAAGCAAGCAAGCGTGCATGCATGCTTGCTCGCATCTTGCTTGCATGCTTGCTTGCTTGTGCAGCATTACGCTGCCGGTAACGAACTTTTTTAACACGCGAAATTGAAATGTTCCTGGCCGCCTTGTCAGTGTCAATAGACAAGTTTTAGACAAAAGGTTTCGAGTTTTGCACGACTGAGATTGATGTTTTGGCTGTCAAGCGATTGAATTAATCTAAGACGAATAAGATTATTTTTTTATTTGATAAGAATTAATAACGTGACCATATTGAAGGCTGTCCCCACGGAATAATAAAAGTTTTTTTTGTTCTCATTTGAAGAATTGAACCACCAGAACTGTTTATAAAAAATAATTGGTTGGAACCGTTTTTAGCGGGTATGTATTTTTTTATCTTTTTCCATATCCACCGCTTCTCTTCCCGTACTGTGCCTATTTCCTACCAGTTTATATTTCTTTTACAGTTCCACCTTCACCCCAAATCTACTCACTTCATTCTCGTTGGAAAATTCATCAAAAAGGCAGCTAAGCGATAAACATTTTATTTAATTTATTCGGAATTCCTTCTTCAAAATTTTTGTGTAATTTTTAAATGATATTTTCTGTTTTTTTTTATATACATTTTGTAAGTTGACGAGTGGGGCCCATTCTCCAACAGTTTTTAGTTAGGTTTTACGTGTAAATATTTCTTTTTCATATCCTTTCAAAATTCCAAAAGACGCAAAGCCCGTCGTTCATGTGTTTCGGTATTATTCTTTAAATTACTTTGGTTAAGTTAGTTAATTTTTTTTGGTTAAAATTGGTTAATTTTAATTTTTTAATTTGGTTTAATTTTTTTTTTTTTTTGCTAATCTGGCTACGTCTTTTACCCCGAACTTTCTCATGTATGGCCGTGAGTTGACGACTGTTCAGCAGCGTGCAAGCAATCAGACTGAGGACCCTGGTTTGGCACTCAGTCGGGTTCAGCATGCAACGAACCTTTCAACTCTTCGAGAGGTATATGCTAAAGTTGCGGACGCAATGACCCTTGCTTTCCACCGTAATTCTGTTAAGTTCAATGCAAATAGGAGTGCCGTTAGGCTTCGTATCGGTGACGTAGTTTGGCGTCGGAACTTTCAACGGGGAACTAGTGATGGGATTAGAGGAGGTAAATTTGCTCCCCGTTTCTCAGCCTGCCATGTTATCAGGATTGTGTCGCCTCAGGTTTATGAGTTACGTGACGTTGATTCACCGCACGTGGGAGTTTATCACATAAAAGATATTTTAAAATGATCACCCGCTGCTCCTTTATTTTTCCAAATTCAAACCGACACAATATGTCTGTCTTTTATACGTTTCGATTCGTTTCAATGAATTCCCTTCATTTTTTTTTCTTTGCTTCGCTTTCAAACCATTTGTACATTTTGCTATATTTTATTACTCTTTACGTCACAGGGCTTAGGTTAAGCTTCCTATGGTGGTTTTGGGCAGCCACTGACGGAGGCGCTTGCTTTAAGCGATTGGTTGTCAATAGTTTCCTGGTATAGATGGAAACTTATTTGCCGATTAGGTATATGCATATTTTTTGTTATTATTATTATATTTTTTTTTTTTTGGTTGGGCGATGTCTGCAGCATTACGCTGCCGGTAACGAACTTTTTTAACACGCGAAATTGAAATGTTCCTGGCCGCCTTGTCAGTGTCAATAGACAAGTTTTAGACAAAAGGTTTCGAGTTTTGCACGACTGAGATTGATGTTTTGGCTGTCAAGCGATTGAATTAATCTAAGACGAATAAGATTATTTTTTTATTTGATAAGAATTAATAACGTGACCATATTGAAGGCTGTCCCCACGGAATAATAAAAGTTTTTTTTGTTCTCATTTGAAGAATTGAACCACCAGAACTGTTTATAAAAAATAATTGGTTGGAACCGTTTTTAGCGGGTATGTATTTTTTTATCTTTTTCCATATCCACCGCTTCTCTTCCCGTACTGTGCCTATTTCCTACCAGTTTATATTTCTTTTACAGTTCCACCTTCACCCCAAATCTACTCACTTCATTCTCGTTGGAAAATTCATCAAAAAGGCAGCTAAGCGATAAACATTTTATTTAATTTATTCGGAATTCCTTCTTCAAAATTTTTGTGTAATTTTTATATGATATTTTCTGTTTTTTTTTTATATACATTTTGTAAGTTGACGAGTGGGGCCCATTCTCCAACAGTTTTTAGTTAGGTTTTACGTGTAAATATTTCTTTTTCATATCCTTTCAAAATTCCAAAAGACGCAAAGCCCGTCGTTCATGTGTTTCGGTATTATTCTTTAAATTACTTTGGTTAAGTTGGTTAATTTTTTTTGGTTAAAATTGGTTAATTTTTTTTTTGGTTCAAATAAATATTGTACAGTTTGTAGATTCCTTTTTTTTCTCTACACTTGCTTGATATCTTGGTTCTTTGGAATTCTCATGGTACACGCGAGCGAAGCCGCGGGCAAAAGCTAGTACCTGTATATAGTTCTCTACTACCTTCGAACTGGTTACCTAAAGTAAAGAGTCTAGATTGCTAATATCTAATGAAACTCAGATTATTATATTTAAACTAACGTGTATGACTATTTAGTTTATGGCTGTCTTACAAAACCAATATCTTAATTATGAGAGTATTTTGGCCTAGACTCCAGATTGATTTAGTTTAGTTTTTACATAATATGCTGAGCTGATAAGTAATCAGTGATCGGAACTCTGGGAGCAAAACTTTAACAAAACTTGCCAAGCGGGCTGAAACAGTGCTTACAGACATGAAAATATTAATAAACTACCTACTGAAAATCTGAGATTTCGATATAGAGTTAAATTGAACACTAATCTAAAAAGTTTTGTTAAAGTTTAGCTCCCAGATTTCCGATCACTGCTGATAATTTAAAATTATAGTAACCTCTTAGCACGCCCAACGATTTCACAAGACGTAAAAATAATCAATATAATCATCGTCTGTATCGGCCAATGTGTTTTTACCAGTTATAGATGAGTCTCTTCTCCACTAGAAATATACTTTCCGGCACAGGCAAACAAAGGGTCAAAAGCCAGCAGAACTGTTAGAACTAATAATAAACTGCTCTAAAAAGTGACTATTCCAATTTATAGCGTGCAACAAATAACAAGAGCAAGAAAAATATAAAACATAATCGGTGAATGACAACGAATCGAATACAACGTGTCGGCGAAACTCAAAGGTCGTCTGAGGCGGTCGGGCGGGCGCGGCGCAAACGGCGACGGTCCTTTATTTGATTCCCAGAAGGGCCATGGATGGAACCGATCGTCCCAAATGCGCGGTCCGCGAGACCACATCTGCTGTTTACGTTATTTTTCTCGAAACTTGGAATTTCTTTACATAATCCTGCTGAGATTACTGGGATGATTTCTTACTTAACCTACGGGTTTTAGGAAGTTTTTTACGTAAGATTGCATAAGGACTGACAGTATTATTAAATTTAGATGCATTTGAACTTAGTTTTATATTGAGCTGAGAAACCAATTTAAATTGAGACGCGTTTACCAATTGGTAGACGCCGGGGCCACCACCACCATGCACCATGGAACCTTTGTCTTGATGTAGACATAAATGGCTTCTCTGCCTTTTCGCAATTATATTTTTCCCACCTATTTTTTTTTCTAAAATTGTAAATTATTACTTAAGGATTGTTATAAAATTAACCTAACCATTACATCTTGAATATTTTACAGTTTCAGAAAAAAAAGCAGTTGGGAAATTAAACAGTTGGCAAATGAATCAGTTGGGGAAAAAATTCCAGCGAAAAGGCAGGATACGATACCACATAAATTTGACGACCGGATAGCCTAGAGGTAGTTGTTAGAGAACCTGACTACGAAGCTTGAGGTCCCGGGTTCGATTCCCGTTCGGGGCAGATATTTGTGTGAAAAATACAAATGTTTATGCTCGAGTCTTATTTAAGTATGTAAAGAAAGAAAGAAAGAAAAATATTTATTTGCCACAGTAAAAAACCAAAATACACAAAACAGGAAATAAAAACACTATAGTAAAAAATTAAATTATTGTTTTACAAGTAAATATGTATGTATAACGATTTCTGTCCTGCGGCAAAAGGAGCAGACTCAGCTAATGCTGCGCTTACGGGGAAGCTGCCAGCGCTGGTTTTCAGCCTGCCCCTGTTGGCACATGCTGGAATTGAGTCTGTAGCGGGTTTGATGGCGGACAACAAAAAGAAAATTTAACAATAGTAGGTAAAAAAAAATAAAAATATAATAGGTACTTAATATTGAAATGAAACCAGAAACCGGAAAAAAAGAAGCCAAAATTTCAGTTCCTATTCCATGTATTTGTCTATACAGGGTGTCCTGTAAGTAGTACGACAAACTGAAATGGGATGGGAGATAAGGTGGGCAGTCATTCTACTAAATATCAAAAAAATTATCGTAATAAAAGTTGCATTTTCTGATTTTTTGAAAAATGTATAACTAAGATTTTGAGTTGTGATATTCGGAATTAATTATTTTTTGCATTTATTTGTATTGAAAAATAAAATTGAATAGTTTTGTTATCAATGAACCATTTTTAAAAAATTATTGCAGTTTTTTTTACTTCAATTTCGTCCCGTGTCCTGAACTTTGGTCAAGAATTTTATTGATCTATTACAGTAAAAACAATTAAATGATCACTATTTAGCTTACTAGCTTAAAAACATGCCCATTTAATGGTCATTCAAAAATGATAAAAATCATAACAAGAAAACATTTACCTACAGGAAAATTTTTTAGCACAAACCATTAAGTGCACTACAAATCGCGTTGAGCTAGTACTACCTACCTACCATCCTGTCTAAGTTGAGGTGTGAACTGGATCAGAATGCTCTTCTCTGGTTAAATACAGCAGATATGCAAAAGTAAATAAATTAAAAAAAATCATAATTTCGCACGTCTTATTTTAACAAAAACTAAAATTCATTCAGATTTAAACCCAATCCTACCGTTAATTACTGTGTGAGTAAAAAAACAAACGATAAACAAAACTATTTTCAAATTTCGAATTTCAATTTCATATAAATAAACATACTTATGTATACAGGGTGTCCCGTAAGTAGTAACGGGACACCCTGTATAAGTATGTTTATCCGTTGTCTAGTACCCATAGTACAAGCTTTGCTTAGTTTGGGACTAGATCAATTGGTGCCAATTGTTCCATGATTTATTATTATTATTATTATTAAATGTCATAATGACAAGGTTCTATAGTGGAGTTTAGTGGGTGGGGTTGAGTCCATACTCAAATTGGTTGAGTGTAGGTACAGTCCAGGAATCTGAATCGCGTACCAGGATGGAACCTATTTGTTGCTAATGTCATGTTGACATTTCCTAGATGTTTCTCGTTTGTGAATGTGTTCGAGGGGATAAGCCACGTTAGAGAGATCTCTTTCCAGGCGGATGTAGGCTACATCTGCCAAAAAAATCATCGGGAATTTGACTGTGAAGATGTTCCACCCTGGTACGCGATTCAGTTTCCTTGACTGTACTTACATATCTACTTAGTCAGTCAGGTAATGTTTTTTCGAAAGTTGAGATCTGGTTGCCAATGTTAACCACACGTGAGACATTTCAAAATGCTTCTTTTTATAAATTACCTACACGGAGCGCAATCAAACATAGGTACAATACGTTTACTTTTAGTTTACCATTGACAGATGGCTTGCCTTCATTTCATTTCCAACTTTAATAGCATACAAATAAAGTAGCTATTACAAAATCTGCAAACGTGGGTAACAGTATTCTAAAATTGGCTTTATTTGTAGGTTGTTAAAGTTGAATATGAAATGAAGGCAAACCATCTGTCAGTGGTAAACTTTATGTAATTTTACTGTAAGTACCTATGTTTGATTGCGCTCCGTGTAGGATTTAGCCAAATTTTAGTGAAAACACTGGTTTTACTTTAACATCGTAGTCTCTATTCTTTAGTTTCTTGCAGAAAAAAAACGTGATAATAGCAGACCCGTCTAAGAACGCCCTTCGTTCACTAAATGCCCCATATAATTTATGGACGCCAACTTAGAATAAGAGTTGTAATAGTTGTCTTTTTGTAACGTAAAAAAAAACTAGAAACAGTGTTTTATGCAACGGTTGTATAAGTGAGGTCTTAAAAGGCGAGTGATGTGAGTTGCGCGATATGAACGAAGTGAATATCGCAATGAAAGTCGGCACGAGCCGTTTAGACCAAATTATACATCGTTGCATACTATATTTTTTCTACTTCATCCATGTTTTCTTCTATTAACTTTAATTGGGAATGTCTAAAAAAATTACCAGTGGTTTTAATATTTTTTTTTTTTGTATAGAAAAGTCAATTATAAGAAACTAATTTCAATATTTTGTCATTTATTAGTTCACTACTTTTCAAAATTAATTCTTTAAACTATTTTGGTTGATGACGTCAGATTAATATCGTAATGAAAGACGGCACGAGCCGTTTAGACCAAATTATACATCGTTGCATACTATATTTTTTCTACTTCATCCATGTTTTCTTCTATTAACTTTAATTGGGAATGTCTAAAAAAATTACCAGTGGTTTTAATATTTTTTTTTTGTATAGAAAAGTCAATTATAAGAAACTAATTTCAATATTTTGTCATTTATTAGTTCACTACTTTTCAAAATTAATTCTTTAAACTATTTTGGTTGATGACGTCAGATTATAATTGAGGGCTCCCACATTGCCAAATTTCTAAATCTATCTAAATCTCAATCCTCAAAGATCTAAACCCCTTTAATTATTTTTTGCGTAGTGGTACACTGTAACTATGCATAGTGTTACTTTACTGGCGCTGTCAAAGTGCCAGATGTCAGGCAGCGGGGTCCAAATCAAACTCCGTAGTATAATCCACGCGTAAATTTTGAAGAATTCTAACCACACAGAATAAAGCACGACTTGGACCGGTCACGCAATTTACACCAATGTCAAATGAAGGTCATCGCTTATTTGTTACGTAATAAATTCATTACATAATATTAAACTTAAATAACTACAGAAAACGAGTTAAAAAGCATTTATCTCGAAATGGTTTTCGATTTACTATAGGTACATTGCAAAAAAAATAGACATCCCCAATTATGGCAAACTATGGCTAAAGCAAAAAGTAATCGAGCAAAGCCAGTGAAAAATATAAAAACGTTTGACATATATTTGACAGATGTGACTGTCTATGGTAAACTTTTTTTAAATTGACATTCGATAATAATAAAAAAAATACATTTTCTCAAAAATATCCGTAAAAGTTGACATTATTCTTTACATATCAGAACGTGAAGTGCATAGTTTATGGTCAGTAAAAAAATTAAAAAGTTAAAAACATTGCAGGCTCGATAAACTCGACAACAATGTCGCATACAAATTCCATTATTGTCGAGTCTCAAACTTTTTAAAAAGTTAAAACGGCCATGGTAATAAGCTGGCACTATTCGTATACAGCCAATTCAAATGACCGGTATCAGTTGTTTTGTTGGAACTCCAGACTTTTTTTATGGTGTTTGAAACAGCTTGTGGTGTTTTCGGTAGAAAAATACACCTGCAGTTTTTTTTAATGAAAAAAGGCGGGTAAGGGTTTAATGACATTTAATTTTAAGTGATTTGCAATTCTTTGTACCTATTTAAGTTAATAAAAGTTTATTCTATTTTTTTCCTTCACCATTTTTGAGAAAAGCTTTATATTAGTCTCGGCTGGAATAGCAATTGCTGGCTTCGTATTAGTTAAACGGACTCGCAAGCGCGTCCGTTTAATACTCATACTCAGCCAACAATTGCCTACTTCCAGGCCACGACTATAATGTACTATTTTCTTGTGTATTCTCACAAGGTGAGCTACAATAGGGAAATATTTCTCTTGGCAGACTTGACATCTCTGGCTAAGGATCGCCTGGATTCGGGCTGGCTCGCTCACTGGATAAGATCTAGTCAGATGAAAGGACTGCACTACTCTGATGTTCAAGATACTGTTCCCGCTAAACCCTGGTTCTTTAAATTCCGTGCAGCTATTATAACAAAGCAACTACGTCAACTATATGCAGACTATTGCAGACTGAGACCGGACCACTCCTGCACTCCAGTTTTCCTTCACAAGATTCGTGTGAGAGACAACTCTTTGTGTGAATGTGGTTTAGACGAAGGCTCTCTCGCTCGATCATTTATTTTTCGAATGTTCGATGCTGTCATCCTCCCCGAACCTATGACCTTCTCCCTCCCTACATTCCCCGCCCTGTTAACTTTAAATCCCTCCTTCGCTATGTATTGATAATTCCCCTTTTATTATCATTCTGTGTGACTTTATATCCTCTAACGATAAAAGACCATAGATCTAATTAATAATAACATGTTTTGTCTTTGTCGTAGTGTTACGTGACTACCGCAACAGCGTTCGGCCGGAAAAAAAAGTCATTTGTTTTGTCAAAATTATTTTCTTACTGCTGTCAAACTGTTGGCGTTCTGCAGATTCAACCGCAAACCTCTCATCGTAACTGACACTGGTCCAAGCATTAAGCCTAATTTCAAAATCCATAATAACTTTGGTCATAATGATGTTTTGCCATAATGTAAATGCCATAATATTGTTTGTCCTAATATTGAATATCCTAATGCTTATTTGCACTATTTTCATATGTCCTAACCTAATGGTCACATGTCTTAATATTGATTGACATAATCACTTTTGTACTAACATTGTTTGTCATAATCTATACTAATATTATAAAGCTGAAGAGTTTGTTTGTTTGTTTGTCTGTTTGAACGCGCTAATCTCAGGAACTACTGTTCCGATTTTAAAAATTCTTTCAGTGTTAGATAGCCCATTTATCGAGGAAGGCTATAGGCTATATATTATTACGCTAACACCAATAGGAGCGGAGCGGAGCGGAAGAATGTTTCAAAATCGGGGGTATTGAAGTAAAATTTCTATAGGCGCTAATCTCAGGAACTACTGCTCCGATTTGAAAAATTCTTTCAGTGTTAGATAGCCCATTTATCGAGGAAGGCTATACGCTATATATCATCACGCTAACACCAATAGGAGCGGAGCGGAGCGGAAGAATGTTTCAAAATCGGGGGTTTTTGCTTATCTCAGGAACTACTGCTCCGATTTGAAAAATTCTTTCAGTGTTAGATAGCCCAGTTAAATAGGGCGTGTTGGGGGCGGGTTGGGAGCGGATTGGGAGTGGGTTGGGAGCGGGTTGAGGGCGAGTTGGGGGCGGGTTGGGAGCGGGTTGGGGGCGGGTTGGGAGCGGGTTGGGGGCGGGTTGGGGGCTGATTGAGAGCGGGTTGGGGGCAGGTTGAGGGCGGGTTGGGAGCGGGTTGGGGCGGATTGGGAGCGGGTTGAGAGCGAGTTGGGGGTGGGTTGGAAGCGGGTTGGGGGCTGGTTGGGAGCGGGTTGGGGGCGGGTTGGGAGCGGGTAGGGGCGGGTTCGGAGCGGGTTGGGAGCGGGTTAAGAGCGAGTTGGGGGCGGGTTGAGAGCGGGTTGGGGCGGGTTGGGAGTGGGTGGGGGCGGGTTAGGAGCGGGTTGGGGGCGGACTGGGAGCGGGTTGGTTTATTATATGAAGTTTCACTTCTTCCGGAAGGAACTAAGGAGAGCCATAATTGATGAAAAAGAAAATTGGATAAAAAAAATAAGCTGCCCAAATTACTAACTCCACGCGGACGGAGTCGCGGGCAAAAGCTAGTATTTGCATATTTGTCATAATAATTTTATACTCATCATCATCATCATCCCAGCCTATATACTTTCCACTGCAGGGCACAGACCTCCTCTCAGAATGAGTGGACTTGGACCGTATTTAAGAAAACACATGAATGTTTATCATTTTATATACAAAATACTTTTCTGACTGCTATTCGTTTTTGTAGGAGTCGCAATTCTAATCTAACCTATTTTTCTAGCAGCGGTTCGGTTCTGTTGGGGTCGCAGTTCTAACCTAACCTACTTTTCTGACACCGGTTCGTTACTGTTGGGGTTTCCGTTCTAATCTAACTTAGTTTTCTGGCTGAGGTTCGTTTCTGTAAGGGTCGCAGTTCTACCCTAACCTAACCTATTTTTCTGACACCGGTTCGTTAGTGTTGTGGTTTCAGTCCTGTCCTAACTTAATTTTCTGACTACGGTTCGTTCCTGTAGGGGTCGCAGTTCTAAGACCTACTTTTCTGGTATCGGTTCGTTACTGTTGGGGTCTCAGTTCTAACCCAACCTAATCTACTTAACAAGTGTTCTGTTATGGCATTTAATAATATGGATTTTAATATTATGACTCGTAAGTTTTATGTCTTCCTGTATTAGTACAAAACATATAAGGGATTTAGAGTATTAGGACATGTGATATTATGGCTTATGATCATTAGGACATAAGATAATTATGGCAAATGATCATTATGACAAAAGTATGATATGTCAAGTGTTTATGGCAAAAGTTTTATGGCATTTGAGTTTAGGACAAACAATATTATGGATTACGAAGGAGACCGGTTATGTACCTACTGGGTGCGGTTAATGAACGACCTACGACTTGATAATCTGTGCCCTTATGACAAATGACATAAGGGGGAAGGCATGAATCATCAAGGCGTGCAT
Source organism: Archips xylosteana (assembly GCA_947563465.1). Taxonomy (NCBI): domain Eukaryota; kingdom Metazoa; phylum Arthropoda; class Insecta; order Lepidoptera; family Tortricidae; genus Archips; species Archips xylosteana. The sequence continues at coordinate 11,702,868 of OX387344.1, forward strand.
TATTGTCATACATTCTGGGTCGACAAATATTCGGTCATACATTAGCTGCACTCTACCCTCAACTTGCGTAACTGGTGTAAGTCGAATGTGAAGTTGATCGATTAGTATTTGAATCACTTAACTGCACATTATTGAACCTTATCTCAACGGCACAAGGTGCACAAATTTAATGATCTGTTGGCAATTTAAGCTTGCTTTCAGGACTTTCAACTGTTTCAACCGTTCAAAATCAGTTAATAGTCCGGACTCAGATTGCTTCATATAGGTATGGTAGGTAGTATTTAAATAGTAGTAGGTAGGTAGGTATCAGATAAAACTATATCATATTCTAATTGGCTAAGTAAAGTTTCTTGAAGAGGTGCTTAATATATTTTTTTTCGACAGTAGTCTTCTTCTAGACCGAGAAACTGCAGCTGTTTTATTTTTATCTCCTATTGTTTACTGGAAATATTTTTTTAAGTCTTCGAGATGACATTTGTGAGATTTAATGGCTGACAAGCGGTTCGTGCTCAGTACTTAGCAGAAATAGAAAAAAAAACGGAGTCAATTGTCAATGTCAAATGAAATCTAACCGTTTGCGTTTCGTTTACTTTGCATTGTCCAAAAAGCAGTTCCAAAATAATGATCAAAAATATTCAATCGTGATTCAATTGTCGTGCATAAGTCGTGGAAAAATGCGGTAAAATTGTAAATCCGGATTTTGTGCGGAGGTTGTTAAAAATAGTCCAAAAATCACACCAAAACGCAAAGCAAACGAAACGCAAACGGTTTGACATGGACAAAAGTGACAGATGACTTAGTTTTTTTTCTGTTTCTACTAAGTACTGAGCACGAACCGCTTGTCAGCCATTAAATCTCACAAATGTCAACTCGAACACTTAAAAAAATATTTCCAGTAAACAATAGGAGATAAAAATAAAACAGCTGCAGTTTCTCGATCTTCAGAACGCCGACTGTCGAAAAAAAATATAATTAGCACCTCTTAAAAAAACTTTACTTAGCCAATTCTTGCGTAAAATCACTCGAACGAAAGCTCGCAACTAAAATACAAATCCAGGTCGAAAAAGTTTGAAAACCAAGATACCATGTTCAAACGAAATATTAACGAATTCAAACATTGTCTGATAATTATGAACCCAGGAAGGTACCGCATAAACATTTGAAACTTCCGCTCAAATCGCGAGACGAGACTGCTCGCCTAATCGCATACTTCAAAGTAGACGTCGCTTTGATCTTGTGTTGTATTTCATTTCGAAATATCTAGTTAGATTATGATTTGAGAAGGCGATGCCTCAGTCTTTCATTCTAAATGCTCTCGTGTCGAGGTAGGTAATCACACCAAACACGTGACGCAAGTTTGTTAATAAAGTTTCAGAAGCAAGAGCCGAGCGTCGCTCATTTGATTAACTTCAAAGGGAAAAGTTGAAAGCTCTTCGGCGAAGCGGAGACAATGATACCTTTTATACAAACTTCAAAGAAATTGCCGCCCTACGTTTGAAGCTTTAGCCTATGTGGCTCATACAAACAGCAAATCATTTTGTGGGTAGATATATGTAGATAACCCGGACACAAAAGCATTTTTCGGGATATGGTATTCTTTTGATGTTTCGTCAACCTAATGTTTGTCTCGCATAAAAGAGACTGAACTAGATGAGAAAAATCTAAATTCTAACGTCGCGATTTATTTAGTACGTGCTCTTGCCTGCAACTTCGTCAGCGTCCCGTAGGAACTATCTATGCATTTTGTCAGGATAAAAAAAATAGCCAATTAGCCTGGAATATCGTAGCTTCGTAATGAAAAAAATTGATTTGAATTACGTTCAGTAGTTACAGAGATTATCCCCCTATATAAAAATAAAAAACGAACTAACAGAACTTCGTGAACCTCTTCATTCATTATACCTACTAGGTTTCATTTTATGTAAATACTATTTATACCTAACCTAACGAGCTTTGAGGATTCAGCTAACAAGACATTCACGAGATGATGTTGGTTGATATAGGTAAATGCCCTACCTATATCTGAATTTTATTACATTATTATTATTTATTACATTCGTTAGTCAAGATATAAACTTATTCTATTCAGTACCTACCTATTCTAGTCAAGGTTTTCTGAATAAACGGCGATAACGATTTCCAGTATTTTCACCTTCTGAAAGTTTTTGGTACCTACCTATGTATCTACTCACGAGTAGGTACTTGCCAGTCAACACGAAAGCTAGTTTTGCAAGTTTATTTTTTTCATCAAGTTAATAAATAATTTAACTAAGTATCTTATTTATTTACACAAATTAATTTACAAAATCAATCGACATACCTAATTACGAAACTATTTTCTGTTTATAATTAAAAAATGCCTACTTAAATGAATGTTTAGTAACAAAACGTACCAGCAAAACAAACCTCAGAATCATATTAAAATACTTATGTAGGTAGGTACAGGTACCTAAATGGTTAAAACCGTTTAACGTATAGGAAGTGGAAAGTGTTGTATGAAAAGGCTAGTTTAGTTTTCACAATCATGTCGGTGTTGTATTAACCTACCTACAACAGCTACGAGCTAGCTACGAGAAAGATATATGTCAGTAGGCAGATTTTTGTTTGTTTACACATCTTTATAATAACGGAGTTCACCTACTTCTTTTACGACCTATCTAGGTAGTTAGCAGTTATCATTAAGAAGTCAAATTGAGTCTTATTTATTGTGGTTTGATTACTAACACACAGGTGATAAAATCCTATTACCCATTATTCAGGCGCTAAATTAAACATTACAATAGACTGGGCAGGTATTTTAGTTGGTGGAGGGAGAATTCCTCATGACAAGACAAACTATCATCAGCTGTCTGGCATGTGAGAAAGGTGCCAGAGAGGGTAACGCCTGCCGGCGAGGCCGAGGGGACCCCGCATGAATTAGGTTTCCGTCAACAGTAGGTACTTACTGCTGAATTTCTTGTATCCATTTCTAAACTTGTTGCGCCACCACTTGACGAACTGGTGTGCCATGGGGGCGTCTGCGGCGAATGCCGGAGCTTTCAACGTCTCGTAGCACGTCATGCGCTGCGCTCACGCACGCATCCCGCACACTTCAAAAGATGCCGCTTCTTCTCAAGTTCACTGAGAATAATTTTAAATCACTGCCACAGTATCACTTATATTCACTGCACAGACGTTGTATTAGCAGTCTTCGATCCTAAAACGATTGCCGCGAAACTTGACCTAGTTGTACGTGTGAATGCCGGGTGAAAAAAAATTGTGTAACGTCCATTCAGCACGCCCCTCGTTGAGTGACTGACTGACTGAACGACGATTGTGAACGAGAGTGATGGAATAAGGGGCGCGCGGCGTGGATCGGCGCGGAGCGGTATCTGGTAAACGCGGGGTGGCGGGGTGGGGGAGACGAGTGAGCGGCGCAGCGGCGGACGCGGCCCCAGCGCGGGCGGTTACGCACAGGCGCGAGCTGAAGCGATCATTGAGATTACGAATAATTTCGTAGTTTGAGATAGATAGTTGGAAATGGTTCTTTAATGATAGGAAGTACGTACTTACCTAAGTTTGGATTAAAACTATTTCCTACTAATATTATAAATGCGAAAGTTTGTGAGTGAGTTCGTGTGATTGTATTGTGATTGTTGGATGGATTTGTATGAAGTTTAGCACACCGATAATTTATAACCTGGTAAAACACATAGTTTTGGTTTACCCCGGATAATTCCGTAATTCCCCTGGAATAGCAGTAAACGTAATCTTCCCAGAAATCGCAGACGATGTCGAAGGCAGAGGCAGCTGCAGCTAAGTATTAGTTGGATACTTCTTCAAAAGGTTGCAATAATAAAGCTAAGATGGAAACTATAAGTACCTAATAGTTTATTTATAGTAATGAAATGAAGCCATGCCTTTGTCACTGCATGGGATGGGATTTATGTTCCATTTATTGGATTCTGACATCTTTAGTACCTACTTAGGTATCTACAATGCAAGCAATGTAGGGTAAAACCACCAGTGAATGAACACTTTAGAAATTTTTCTACTTAAAAAATTCATTACTCTGTATTTATTAATAATTGTAATGGTTGTATGTAATTTAATCAATCGTCATTTAATAAACAAGAATTCAATTTCTGCGATTTTTTATTACGTGTATAGTTTTTGAGTTATGGAAGAATTTGTAAAAAAGTACCCAAAAACCTAGTCAATGAACGAAAAAGTTAATGAATGAACATAGTAAAACCCAGTGAATGAACACTATTTAGCTTGACTTAATCAACATTTAAAAAACATTATCAACATAAAACGAAGTCTTCTTCTTCAGTAATTATTTTATAAAAACTTAGGGTAGGTACCATGTAGGTACAGTACCTTCAGTATTCCAAGGCGGTGATCACTTACCACGTTGTGACCCCCATGCTCGTTTGCCAGCTATTTGACATAAACAAAATGGCGTCCATCTTTACCTACGTTGTTCATACATAGGATTAGTAGGTATCTAGTAAATGAACAAAGCCAATTTCTATAGTCCATTTACTAGATTTTTCATTCCTATGAATGAACACTAGTGTTCCAATGCTAGCTCAAAGAAACAGAATCGTTTTCTATGCAGAATCTGAAAACACAAGCTTAATACGATTACGTTAAGATTTAAATTTAAGTAAAAAACTAAATTGACCCGACACCAGTAAATGAACAGACTGTTCATTTACTGATTTTAGAACATTTGATAAGCCAGTAATGGAACACCTAAAAATAACAACTTAATCGCAAAATAAGCCTCCAAAGAGTACATTTATAGAAGATTTAACTCTAATCTAACCAAATAGCTAAACTTTTTACTGGTATACATATATCAAATAAGCAGTTCAAATGTTACTCCAAACATGCACAGTTCTTACCTGGGATCTAATTTTTCCATACAAAACTTCAAAAGCAGAAACACGTGAACTTCAAACGCCGGCCATGTTGAAATAGGTCGAAAATAAATTCACCAAGTGTTGCCATTGCATAGGAAATCGAGTTGCAAGTAAGAAAAAAAATACGACAAGTGATATAAATGGCTATATTGCTTATTTTAGGCAAAAAACGTGATTTTGTTCATTCACTTGGGGTTCATTTACTGGTGGTTTTACCCTAGTTGGTACGCGTTAGTACATACGTTATGGTATAAGATAAATCAGACAGTTTATACACTTGTGAAGTGAAGGGATAGCATGAGTGTGGTTAAGCTTTCTGATTGTACCTTGAAAAGTTTCTGACCGTGACGACGATAATCATTGGACCCTATCGCGGTTTGTGGTCAGTGCAACTCCACAATCGTCTGTGTAGAGGTCAACCAACGGGCATTGGTTTCAAAGTAAAATCAACTTCCCAACATTTCTAATCATACTTACGCTGCAGTGCTAAAATTGAATGAAATTTTAATACCGGGGACCGATTTTTGAAATCCCATCACCGTAAATAAAATAAGTAAAAGTCAAAAGTGGTACAATTCTGTGTGTTGGTTGGTTGCCAGAAAAATGTAGCACAAATTAAAATTCCGACCAATTGAGAAGATTAATTAGAGTTGTAATTTTTTACTACTCTACTCGTATTTCCAATTCAGTACAATTTTTCACCTCTCACGAGTGACATTTTCGAGTGGTGTGATTTAAAAAACACGGTGTCCCCTGGGGCTTAATTCAGGAACGGCCCAACACGGTTTGCAAGCGGTAGTTCAATCGTTTGCAACAGGCACTTGAACTGCTATTCAGGAACGCCAAAAATCACTGGTTGAGAGGTTTGGGCTGAGATTGGGATGAGCCTTATTTATATATTTATTCATTTATTTATTTACAAAGCGAATCAACAGGAAAATAAAGCTCATCCCAAGCTCAGCCCATTCCTATCCTCTCCCAAACGATTGAATTGGGGATGTCTATTTTTTTGCAATGTATAGTAAATCGAAAACCATTTCGAGATAAATGCTTTTTAATTCGTTTTCTGTAGTTATTTAATTTTAATATTATGTAATGAATTTATTATATAACAAATAAGCAATGAACTTCATTTGACATTGGTGTAAATTGCGTGACCGGTTCAAGTCGTACTTTGTTCTATGTGGTTAGAATTCTTCACAATTTACGCGTGGATTATACTACGGAGTTTGATTTGGACCCGCTGTCTGACATCTAGTACTTTGACAGTGCCAGAAACGTGACACAGTGTATAGTGTACCACTACGCAAAAAATAATTAAAGGGGTTGCCTAAGTTGCCTTATCGTACGCATTTAGATAGATTTAGAAATTTGGCATTGTGGGAGCCTTCAATTATAATCTGACGTCATCAACTAAAATAGTTTCAATAATTAATTTTGAAAAAAGTAGAGAACTAAATGACAAAATATTGAAATTAGTTCCTTATAATTGACTTTTCTATACAAAAAAAATATAAAAACCAGTGGTAATTTTTTTTAGACATTCCCAATTACCGCTCGCAAACCGTGTTGGGCCGGTTCCTGAATTTAGCCCCACTTCACCACCTCTCACCTCACGAATCTGCACATTTTGTATTAAACTAAGTAGGCTTATCGTGTTGTAAACGTGGTTGTAAAACTTGTAAAGTATTAATTAGAGTTCTTCATACATAATTAACGTTATTCTTTAGGTAATTAATTACCGTCAGCACAAAATACTTAATGATGTTGCATTTTTTTGCGGGAGGCGAGGTATACATACACGTACAGCACACATAGAATATCTACCGTAATCTCCAACTCTTTATGTTTCTACAAAATAAGAAAATAAAACAGTTGCATGAATGCGAAACACTCACATTTTAACTCCCACATTTTCCATGAGCAATGAATGTGGTCATTGCTGGTCATGTTTTTTGGCAGGTGGAAAAGCATGCGTTGCCATCGTCTATTATCCTATTAAATATTACAAATGCGAAAGCGAAAATTTTCGTGTTTCTGTGTATTATATAACTGTTACTTCTTATACTAAAAAGAGTTTTTATTTCGATATTCCCATGGGATCGAAATTGTAGTATGTAAAATCAATCCCAAATCTCAACCACAGATTACTTAATAGTTACTCTCAACTCGACTCGACTCGACTCGTCTCGGAGGATATAGCGGTACACGCGGGCGTACGACAGGGGTGCCTCCTTTCGCTGCTCCTCTTCTTGGTTGTTCTTGATAGAATTCTGCATAGCACCACAGAAAACAAGCGCCGCGGCACAGAATGGGGCATAACCAATATCCTAGAGGATTTGGATTATGCCGATGACATATGCCTCTTAAGCCACACTCGCGCGGACATGCAGGCTAAATTGAACGACCTACGTCTTGAGGCGGCGAAGACGGGCTCAAAATCAACACCAGGAAGACCCAGGAAATGAGGTGCGGGGCAACGAGTTCTTCGCCGTTGGTCATCGGCACAGAGGTAGTGGAACACGTCCACAAATGTACGTACCTCGGTAGCTGCGTGTCAGAGACTGGAGGAACTGAAGAGGACATCACTTCGCGGATCGCCAAAGCACGAGCAACCTTTGCGCAGCTGTGACCCGTATGGCAATCACGGAAACTGACACGGAGAGTCAAGCTCAAAATATTCCGGTCCAACGTGAAGACCGTATTGCTCTACGGGTGTGAAACGTGGAAGGTCACCAAGGACATCTCGCATCAACTTCAGGTCTTCGTGAACCGATGCCTTCGCAATATACTCGGTATATTCTGGCCCGAGAGAATATCTAACGCTCACCTGTGCGATCGCTGCGATGAAGTCCCAATCGATCAGCAGATCAAACGACGCAAATGGAGCTGGATAGGCCACACCCTCCGAAGGGATCCCAACCACATCCCGAGGCAAGCCCTAGACTGGAATCCCCAAGGAAAACGCAAACGTGGTCGTCCAAATCAAACCTGGCGGCAGACAATCATTAATCATTGGCGAAGCGAAGGCCATTGGCAAAACCTGGAGCTAAATCAAGCGAGACGCTCAAGACAGAACGGGATGGCGATGCACTGTGGACGCCCTCTGCCCCATCTAGGGGACACAGGACCTTAAGTCAAGTAAGTCAACTCCTAGTGCCAGAGATATGAAATTTTTACAGGTGTTCTTCACACATACAACGTATACCTACCTCCTTACTTTTAAATGAAAATGAACTGAAACAATTACTTTGCTCACCCGCGACCTTACGATACGTATAGTTACGTTTATGCAACAAATGTGTGTTCATGCAGTTCCTCTACCTCCACACTGTATGAACACACACAAATCACACAAACCCAACCATCACCACCACCAAACTACACTGACGCGTTTCGAACTCAACCAGAGCTCATCTTCAGAGTTACCACAAACGTATGCTATGCTACCAAATGTTAAACTAACAAACCAAAACAAATGTTTTAATTTGTCACTGTAACTTCTCAAGTACCCACTTTATTTTTCTTTTTCTCAAACTACCCCCCAAAAATTAATTTTTATTGACATATAAAACTACCTTGAATTTTTGTTTATTTATTTATAATACTAAAACTGTTCAAATTAGACCCAAGCCGCAGTAAAGGAGAAGAAACTAAATTTACCTGTTCATTAATAATAGACCCCATAGTCATCATGTCAATAAAAGTTAATTTTTTTTTGGGGGGTAGTTTGAGAAAAAGAAAGATAAAGTGTACTTAAACCGTAAAAAACCCAATGTTCCACACGTTAATTCCAATAATCGACACCCTGCTTGTCGCCTTTATTGCTACGAATTTAAGATTGAAAGTGTCGGCTAAGTATTCGAGCAGCGTCGAGCACTGCGGTATTTTTACCTTACCTAATAAATACGTACTTTTTCTCTTGTCAATTTTAATGAAAATATAGCCCGTCAAAATTTCGTGTGACGCTTACTTTTTAATTAAGAGGCTGACAACACCTAATTTTGTTGAAATTGATGTAATTTAAACAGTTTTTTTAAGAAAAACTGTTTGTTCTAGCACATCAAAAAAATTATATGTTAATATTCATCATATTTCAAAGACCGTGGACGGACTCGATACATAATTGGACGAAATCGGCTCGATAGAAAATAATTGCAAAGATAGGTCTTAAAATCATCATTAAACGGTTCTATGTCTTTATTTTTTTGGCGTATGCGTCTGCAATTAAAAACATGAAGTCAACATATTCATACCTAAACCGCTAACGAGTCATATTTCACAAATAATCCACAGTTTTTTTTTAATTCAATATTTGCCCGATAAATTTCAATATACCCGGCTGCCCAGTAATAGCGGCATCTCGTTTACTCCGTACAAATAGACAGTGTGCGCCGATGTTGGTGTTGACAGCGTCTGAAAGACATGACGTCACGCACACCCCCCCCCCCCCCACTGCCGAAGTTTGATTGACAAAATAAAAAATACGTGTCCAATGTCATACGACGACGTTTGCGACCATAGACACACATTCGTCTACGCTCGTGCGTGACTGGCCGGAACTAATATAACCTAACCTAATCTACTAAACTTCTACCGCGAAACACAGTTTAGTCGTTAGTCGGTAAAAAACGTATGCGTATCGAAAAGACAAACAAGTAAAAAGGTACGGTCGGCACCGAGCTCGGCGCAGCCGGCCGGGCGCGGTTGTAAAGAAAGCCGACAGCCAAGATTTTGAATCGATGATAACATGTAGCGCTTTCCGCCTCACGAACAAGCCGACCACCGCCACCAGATTTGGTGTGAGCATTGTTTTTTAAACAAATGCTATGAGATTTATTGGTCACATACCGCCTCTTTAAAAAGCTAAAGCTTGCAGCTGCTAAATGAATCTATGTAGGTAGGTATAAGTTAAGCAACTGTTGATCACGAAAGGAAGCTTCAAATTGGACTCAATACTTGCAAGAAGGTGCTAGCTATTAGAAATTGAAATTACATAAGTATGTTTAAATTATAACTCACAGAGTTTTATAGTGAACGGCCGTTATGCAGTAACTCCTGACACATTGCACAACTATGAAGTTTCTGAATATTGACAATATGACCCATAGGAAAAACATACTTACTTACTATTCTGTCACACTCAACAAGTATGTATATCATATCAATATTCAGAAACTAACATTGTTGTGCCATGTGTAAGGATTTACTTCATGTAGCCGGTAACTGTAGTAGTATGATTAGGTATCTTGGCATTTTTACATACAGTAGTGATAATTCAATCTAAACCTGACTTTCCTAAACAAAGGTGTAAGTCAATCTTTAGAGTAAATGAATGTCTATATTCATGTGTACATATGTATACTTTCTCGTCTGCATAAAGGCATGTTCAAGTCTTCCCGCCCATACCTCAATACTGGCTTTCCTTTATTCTATCTATATACTTAGTAACTTGAAATTTAAAACTTTACCTCAACGTAGGTACCTACATTATCTACTTTCTACATTAGGTAGTTACATTACCCAATCTACTTAATACCTAGCTTGGCGTGTCTCGCTAGCTAATGTCCCGGAGGTCCCGTTAATGCATTGGATATTCACCTAACCGAACGCGTGCGCACGTAAAATGCGCATCAATCATTCCCATGGGATCAAAGAATCCGTAAAGTTTGATCGTGACACTCGTTTAAGTACATATGGTATACTTCGACGGTATGTACGTGAAATCGTTCCTTGAATCACAATCTAGCTAATAGGGTTAGGGCTTAGGGCAGGACCTAAAACATCGCAACGGTAGTCGTATTTCGTAGAGACATATTTTTGGGTGGATTTAGGCCGGGGCCGCACTGGTAAGGCGACGGCGACGCGACAGCGATGCGACTAAATCAAACATAGTTCGAGTTAAGGAGCGGCCGCATTCAAAGGTTAAGGCGAGCGATTTTGGCACTAGTAGTTAGAAAAGTAATATTTCTAAACACGTTTTACTCTAAAGATTCACGTTACGTCTCAGTGAAATTTAACTGTTAATTTTAGTTTAATAGAGTCTATAGCTACGGAAACCGTGTCCTACTTTCTTACGTATTAAAATGGCAACATTCTTAACCTGTACCTACGCTCATTTTATAACGCGCGGGCGCTTGCTATCGCATTCACTATTTCTTTCTGTCAAACAGTATAAGATGGTGACAGAAAGAGATGATGAATGCGATAGCAGCGCCCGCGCGTTTGACAATACGACCTCAGGAGTTAAATTCAGGAACGGCCCAACAGCGGTTTGCGAGCGGTAATTCGATCGTTTGCGAGAGGATAGGGATGAACTGCTATTCAGGAACGTCAAAAATCACTGGTTTGCGAGAGGTTTAGGCTGAGATTAGGATGAGCCTTATTTTTTTCTTAGGAAAATCCCTATCCTCTCGCAAACGATCGAATTACCGCTCGCAAACCGTGTTGGGCCGATCCTGAATTTAGCCCCTCATTACGACATTTTAAATAAATTTCTTCCCTAATTCTGCCCTGCAGACTCTAAAACGCAGTAAGTGGGTTTTTACGTTTGTTGAATATTGAACTATAACAAGCAAAGCGTAAGGAACATAATGGTCTAATCGCTTTTTTGCACTTACTGCGTTTTAGGATCTGCAGGGCAGAATTAGTAGGTATGTTATATACCTGATTCTATTTAGCGTTTTTTTTATTAAATTAGTTGTCTTAATACAAAAAAGTACCAAAACTATTTCTAGTTAAAATAATTACTATAGGAAGATCTTTTGATATGCTACGTTTTCTCAGGTCACGCTTTCGTTAGTCAAACAGTATCTAACCCTGTCCGTGCTAGCAGTGTCTTGTGACAGTTTAATGATACCACGGAATAGATAAAGGCCATAATAACCGCGTTTGATATGAGAAACCTTACCTCAGTTGTGTAAGTCGATAGGTGTACCTGTAAATACACCGAACTAACGATGCTTGTAGGAATGTAGGTAAGTTAAAATGTCATGAGTAACTGGAGAAACGCAATGTTACACCCAGCCAGGCAATGTGTACCTACTTGCGTTTGCCTAGTACATACGTGTTACATTACATTTATCTTAAACACACTTGGTCATAAAGCGATTCTTATTGCACAGCATTTGGGTTTACATATAGTACCTGGGCGACCGAGCTCTGCTCGGGCAGAAACTCGGTACCAAGCGTTTTCCCAGAGATAAGACCAAGCTAGATCAATTTTTCATCCCCGAAAACCCCCAAATACCAAATTTCATCGAAATCGTTGGAGCCGTTTCCGAGATCCTGATTATATACACCGGAGGGGTGGGGGGGGGGGGGTGAGAGGGGGAGGAGGGGATGCGGGGGAGGGAGCGCGGGGGTATTAAAGGGGGGATGAAAATTTCATTGATTTTGCCGTAGGATGCACCGTTTTCAAGATATTTGACAAAAACACCGGAGGGGGTGGGGGGGGGGGGTTGAGTCACGTTAAACTATCGTCCGTAAACCGACTTTACAGACAACCGGCTTTTCCTGTTCTGTGCTCCCAATAGGGAACGTGCACATAGACGGTGCTGCCAACTGGTGCCATAAGGGTGCCATCAATTTGAATGTTTTACCTTGATAAGTTTGTTTTACTGTCCGCATAGTGTCTCTTCTGTCGCATTAGTGCTGCCGCCTTACTGCACGTTCCCTATAATACTTTTTCTAACAAAAAAGTAACTTTTTCTCAAAAAAAAGTAACTTTTTCTCACAAAAGAAGAAACTTGACGTTTTCTCATAAAAAATAAACTTAAAAAAAAACTGAAAATCTTGAAAAAAAACGTGGACTCGAACCGAGGTCGGCTGGATCCGCGACCATCCGATTTCTAATGTGCCATTATGATCTGCTCGAAGTCGGCGAAATTTAGCTTTATATTCTAATGCAAACAAAAATAGCCGGAAAACACGAGTAAAAGCGATTTTCTGAAAATGAAACATAGCTAGATCAGTTTTTCATCCCCGAAAACCCCCACATACCAAATTTCATCGAAATCGTTGGAGCCGTTTCCGAGATCCTGATTATATATATATATATATATACAAGAATTGCTCGTTTAAAGGTATTAGATAGATTTAAAGGTATTAGATTAAGCATATTAGTCACGTCCTTTCTACTTTACACTGTAAGTAATGAATTTTGTTGGTACTTATACTTTTTAATTTTAGGTCAAAGATGATTGACGAATAAACGTTTTCATTTACTCATTTCAGCGTCGTCTAAGGTATTAAACCCGAAAAAATTAGTCAAAGAAACTCAGTTCATTTTGTAATAAGTAATAACAAATGATAATTTTGACACAATTGGGTCATACATTAACATAATGTAACAGTCATGCAGCGATGCCAGATCTACGGAAAAATCCGTAGATCTACGGATTTTAGGCCTTGTGCCCAGACCTACGGAAATGCTTGGCTAATCTACGGAATTTCAGACTAGCCTCATTTTTTAATATTTACCTACTAGTTTCGCTGACAACTAGCAAATATGAACAAAACGGAACAGAATGAACGGGAAACCGAAGCGTATGAATAGAAAATTTCTTCCTTGTCAGAATAGATTGCCAATTTTTTTTTAATTTTTGTCGATTTTCTATTGCCAATTTACTTTAGCCAGACTCTAATCTAATTTTGAATAGCATTTAAAGGTTCAGGTGCAGTCGAATATACCTAATTTAAAAAAATCCGTAGATCTACGGATTTTTCTTCAGGTGATTTACGGAATTCTACGGATTTTTTCGCCTGGACCTACGGATTTACATAAAATGGATATGGCAACACTGCAGTCAAGGAATTTAATTCCCTAGTTTCCCTACTCTAAAAATGTCGTGTAATATAAGCTAGTAACTAACAAACTATGGACATAACAGTCTGAAAATAAATGATTTTTATTTTTTTTTTATTTATTTTTTAATATTCGCTATGCATTAAGGTCGATATGTCAATTGCAACACGTCAAAACAACATCGTTGCTAGCTCTTATGGTGACAGTTTGCCGTACGATATTCAAACTTAGGTGGGATGGAAATTAAATTCCTTGACTGTACATATTAAGTATCTACACTGATACACTCTCCGTAGAGTCTACTCTACATCTACACTAACTCTGCACTCTTCAACAGTAGAGTGCACCTACGCACCACATTATGTAATGACTAGCTGTTACCCGCAATTTCGTCCGCGTCCCGCAGGAACTATACTTTCCTGGGATAAAAAGTAGCCTATATTAATCTGGAACATTGTAGCTTTCTAGAAATGAAAGAATTTTCGAAATAGATTCAGCAGTTCCAGAGATAACACCTGCACACCAAGGAACACAAACAAACAAAGTTTTTTTTTTATTTATTAGGTACTGTAGTGTAAGGATATATGAACTAGAGGGAAATAATGAGTTAAAATTTAACTCATTATTAGTCTAATTAACTCTGCTGTCTGATTCCTCTTTTATTAATTGACGTGGTTTTTTTTTGCATCAAATGGCATGCATTTTACTAAAGTCATTATACGAAAGATTCTTCGTTCGCTCAAGCATGCTAGAAATATTGTTCAACTTCACTGTTCACTTAAATGTCAATTAAATAGCCATTCAAAGAATATTAAAATATCGAAGAAAACAAAAAAAATCGACGCAATTAAACATAAGTACTTATAACAAAGTATGTAAACAGTTTGAAATAGACAGATTGTAAAGGAGGAGGGCGCGCGCGCAATGGATCCGCTATGTCGAGTTGAGTCCGTAAGATACTTACGTTACGTTTTCTAGCGGCAACCCATTCGGTCGACGACCCAGCGAGAGTCGGCGATTACAAAAAAGATTATAGTCTAGATACCTAGTGAACAATCTTTAACGGATCTCCATACAGGTAAAGCCCCATTTCGTGCTTTAATGAGCTTACGAGTAGGTACAGTCAAGGGCGAAAATATGTATACACTTTAGTACCTTGTCTATTTTTGTCATATTTGAACTGCCATATATGAACTGTCACAGTGGTTAAAGTGACAAGGTACTAAAGTGTATACATATTTTTGCCTGTACTATAATAAATTCGTAAATTATGAATTGCTTTGATAAGGCGCGTACTCACGTCAGATGTGTTTGATTGCAAAACCACTAAGAACTGTCACTGCTCATAGGTACCTAATAAGAACTATCTTCTAATATACAACGTGTCTCTACCCTCTGGACAAAGACGAATAAGTAGGAAGTGTTGATTAGGGTATTTTTAAGCTATATACAAAGCCTCGCACCACAAACGCCACCGTATTAACGGAGAAATGACTGATTTACGATTTAATACTTTGGAACCACCTGTATTGTACCTAGATACTGGTAGGTAATTAAAGAGTATTTCAACTTGATCTACCTCTGAACCGAAAAACTCATTGCGAACCACTGATACAGTATGTTCCTATTTATTGTGATTTGTTTGTAGGTAATAATTGTATTATGAAAAAAAATCTTATCTAATAATTTTACAAAAGTAGAACATTCCTGCAAAGGAACTCTACTCAGGATTTCGGTCTTTGTCCAGAGAGTAGAGACACGTTGTATAAAAATCTCGTGTCACGGTGTTTTTTATCAAAATTCTCTGAAACTGCTTGACCGATTTTATGATTTTTTTCTTTATATTTGGTAGGTCTGAGAATAGGTCGTAGTCTATTTTTTTTTATACACCTAGTCTAAGCAGACGGAGTTGCGGGCAACAGCTAGTATATATCTAAATATAGAAAAGATAAGGAACGTATACTATAGGTAACGCCACCAGAGTTGAGGCCACGCACACAACCACATCTCATGTAATGACAGCGGGATTTTGACGTTGTGTTGTCGTTAACGACGACAATGGTTGTGTGCGTGGCCTCAACTCTGGTGGCGTTACCTTGACCTCCGTATTGATGATCCTTCGAACGGGATGGATGATCGGCAATATCGTAGATATGTTGGTACATACCAATGTAGCTTGGAAATAATTAACAATACATATCAGCTAGTAACACTGTTTCACCAGCAAAAAGTGACACCATCGGCGCATCAAAGTTAAACTTTTAAAAGGAACACATTAGTCGGAATCGGTATCTCTAAAGTTCAAAGAATCAACGGAATGTTTAGTTTTAAGAGCGAGTCCAGTAAACCTCTGGTCCGTAGGATTAAATTCAGGTAGCCGTTTCGTTGTTTGCCTCGAGTGAGAAAACACTTCCACTAAATAAACACAACAATACTCGTACGATAGAACAGGCACTGACACCGCTGCGCTAAAGCGGTCTTCTAATCATTAGATTAAACAGAGCATCGGGGAAACCAAAATGTAAATGAGCTTAATTATAGTTAAAAAAACTGGTTTCAGAAAAAAAACTTCAAGGTTGTGGAGAATCTCGTATACTTACATATTTAAAGCACGGTGTTAATTAAAGTTGAATAATTAAATAGACTCGTCGATGAGTCGTAATGGTTTGTATAACTTATTTTTAATAGATATTTAATTCCTTCAAAATACATGTGTGTACTACTTTTCTTGACATCGTACTCGTAAAGTCATAACGAAGAAATAAAGAAAACCTAAATGAATGCATTTTTTCAAATAAGTATTATTTTTATTCCGCATAAAATAACTTTAATCCGTAGTAGCTACTTAAGAACCGTAAGCGACTTTTTAAACAAAAGCAAAAGAGAAATCAAAAAATGACAGAATATTATATTATGGTTTACTGCCAAAAATTGTCTAGGGACTTGTCAGTGAATACTATTTATTACTGCATGCTAGGCTTATGCTACTGCATGCATAATAGTTCGCAGATCTAGGCAAGAAGTTTTTCGTCTCTACATTTTTTTACGCCTACGCCATTTCATTAGAAACTAGGTACAAAATATACCTAACCAATTTACTTTTCGAATTGGATCTCTTCCTTAGCAGTGTGCCTTTATGATTTTTTATATTGGGCTTAGTGAAACATGCTCTGTACTCGTATCGTATGTAAGTTACAGGCGAGGATAAGTTTTTTCTAGATACGTTTATCCGCTCTACCTACGGGTTTGTGTGATGTGATACGTGGTTCCTAGGCATGCGTTTCAAATTAGATTTTTACTACCTCTTCGTGTTAGGTTTATTGTCGAAAGTTATCTGCGACCGAGATGAGGTCGTAATCCAAAATTGACTTACAACAAACATTGTTTTATGTTGTAATAAAAATTCGGTGGACGGAAAAATGGGTACTTACTTACCTTCGCCCGGAACGTGATGTTTTTCGGGGTCTGCTACATCGTGAAATTCTTAAACGAGATTAAAATTTAAGGAGAGCAGTTGCATAAAACTTCTTGAATTTTATAGTGCATTTTTACTGCAACACTGTAATTTTTTATTGATAATGAATAAATAAAATAAAATAAATAAATATCACGGAACAATTCACACAAATTGACCAGTCCCAAATTAAGCAAAGCTTGTACTATGGGTACTAGACAACGGATAAACATACTTATATAGATAAATACATACTTAAATAAAAATAAATAAATGTCACATATATAGCTCGCTCCCATGGTAACGTGACTGGCATTAAATTTTTACAATAGCTGTATCGTTATTAAAAATTCAAAACGTCCAGCATTATTGGTCAGAATCCAGGTGCTGTCAACGTCACAACGATATAACCTTGCGCGGCAGGCTAGCCGGCTCAACGTGGGTGGCGTCTTCCACGAATTAGTAGGGATGGTCAACCGGGCCAATCAATAAAAATCCATTCCCACACACCAACCTAACTCACAATAAAGCACGTTTTGTTCCCTAATAGTAAAATGTCACTTACCGTTTTATTACATGGTCCGAGTACGCCTTTTGTTTTCATTTACCTTAAAAGCTTAAGTCAATTACAGCTATTATCGCCTATTATGTTCACATTCCTGTAGTTATTGTACCAAAAACACTTTACGTGAGCAAGATATCTTAAAATTAAGATTTATGACAGTGATTTAGTAATTCAGTCAATACTTAGGGATAAAATTGCCACTAAGTACACTGGAATTATACAAAGTGACTTATTTTACTGTTCAAACTTTACGTATTTTTAGGGTTCCGTACCCAAACGGTAAAAATAGGAACCTATTACTGAGACCTCGCTGTCCGTCGGTCTGTCTGTCTGTCACCAGGCTGTATCTCATGAATCGTAATAGCTAGACAGTTGAAATTTTCACAGATGATGTATTTCGGTTGCCGCTATAACAAAAAATACTAAAAAATAGAATAAGATAAATATTTAAGGGGGCTCCCATACAACAATCGTGATTTTTTTGCTTGTTTTTGCTCGATATTGATAACGGCAACAGGTAGACACTTGAAATAATCACTGAATATTTAGTTATATATTTACTTTAAAAATAAATAATTAAATTAAAACAAACAAATATTTAAGGGGGGCTCCCATACAACAAACGTGATTTTTTTGCAGTTTTTATAGAAGTAGACTAGCTGTTGCCCGCGACTCCGTCTGCGAAGAAGATATAAAAAATAGCCTACGACCTATTCTCAGACCTACCGAATGTAGAGAAAAAAGTTTCAATAAAAACGGTCAAGCCGTTTCGGAGGAGTTCAGTAACAAACACCGTGACACGAGATTTTTATATATTAGATTGTCTTTGTGTATACGCTACGTGTACGAGGTAGGTACACTTAAACAATCAGCATGCATTTCATTCTGAAATCTTACTAAAAGCTTTTGACATTAGTAGTTCGAATACACGACGAAGTATGAACTGTAAGAGTCCAAAGTCCAGTTTGTTTCGAACGCGACGAGTCCGGGATTTGGATATTTAATAGACGCTATTTTTGGTCATCAGAAGAAGATTAAATCTGTGTAGGTATAATAAAAGATAATCGTACGAAGTGACCTGGAATGTTGATAGTAGCGTTATTATGCTGTTTAGCTGGCAAGCAGCCAGCCACGGTCGTCGTCGCACACGCTACGCTACTCTACCAAATGCTTCAGGTTCACCTTCCTCACATAATATCCGATCAATTGGTACCTATACCAAACAATAGCATTTCATTGTTAAATAAATCATCCAACCTGAGTCGGTCTAAAAAGCTGTCCTTTAAAATAGATACTTCTGCACAAAATGCTTAAATTATATTAATGAGACTGTGACTTGAGAATGGACGCGACGAACGTGTTTATTGTACAAGCTTAAAAATACTTCGCGGCGGCGCCAAGGCATTCGCAACAATTTCAAAACAAAATTGTTTTATTCGTGACTAGCATGAGAAAACACCAATTAGGACGGATTGAACTTTTTAATTCATATATCAATAATATGCCTGCACCCTAACCAAATGCTTTAGGCAGGCAAATATCGATACCGGAAATCTCAAATGGCGTAAAGGACAAAAATGCGAAAATGAGTCTTAAATGCCATTCGATAGGGAAAAAAAAGCTGTATACGATGGCATTTAAGACTCATTTTCGCATTTTTGTCCTTTACGCCATTTGAGATTTCCGATATCGATATAGTCCATAGCATTCGCTGTATTTAAATCCAAAGTTAACGGCCAAGTGCGTGTCGAGAGTATGCGACAAATAGGCTCTAAGCACACGGCGTTTTTTGAACGCGCCGTCGACGCGCGTTTTAGGAACGCGTGTTTACAGCGCGTTTTTCATTCCATTAGAACAGTCTTAAGGCACACGGCGTATTTTAAATAATGTATGGATGGATGTACGGATGGGTGTATGGATGTATAGATGGATGTATGTATGGATGGATGGATGGATGTATGGATGGATGGATGTATGGATGTATGGATGGATATATGGATGTATGGATGTATGGATGGATGGATGTATGGATGGATGGATGTATGGATGGATGTATAGATGTATGGATGGATGTATGGATGGATGGATGGATGGATGGATGGATGGATGGATGGATGGATGGATGGATGGATGGATGTATGGATGGATGTATGGATGGATGGATGTATGGATGGATGGATGTATGGATGGATGGATGGATGTATACCTAGATGTATGGATAGATGGATGGATGGATGGATGTATGGATGGATGTGTGGATGGATGTATGGGTGGATGTATGGATGGATGTATGGATGGATGTATGGATGGATGGATGGATGGATGGATGTATGGATGGATGGATGTATGGATGGATGTATGGATGGATGTATGGATGGATGTATGGATGGATGTATGGATGGATGTATGGGTGGATGTATGGATGGATGTATGGATGGATGTATGGATGGATGGATGGATGGATGGACGGATGGATGGATGGTTGGATGGATGGATGATGATGATGATGATGATGATGATGATGCATGTTTGAGAAAAGCTCTATACAATCCTCGGCCGGAAGAGGGATTGCTGGACTCGTTTTATCCGGCCTCGTCTACGACTCGGCCGTATACCCCAAATCTCGTCCATCAATCCCTTACTTCACGGCCTCTGCAGTAATGTACTATTGCATACTTTATTAATATGGTTGTTTTGGTCCCAACTCCCACCGCGCGCTAGGGTTAACAGCGCATTTCAACGTCGGCGATACAGCGCCATCTATCGGCGAATTGGTAACTAATCTAAACTGCAGTCTACTAGAACTAGTATGTACTATGTTGATGGTTTTCAGATGTAATTCTTTATTATATGAACCGATTTCAATTTTTTTTTTTAAAGAAGATACTGTTAGCGTGATCTTATAAGTACTTAAAGAAAAAAAATGCTTGCAGTGGCGGTTAAATTACAATCTTAGTTTAGAAATATATTTTACAAAAACTTAAAAACTACTCAACTGATTAAGTTGAAAATAATTTTCCTTGAAAGTTTTTATTAAGTTTAATTTACGTGATTTTTTTCATATTTTTTAGACATGCGGTTTTAAAGTTAGAGGGGGACACATTATTTTGAACTTTCGGAGTGAATTTCTCCGAAAATATTCACTTTATCAAAAAATGGTTTTAGCAAACCCCTATTTATTTTCAAATACCTATCCAATGATACCCCACACTATAGGGTTAGTCGAGAAAAAAAAATCACCCCCACTTTACGTCTATGGGTGGTACTTACAAGAAAAAAAATTTTTAATTTTTTTTTATTTAAAACCACTGTCGGCGTGACTGATATATATATTCATGCCAAATTACAGCTTTCTAGTACTAACAGTCTCTGAGCTTAGCCGCGGACGGACAGACAGACAGACAGACAGACAGACGGACAGACATGGCGAAACTTAGCAAAAATATTATGTTTTTGAAAAATCTATCCAACGATAAACCACACAATACCTGTTGTGTTTAGACGAGAAAAAAAATCAACCCTACTTTACATGTAGGGGAACCTATTGTACCTAGGCAAGTTTTTGAATTTCGTCTTTTTTTAAATAATGTTTTTTTTAGATAATTTGACTAACTACAGAATTCATTCATATAACTGTATATTCTCAAAAACCTGGCACCACAAGCCACTTGAAAAATAGAAAAACACTGTCCTGTCCTAGGTACAACAAACCAGATGTACCATCGACAAAAAGGTCGCCTTGACCATTTTGCTTGCAGTGGCTAGACATCTGTCCATACCAATCCATACCAATGAACTTCAACGGCTGCAAGCAAATTTGTTTTGAAACTGGGCAGGCCTCGCTTTTGTCGACTGTACCTTGGACCGTGTCTGTTGTACCGCGTCTGTTATTGTTGTTGGACAAGGCAGGTTAAAATCAAGATAAGCACTTTTATTAGCTGTAATTTATTTATTTTCTGTTGAAGTAATATTAGTGATAATTAATTGGATATTCATATGTATAAGCATGCAATTAACAATAATTAACAACAATAATTAAGTAAAAGTGTTGATTTTAAAAAGCTTCACCCGTCTATTTTGTGCTAATTATTGTTGACAATTTTTTGGCATAGAATCAAGTAATTTAAATTTCGCGGCATTTTATCTAATAATGTATCTAGTAATATATTTTTTTAATACAATATAATTATACCAATATAAAATTATGTAGAAAATGTTGACCTATTTTCAATCAAAATTATGTAGTACCTTAACCAGTGCCCAAGGTAATCGTAAGTGGGGTGGCTAAGGTACCTACAACATCGCGAGACAACTTCAATTTACCTACTTTTTTACTGTATAAAAATAAATTACCTACCGTTTTTAACCACAACTAAGTTCACGTTAATGTTGACATATTTTTGACGTTTAATATATGTAGATAGACAAAGGTTCTAAAATCGTGGGAGTTTTTAAAAAAATATGATTGTTCTAGATAAGTTTTTTTTTTTTTTCAGTACATTTCTGTCCAAGATACAACAGGTTCCCCTACGTATGGGAGGTATTTTACCATTTTATCCACGAGCAATGGTTAATCTATACCTAGATACTCATGCAAAATCACAGCCTCCTTCATTGAGTCTCTACGTTAAGCCGCGTGTGGAGGGATAGACAGACAGACAGACGGACATGGCGAAACTAAGTATAAGGGTTTATTGAAGGACTACGGAATAGGTACTAAAATTGGTCTACGACATAAAAAAGACTAAATTTATAACTTTTAGGGTAAACATGTAGTCTGAGTGACGATGCGAAAATCTTTCAAGTTTTCGTGTCAAATAATTATGTAAAGCTGTAAAACGATAAATATATATGAAAGTCAATAGATACTGTACATAAGTATAATGAGGATAATAAGTAACTACTTTAAGCTAAGCATCTACAACTACTCACGATGCTATCATTAGTTGCATGCAAATCACTAATCCTCTTCGGGCCTGTTGTTAAGCCGCTCCGTATTTCGACGGTAATTTAGTATTCGTTGATCGGCACTTCAAAGCAATAATAACGTAAGATTACGTACCTTCATCGTCCCTCTCACCTCGCGGCACAATACTTCTTTTTCTTGTATCAAAACCAGTTCTCTCCCATGTCGGACGATCTCAAAAAGTGATTCCGACTTAATAGCTACGAAGTGTGATTATTAGTTATTATATAACGCTCTACGAAATTCAGTTTTAATAATAGGTTTAAGTCAAAGTGGAAAGATTTACGATTCAAACTTTTCGGAACTAGCCACGAATTACTGCATGGAAGCTGACATAAGTAAAAACATAATTTTTATAACATTAGGGTTTAATTTTCGGAGGGGTTGGGACGATTTTTTCGAAAATTAGATAGGCACGCATATTTTAGCGTAGTGATGCATACTCAACGTTATATTAACCATCTCTAGCATTGAAGTATTGGGGTGGGGCGGCTAGTCCGATGCATCGTGCAGTGTTCCCATAGGGTTGCGATACGTTACCGGCTACCATCAAAGGGATTTTATAATATCAATAGCTTTGTGCTACTGCAAGGCTCTTTGTCGGCACTCTTTGGAGCGGCATATCATAGCGAGAGCCGTGTAGACAGACAAACCATTACGGGTATAAAGCGAACATCAAACGGCCCGGCGTCACGTGCCATGTCAATTGGCAACTTTGCATCACTGAGCTTTGTAAAAAAAACTTCTGGTTTATTTTTTGTAACGAATTAATTGTTGGCATTAATATGTATAAGACTGCTGAGATTTGTGTAGGCTATAGATTTTTACCGCAAGGTTCATTTCGTAGAATATAAATAAGTACAGGTTTAACATCTGCATTAAATAAGTTTATGTTTCTTTGCAATTGAGTTTGAAAACCATATTGGAAGCTCAAATTTTTAATGTATTTTCCCTATATTTTTATAATAGGTATGTAATTACATATTAAGAAAAATGATCAAGATGGGGAAACATTTCAAATCAGATAAGAGCAAGCTGTTAAAATTATACATCAGAAATAAAAAGGGCGTGAGTCCTCTGCCTGCGCCGGCGGCGGTGATTTTCATCTTATGTTTGATCTCACCGCAGCCAGCCGGCACAGCCTTAACACGGTTCTTGGCCGTGTTTATAATTCTACAGTTCTACTATTAAAAGAGGTAAATAATCATACTCACAATAATTTATTTCTATTATGAGCGTCATTTACATTCATGAGTGGACATATTAATTTTGTCTTAAAGGAAAAAGCATAAGTTCCACAATACAATTAACAGACAGAGCTAAAGTATCTTAGTTTACCTAAGTCGTCGAGTGCCACATGGATAGGGGACGTATAGGATAGGCCCTTAATAAACACCTCAAAGTTACGTAAAAAAGAACTAGTTTGATAGGATTTTTCTTGGTCAATATTACGTCATATTTATACTACCCATACGAAAACGAGAAAACATACCCATATCAAAACAGCCTAAGTGTAAAAAAAAGTAAGTCTGGCACTTACCATCTGGCCGGAAGTGCTCGGCAGACGTTGTTGGAGGTGGCTTCCCAATTCGATTATTTATGATATGGAAGAATGCCTTGTTATATCTTAGACAATCCAGGTCTCAAATATAAAAGTCTGTCACGACGCAATTGGCCGGAACTGCCTGCCTAAAAAAGAAGAATAATGTCGTCAATCTGGCCAGAGGAACTCACGACGAATTTCATTTCAATGACACAGGAAAACTTGCAGTCAGATTCCGTACTATGTATCTTTACGGAGAACTTTATAGTATAAAGTTCTAGCTTCAAGCTTTCAGTAACTGAAAGCTCATTAACTCCAAAATGAAATTGAAATTTCTCCAAGATTAAGAATACATAAGTACTCTTATCTATACAAGTCACACACATCAGCACATCATACAATATCGGTCTCATCAACCTTATTTGGTTTCCGGGAATATCCCCCGGTGATTTTAAAAAATCTTTAATGAGTTTTGTGATTACCTGGTGAGAAGTTAAAGAAAACTACAGATATATAGTTAAAATTTTATAAGCTGGGGTTTAGGACTGCAAAACTCATCTGGTAAAGATAACATTGTTCTCGTTTGTTCTATTATGGACGCACTACAACGCCGACGATCCACCTGAGTACAGCTTGCGCGATAAGAGTTTGGCTTTGACCACGGTCCTTTCACTTCCAACAATGTCTATTTTTAGTTCCGTCAACTTGCACTAGATGGCGATATTATTTATCAAATCATGTAGAAAATAGATGAAAACAACTTTAAATTCTAGTTTCAAAAAAGCTGTGGCAGTGGCCCATGGGCAGTGGCACAGCAGGGCTGGTATTGGTACGTGTGATTATTGGTCCTTGATATTATAGGTATGGTTCCTAATAGTAGTTACGGGAATTTGCGTTAGATGGCGTTATGCCGTTGAATAGAGTGATATCTCTATCCTACTATATATAATGTACTCTGTGGCTTTGACCTTCGGGTGGAGGGGATTACTGCGCATACCCCGCACCCCCTTTGATACCCAATGCGCAATAACGGTCAAAGCCAAACTCTTATCGCGCGAGCTGTACCGCTTACAATGACGAAAGGACTTTCTTAATGAGTTCAGCTTTTGCAATTTCAACCTTGTAACTTAGAGAAGACGTTAGCTATTTGTTTACATTTTTTAACCGATTTCAAAAAAAAAGAGGAGGTTCTCAATTCGTCTGAATTTTTTTTTGTATGTTTGTTACGCGATTACTCCCTCAATTGTGAACCGATTCTCAAAATTCTTTTTCATCTCTCATACTCGGAAAGTGAGGCAAATCATATCTGACATACGGGAGGATATCTATTATTTTCTTCCCTAGGGTAGATATGAATAAAAAAAAATAAAGGCATTGGCTGTCAATGGAACACATACGCATTCAGCCAAGCATTTTGGCAAATAATTAAGTATTGATTTTTTTTTTAATTCGTCATATTACAAATTTTATAATGCCAGTGAAATATTATTAAATTTAATTATTAATTTACATTAGTTTCTTATTTAGTGACTTAAACCAGAAAAGTTAGAAAATGTTAAGAAAAAAACACGGTAAACGACAATGTTATTGTCCACACAGCCTATCTCTATACAGCTTAACTCCTTGGTTCAAATTGGTTGCTTACATATTTTATAAATGGGTCAATCAACTTTTTTTTGTAAACATCTATTTACTCCTTTACAAGTAACTCTGAAATCTCTGGTTAATGAAACCATGATTTTGTAGTAATTAGATAAACTGTTTATCATAGTGCGTATGTGAAAACCAAAAAAAAAAGTATTTCTATGAAAAAATCCGGTGACCCAGGGGACATACCACTATTTTCATTCGGGGACATCATTGTCCCCTGGGTCACCCACGAAATAGAAGCTAAACAAAATAAAATAAATATGGCAATTATACCATTATTGACTACAAAAATCTAGGGTTTTAAAAAGTATACTTTAAATAAGAAAAAATAATCAGTTTTTTAATTATTTCGGTTTTCATAGAAAGTAGCAGAAAATCGTTGACAAAAAAAAGTTGATTGACCCAAATAAATTTACTGTATTTATCTACTGTTTTCATTGATTATTAGATTATATTGAACATTCTAAATTTTGTTAAATTAATTATTCTTTAGCAATAAACTCCATTGAAATATTTCACAACGATCATATTGACAAGTTTAGACATTTTTATTTATTTATACTTATATTTTCTTACTTTCATTGAAGTCGAAATGAAAATCAGAGTGTTTAACTCGGGAAAAACACCAATATCCCCCTCGGAATATTGGCACCCTCGCTGTGCTCGGGTGCCAAGTAACCTCGTGTGATATTGGTTATTTTCCTCCCTTGTTGAACAATCTACTATTTTTGTTTGAAAGAGTATAGTCCAGAGGTGGTCCTATTGGCACCAAGTCAAGATCTGGTCATGGGATCCTAGAGAAATCGAGGGCAACCTTCAAATTTTATAGGCAAACCTATGGTGGTTTTAGCATTTTTATCATCAAATGAAGTATTTGCATTCAGAAAATATAATTTGGTAAACTGGAGCTGATGAAGAAGACCGCACATGGCAAACGGAACTCCTCAACGGGTCAAATCTTGCAAGTTAAATTTGACCCACTTCCCGGTTTACAATTGAACTGAAATTTTACACGCATGTGTAAATTGGATGACAATGCAACATTATTATGGCATGGAGCTGATCTGATGATGGAGCTGGAAGGTGGCCATAGAAACTCTGTAATAAAACGATACGGCCGCATTAAGAGTGCTCATTTGTTTTGTCTTGAGGAGTATTTTGATCCTAGATGGTAACTAGGGTCTGAAGATGGAGTTGGAATATGATCATAAGAACTCCGTAATAAAACAACATAACCCCATCAAGTTTGGACTCGTTTGAATCGTCCTGACGAGTACTTTGGTAACCAGGGGCAAAAAGTACAGTCAGCAAAGAGTGCCTGTTGTATCGCATAAAGTTGATTGTTCTAAAATTTTCGGGCCAAGAATGTTTATCCTGGTTAGATCAAACCACCCTCCGTTTAACTTGGTTAGATTTGTTAGTTATCTTGCGTCCCTCAGAGTGGAAATTGAAGCCTTGGGATCGGAAGGGGGCACGGGGGGCGGAGCCCCCCGCAATAAAAAATACCTTCAAACCATCCCACGTTTGACCTGGTTAAGTTAGTTAACCACCTTGCATCCCTCAAAGCGGAAACAGAAGCCTTGCTTGTGGAGGGGGGGCTCGGGGGGCGGAGCCCCCCGCAATAAAAAATACCTTCAAACCATCCCACGTTTGACCTGGTTAAGTTAGTTAACCACCTTGCATCCCTCAAAGCGGAAACAGAAGCCTTGCTTGTGGAGGGGGGGCTCGGGGGGCGGAGCCCCCCGCAATAAAAAATACTTTCAAACCATCCCACGTTTAACCTGGTTAGGTTCGTTAGTTATCTTGTATCCCTAAGGGTGGAAGTGGAAGATCTGCTACTGGAGAGGGGGCCTTGGGGGGCGGAGCCCCCCGCAATAAAAAAATACTTTCAAACCATCCCACGTTTAACCTGGTTAGGTTCGTTAGCTATCTGTTATCCCTAAGAGTGGAAATGGAAGCCTTGCTACCCGAGGGGGGCTTGGGGGGCGGAGCCTCCCGCAATAAAATAAATACTTTCAAACCATCTCACGTTTAACCTGGTTAGGTTCGTTAGTTATCTTGTATCCCTAAGGGTGGAAGTGGAAGACCTGCTACCGGAGGGGGGGCTCGGCGGGCGGAGCCTCCCGCAATAAAAAATACTTTCAAACCATCCCACGTATAACCTGGTTAGGTTCGTTAGTTACCTTGCGTCCCTCAAAGCGGAAACAGAAGCGGGGCTTCGTCTACTGGCTACGCCTACATCTATTTTATACCAAAACAACTAAAAAGGCAAAAATAAAAAAATTTAAATAAAAAAATAGAACCGCCTTTTAAAACACCCAAAAAATATGAAATAAAAATTTAACCGACAATAAGGAGCATGAAAATATCTTTCTACTCATCTGTTTGAAGTCGGGCCTCAGCTCGAGCCAGCAGGAGTGGACCTAGTAATTAAATAAAAAAATAAAATAAATAAATATCACGGGACAATTCACACCAATCGACCTAGTCTCAAAGTATGCAAAGCTCGTGTTACCCATACTATGCGACGGATAAACATACTTATATAGATACATACTTAAACATGTATTAAACACCCGAAGTCCCGAGAGCAAACATTCGTATTTTTCATAAAAATATCTGCCCCGACGTGGGAATCGAACCTGGGACCTCAAGCTTTATAGCAGTAATTTAACTTACCAACATACATACCTACTATCTATTGGGGTTCTACCACTCCTGCTTGCTTGAGCTGAGGCCCGACTTCAAACAGATTAGTAGAAAGATATTTTCATGCTCATTATAGTCGGTTAAATTTTTATTTCATATTTTTTGGGTGGTTTTGAAGGCGGTTCTATTTTTTTATTTAAGTTTTTTTATTTTTGTTTGTTACTTGTTCTGATTTGTTATTAGCGGTAGGCTTCGACAAACGAGAACAATGTTATCTTTTCTTTACCAGATGAGTTCTGCAGTCCTAAACCCCCAGCTTATAAAATACCAATGGTTGAGAATGACCAGGAAATCTGAAAACAACCTAATAGACAATGTTCTTGGGCTATTGCCGAGTTGATGGTAGCCCTGTTGTAGAGGCAAGAAGCGAAAAGCGATAGCATCGCAGCGCACCTCGATTTTGCGGCAGGGTGGCGTGGTCGTGTCGTGCAGCGAGTGCCAAGCGCGCCATCAAATTAATTACGTCTATATTTTACCTCTTTGTCGGCACGCTGACTCCAGAAGTTGCGAGCCTGCCGCATAACTAACCTCTGCACACAGGAAACGTTAGTTGGATTCAGAATACATATGCAGTTGAAATCTATCGGCCAATGCATTTGTTTCTTCAACTTTGACGTTACAATACAGGGTAGGATAGGAAGGAAGTATGGCCAAGACATTATAAATAAATAAATCAGGAAAGGAATCCTGAAAAAAAAATTAAATTCAATAGTTTTTTTTTCATTGGCTTTCACCCTTGCTATTTTAGCAAGGCGTATTTTAATGTCGACGTAAAGACATGGCACACATGAGGAGACTGTTCGGTTTAAGAAATTTTGATTTAAGGGAAGGAATAGACAGGAGACAGAGATAAGTTGAGAGGAGAGATAAGTTTTTTTTTTAATTGGAAGGAAATGACTGATAGTTAAGCATGCTAACACGAAAGGAATGAAAAATTTAGAAGCATAATAAATATAAGAGAGGCATGCAACAGTTACTGTACAACTTAATGTTGTGGCACTGCATGAATATAACTAATATGTTTAATATAACTCGCCATTATAAAACTGACGCAACCGCAGTCGAACTCTAGAGCCACTTTAACGTCAGAGCACATTAGTTAGATAGATATACCTACTTGTATATCTAATACCTTTAATTAAACGAGCAATTCTTGTTTATATATATAATCAGAATCTTAGAAACGGCTCCAACCATTTCGATGAATTTTGGTGTGTGGGGGTTTAGGGGATGAAAATTGATCTAGCTTGGTCTTATCTCTGGGAAAACGCTTGGTACCGAGTTTCCGCCCGAGCGGAGCTCGGTCGCCCAGGTACTTATATTAAGACATGCTAGTGTTACAAATATCAAATTAAAAGAAAATGTAGTCGTGCTAGATACAAATTAAAGCAAAGTATCCCCCCATGTTTAAGTCACGCATAAAACCGTGTCTACCTCATGTCATGAAAAAACTAAAGACAAATTGAGTATTTCGAAGCGTGTCCGGCGGTGGCGGCGCGAGTCAAAGGCGCGCCGTGATCAAAGGCGCCGACATTGACGGCAGCCGCTTTGATCTCGCCGCACGAAGTGCAAATTATGTTATAAAGACAGTGAGTATAGCGCCCGTCCGCGACCGCCAAGCGGTGCACTGCTAATTAATTCAACGCTGCGATGCCGTGGGCCGCGAGATGCCGAAACGATATCGCTATAGGCGATTCCGACGTTGATGGCTATGCGAGATGTAATAAAATAATAATAGAAGGCACAATATATTTTCGAATTGGAATAAACGCTCTCGCGAAAGCTACGACCAAACAAAACGGTACCTATAGCGGCGGAGTGGAGTTGTAAAACCTATTAAGTTGTATACATACATTGGACAAGAAGTTACGTATTTTCAATATGCAGATTACTTGTGGTAAATCAATAGACATGAGTCAATTCAGATTACGAGATTTGCCATGCATTAGATCAGGTGACGTAACTCTTAATTACTGCGGTTTCCCGGGCAAAGTTCAGTTTCGTTTTGATGTAGTGTTCGACACCTCTGCAAACATTCTACAAAACAAAATGTATCACCCAATAATAATGATTGATAAACAAAGGAGTACTCTATATCATTTTATAATAAATAAAGTAGTTTCTTTGTCTTCTTTTTGCTCGTATCTACTTTTGAAGAAGGTACTTAATTATAATTACTTGGGTACGGTTAGTAGGTAGGTATCTACCAACGCAACCAACCGTACCTAGCAACGGTCAGATAATGCGGAAGGCAGGCAAACGTTTCGTAGAATAACAAGGCGCAAAACGATATTTCGTTGGAGCAATTTATGGCCATTAAAACTTGGTCGTTTCGTTTTTAAACAATAACCGGTTCAAAGACGGTGTTTTCTTTGAGCGTATGGCCGTATTTTGCGCAAGGCGAGGCTGGCGCGGCGCGGCGTGCAGTCGGCCAAACGAATGGAGGCGTAGATATTGTTGTTGTGAGGTAGGCGAGGGCGGGTGGAGCGCGCGGGAGGATCGAGAGCCGCGTGCGTCGACCCGCGACGAGCTTTGATCTCACCGCTTGCGCCGACGAGCGAATGCCGCAAAGGCCGGACCGAAAGGGTCTCGGAGCCCCGCTCTCTTGCCAGCTACCAGTGAGGCACACCTGCCGGTCGCTTGCCTCGGTTAATTCACATCATCCAAATACACTCTAGATGTGCTTCAGTACTTTATCATTATTCAGCAACTGTGCATGTTATAAATAAACGGATGATGTTACATTAGGTAGGAGACATGTGCTCAATAGTGGCATTTGATGAACGTAGTATGTATGACATAGAGCGCGACGCGCGCTTGGTGCGGTCTCGGCGTCTGTTGTTCGCGCTCGGTGGCCCACATCTGTTCACTTGTGATTAGGGTTAGGAAGGCTGAGGGTAAAATGACGCTTTTGTTTAATTGAGAAAGCGTTTGTCCTTCCCAATACCAAAATACAATATGACGTAACTACTCCGATGCCGTAGCTACGCCGATGGACAATAGCAGTCAGTTCATGAGGGTTTATGGAAGTTTAGCTTTTTATTTTGTTTTCTTACATGCAGAGACAGAAATTAAGTAAAGTTAAATTAGAGTAAAACTAAATCTCGGGCTAGTCCCTTCTGACCACATGTTAAAACGATTTAATCTAATTCGAAAACTATTGAACTTTTTACTAAGTAAACAACACTCGGGGCGGGGCCCATCCATAAAATACGTAAATAATTAAATTGATTATTGATTTCACGATGACATATTCTGTAGAAGTTTTAACAACATCTAGACGTACCGTA
The DNA here is from genome assembly GCA_947563465.1 of Archips xylosteana. Classification (NCBI taxonomy): domain Eukaryota; kingdom Metazoa; phylum Arthropoda; class Insecta; order Lepidoptera; family Tortricidae; genus Archips; species Archips xylosteana. Next base: position 11,734,761 of record OX387344.1, read on the forward strand.
TCGACCGTACGACGGTAGTAGACAAGATACTACCACAGATTACTTAATAGTTACTTCGTAACAGATACTGCATCCCGTACAAAATCTTGGTACTTACCGCGATTGTAGCCACAGATTATACTACTCCGTCTCCTTAAGAATGTGTGCGTGCCGACAGTGACAAGGGCTGGCAGTTTGGATTAAAAATTTTTTTTCTACATGTTGTTTTACCATTTTGTCGGGATAATTGCTATATATTATATCCATGCAAACTTTCTAGCACTAATATTCTTTAAGCTAAGCCACGGACGGACAAAGAGACAGACGGTCATGGCGAAACTATAAGGGTTCCGTTTTTGCCATTTTAGCTCTGGAATCCTAACAAAAAAGGATATTTATTGTAATGCGTAGAACACATTGCCATGCTCATAGTACCCTAGCGTTATACTAAATACGAAGGTTAACTTTCGAACTTCGCATCGTGCCATCCCGCTCACGCTTATAGCTTTTTATAGAAGAGTAAGAGGGACAGCACGATACGAACTTCCAAATTGTTATATTAGCTATTAATTCTAGCATAGTCATATTAAAATTTGCCCCCTGTTTCACCATTCACTTATAAAAGTTCAGGCGGCATATTTTTTCCGTGGAACACGAATGAACGTGCGTCGGCGCGCGCTTGTGACAACCTACTGGAATTTCGATCGCAGGCGATCGTCCCCGCGGTAGGTAAATATCGCGCGTAAGTACATGGCATGCATGAGGCCTGATACTACGTTCAAAGCTCTCAGCATTTGCCATCAGATTACGATATAAATAAACTTGAGACGGGCGACAAGAGTTCCGATGTAAGAGTTACTCGGAACCGCTATTTCCGACATTCGACGAACGAACGTGTCATCTGCAATACCACTTCCAATTTAAGTGCCTTCGGTGACAGACCAGACAGCCGATGGGTGGGGGACCTTTGTTTATGCAGAAAAGATTTATTTAGAAAATCAATCACCTAGAAATTATCACGTCGCTACATTTGGCTGAATAGGCCGATCAAGTAATCCGGTAAAGCTTTAGTCGTATCATGTGAAGTATCCTGTTCATTCTAGACAATTTTTCTTACGCTTGTTTTCTTCTAATTGGTTACTTATAATTGGTTACTACGTAACGAAGACAATGCAACAAACAAGTACTACCTACTTACGCAAATTTAACATTCAATTTAAACTTGACAGCAGAACAAATTATTATGCCTACGTATCCGGCCGTTGGATTTGAATGTACCTATGCTAATTAGTGTATGGAGGATACGCAGTATCCGACATCATTTAAGAACAACATGTGAGATAAGTGATGTCCCGAAGTCAGAACCGATTTGGAACGGTTTCCGAGTAGGGCTAGTATCCACGTGGTTTATTTAACGAGCTGGTCGCTGTAGTCAGCGGGGCCGCCTTCCATATTCAAATTACAGGTTTGAATGTAGGTACCACTCGGCAGCGCCGCGGGAGAGTCGGCTTCGCTTACGTACGACTGCCGATGAGGCCACTTTCTAGGAAATTTCTAAACATTTATAACGGCCAGTGCGACTGTAATTATTTTACGAAAGTTTACTATGTCATTTGCGGAGTCTGCTTTTTGAACGGAAATGGTTATATCGATTTACTTACTGCACAACAACAGCTGCACACCGGTTAAATTACATTATTATATTATAAGTAAGTACTATAATTTTCAGCAATATTGACATTTCAACCTTCAGCATTACCTAAGAAATATTATTAAAATACAGCTGTGGGTAACAAGATCAAAACATCGCTCTATAAATTAGTCGGCTTCAGACTTAACAATTTTTGTTTTGTCGTAACATAATAAGCCTCCCCTCGGCTACTACACAGACAGGGCCGATAAAAGATAAAGTAATTATTTATTTAGTTTTCTTTCATCACACGAGAGCGTCCGCTTTTCTATTTATTATAATTATCTTGTGTATATAAGATAAATTAGATAGCCGTAAGATAAACAGAGAAAGAATTATTGTTGAACAAAAGTAAACTTGAGAGCAAGTAAATATTTCTAATGTAAATAAAAGGAGACTTATAGCTGTGTTAGCCGGTAGCGTTAGTGATCTTGTGTTTAGAATTTAGATACACTTACCTAAGTAAGTGTCTACACTTAACGACTGTATTATCATGATGAAACTGATAGTAACCTACATTACGAAAGCATTTATAGATTAATATAGGTATTTAAGTAAAGAACCGTATTTAATAAGGCTGAATAAGACATAACAAATATTCGTAGTAAGACCATGGAAAATTATACACGTGTAATCCTATTAAATAAATACGGAAATTTGTGCATGTGTGTATGTTTGTTGATCTTGCAAGCTAAAATAGCTGAATGGATTTGGATCTCGCAAATAGGCCATTTTTTGGCCGATTAACTCACGGGATCGGGATATAAACATGTACTTAAATTCCCGAAATCGCTATCGCCAAGTCTAGAAACAAAATTTTGCACGGGTGTTCCAATGAGAATTTAGTAAAATATCGGAAATTTGATTCAACTGCCAGTCATCATGGAAGTCCTATACTGAGTATATAACCTGTATAAGATACCTACATAGCCTTTATAAATAACTTACGCTTTGATTTAGATGCGCAGTAACTGATTACCGAAAGTTTTTATGCGGAGCGGAGGTACGTATTTCAATTTAGTTCGAAGCATTGAGTTTTGTTTGATGAGAGTGCAAACAGTCGAATTGAATAGCGCAGGATCAGATTGTGTTACGGAAGTGCGCCCGATCCCGATTCAAAGCGGACTCTTGGCGCATTCAGGGCCGCAGGGCTCGATATCCGTTCAATGCGCCGATTTAAGATTTTTTTCGCAGCTGTTCGCTAAGAACGCTGAGAACAGACGAGTTTAACATGATTCCGTTGAAAATCACATCCTGTTCTTTACATTTATTAACGCTGAGCGCATTCGCGTCCGCCCGCGGGATTATAATCATTTCTGTCCAAATATTGATCTTTTTTCGCTTCCGTTCCATTCGATCAACCGGAAGAGGGCGGATTGTTGACGAAATACTCGTAACTGGTAATCAATACACAACTGACACCCCGAATCCCTTTATTGTATACACCTTTCATCCCTTTATCGAATTAAACATCACGTAATGAGTTTAATGTACTATAGCTCTACATTTGAAGCTCTAGTTTACGTTTCCTACAAGCAAGTATAGACGAATATTAAAAATGGAATCATAAAATTAATTAAACTAGAAGAAAAGTAAGCGGACTACCTTTTCCTATTCATTCTAATAATTTAACCCAAGAGAGAATATTTTACAGCTCCACAGCTGGCGAGCTGTTATGGATTTGGCTGCGTCGTCGTAAAAATAGTCCCATAAAATAATAATGGTAGTTAAGAATGTTTGGATGTTTCATTGTTGGAACCGTAAACCTCACATATCTATCTATAAAAGTAGGTTTTAGTATGGCGCCAATGGATACATAAAGTAAATACATAACAGTGAGTTTTCATTATTGTAGAGTTGTTTTACATGCACTATGCAGAAAAAATTTCATCAAAGCCATGATATTTCATTTGGTTTTCAGGCTTTCTAGTTTACAAGTTCACTACTTACTTCTTTATAATTCACGTCATTAAGTTCCGAATTTTCGCTCTAGCGTAATCTCCTAATGGACCATTGGTTTGTTGGACTCCGAAAATTCGTATTCAGTTCAGCATGCTGCGGCATACATCGATTGTAATAGTCGGCTCGTTGTCAAATGAAACGGGCAAGCGGGCCGCAGGCTGATAATGGAATTTCTGGGAACGACCCCTGTGGGGTGAGTCGCGGGGCGCGGGGCGGGCCGGAGCATCCATCACGCCGCGGGGGTGCAATTAGCCGAGTAGATGTGCTGACACGTCGCGCCGGCACCACGACACGCTCACGAACACGACCCGACCCGGCATCAGTGTCTGATGTGCATCTAACTAAACCACGGCCGCATTAATCAACAAGCGTCTATGCATTCTCGCTGGCCATTAAATATGCAAATATCGTTAGAGGTTCTTTTTTCCCTCTATCATGAAGTTGATAAAATATGCAGTAGGTAGGTAGCTAAGTTATCTATGTATGTTAATATCTTGTCCAAATGTCAAGGTTAAAATTTTGTCCTGCATAGCTTTGCTCCCAGCATGGTTTTATGCATTTAGAGATAAGAGAGAACAAGAAATAATAAAAACCGCCGAATTTAAGCATCAACCTTTAGTAAATTGACGCAGCACATTCCAAACTGCAGGAGTCATATTTCCTATTATAAGTTTGTCTATCACCGTACGCATTTATCCGTTTTATTTTATCAGTTCTACAAAAATCCCTAATGGCTTCCATTTACTGCGGCTCAGGCCGCGGCAGATAGTGGCCACGTTAATGATAATCAGTTTGTTAAGTTTTAATTCCCATAAAAATTCGACAAAAAGTTAATGTCCATTCGGGTAGTGGGAGAGGCAGGGTGGCGGGAGGGGCAGCAGTTCGGTAGCAGCAGCCGATTATCCGCAGATAACACACAAAAACAACTTTTTGATTTATGAAGAAAGCTCGAGAGGCGGCTACCGGGCGCCGCCGCGCCGCTTGCTGCACTTTAGTGACGTCACCGTGGGTTACAAGCGGCCAGCCACCACATCGATTGTTTTTTTTGCACATTTAGGTGTAAAGTTCAATGAAGTTGTTTTCACCCGATTGTCTTGGAGGGTGGGTTATCGTAAAATTTAATTTTAATTCGTTTCTACAAAAAAAACTCTTTCGTCAAACGAGGAGTGTTAAACGAGGATAATATACAAATGCGAAATTATACTTAAGTACATACATAAATATACCAAATTTATACCTCTACAGAGATGTTTTTCAAGTTTAAACACTGTGCTATCGTATTCATACTGTAAGTAGGTACGTACTTTTGCACATTTTAAGATCCAAAGTAAAGTACATAATCGAAATTATTCGGTTTTAGATGGACTCAAAAAGTTCAAACAATTGAAAATTATTATGGCCGGCCATATTTTCTCTACATCAGTTCTGCAGTGTAACGCGAGATAGAAAAGTCGTATATCTACCTACCGAAGTAGGTACTTGCTTATCTTATAATGTAATTTACAAGTTATTTAATTATTATTTGAATATACCAAGGAATTGAATTGATCAAATCACAATTGAAATCTTTCCCTAAAGGGTTAACCTGAGAAAATATTTCTTCAACTTGAATTTTGCGTGCCATGTCAAATTGAGTCCCACGTCATTTGTCAAAAATCTTCAAACACAAGAAACAAAAACACTCGACCCACCCAAAAGGCAATTACCGAATCGATGCATTTTTTAAAATAATTTAAATGTCGACAGGTGATGCAGACAGCACTAGCGTCAGTCAGTCAGGCCCGAGCGCGGCCAGATTTTGAAACATATGTAAATGAGCTGCGGTCGAGTCAAAGACGCCGCCTCTCGCGCCCAAGCCTTTTATTAGCTACGCATTAATCTGATATTTATGTAAAAGGAATGTCGATTAAATTTACCTGCTGCATTTTTTTGTTAATTTATGAGCGCCTTTTGATTTTAGCGACATCTTCAAATTGGTTCGCATTTAAGTGACATTAAAATGTCTTGATTATTTTATTATGATTATGTATATATTATATAGAACGTGGACTACTATTATCAGAAATGTAATCATCCCAGCCTATATACGTCCCACTGTAGGGCATAGGCCTCCGCTCAGAATAAGAGGGTTTGGGCCGTAGTTCCTACGAGGCCCCAGTGTGGATTGGGATTGAGAAAGGTAAGGAAATTGATATTTTCAGAGCCCATGCTTCTGCCCTTTAAACTTCCCGCAGTAGGTATAACAATAGTAACTATGCGCTGGAAATAAAATGAGCATATTGGAACATGGATACTTTTATTGACCGAAAAATTAATAAATACTTATATCACCACTGAAACTCGTACATACAGCTTACAGCAAAAAGCGCCAGTTCAATATGACTGTCAAGTGTCAATGTCAATTTCAAAATTGTGATACTGAAAAAAAACATTCACAGACAAGAAAATTTAAAGTTAGCTTTACATTATGATTCATTCGGTTTAAAAAAATGTTAAAATCAGATTTTCCCAAAGGAACTTAAGCGAGTATACAACGCAATTATAGTAGTGTTGTATAAGTTGTATTGTAACATTTGTACCAATAAAATTATATTGCATAATTGGTATCACCTCTATTATTGGATGTTTATACATTGATTTCTCAAGTTCTTAACTCGTATAGCATCACCGAAACATCTCACGTGTAAATATTAAGTAAAGTATCTCATCCAGATTGGGAAGCCACACCTGTTGCGGATGTCAATATTGGCCGCTATTTTTAGGCCGTCTATATTTGGTTCGCCGTTCACTACTTCACTTGCATAATAACTGACATTAAATGCACTCTAACTTGCAGTTATGACTTGATTCAGTGGTATACGTGGCAGTTATGTTTGCATTAAAATGGATGTTTTATTTTCAGCAACAAAATACGAGTTTTATTACAAATTATGATAGGTATGTACCGTACTTACTTACTGAAATGCTTCGGTGTGCATGGTAGCCTTCTGAGATGGTTGGATTCATATCTCATAAATCAAACCCAGGCCGTGCTGACTGGGTTTCAGTCTTCATACATGCCTAGCCTATAATGCCTGGGGTTCCTCAGGGGTGTAATTTGCGGCCGCTCTTATTAATGATACAAAAATTTATTGGTATTCATAACATTGTTAAAAGTACTGATGAGCGCAACGTTTCAGAAAGACTACGGACTAAGACAGTTACAGCTTAATGTTGGTAAAGTAAATGTCAATAAGTGATACCGTTTAGTGGGAAAAATAGCATTATGATCCATCCATCCAGCTTTGTGTCTGAGGATCTTGGAGTTTGCTTTGGAGTTGTGTTTGTATCGTAGTCAAGCGTTTAGGTTGCTTGACTGAGAGCTATTAAGCTGTTCAAGGAGACCTCAACAGAAGACCTATGTATTCTTTATATTGACAGCGTCCAGAGAACTGAAAAAAACCGGTTGTCTGTAAAGTCGGTTTACGGACGATAGTTTAACGTGACAACGTCATAACAAAACATTCAAACCCCCCCCCCCCCCCCCTCCGCACCCTACATTGTACATCCTGGCGTTCGCCGCTCTCGTGCAACTGGCCCTCGCCGCTCTCTTGCAACTAGAAACAATTTCTTGTTTAGAAACAATTTCTACAAACAAACATCACATCAACATAATATAAATACGTATTTCTCTCACGTGACCGCGGGATGCGCATGGCGAATTAACGAACTTTGGTGGAGGCCAATGTTCAGCAGTGGACGTCTTTCGGCTGAAATGATGATGATAGATGATTTCGCTTACTTTAAAATATATACTTTTTTTGAAGAATTTAATGAAGAATTAAGACATCAGAAATGTCTGCACTGCTGAGTCGTAGAAATATAAACTTAGATAGCTACGGTCAGCATCAAAAGTAGCTGGTCACTTTTATACTTTGTCGTAATAACACAATGTCAATCAAGTATGACGTTTTCCACCTATAACTGTAGAGCGACAGGTACAAAAGTGACCAGCTACTTTTGATGCTGACTGTACTTAGTTTACATAGTGGGAGGCAGTAGATCCCTGTCAGGATATTGATTAACTGTCCGTCAGAAAGTCCTCTGTCGATCCCCCTCTGTGTCCCAGAAACTTTCGTTAAAAGCATCTTAACTTTGGCGAAGCTTGCACATTTGCTGAGCAAACTCTGGCATTCTCTACGTAAAGATGCGACCCCATCTTTGGTTAGTAATGGTTCTGTTTTGGTATTATATCTACATACTTGGTTAAGGTTGCGGGGACGTGTTGGATGTGGATGGCTGTTTGCTGAATCTTGTTTTGTTGCAGTGGACGTCTTTCGACTGAAATGATGATGATGGTGGTATTATATCAAAGTACGAGTACTTTATATTACGTATACTAATTTGTACTTAAAATTATTGCTTTGTGGGCTAAATAAGTACTTAGAGTTACAAGAGCGTGGAATTGCATATGTACTTTGTGGTATTGTGTGTTTATAGGTATTCCACTTTAGTGAGAGAGAAACGACAATATAGAGATCTCTCCCTCATAAATGCCTAAAAACACACGATACCACTACATAATATGCAATTCCACGCTCTCGGTAATTTATCTGTCTATGTAATCTAATCTAATGTATCTAATCTAATACCTTTAAACGAGCAATTCTTATATATATAATCAGAATCTCGGAAACGGCACCAACGATTTCGATGAAATTTGGTACGTGGGGGTTTTCGGGAATGAAAAATTGATCTAGCTCGGTCGCCCAGGTACTGCATAGTTTTATGGCCTAGGTTAGTGAGTCTAATCTGTAGAAAGAAACCGTAGCGCATACAGATACTGTGTATTGTTATTCAGGTTGCTGATGCAGGGTACAAGAGTCGTGACTGCGCTGGTGCGGACGTGCCCTAAGCCGCTACTTCCCGGCGCCAGCCCGGCGGTTCTCTGTTTGCTCATCCAATTCAATCTCTCCCCTATAAGGGTGGCTTCCCATCAGAGCTTTAAGTTGACGCTGCTAAAATCAACCAACGGTATTGCTGAGCTATATTAGGGCAAGATTATGAAGCTTGTACTCCACAGCTTAGCTCTGATGGGAGCAATGGGCTGACCGAGGACTTACCTATTGAAATTTGGAGCGATTTTTCCTCTCATCATTACTTAAATCCTGTTCTGCTAAGAATAGGACATTTGGTAGAATCAATGTAGCCGTTATCCACTAAAAATAATGTTCTAAGCATAGAAATATTAATATTCTTCATAATATTCAGTGATTGAGCTTCTAAGTCTAACATTATGACGAGTACTGTTACATTAGGTGTTATGATTTGACTAACAATTAAACACACAATTTATTATTAGTTTACCTTTGGTTTTTACGAATTGATGTTGTAATTAAGCGCCCGTTTGGATAAATACCCTGTTTTCCATTTAGGATCCAATGCTGCTGATGAGAATATACCTATAGAAATGTCCAGCCATGAAGCTGTCAAGCAGTGGCTAGTTTTTGGTTTTCAATCGGCACAGGCAACGCCGTGCAAACGAGGACAGCATGAGCTTGATGTATTTGAATATATAGTATGTGAAGTCGAGCCGCATCCACAGTGTGACAGAGCCCTTATCAACAGCCCCGGCTCTAAACAATACGGATCTTATCTCCGGCGATCGTAGACGTATCTACCTAATTAGATATGTAAAGTTAACAATGTGTGCTGACACCATCAGAAAGTCTGATAAGACTGAGCGCAATCCCTAGTTTCCGTTTTTGAAAAATGAGATACCTAAGTAGGCAGGTGCAGAGCCAAGTATTGGCAAAATTTTGCTTTTGGTCCGGCCATGACAGACTACGGGCGACCGGAGAAGCACCAAACAATTTCGTCGTCGGTCTCACGTAATCGTGGCTGGGCCGTTAGTTGACTTAAATCAAATATGTATGCTTTATACCCGCGACAAAAACTAAGTAAGTAGCATGCTAAGTTATAAGACTCAAAGCAAAGAAAAGGAAAGTCCAAAAGACAACTAACCGCCCGTTCCTAGAACGTCTCTATGTACGACAAACATTAATAACGACAACGATCCTCCGTAAGCAATGGTAGGTAATTCGACTCTGGTGATTTTCCAGTAATTTGGCGAAAGCGGGATTTAGGTGAACAAAAACCGATGAGTCAATATGCGATGGTACAGTGAACAGTACCTAAACGTTTCATCTCAGACTCATAGCTGTAAAAGACTTGCGTATTCTACTCTAGCTCTTACACCTCTCGCAATAGAGTCACTTGTTGGACTTTTTCGATCTCTACGTCTTTGCAAATATCTGTGGCTGACTGTACTATCGCCCCAAGCGCCAGATACCCATTTTCATAACAAATTTGCTTGCAGCCGTTGATGTTTATTGCTATGGATTGTTATGGACAGATGTCTAGCCACTGCACGCAAACTGGGCCTTTAAGGTGGTTATCTGGCGCTTGGGGCGATAGTACATGCACGTCAGCCTGTCGCCGCCCCCTGCGGACCAAATCAATTCGGGCAATTACTTAGGGACGAAGCCCCCGGCCAAAACATACCGCTGGATAATCACTTCCGATTGTTAGAAAGCGCCACAACTATACGTTTGTATAGGAATGTTGTAGACGTCCGATACAACTGTACTGTTAGATTTAGGTTTGAAATAACGTAGACTATACTTGTAGGATAGGTAGTGTAAATAAGTTACCTACTTACTTGCACTGTGTTTCTAGTAGATACTTTGGTTTATATTATATATTATATTATTATATATTATATTATATAAAAAATGCGAAAGTGTGTCTGTCTGTCTGTCTGTCTGTTACCTCTTCACGCTTAAACCGCTGAACCGATTTAGATGAAATTTGGTATAGATATAGTTTGAGACCCGGGAAAGGACATAGGATAGTTTTTATCCCGGAAAATTGCGTAGTTCCCGCGGGATAGCGATAAACGAATTCTTTGCAGACGGAGTCGCGGGCAACAGCTAGTATTATATAAAAGGTGAGTACAAGTATTTTAAAATCAATCAGTCAGTATATTAGCAGATGGGTTGCTTTGACTGAACACCCCCGTAAAGGTTTTCCATCGCAATGTTTGATTAAGAGTGTATTCAGGCCTTTGACGCAGTACTCTTTGAACATTGATCAATGTATGGAATTATAGAAAAAATGTACCGAGATGTTTGATAAAACTAACCTAGAGAAATATTTCTAAAATTAATGTTAATACACCTTGTAAATTTCCTTTAAGGTGCTGCACGTTCAACTAAAACTATGCAATGTAATAGTAAATACTAAGTAAGCAATGTTGAAGTACCCTCATGCACGGGAAGCGACTCCTGTCGACGGTGTAAGTCTAGTTTACAGTCAAGTCACAGAATATATAATAATACTAACGTACAGAATGGACACGCTCCGCTCCGCACCGATTCGAGTTACCCCACCCCTCAAGGCGCAGATTGCCGGACACCGCCCGAATCCAGAAGAGTGCGCGCGCGATGTATGTAGGCGTACGCGTGTACAGACATCGTCGTGCTTATGTAGATTCAAGAACGCGTATTTTGTACGTCGTGTCCGCCGTGTGGTCAAGTGTAGGAAGAGGACAACGGCTAGGAAAACATTGTGATTTATTTTATTTATTTATTTGTGATAGCCGGTTTAGCCGAAACAAGTAGATTGCCGATGGAAATATTTAGCTAATATATTAATAAATAATTTCGAAATAAAACTCAACATAACAACCGGCCAACTGCAAATTAGACTGGCACACCGAAGGGTCCTTATCGTTTTGGGAGATTGACCATGTTACATCAAAACCATAGCGTGCCATCTATTAGGTTTTCCTGTAACCTATGCCCAAAGTATTATTTCATCATTATCATCATCATCATTTCAGCCGTAGGATGTCCACTGCTAAAAATAGGCTTCATATAGCATAGGCCTGCCTCATTGATACGAACAACCATTACGTTTGGAAGTGGCAATATTTATTACTCCAATTTTGAAAACTAATTTATTTAAGTTCCTTGTTTGGACCATATAAAATAGAATAGTATATTTTTTATCGAGGGACTAAAAGAAGCCAATATATAGCCGAGGTGTTAGCCACCCGAGCTTTAGCGAGGGTGTCTATTTATCCGAGGGTTTATATTGACTTTTAGTCTCCAGGTGAAAATTCTATTTTTACTTCGATTGTGAGAAAAAAATAGTCAGTTTAGTACAAAAAGATTTAATAAAAAATAAAAATAAAATGTTTACTTAAAGTTAAATTACAATTTGAATTGTTTTTAATATTGTAAATCATGGCCATTCCGGGAATATTGACACGCGTACTCGTAGTCAAGGGCGTCGCCAGCCGATGATCAAGGGGGGGGCTAGTAGAAATATAGAGGATGGGATATGTACAGTCGAGAGCTTATGAAGCAAGAGAAAATTTCAACGTGCTTTTAACTGAAAAATAAATAAAACTCGTAAACATAGTGATTAGTAAGTCGTTTCTTTTAACACATAAAAGTAAACTTCACAAAATTATTGAGATTCTTGGGTGTTTAATATATTTATTTAAGTATGTATCTATCTATAATAATAAACTATGTAACAATAAATTAAATTCAAAATTAAAATTAAACATCAAAATTAATTATCAAAACAAAAAAAATAACAATTAATAATTACAATAAAACAAAGTCATAAAGAACTAAAACTAAGTATCAACACCGCAAAATTGGGAATGTCTAAAAAAAATTACCAGTGGTTTTTATATTTTTTTTGTATAGAAAAGTCAATTATAAGAAACTAATTTCAATATATTGTCATTTAGTTCTCTACTTTTTTCAAAATTAATTATTGAAACTATTTTAGTTGATGACGTCAGATTATAATTGAGGGCTCCCACAATGCCAAATTTCTAAATCTATCTAAATGCTTACGATAAGGCAACCCCTTTAATTATTTTTTGCGTAGTGGTACACTATACACTATGTCACTTTACTGGCACTGACAAAGTGCTATATGTCAGACAGCGGGTCCAAATCAAACTCCGTAGTATAATCCACGCGTAAATTGTGAAGAATTCTAACCACACAGAATAAAGTACGACTTGAACCGGTCACGCAATTTACACCAATGTCAAATGAAGTTCATTGCTTATTTGTTATATAATAAATTCATTACATAATATTAAAATTAAATAACTACAGAAAACGATTTAAAAAGCATTTATCTCGAAATGGTTTTCGATTTTCTATACATTGCAAAAAAATAGACATCCCCAATTATCAATTAAAACATAGTCTACGCGGAATTTTTGAAAAAATTTTGATCACTTTTTCGTGAAAATCTTGCAAGTTTTCATAAATAACTTTCCCATGTACACTCGTCATGGCCAGACCATTGAGACGATCTTCTCTCATAGTGCTTCTTAACCATGTTTTGAGCTTCCTAAGGCTGCTAAACGATCGCTCTACCGTACACGTTGTACACGGCAGAGCGATCAAAATTTTCAATGCTTTTCCTGTTTCGGGAAAGAAGGTTTTTGCCTCTTTTAGTACATCAACAACGGGAACGGAACGGTAATAGAGTTGGGTTTATTACCCCACAATTTTTGCCAAAGTTCTATTTCATATTTTAAATTGGGTAGATTATAAAATTGGTCGATGGTTTCGCAAGTTTCAGTGAGATTTTCCACGGACATCGTTTGCATTTACGCTGGGTGCAATTTCGATAATTCGAATGATGGAGTGTTGTCCTCAGCAAAACGTGCTTCAAGAGATGTAATAATAGAGTCCAAGTATGGTATTATTAATGACCTCTTCCAGTATTCTGAAGCGTTATCTACGGGGTGGTTGTTTCGATTACGTTGTTTCCCAGTAATGCGCGGTACTTAAATGATAATTAAATGATATCCTTATGGTGGTTCCCATGGCGTTTCGAATTTCAGGAACAACGTTAAGATCATTTATTACTAGGTTCAGTTTATGGAATGAGCAATGAAAAAATAAAGCTATAACAGAAATATTTATTAAGGTCTGTTTATATTAAGTTTGATCCGCACTTTATTTCCGCACGCAAAATTAACATGAAAGTGGGCGATCGGTGGCGGCAGCAAAGGATGCTTGAATGACAGCAGTTAAGAGTTAAGTCCCTCCGAGAACAACGGCAGGGTGACCATCTCAATCTGCCTGAGATTGGCCAAACTCGACTCCAGAAAATACCAAAAATATGCCATCATTATTATTACCTCCGTGGGAACGTGAATGAATAAAAAAGTAAAAGGAATTTCTTTATTCCATTCAAAATACATCACAATATTTTTTTTTGTCTTAAGTTCTACGCTACTAAAGGCCGGCAACGCACCTGTGACACCCATAGTGTTGCGTATACCCATGGGCGGCGGTGATTGCTTCCCATCAGGTGCTCGTTAGCCCCCTCTTATATGTATAATAAAACAAACACTATTCGTCAACATTTGTTTCAAATTCTTCATTATGTTCGTTTTAGATCAGTTAGTAAAATAATCTCCTATCAAATTCTAATAAGTCATAAAAAAATGAAAGTAACTAATAAGATATAGAAATTTATAAGTTTTCTATTTGTATTTCAAAAATAATAAGAGTTTCCTTGAAATCTGCCACATTCTGCCTCTTCAAATCGCCAGCTTATTCTGCTAGAGTTGTAATTTAAGGGCCAAATCTGCTCAAATGGCAAAAATCTGCCACAAATGGTCACCCTGACCAGCGGTGTCCGAACGGCGCGCGCGGCGACATATGACCTGCCCCTACCCTCCTTTGTTCCAACCACTAAAACGGCAAGGCTACCAAAAAAATAGCGCACATGAGGTTGTGCTTAACTTTTTCATCTTGAACGAGTTTTTATCAGTGACAAGTTCACAAGTGATTTACGAATGTGACTACAGATGGTTTTGTATTATGCGTCTATCGGTGGGTCAAAAATTAACAATGGCTACATTTCTTCGATTCTCTAGGGGGGGGCAGCTGCCCCTCCCTGCCCCCCCTTGGCGACGCCCTTGCTCGTAGTAGCTTGTTCAAGTACTCTCCAGATATTACGAACATTCGCTGTTTATTTGTCTTCGTATTAGGCAAATTTACAGCCTGTAATTTATTCTCGCTTTCAACATCTGCCAGATTAATGTTCACCAGTTCCATCCCTCTGCATGCGCCACTTATGCCAAAAATCAAGGCAACCTGTAAGTAAATAAGTTTTTGTTAAAATGTATGTTTGTGTCTTGTGCCAAATTTCAACTTAGTCAGTTCTGTAGATACAGATCAAATCAAATTGGCTGGACGAATGGACATACAGATAAACACAAAAGTGATTACATAAGGGTTCCGCTATTTTTTTCAAGTTGCGTATAAACCAAATAATGAAATGAAAATTGAATTAAAGTCGAGAAATAGCGAAATAAAACCAAAAACAATACACAAATCTTAATTAACATTAATGTTTATTAACGCCATCTAGTGTCTAATATCACCAACGCAACAGGATGAGGCGTCTTTCTGATTTAACTATTTTACTTACAAGTTAGTTTTTTACCCGGCTGTAAGGAGAGAGCTATGTTTTTAAATATTTCTCTCTAATAATTAATTACAATTATATTTTAGTGAGACAACTTTGGCAGTGTTCAGTGTATTTTGCCGTTGTTCAGTAAAATAAGTTTAGAAAAGGTAATTGTGTTGTTAAAGGTAATGTTAGATGAACGATGATAACGCGAGGTCTGTGGTGATTGTACGTATAGTTGGCGCCATAATTCGAGAGACAATTTTGACAATTCATTTTGCTCAAATGTTGCCACAGACAGGGTAGTGCTGTTCGTGTCGATAATAAAAAAAAAAAACATTACGGCTTTGGCTACTTGTGGTATTTATTCATTATTTACGGTGATATGATTAAATTAATGTAATACTTTACATTTCAATATAAGATATCATTAAAGGAAGTAAAAAAACCCGTCTTATATCAAATCATATAGTCCAGTCGACACTGATTATCGATATCGGCCACATTACTATTTAATTTCGTCTAACCCTGATAACCCTTTAATTAAATGGATTATTATTATTATTATCGAAGTTTTGTCGCAATAATGCGATAGATGTCACTAGTGTGCTAGTATCTGTATCTAGTCTTAAGTACACACTGTTAGTTTTTTTCATAAATTTCTATCTTAATATGCATTTTATAATTTTCATTCATCAAATGAATGAATGAATGAATGAAAAAAGTTTATTTCACACACAAAACAAAACACATAAAATTACAAAAGAAAAAAATATATATATATACATATATATGTATAAAAAGAGATAAAAAAAATAAAACATTAAATTGTGTGTGAAAAAGGTCCCGCCTCAGCATAAATGCGGACTCCTGAGGTCAAACGCAAGTAATTAAAGTGTTTGTTTTAATTTATTTTCTTTTGAGACATATCGTACTAATTTCTTTTAAAATTTGTCAAGGTTTTGTTAGCAACACAGAAGAGAGAATGTCATTTACGGTGTACGTCATAGAAACGGTTGCTTGACTTAAGAAATTCGCTCTCGTCTTGAAAGTTTATTAAATGTGTTGCGGGGTTTTACGTAGTGAAAAGACGCTTTTGAATTATTGTTTATTGTGTTTGCGATTTGGACGCTATTTTTGTTTCAATTTTTGTTTATCGCGATATTCCATATGTGTTGTACATTAGGTTACAAACATTAGTGGTAGTGATTACTAATAACGATGGTACTGATGACAAAATTAAACAAGATTCTTATACTTGTTTTTTTTTCAATTCCTACTTAAACTATACGAGTAGTATAGACATATATGGTTATACATATACATACGTATACATATATATGGCATCCACGAGACACCAATTTACAGAGGGCAGCTAGGTAGGATTTTAAATATGGCGGCATGTCAAACGGGGTGACAGATTGAGGGTTGAGTACGCTCTCTATTCCTTTTCCTTTTGGTATATTTATCTTACTCTATGGTATCTCTTAGCTTAGTACTCAACTCTTAGAGTATGCGCGCACGAGCAACTTTGTCTCCGCGCGCGACTATTTTATCAAGTCTATGGGTTAGTATGGAAGTGCGCATACGTAGCGCCGCGACTCCCAGGGTACAAATACACAGACTTGATAAAATAGTCGCGGAGACAAAGTTGCTCGTGCGTGCATTCCCTTACTCTTTTACTCTTTCTTTAGTAGTCTGTGGGTGATTGTCTGATTGACTGACGACTGTCAAAAAAAGATCGCGTGTACTGTATGTTGCGGTCCATGCGTGTATCAACATTCTTAACCTTTTACGTATATTTTTAATTTATTCCTCAACAATATGGGTAAAATAAAGAAGCCAAGGCGTACAAAAAACGCCCGGAAAACTGAGTTCGCAGATAATTCTGATACTGAAGAACAATTAGCGGTCGATTCTAAAGAAAATGTCATCCAAACAATCCTCGATCAGATACAGGTTAGAAACAGATGTAAATTCTAGGATTATTATGAAACGTTATCACACTATTTTATGTCGTACTATTACTTAGAACTGACGCTTAAAATTCCTATATTACTGCTACTATGAACTAGCTTATGCTCTTTAGACTGTCCCTAATGATTTGCCGTAGCCAGAAATGTAATTAAATTCTCTTCTATTTCAGACCGCCAATGTGGAAGAAAAATACTGTGGCCTCCAAACCTTTGCTATGTTGATAGAGACTCCAGGAAATATAGAGTTGTTGATCAAAAAGGGTTTAATTAAAGTTGTGGCTCCGTTGTTGTTTGATGTAGCTAGTTCGGTCAGGAATGCAGCTGCAGGTTCGTTGAGGAATTTATCTGCTGTTGGGATGGAGGCATGTGAAGGGCTGATGGAACAAGATGTCATGACTCCACTTGTTTGTTATTTTCATGAGGTAAGTGTTGTAAAAAAAATATCCATCACATAAGTATCAACTTTTATTAGCCAAATGACTAATGAGCATCCTCTAATTTTTAACAATGGTGGTGGTTCTTTTCTTCCATTGTCCCTAATGGTGGTAAAAGTGCCATAAGGTGCTATTCCTAAGAATCATTTAACCTCTTGGATGGAATATAATATGTTGTTGATGAAAAATAATGTTATCACACTATCTTTGCTGCTCAGAATCTTTTTACTTTCACTGGTTTATACTAACTTATGTTCTTCCTTTTACAGCACACTGAAACATTTACTCCCGATCCTAGCTCAAAAAGTAAAGATGAGGATTTAGATACATTTATTCAATGCATTAATTTACTATGGAACCTGTGTGAAAGTTCAGGTAATTGTAAATAGTTTTATACAGTATAACTCACAATAACTGTTAACTTGTGGAAGAATCCCCGTACCACAGTGTTGCATAATTACTTGTTTGTGGTTTACCAATTTTTATTACTAGTTTCAGTCACTTTTACATACATGGCAGTGTTTCTCAACATGTGGTCTACCGGTGGTAGATTATTCAACATTCATAGGAGCATCATTTGATGCCTAAATTGAATAAAGAATTTTGACTTTGACTTTGGACCCCTGGTAGTCCGTGGTCCTGTTGCAGGGGGTCCGCAGACAAGACCAAAATTAAAAATTGAAATAGATTTGCTTGGAGTATGTGAAGTATTTGTTTTGGTGGTATGCGGATCATGGTAACCATGCACTAGGGAGTTTGCCCTTGAAAAAGATTAGGATACACTGACATAGGGTATTTACACAAGATAAACCAAAAAGTGTGTTGTGCTTAAATATTACATATTCTTATTAATTTATATTTGCTTTTGCTATAAATTAAACCTTTGTACCACTAAATGTAATGTTTTCCTTTTAGAAATGATTCAAAATATATTATAATTAATTTGTTTTATGCAAATAAACATTACTTACTTACTAAATTAGCCTAATCATCATCTATGCAAATAAATTTTGTAGTTGTTCATTAAAGTTTAACTATTTTTGCAGATCTTGCCATCAAATACTTAGGGCAGTCAAGAATATTGGATATACTGCCCAGATACTTGGATTTGACGACATTTGGTAATGACATTGTCACTGCCGTTTTGCAATGCCTAATTGTAGTGGTTGAAGACAATCCTCCAGCTATGGAAAAAATCAAGTCTAATTCAGAGAGACAACTGCAAGTTTTGCTATCCTTAGAAGATGATGAGCCTTCCACGCTCTTAGTAAAGACTCTATCAGCTGGTGTGATTATAAACACATGCGGTGGAAATATATCTAGTCTTTCTAGTAATGTCATCAGTCAGATCATCTCAATTTTGGCTAAAACATTGTCTGTAGACCACAGACAAGCTTGCAACCAGCTTTCTAGCAATGTACCTTTGCCATCTGGTGATGGTAAAGTGATTGCACCCAAAGGCAAGGCAGCACAGGTGTTGGAAAATCATATAAAATCAGTCTCGCAAATATTAGACGCTCAGCAGAGTTCAGTGGAAATTGTCACAAATATTTGTTCTTGTGAAGGTAAGTCCTACTTATTAGTTTATTGTATAGCAATTTAATCAGTGCAGGGGTCACAGTAACAATATTATTATCCCTCTTTAAATTAAATATGATAAAAGCTAGCATCCTGCAAAATTATTATGTAAAAGCCTCATCCAAAGCAGGGATGTTGTACTACTTTAACTCTAACATAAACTATTGGATGTACAAAATAAAAATTTAACCAAAACCATAAGCAAATCCATACTAATCCATTCTGTTAATATTATACCTGTCACCTCTTCACGCTTAAACCACTGAACGGATTTATATGAAATTTGGAATGGAGATACTTTGAGACTCTGGAAAGAACATAATATGATAGCTTTTATCCCAGAAAATTGCAAAGTTTTCGCGGGATAGCTATAAATGAATTCTTTGTAAACGGAGTTGCGGGCAACAGCTAGTAACTAAATTGCATTTACTGTCTGAATAATTGGAAATAATTTCATATCCATATCCATAGCTAGTGTTGACATATATGTGTGTTGTCTATGATTGTAGATGCGGATGAATCGTCAAATGGAGAAGAATCATCAGACAGTGAAGAGATGGGTGATGATGATACACTTTGCAATGGTGATAGCTCAATACTAGCTGAAGATAAGTTACCTACTGAGGTTTTGGAAGCTCTAATCACTCTCGATATCTTTGATAAAATTTGGACTAAAACACAATTTCCAGCAGAAAATGTGGCTTTGATATTGAAAGAGTATGAAGGGTCATCATTACTTTACAAGAAGTAAGTTCATTATCCTCACTTTGAAATAAGTATGTTTGAAATGACATGCAAATAAATAATCCTACTCTTACTGATTTCAGGCTCCAAAATCTACAAACTAGATCCCTGCTATGTGTTAACAATATGTTGGCTAGTTTACCTCTTGAGAATCTAGGTGGTGTTAATGGTGTATACAAAATCTGGGTTGAAGCTGGCAAACTTGTATTCAAGCAGAATTCTGATGCCATACTTTTGGAGTCAGCCACAGCTGTCATGAGAGCATCTTTAGATAAAATAAAGCTTAGAGAGAATGGCACTACCAGTGGAACAGTCCTATTCAGTGATTTGGCTGTCTCAGACTTAGAGGTAAATATTATCTTTATTTAAATTTTGTTTACTCTTAAATTGAATGTTAATCTCTAATAATCTCTATTGTTAAAGTGATTTAATTCCATGAAACTTTGTGTTGCAGATGATGTTTACAGGCATTAGAGAATGCAATGTACCAGAGACAAGATCAAATCTCATCCGTATGATTGGATTACTAGCTCTCTTATTGGTAAATACTTTAAATGAAACAACAGCAAATGTGATATGCACCATAACAGATTTCATACTAGATCAAGCCCATAAGGAAAATGAAGTGTGGGTCCTTGCTGAGGCTCTGGATACTATTATAGATCTGTATTCAGAAGACGAAACTGATGAATTGGCAGCAAAGCTGAACCTTGTAGATAAATTGACAGCTTTAGCACCTATAATGAAAAACAAGGTTTGTAGTATTGATTCATGAGGATTAATTTAATAAAATTTAATCCTTAACTTTTTTAACCATAAATTTGGACATTTAAGTCATTGTATATGTTATATTTCAGGCGAGACAGCAAAAGAAGCTACCTAAGGAATTTAAGGTACTTGTCAGTACAGTAACCTCCAACTTACCAAGATTTATTAAATACAAGAAAGGGAGGATAAGTAAGTTATAATATCACAATAATTGATGAGTATGTATGTATTTACCTATATCTGGGTACAAATATATTATTTTATTATTGACTAAGGATAAATTTGTTAATAAAAATTTATGTAAATATCTCCCTGGTTTCTATTCAAATGATCTCATTTCTGAACGTACTTACTTGTAGGTAAAATATGATATGGTATAAAAAATTAGTTACCTCTATCAAAATAATAATTTATTAAACAACAAGGCCTTTGCAAATACAAACTACTGTTTGCTTTAAAATATAGTATGTACCATAAAAAGTAGTAGGATAAGTGTTCAGACTACCAAACTATCAACCATAACAATAACATAAATATAGTTATTTATAGCAAGGACGATTAAATCAATAGACTGCCTAAATTTATGCACAACGTAGCGTTCCTTTATGGTAATAAGCCCGATGTAGCTATTTTCGGTTTAGAGAGATGTCAGTACCCATTCATTTCGTATAGCATTTAGATCTCTGCTTTTTTTATGTTAGAGAGGCCAGACAAACGAACTAGTGGGTCACCTGATGTTAAATGAACACCACTGTCCATAGATTAGACACTCGGAGCGCCTTACGCGATACCAGTGCGTTGTCGGCCCTTAAAATTATAGCGCGTGTCTATTAACTCTGTGAAGAAATTGGGCACTGGTCTCTCCAAGCAAGGTAGAGGAAGCGATACAAGAGAGAGATATATTTATAGTTGATCGCTGGCTGTTCACACTGCCGGCGAGAACTCTCTTCACTAGTTGATCGCAGCGATAAAAGCTATCAACGATGAAACTCGCTCAGCGATACTCGCTTGGCGGTCGGAATGCTGAGAGACCAACCAGTGATCATTCTATTGTACAGCGTGGATTTGAGTGCTAGTATTTCGAGTGATGCAAGTAATCGCCTGTCGCACTCGAACACTCTTATAGCCGAGCGAGAAAACTATCGGAACTATACACTCGCTACTCGTTCGTCGGCGGTGGGACCAGTGCCTTAATATAGGTTGGGCTATTGTGTTAGCAGAAGTCTAAGTAGAGGTAACGCCACCAGAGTTGAGGCCATGCACACAACCACATTTCATGTAATGACAGCGGGATTTTGACGTTGTGTTATCGTTAAACGTCAACACAACGTCAAAATCCCGCTGTCATTACATGAGATGTGGTTGTGTGCATGGCCTCAACTCTGGTGGCGTTACCTACTTATAACATACAAAATGATTGGTACAGAGACGTCTCTAAGGCTTGTTCACGAAAAAAGAAGCCATCGAAAACTCCTAGTTAAGTCTCCTCTGTCTCCCAGTAGGTCTAGGTAGTTCAAACCGCAATTAGATTGCCAATTGAGTATTCTTTTTTATGTGTAAAAATCTAAAATCCATACATTTTCCCTTACAAGTTGTTAAATCCTACATAATGCCAGTTAAAGCTTAGAGCTAAAATGATTGCATGCATACACATGTGTGTACCTACTTCTGGCATGATTTAAAACAATTATGACCTGCATACGGTACCTAATTAAGAGTTTGGAAGATAATCGTGGAACATTATAGCGTCGATAATCTATTTGAGTAAAGAAAAAAAGAAACTCTGTGACCCAAACATGAAAAATACAAAATCTAAGACTAAAATCCAGAGATTTCGAAAGGATAGCATCTGATATAAATATCCACTCAGAATGAAAGGTAAAGAGTCCTTCTTTCTAATTAAATTTTTAAATAATGTCATTTCATATTGAATACCTGAATTATACAATAGTGGCTACTTTTTTTCGTGAACAAGCCTTATAGCAAAACTAGCTACAGCACGCTTATTATTTTAAAGGAACGCAACATTGTGAAGAAATTGGTCGTCCTCTTGATTTAATCGTCCTTGTTTAAAGGAAATTAAATTATCACATTGAAAACCTTATACTACGGTGATATATTATATTACTTTAGATTTATGGCATTTGTTCACACCACTCTGGTAACAGCCAGTGTTATCATAATCATATCACTAATTTTTATACATTTATAAAAGTACGTATTTCCTAAGTTGAAACTACTTCAGAACAGAAACATAATTAGAAATAATTTAGAAATTTGAGATCCAAAACTAATGAAGGACATTGCACGACTGGCTACGTTAGCCAAACTCTTAAGATGCGATTCCTCGAGTTTGCGTCACAGTGAACGGCATTTGTGGTTCTTTTAGAGAAATCGAGTGAACATTTTTAAGACGTGGATTCACAATAGCGCAAGTGTTGTATAGTGCTCTCACACACGTCCATGCAATATAAAATTTGTCTGCGCTGTTAAATGTTTGCTCGAGTCTTTGGTGTTTAATATGCATTTAAGTCTATTTCCAACCAGTCATAATCGTACATTATATAAAATATTAAATCTTCAGACACGCAAGAAAGAACTTTTCGAGGTTAGATTTCTCCCCTTTTCAATTTTCACAAAGTCTTATTGTAATTATTATGACATCTTTTTCAAGGAGTGATTAGAAGTTTAGATTAGACATTATAGTCAGGCGAATTGCCTCCATAGTGACTCCTTCTAGGCTTTGGTATTGGGTTAGGAGGCGATGAGTTGTTATTGTCAAATCTGCGCTTTATATCAGTAACCGATAAGCGGGCTCCAGTTAATATTTCTTCATCTTCTATTAGAGCAGAGTTTAATTTGCTGATCTCTCTTTCAAGTTCTCTTGTTGCTTTATCGATTTCGATAAACTCTTTTTCAGTACTTGAAATAGAATTATCAATGCTCTGTTTCCTAGCTGGTTCATCATATAGTTTACAAATAACTTTTTTTGGCTCTACATTTCCATTCGGATCAATATCGGGCTTACTTTCATTCAGATTGATGTCAAAAGCCACGTAAACTGGGTCCAGTGTATTAGTAAGACTTTTGCTCCTTTTATTGGAAAGCGAGTGAAAATCTTCTAAGTTGCCTCTTCTGAGCCGAATGTCATCGTCATTAACGCTAGAGTTCCTTCTATACTTGCTAATGTCAACTTTAGGGAATGAAACTTTACTAAGTATGTCACCTTCAGAGTCGGCGTTAGTCAGTTTTGCATGCGTCGAATCATCTGTTTTCCTAACAACAACATCATCAGAGTCCTCGTGTGTCAGTACAGGTTTTGTAACAGAGTCAGTGGTAGAATCATGGGTAGTAGTTGCTACCTTAGTGTATTCTATACTTGAATCAGTTTTGTTTTCCGTTGTTGACACTTGTACAACGTCGGGTGGTTCTTCTGTGTCCGCATTTTTGTCCTTAACTTCTTCGTCTTCAACTATTTTAAGTTCGACATTGAGGTTAATTTCTTCACCTTCCATATCGCGATCTTTCGTTTTCTCCTCATCTTCAGGTTTTTTGTCATCAATTTCGCTAATGTTCAATGTTGAATTGGTACTGCTGATCTGTAATGCAGAAATGAGATTATTGTAGTCTAATATTTGCATCAGACTTTATATTTTGGAATTCCATAATATTAGGTACATATAAGGTTTAGAATTTGCCATATTCGTCTTTACTTACTGAGACGTCAGCAGCGCCCTGTGGGGGCATGGGCGCTTTCTTTTTCTTGCGTCTGGAGGCTCGCACGGGTGGCACTGGTCCCTCATCGAACGGGTTCGTGCTCTCCACGCTTAGCCGGGACCCGGTGACATCGCTGCGAGCCATGCGTGGTGTTGCACTGAAATTTGTTACGTGTCTCGATTAGCACTTGAACTTAGAATAAAAAACTTCCACCAACAAGGATTTTTCTTGTAGATATGTAGTTTGTTGATGCGAATTGAACGGTGTTCTTACGGAAACCGCTCAGTTTACTGTGGTAATCCTGCCTAAGGTCGCCACTAAAACTAGAAGCTGAGCGACAATCGAGGAAAGCACCTAATTAGATAGTAGAATTGCCTAGAAATTTCACTGGTAGATTCCATGAAGTAGAGATAATGTTTGGTTTCTTACCTTAGTGAATTGACTTCATAGTTGCTAGGGCTTCGCAGACGCTCCTGGAAGCGTGATCGCGGGAGCGGCGTCACGGAGCCCCCATAGATGTAACGGTCGGCACGCTCCGGCGATCCAACTGTGCTGCGCACCCCTGACGCCGCTGAATCTGTAATATTTTTACTTTTAGTTTGTAGTGGTAGTTTAAGTTTGAGTGAGAACTATCGTTTAGGTCCCAGGTATATTTTCAATGCATACAATCCGTTCAAATCAAGAAGTTGTAAGAAATTCCATAGTCAATCATACTTGGTTAACTTCCGTGACACGCGACGTCCGCAAGAGACTAATATTACGCGGCCTTACTAGACCGGCACGGCTACGACACGACTTCCACCCAAACTGATAGGACTACAGTCATTCTTAACCATGTCATGTTGTTTCGAATCATAAATATTTAGTCGTAACCGTGTCGTTCTAATGAACGATGAGCCTTGTGGGTGTTATACGTACCTACCTGGATAATCAATATTGTGCTTGTTAATTATAGTACCTACCTAGGCGACCGAGCTCCGCTTGGGCTGAAACTCGGTACCAAGCGTTTTCCCAGAGATAAGACCAAGCTAGATCAATTTTTCATCCCCGAAAACCCCCACATACCAAATTTCATCGAAATCGTTGGAGCCGTTTCCGAGATCCTGATTATATACCTATGTGTACAAGAATTGATCGTTTAATATTAGATTAGATATATACTATCGTTATCAGCCAATATTGTATCAAAATGAAAGCACTGATTGGTGTATTAAGTATGTAAAATAGGTGTAACAAGGCGTGCAAGATTTTCCTTCATAAGATACTTACTCATAAATATCAAGGGCGCTGATGTTCACTTGGTGTAGTTACAGTTAGGTACTTGCGTTAAAGATGTGCTACTTGCGAAGTTGTATGCTCAGAATGACGACATTTTCAAGATAAGCGAAAGTACTACTAAGTATACTTAGTTTGGTGCTGGTGTTATGAAGCAAAGCATAAAATAAGATTCGAGATGTAAATTACAGACTATTGTTGTCCATTAATTTCATTATTTCTTTAGATTTTTTAGTAGCGTACTTATGCATTAAGGTATAACTACGATATTGATGTAGCTACGGTGAAAATAAAGCATACTTACCTTTATGTACACATTTTTGATTGTTTAAACGGGCATTATGTGTTAATTTTTTTGTGCAGGTTTTATTATAATGAAAAATGGTTAAATGTTAAGGATGATGTTAGTCTTTATTCATGCAAATTTATGTTTTCTGCACATTGTCCATCTTACATTGCAAGGCACGTCGGTACACGATAGGGCTGATATCCCCATTCACCTGGTGATTCAACTTGCCATCCTGAGAAGTCGATTTATTCTTCTTGTCCTTTCTCATGAACGACCTCAAGGACCTGAAAAGAATAAGATAAAAGTTTTGAGTTTTAGACAGACACCTACGAAGAGTAGGGAGAAAATGTAGCTAGGTATAGCTAGTGTCATTCACGAAGACGCGTGAATTTGTCAAAATTAAACCTTAATGACATTGCAATAAGGACCACGGCACGCGTCATCATGAATGACTCGATATATAACATTGGGTTCGAGCGGACGTCTTCGGAGCATCTTAACTTCCATGCAAAGAATAAACGTTGGAATTTTATTCTTCATACTGGGCTTGTATAAAAGTATTTCAACACGAAACACTCAATAGGATTTCCAGTTTTAATGCTGCTAAACGATATTGAATAATTAACTATCAACGAACATTATTTAAGGCATTCCTCGTTATACCTACATACATATCCTCCTGAGTCCCGACTTTTTCTAATTGATGGGGTGCTTAAGACTTAGATGAGAGTCGTAAGTTTTGTAATTTTGAAAATATATAAGCATATTTAAAGTTGTTTATTCATTTAATAATTTGTACTTCATATAAGTAGTACATTTGGCAGTTATTCTTACAATTGATTTGTTCTTCATAAAGTAACGTGGTTAATATCACATCCCCTTAGTTGGTTATTTACTTTATCTATGGTCGAGATAAACAGATCCAACTCATCTTTTTGTTCGCGTCTCTCTGTGGAGATGGCAAAAGTTGCGGGTCTAAGTATAGCCAATATTTTTAGCCAGTCTACATCGGCCTGTGTGACACGCCGCATGGCGCATTTAAATAAACCTTAAAGATTCCTGTCTTTGAGTCGCTAATTCTATGTCCACAGGAAAGACAACTTGATAACTTTTGTTTCTTACGCTGTGTATGAACCAAACATAGGCTAGCAATTTCGTACAGGCATAAACAATCCATTTTCACGCAAATTCTGCTGCTGTATAAATTTATTTGTTTTACTTAGGTATTTGCAATGTACCCGTGACATTGAGAGCAACGATTACTGTCCCGATGTCCCAATCGGGTGGCGGATGTCTGTAGGCGCACCAACAGAGGTTTAGTGCACTTGATTCCACTTGAGCGGTCACAATTGTTCCGTGACGGACACCCACCTTACTGGGCCATTGCACTATATGTATGTATATGGGTGATTGGACAAAAAATAAAGGTTTAAGTTTGCGTCGGGAACGTCGCTTTGTTCTTTCGCAGTCGATCTTATCGGAAAATATTGCGCCATCTTTACCAGGTAAGCTATATGATGTGTAAAGCGTACAGTTGAAGAAACTGAATCGGGGTGGAACCTGTTCCCTGCAAAAGTGATGTTAGTATTCCATACATCGGCCAAAGAAGTCATCGTAAAATTGATTATGAAAAGATTCCACACTGGTAGCCGATTCAGTTTCTTTAATTATACTTTTAGGGACCTATCAGTTGGAACGGTTATATCTGCTCTAATCTTCTTCCTTTTGTGAACTATGGACACTAGAAACATTTAAAACACAAGCAAAGTCAGCTAAATTACGTATTACTGTGCCTAATGTGCCTTAATTACGTTAAACATTAACTACAATACAGGCTGTCCCAATACTCAACGCTAATCTGGTACTGGGCGGGCAAGTTATACCTAACAGTTACCTATGGAAAAAATAAGAAACAAATCCATTTCACTTAGTTAAGCGATAACAGAGTCACATACCTTATGTGACTTTATTATCGATTAAGTAAGTGACATGGTCTATTTTTATTTTTTCTGAACTGCTAGGTATAACTTGACCCTTCGCCCACCAGGGACACCTTGTATATCAGTCTGTGATTTCAATCTGTTTGATCATGGTGTTTGTAATAAAACCGTTAATAGCATGAACGTTGTTGACGAGCAGTTGATTGCTAATTTAATCGACAGTGCACTGGGTTCTGTAAACAAATAGGAATGCAATGGCATGACATTAATAAATCTGCTAGGTCGTGTAGATAAAAATTGACCCGGTCTTGAACTACAGCAACTTGTTACTGTGACTAATCATGGCTATAATTAATGTAAAAGATTTTTAAAATCATAAACGTAGACTAATATTACTTTACCTAGTATAACTTAAGTTATTTTTAAAATTTCGTTTCACGTTTATAATTATTAGGTAGGTACCTAATGTAGGTAATTGAAAAAACTCTTTAGTTTCCCATTTTGTGACTTGATTTCGGTGAGCATTAACAATGACTCGCTTTATCCTTGAGATAATAAAATTCGAAAAAACTGATAACTGCGCTCAGAGTGCTTTCATAAAATACAATATGCGAGTTAAGATTTCGGTATGAATCCGAATAAGTATTTAGTACTTATGCCGATTACAGTCAAACTTGCCTCGACCTATTTTAAATCGAAACTTTTTGTAATAATTATGATATCGATAACTGACCATTACCATGCCTTCCAAGGAAGTCGTTCATTATAATATCTAATAAACTCAATTATTTTGGATATCTTACAGTCTTCTCAAGGACAGCTTCATTTAAAAATACGATAAATTAGCATTGCCGTGTCTCGTTTTAAAATTGATATTTTAGTACCAAGAGTACAGGAAATAGCTGTGTTAGGTACAATATTTAAATACTGAATCTTGTTTGTTTTATGAGGCAATAAGTTAGCTAACATTAACACTAGCTAGCCGCATAGCCGTCATTCGGGTTATGAATCATAACATAACATTAATTTTAATACACACTCAGAACCGAATTGACATTATTTGCCATTGTGTGTATGAAGTCGTCCCACCTTGGGATTATTATTATGTATTGTTCAGTAATCTTCGGAGGAGGTGTCTTATCTTGCTTGGCTTTATCACGCACCGTACCTAATTGTTGCATGAAACAGACGACGACGATGAGGTAATTATATTACACACTCGTTCTTAAATAATTAGTACTATGGAACCCTAAGAATAAGGCTACGTTAGATAATGGTGCCACACAAACCTGTCACCCATTGGAAGAAAGAAAGAGTTTTCAGGAAATCTTGAGGTATCCATAAACTTCTTTTAGTTGTTTCATACTCCTTTAAATTCACAAATCAATTAATGGACGTATTACCTAGTACGTTCAAGTGCAAAAATATATACGTTAACAAGGTGTCAAAAATATCTATAGGTCCGACTCTATGTCATTAACCATAAGGTTGATGTTTACATATTATGAGGCGGTGACTGTATATTGCCTATTTATGCTTTCAACTGTACAGCAATACCCTAGCTATTCGCCTGAAGACCTACCTAAGTTTGAGAAAGAAAAGCTTATACATTTGGGTTATCCCACGGGCGTTTCAACCGCTGTCTGTCAGTCCCTAGCTATTAATATTACCAAATGTATAATTCATACCTATTTATTGATTTTTGTGTGAAATACTGAAATACATCCTGACCTAGCGAAAGAAGCCGTCTTCCGTTTAAGTCCTAATTTAAATAAGTTTTTATTAAAAATTTCATTTTCAATGCAAGCTTTTTCGCTGACTGTACTTGCATTGTCATCCAACTTACATAAGTATACCAAATTTCAAGTAAAGGGTCATATTCAACTTATACGTATTTATTTATTGAATCAGGCGTTACTTTGCGGGGGTCCATATAGGTAGTAATGAACTGAAACAATTACTTTTGCTCACCCGCGACCTTACGATAGTTACGTTTATGTAAGAAATGCGTGTTCATGCAGTTCCTCCACCTCCACACTGTACGAACACACACAAATCACACAAACCCAACCATCACCACCACCAAACTACACTGACGCGTTTCGAACTCAATCAGAGCTCATCCTCAGAGTTAGAACCACAACCGTATGCTATGCTAGTTTAACATTTGGTAGCATAGCATACGGTTCCAATTCATAAAATCTTAATCAAGGGACTGATAGATTGATTGATAGACTGAAAGATTTTTCCTCTGACAAAGGTTTATCTACTTGATCGTCAAAATTTTATGTCCAAGCTCAAGTTCATAAACTGTATTAACCGAAACCGAGTCGGTCCACCATGACGCGCAAACAGTTATAGAATATTTACACGTACGTAGGTACCTAATGTACTTTATTTATTATTATCCTGTCCAAATATATTGCATACTAAGGCGGACTTTAACGGACCAAAGCTCACGATATAACTCCCGAGTTAACTGATAACACAGGGTTAAGTAAATAGTGTCAAAATGTTTGGAACTGCTATCCCTATATCCTTATAGCCCTGGGTTAAAAATTTAATTTTTTAGCCCTAGACCGTGCCCTAAGGAATTATTCACGTGCATTCATGCAGGTATGCTGGGTTAAATGTTAAATGCTAAATTACAGTGCTATAGAAAACATTACCCCTGTTTATGGTACCTATGTATGTATACAGTGGCGTAATAGTTAGATAACTCAGGACTCTAGTGCAAAATAGTACATTACTTCAGCGGCCGCGAAATAGGGGATTGCCGGCCGAGTAGATGGTGGTGGTTATAGATGGCCGAGTGTTAACGAGGCCATCTAGAGATACGAGGCCGGCAATCCCTGTTCGTGGCCAAGGCTAGTATAGAGTTTTTCTCAAACATGCATCATCATCATCATCATCGTCATCGATCCATCGATCGATCGACC
Organism: Archips xylosteana; assembly: GCA_947563465.1. Classification (NCBI taxonomy): domain Eukaryota; kingdom Metazoa; phylum Arthropoda; class Insecta; order Lepidoptera; family Tortricidae; genus Archips; species Archips xylosteana. The sequence continues at coordinate 11,765,557 of OX387344.1, forward strand.
AATCGATCGATCCATCGATCTATCCATCCATTGATCCATCCATCCATCCATCCATCGATCGATCCATCGATCCATCGATCGATCGATCGAACCATCCATCCATCGATCCATCGATCCATCGATCCATCCATCCATCCATCGATCCATCCATCGATCCATCGTTCCATCGATACATCGATCCATCCATCCATCCATCCATCGATCCATTCATCCATCCATCGATCCATCGATCGATCCATCCATCCATTCATCCATCCGTCCGTCCGTCCGTCCGTCCATCCGTCCGTCCGTCCGTCCGTCCGTCCGTCTATCCGTCCATCCGTCCATCCACCATCCATCCATCGACCACGTCGACCTATTAAACGTCATGGTGCTGTGTCACATAAAACAATAGACGATCACTTTGCTGGCCAAGGCCAGCAATGTTGTATGAAATTCCATTATTGCCCTCTAGTCTAGGCACACCTGCAACGTGACAGTTCGTGGCGTATTATAAGGAACATAACGTCAATATTACATAGCATGTTTGAGAAAAATAAATTGGCTCCCCATGTGTATCTTCTCTCAAAGGTTTCTTTTTACCCGACTGCGAAGAAGGAAGGGTTATGTGTTTGACCTGTATGTATGTAGGTATGTATGTATGTCCATTCCTATGTCCTCTCGTAACTACTCAACGGTTGAACCGATTTTGATAAATGATACGTCATTGGATTCGTCTTGATAGCGCGAGTAACACTGGATACATGAAATTCTTGAAAAATCAAAATTTCGGATTTTTGGCAAATTGTGAGTCTTTAAAAATTTTTTTTTACTCAAACCTATCGAGTAGGGTATCAAAATAAAGGGGTTTTAAAAGAGATTACAAAAATATATCGTCGCTTGGCAGCCAAAAGTACTAAAGCGACACTTTACCAACTTTACAGGAGAGCGATTTAAAGTTTTTTTTTTACAAAAAAAATCATAACTTTTTATCCAGACAACCAATTTTGAAATTTCTAAGACGTTATTACACATGCTTTAATGAGCCATAATTAGGGTTTAATAGTTCTTAGCAAAATGCTTTGGTTTAGGAGATAAGTGTCGCTTTAGTAAGTTGTCCTCTAGTCATCGAGCAAACGCAATCAGGCAAAAAGACTAAACGTAAAAATTTTCGTCAAACGTCTTATTTCAAATTTACTAATGTGATTTTTCTTATCAATAAACTAAGCATATTTTTACTAACTACACTCATTTTTTTCTTATCAAAACGTTAGCAATACTAATCCACAAAATCGCAACGGAAAATATATTCCCAAGTACTGAACAGAAATTATGATAGAAATAAATATATTCCCAAATACTGAACAGAAATTATGATAGAAATAAATATTAATGATCTATGCTAACTAGACTAAAAGTTTCAATATCTTATCGTTAACTGTTACTCACAGTAGACTTTTGTTTATATTATAATGTAAGAAACCACTGGGGCACCATCTGATTTTAATGATTTCTACTAAATGCACAAAAGGTTTTTTTTTACTATTATTTATTGATACTTTGTTATTATTATCATGTCCTAAGCTGCGGTGACCAAGCGGTTTGACCTATGTCTCTCAAGCGGAGGGTCGTGAATTCGAGCTCGGGCTCGTACAGACCTCTTGAGTTTTTCGGAATTGATGCGTGAAATTACATTTAAAATTTATCATGAGCTTTACGGTTAAAGAAAACATTGTAACGAAACTTACACACACCTGAGAAGAAATTCAATGGTGTGTATGAAGTTCCCAATCCGCACTGGGCCCGCGTGGGAACTACAGCCAGAGCCCTTTCATTCTGAGAGGAGGCCTGTGCCCTGCAATCGGACGTAAAAAAGTTGGGATGGTGATGATAATGATCACTTCCAAACAACGTCATTAAATTTATTCAGTAATAATTTTAATTAGCATTTCAAAAAATTGCTTCTAGTCACTAAATTATGCACTCCTGATCATCTGATGTAACAGTGCATTCCTAACCGTTTAATGCTGGATCATCGTTAAGCTCTGTTTGAAAAAATATATTACAAGATTAGATTTTGGTCTAGTCTTGCTGTCAATAATTTATGACTGGTTCCATTTGGACAAGCATGTAGCTACCGATTTGAATGACTTATGTTCAAGTACAAAGAATACAATCATAGACCCGGGTACATACCGGGTTCTGAGTTTTAAAACATTCTATAACTCAGGCCAGTAATACCGGAGGACGGACAGCAGTGTCCTCGATATAAATATCGGTAACATACTGCGGTCGCCAACCCGCCTTTGAAGTGTGGCGAATATGGCAACAACCCCCTAATGGATAGGATAAGCAGAAAAGAGCCCCTAGTCTCCGGTGGCCCCGCTATTCCAACTTACGGTAGCGGGGCAGGCAGTACTAAGAATTCCCGGAAGCGATCCGGCTACCACTACCGACGACCCCTTGCCCTGGCAACATACAACTGCCGTACACTGCGGCCTTATGATTGGATAGTGGTATTGGATGAAGAATTGAGCAGGTTACGATAATAGGGTTATCAGAATCCCAATGAGAAGGGGAGGACATAATAATCCTGAAGTCTGGTAACTTGCTCTATTTTCGGGAGGGCGACCAATAGTCTCAGGGTGGTGTCGGGTTCATTGTCCACAAGTCCCAAGGGTTACATTCAGACTTCGACAATCTCCGATCAAGAGATAAAGACTTTGTATGAGGCCATGCATAGTAATGGAACTCACTTCACAGTTGTTATGGAGGACTTCAACACAAAACTGGGCAAACAGTATAGTGAAGAGCTGTGAATGGGGCAATTTGTTGTAAGGCGCAGAAAAATCACCGGGTTAATCAACTGGCTGGCTTCATGGAGACGGAGGGACTTTATGATGCTGAAGAGCTCCTTATTTAGGAAGCGAGAGCACAGGAAGTGGATTTTGATGAGCCCTGTCGGTGTAACAAGGAATGAGATAGACTTTATTATGTCAACGAGGAATCAAAATATTCAATAATTTCACAGTAATCAGTGCGGTTAGTACCTACGTATGGTACAAGGATTGAATATTCGGTTCAAGCTTGAAAGGTCTTGACTAGTTAAGTCTACACTCCGCCCGGCACCAACCCCATTTCAAAACCCCGAAACGTTCTGGCTTGAATTTCAAAACCGTTTCGAATGCCTAAAAAGCGACGTGGACGATTACAATGACGGGTTTGCGGAAGTAGTCCATCCGGTTGAGTACAAACAGAACCAAAAAGATCAAAGACTGTACTCTAAAGCTCCTGGAAGAGCGACATAAGAGGATCCTACAGACATCTGGTGACGCTTGTCCTTACCGGGGGCTCAACAGACAGATCTCGAAGTCTCTCAGGCGCGATATACGCTAATTTAACACTAATAGTATTAAATTGGCGATAGAGCACAACGAAGGCTCTAAATTTTTTGCAAAGAATTTGACTGTGGGCAAAGTCAATTGGCAAAATTAAAGATCGATGAAGGTAGGATCGTGACCTCTAAACCGCAGTTATTGTTAGTAGTCGAGAATTTCTATGGACAGATATATACATCAACGAGAAAACTTGGCATTGTTAGCTAAAGACCCGAGAGCTAAATTAACCCTACACTATCCCAAAGATATCGAGATTAGTATAGCAGCTCAAAAACGACAAATCCCCTGGTGATGACGGAATAACGGCCGTGTTTCTGAAGGCGAGTGAAAAACCCGGTCATCAAGGCCCTTCAGAAGCTGTTCGATTCCACCACCCGTGATAGGAAACCGCAGAAAGCATGAAACAGAAGTGTAGTGATGCTGTTCTTCAAAACAGGTAATACATAATACCTTAATGAACGCTTTTAGACCCATTTCACTTCTGAGCCATGTTAACAAGCTGCTTCTGAATCGTATCGCGCGTAGATTTGACGACTTTCAGCCTCCCGAACAAACCGGATTCCGAAAAGGCTTTAGCACCGTAGACCACATAATACGTTGCGTGCGGCAGGTTAAACAGAAAACCGAGGAGTATAACCACCCCCTTTGCCCGGCATTTGTGGACTAGGTACGATAAAGCTTTCGATTTGATCAAATCTTGGGCTATACTGCAGTCTCTCCAACACGTCGATAGTGTTGAACAATAAAGCCACAATGTCCGTCTGACTTCAGAACCAGATGTCAAGGCCTATTCTATTGCAGCGGGGAGTCAGACAAGATGTTTTTTCTCCAAAACTATTCATCGCTGCACTGGAGAATGAGTTCAAGACTTTGGACTGGGAAGGATGGCGCATCAATATAAATGGTGAATTCATTATTCACCTTCGGTTTGCCGTTGACGTAGTGCTCATTAGCTAAGACTTTGGAGGACTTCAGTGCGATACTCGCTGATCTCAGAAGAGTTTGCGAGAGAGTTGGTCTTAAAATGAACATGGACAAGATGAAGGTAATGTCGAACACTCATGTTGTATCAACTCCCGTTATAATCGGAGACTCTTCGCTTGAAGTTGTTGACGACTATATCTACCTGGGACATACAGACCAATTAGATAGATGCAACTTTACCGCAGTGTCTCAAGTCAAAAGTCTTTGACCAGTGTATGTTTCCAGTCTGACTTATGGCACTGAGGTGGCCGCTAACGATGGGTCTCATGAGAAAACTCAAGATCACTCAGAGGGCGAAGGAAAGGGCTATATTCTGAGTTCCTCTGCGGGATCGTTAGTATTAAAAATGATGAAAGCCGCGTAAGAGCTAAAGTCACTGACGTAGCTCGAATAATCGCCATGCTCAAGGTGGCAGTGGGCAGGGCGCATCGCTCGTAGAACTGATGGCCGATGGGGCCGAAAGATTTTCGAGTGGCATCCACAGACCGGAAAACGCAGTGTGGGTAAGTCTCCAACAAGAGGGAACGACGACCTGGGTAAGGTTGCAGGAACGCGTTGAATGCGGATGATGCAGGAGTGCAGGACGGATCTGCTTGGCGAGCCTTGGGGCGAGGCCTATGTTTAGCAGTGGACCTTTTTCGGCTGACGGTTTACGTAAAACTCTTACAAAGGTACAGAAATTATACCAAAATAACAAAGCAATAATGTAATAAACATGTACGATATCAACTACAATCAGGACACGATGATTCGAAAACCATTTTCAGAAATTCAACCTAAACAGCTTATAAACTAACTTCTTTTTATTAATTTAAAAATAAAGATGAGTTAACTCGTGACCACGGTTGCTGCAATGTGGCCCAAAACGTCGAGGTAAATAAATAAATATTTATTGCGTGATAAGTCCCGTTTAGTTTAGTAATTAAAAGTATTTCATTTTATTATCCTTCCAATATATAAAAATATCGTGTTTCGTGTTTTAGCTATCGAACTCCCCCAAAACGGCATGACGGATTTTTATTATTTTTTTTGTCTATCTTTGGTAGATCTGAGAATAGGTCGTAGGCTATTTTTTACCCCTATTCTTCGCAGACGCAGTCATAAAAGTCAAATCTGATGACTAATTTTACCAAATTTATAACGTTTTGTTAGGTTTCTTAGACTAATCCTATTGAAATTTTTGCTTCCGTGCTTGTTAAAATGGCTAAAATGCCAAACGTATCCTGTAGTTCTTGGGAACAAATAGCTAAATTCACATAAATTAGTTGTAGTGGTTATATTCTCTTTGGTTGTTATCAGTGCAATCAAACGACTAAACGTGTATAGAACATCAACTTGCGGAGAGCATAATTACTAAAGCGACAAAGGTCTTTTCTTTTGTACAAAATACTAAACGTCCAACATTTGTAAACTAGAAAAAAGGCAAAAGACTGACTGAACGACACAAAATGAAAGAATAGCAAAAAGGCTACAGTACTAAATTGAAAATAATGAAAATAGTGGTGCACTAAGTTATTTGCTTCCCAAAAGTAACCATTTTTTGAATGACTAAAGCGCCAAAAAAAAGTTAAAATTTGCTCCAATCACTTTGAAACTTAGACAGTTCGACGCAGAAAAATTCGCTGATTCTGGTGGTGTACATAACTCATTTTAGCCCAAAGTGTCGCTTTAGTACTTTTGGCTGCCAAGCGACGATATACAAGTCATATGTTTAAATTTAATTTGGAATAGTAAATTGGCAATCAATGTATTAAAACGACGACGTACCTCTTACTAAGATATCTTTGAGCAATAATTTTGTGTATGAAACCCATGTGGAAAATTAAGTACCTACATATTTTAAAATTGGTTTTGAACTTTTTAACTAAATAAATAGCAACGGATTCCTAATTCAAATACTCAATAATTTATCTGGGTCTCAGGAGGTTACACTAAAAAGCAAGAAATAAAAAAGTAATTGAAAAAACTAAAAACCCGCCTGCGGTGTAAATAAAATAATAAATTAAAAAATCAAAAACCCGCCTGCAGAAATACTGAAAAGGTGAAAACAAGATAAAATGTTCAATATCAATAAAACGAATTTAAAACACGTCGATGGCAGTCTTTCAAAATTTAATGCAACGATAAAATGCAGTCGGAGGCATAGGAGTCAGTGGCTGCATGGGATTTAATGTCACTTCATGCATGCCTCCGACTGCATTTTATCGTTGCATTAAATTTTGAAAGACTGCCATCGACGTGTTTTAAATTCGTTTTCCTACTCCTGTCTGTACTTTTATCTGTTTTTTACATGGTCGCGAACAAATATATAAGAACATAGATAATATGACTTCAGAAAGTCTATACTAAATCTATTCGCCATAACAGCACTTGTGTCGTAATGTCGTTATTACGATACACCTAGCTGCCACATAATATTAAATGTAGGGTACACTCAACACTAAAGCCCAGTTTAGACCTGCTGAGTTGAGTAGAGTAGGGTACAGTCGGGTACAGTAGGGTAAAATAGGGTACAGTAGGGTACAGTAGGGTAAAATAGGGTACAGTCGGGTACAGTAGGGTAAAATAGGGTACAGTCGGATACAGTTGGGTAAAATAGGGTACAGTTGGGTACAGTCGAGTACAGTAGGGTAAAATAGGATACAGTAGAGTACAGTCGGATACAGTAGGGTACAGTCGGGTACAGTAGGGTAAAATAGGGTACAGTCGGGTACAGTAGGGTAAAATAGGGTACAGTAAGGTACAGTCGTGTACAGTAGGGTAAAAGAGGGTACAGTTGGGTACAGTCGGGTACAGTAGGGTACAGTACCCTACTGTACCCTATTTTACCCTACTGTACCCTACTATACCCTACAGTAGGGTACAGTACAGTACAGTAGAGTAGAGTCGTAGAAAAAATATTGTATGCAACGGTGTATAATTTGGTCTTAACGGCTCGTGCCGTCTTCCATTGCGATACTCGCATTCGCTCGTATCGCAACTCACGTCACTCGCCTTTTAAGTCCTCACTTATACAACCGTTGCATAAAATACTATTTATTGATATTGAACATTTTATCTTGTTTTCACCTTTTCAGTATTTCTGCAGGCGGGTTTTTGATTTTTTAATTTATTATTTTATTTACACCGCAGGCGGGTTTTTAGTTTTTTTAATTACTTTTTTTATAAATAATTTGTAGAGTCCGAGGACCCTTTGAGCATGAGGGCTACGCCACTGCGCCTATACAACCCGAACAAATCGCTTGTAAGGTATTTCACAATATGTGTGCACTACACGACCTTCTCGAGAATTGTGATAATGAAACCGCAAGCCGATGCTGTTGTAGCAACTAAGCTTGCAGGCAGCACAAATAAACAATTATATATAGTTGACACGTTCCTATCCAGCGGGAAATTCCAAAAATTCTATATTAGTGTGCCTCTATGATCCCAAAGTATGATATCTGCCAAATATCAAGTCTCTATAACAGTGTGAGTCAGCCAGTTTAAAATAATCCTCTTTATGCCTTATCCCGTACAAATTTTCAAAAATTAGCTTTTCACCCGACTGTCGAAGGAGGGTTGTTTTTCGAGCGTATGTTTTTATGTATGTAAGTATGTATCATTCTTTGGCACGCCCTGCCGCCTAAACGACTCAATGGATTTTGAAGTGTGAGATGTCATTAAATTCGTCTCAGTTCCGCGAGTAACATACATAGGGTATGTATTTTCCCGGGATTCTCATGGGAACGGCAATTATACAGGCGGGTTTTTCTTCATCTAGTACTGAAATTAAATTTATTACTGTTTAAAATGACTATGCCAAAATTTAAGAGTCTAGTAATTACCGTAATAAGATCACTCTGAATCAAACAATAAATCCCGTTAACTCCCTATCCCGTGGGAATTTCAATGATTCCGTCTTTGTTACTTGTCTATAATGTAAAGGCAACCTCTATGTAAAATTTCAGCCTTCTAAGACCAAAGATTTGGGCTGGGCGATGAGTCAATCAGTCAGGATTTTTCTATTTATATTTATCTATACTACTATTATTATAAAGCTGAAGATTTTGTTTGTTTGTTTGAACGCGCTAATCTCAGGAACTACTGCTCCGATTTGAAAAATTCTTTCAGTGTTAGATAGACCATTTATTGAGGATGGCTATAGGCTATATATCATCACGCTAACACCAATAGGAGCGGAGCGGAGCGGAAGAATGTTTCAAAATCGGGGGTTTTTGAAGTAAAACATCTATTCTATAGGCGCTAATCTCAGGAACTACTGCTCCGATTTGAAAAATTCTTTCAGTGTTAGATAGCCCATTTAACGAGGAAGGTTATAGGCTATATATCATCACGCTACACACGGGGGTGAAGGTGCGGGGGTTTCAAAGGGGGGTGAAAATTTTATCGATTTTGCCGTAGGATGCACCGTTTTTAAGATATTTGACAAAAACACCAGGGGTTGAGGGTGCGGGGGAGGGGGTGCGGGAGCATCAAAGGGGGGATTACATCGATTTTCGATGCACCGTTTTCAAGATATTTGACAAAACACCGGGGGGGTGGGGTTGTTGAGGGAGGGGGGGATGAGGGGGGAGTGGTGCGGGGGAGGGGGTGTGGGGGTATTAAAGGGGGATGAAAATTTCATTGATTTTGCCGTAGAATGCACCGTTTTCAAGATATTTGACAAAAACACCGGTGGGTGGGGGTGGGGGGGATTTGAGGGGGGGCGAGGGTGCGGGGGAGGGGGTGTGGGGGAATCAGGGGGGGGATGAAAATTTCATTGATTTTGCCGTAGGATGCACCGTTTTCAAGATATTTCACAAATACACCGGGGGGCGGGGGGGTTGAGGGGAGGAGGTGCGGGGGTTTTTGAAGTAAAACTTCTATAGGCACGCTTGATTTGGGACGAACGCAGGTGTGCGGGGGGTGCTGTGTGGGGGGGTGTGTGAGGGGTGCGGAGCGGTGCGGGGGGTGGAGGGTGCGGGTTCTTGGGGTGTTGGGGGGTGTGGGGGGTGCGGGGTTGCTGTGCGGGGGGGAGAGGATTGGAGGGTGCGGTGGGGTTGCGGGGGGGGCGGGTAATTTTTTTTATCGAGGAACTAAGGAGAGCCATAATTTTATGAAAAAGCGAATTGGATAAAAAAAATAAGCTGCCCAAATTACTAATTTTACGCGGACGGAGTCGCGGGCAAAAGCTAGTAGATTTATAAGAAACACATTTTATCACAATTTCGCGACCGCATGACACATTATCCATTATCTGTTACGCTGAAGTCATTCTTTACAGAACAATCTAAATACTGTGTGAAGAGTACAAAAGTACAAAGTGTAGCTGGGCTACAGTTGAATGTTATCAAAGTTTATTGTCCGACACACGAACGGCACACGACGGACGTCGGATTAAAGGTCCGGCACAAAAGACACCTCCTGCGACTTTACTCTCTGCCTTCCTAACTTCTATTGTAGTACCTAATCCTATTGTAGGAAACGACGTTTTAATAACTATCAGTTACATATTTGTGTGCGAAGGTAGATACATATAACAATAGCTGCCAGAAGTGAAAAAATTTTGGCCAGATGATAAAGGTGAAATGGTAGAGTTTTTAAAATTTTCTTAAAAATTGGTTACGCTGTGTTCTACCTAAAGTTCGTTTTTCGTTTTTAAAGTTTTTAAAATTGAGGATGAAATAGTACAGTTTTTGGGTCCATTTTGCATATTACATTATAGCTCTATTTTTACTGTGTCACAATTATGTGGTCGCCTGCTGTTGTCATTATACTTTTAGCTTATTCACGCAAGCACATATGGTAGGAAGGTACAGCCAAGTGTAAAAATATGAGCGTATACAACTTGTTCATAAATATGTCCCATAGCTCTTTTGTCGTCGAATTAAAGTATCGGTACGTAATTATCAGAGGATTAAATCAATACATATTTTTGCACTTGTCCGTACATAAATACTTACTTATTAATCAATGTTAAATTTGTTTTCGTTTTATCATGGTAAAGCCTTGGTAGAGCCGAATTCTAAGTACCACTTAACCTACCGTCGTAGGTCAAGCTAGTCTTGCAAAGGAACAAATGAACTAGTTTCTTCTAAATCGAAAACAAATCAATTCAGCTACTGTGCAGATAATTAATTTCATTTATCATCATTACGTCAATGGCGACTGGTGATGAAGTCAAGGGTGTGGAGCAAACAGCTCCATCACAGTGGCTCATTGTCGTAGAGGCACATTGTTCATATAAGCGACATGCAATTGATACATCATGATTTATGACAAGGACTACCTATGAAAATATTTTCGCTAAAACGCTATTGAAATCGCTGGCATCCTGATTGGTGGATCTTGTAGCGTCTACATTATTGTATTGCCTGTATAAAACTCTAGTTAATGACGGATCGTTGGACAAAATAACTGCACGGCTCCACAACCACATTTATATATAGCTGTGTGGTAGCTAAAACGGTATGCAAGAAAAAAATGCACTAATCATTGGTGGATATTTGAGTACTTGGCGGAAACGCAGCCTAAGAGTAACGTTGATGTGTTCTTCTGATTGGTAGGTTAGCATTCAACAAATGAGATAAATTTGTTAAATATCATAGATTTAAAGGTGGCTGAACCAACGTCACGAGTACGTACGAGTAAGCAAGAAAATACCTTCCTCTAACTTACTTTGTCTACGGGTTGTTGGGTGGGAAACATTCGGTTTTAGTGTTGATGATTTGGGACGATGTTCTGTTCAAATAATGTGCATTTGTTACCAGATCCGATTTGTAAAGGGTGTTAAAGCTTTTAGAAGTCTTCTAGGTACTTAAATAGGTAAGTAACTAAACTATTTATTAACAGGAAATGGGAAAGAAAAGATCTTCGATCCCAACTCAACTAAAGTAAAGCAGATAATAAAGTAAAGTCTGTGTAAGCATAACAAATGGATGTATTGAGGAGGCATCAGTCGCCTCATTGTTTCGCAACAATAACGTAAGAATACTTTAATATATGCAAATGCATAAATAAAACGTGTGTCTGTGTATGTAGCTGTGAAATGATGCACGCTCATATTGTTTGTAAATAGGTATTGGTCGTGTGGTCATGGCAGTTGTACGACTTCTGAACTTAGTGTTGTGTTGTGAGCCATCGTTTTATGAATTTAACAATTTTAGAATGTTTCGCGATGCCAAAGAAGGTCGGGCATGTCATTCGACGAATGTGTAGTTTCGTTGAGCAGGTCCCTATTCTACCAGGTCAGAGGTAAGGCCTAACATAACACACACATATAGGGTGGCTTTCGGAGCGATAATAGGAGAAAAAATGGTCAACTGCGTGTCGGACAAATATTCGTATTCAATATTAATTTTTGGTAGATTATTATGCGTTAACCTGTCAATCCTACTTGTACCTCAGGTAGAGCGCTTATTAATTTTGCTCAAGAGACTGCAAATTCTCTTGGGAGATATTAATTAATGTAAATAATTAAATATGAATTCGCATTGATTTTAATTGGACAATTAGAAATAAACATCAACTGGTCGTACTCAAGATACTTATTTGAAATTTAAATAAGCAGATACCTACCTACATTTTTCCGTGCATTTTAAATTAATTTAAACAATAATAAAATAACAGTTAAAACAGTAACAAGTGTCCAATATAGGTTAACTGCAAATAGGTACCTAAATAGGTAGGTGAGTACATTATTCGTCTGAAATTATTTGTTTTATTATAAGATCATAGGTAAACCCGGCTTCGATGCGTTTGGACGCCAGCCAACGCACGTCTGTACTCTAAAACATGATTACTTTGTTTGATGTTCGGCTTAAACTGAACTATGTATTTAAAATTTAAACAGATATCTTTTAATTGGTTAAAATAAAGCTCTTTGTCTATATGCATAGGCTTGATAAAAAAAAAAATTTAGGTATACTGAATTAATACATTATGTGATCACAAGTAGGGTTACCAACCAAACCTCGACTATTTTATGTATTGTAGGGTAGTTTTCAAAAAAACGTACATAATTAAGGGCTTATTGAAACAAAATCACTATCGCGTCCTTTGTATAATGCAAGTTACTTATACAAATTATGTATTTGGTAATTTACGTTACACAAAGAATCAATTAAGTTTTGTTTTGATTAAATCCCTTAATTGCGTATTTATTTTTTTGAAAACGACTCTGTAAAATAAAAAATAAATAAATATTAGGGGACAATCTTACACAAATCGACCTAGTCCCAAACTAAGCAAAGCTTGTACTATGGGTACTAGACGACGATAAACATACTTATATAGATAAATAAATACATAAATACATAGAAAACATCCATAACTCAGGAACAAATATTCGTGCTCATCACACAAATAAATGCCCTTACCGGGATTTGAACCCAGGACCTCTTGCTTCGTAGGCAGGGTCACTACCAACTAGGCTAAAGCGGTCGTTTAAGTAAGTATAATGTTGATTTTACATTACTAATAGGTAGGTCTTCTTGGCTCATACTCTCTCGTAGGAAGGACTTCACATAGGTATCTACTATCTACTTATCTACTATCTACTATATCTACTATATATATATAAAAATGAATTGCTGTTCGTTAGTCTCGCTAAAACTCAAGAACGGCTGCTGAACCGATTTGGCTAATTTTAGTCTTGAAATATTCGTGGAAGCCCAGGGAAGGTTTAAACGGTGAAAAAATATGGAAAAAAAGCGAGGAAGATAGTAAAATAAAAAATATTATATTTCCAAACAAATTGTTCATACCTGTCAAACATTTCATGTTCATACCCTTGATACGGCAAACTTGGACCCCCTTAAATTAATCTTAATTAAATAAGGGTTTTGAATCGACAACATATATCTACAATATTCGGATTATCGAGTATTTCAATTTTATAAATGCAAAATAAAATGACACTTGGTAGGTAGTCAAATATTAACGGGTGCGTTCGGAAACTCATTTTATAACTAAAATTGTCTATTGTAAATTTATATAAACTTTTTATTAACGTCACGTTGTAGAACTCAAAAAAGTTCAATATTATTATCTCAGACCTCCACAGATCATAAACCATACATTGCAAATGCGACATTTTCATTAAGAAGTGGTTGGTATGGTTATTATTTTTATTTATTTAAAATATGGCTTCTGTCCTATTTTAGGACAATTTCGTCTGTGTCTCTTTTTGGGTGCGACGTTTTACGGTGATTGTAGTTTTTGCAACTTGATAGTAAAATTCCAGAAACCACGTGGAGACAACTTGCGCATTAAAAAATGTCAGACACGAGAGCAATATAGAATTTTGTGATTTTTACGAGTCATAATAATACTATAATAACCTTTAATAATATTTTTTCTACTCCTGTAGTATAATCTATCAATTATATGGTCAAAAACTTTACAATAATAACTAACAATATCCTTAAGGCCGCCATTAAGGGAAAATAATAATAACTAACGTTATAAGTCTGTTCCAGTCTGTTCCAAGTTCTATGATCTACGGTGCAAATTCAGTAACATAATAACCCATTGTAATTTTAATTATGTTACGGAACTGAGTAATATAATAAGAATAATAACATTCAAAAAATAATACTAAAATCGATTTCGATAATCACAATCAAGGTTTATTTTTTCAAGCGAAATTTCGTAATTGAGAACACGCTGATCAAGCTCTATGGTACGAGTACGGTCGCAAATTAAAAAAATAAATAAAGCGGGAAATTAATATAAAGAACAACTGATGACGAGGCGATATGGTCCCAGACCTTAGTCTGTCCAAACGGACGAACCAGAAAAAAAAATTAATATAAAGTCATTATACATTAATTAAATAGTACATTACTGCAGAGGCCGTGAAGTAAGGGATTGATGGACGAGATTTGGGGTATACGGCCGAGTCGTAGACGAGGCCGGATAAAACGAGTCCAGCAATCCCTCTTCCGGCCGAGGATTGTATAGACCTTTTCTCAAACATGCATCACCATCATCATCATCATCATCATCATCATCATCATCATCATCATCATCCATCCATCCAACCATCCATCCATCCGTCCATCCATCCATCCATCCATACATCCATACATCCATCCGTATCCATCCATACATCCACCCATACATCCATCCATACATCCATCCATACATCCATCCATACATCCATCCATAAATCCATCCATCCATCCATCCATCCATCCATACATCCATCCATCCATCCATACATCCATCCATACATCCATCCATACATCCATCCATACATCCATCCATACATCCACCCATACATCCATCCATACATCCATCCATACATCCATCCATCCATCCATATATCCATCCATACATCCATCCATCCATACATCCATCCATACATTCATCCATACACCCATCCATCCATACATCCATCCATACATCTATACATCCATCCATACATCCATCCATCCATCCATACATCCATACATCCATACATCTATCCATACATCCATCCATCCATACATCCATCTATCCATACATCCATACATCTATCCATACATCCATACATCCATACATCCATCTATCCATACATCCATACATCCATCCATCCATACATCCATCTATCCATACATCCATACATCCATCCATCCATCCATCCATACATCCATCCATACATCCATCCATCCATACATCCATCCATCCATCCATCCATCCATCCATCCATACATCCGTCCATACATCCATCCATACATCCATCCATCCATACATCCATCCATCCATCTATCCATCCATCCATACATCCATCCATACATCTATACATCCATCCATACATCCATCCATCCATACATCCATCCATACATCCATACATCCATCCATCCATACATCCATCCATCCATCCATCCATCCATCCATCCATCCATACATCCATCCATACATCTGTACATCCATCCATACATCCATCCATCCATACATCCATCCATACATCCATACATCAGTATATCCATACATCCATCCATACATCCATCCATCACCAGTAGTTTAGGCGGTTTTATAGAAATAAAAGAAGATAGATTTTTTTTAATGTCGTAAGTTTGGCTGTATGTAATTTTTCCTTTGTCAGTTTAGTGTTAGTAAGCAAATTTAAAAAGTTACAGCAGCGGACAATAATGGTTTTTCATACTTACTTTTATGGCCTAGGCCAAGAAGTAATGTAGGGAGCAAGGGCGTCGCCAGCCGATGATCAAGGGGGGGGCTAGTAGAAATATAGAGGATGGGATATGTACAGTCGAGAGCTTATGAAGCAAGAGAAAATTTCAACGTGCTTTTAACTGAAAAATAAATAAAACTCGTAAACATAGTGATTAGTAAGTCGTTTCTTTTAACACATAAAAGTAAACTTCACAAAATTATTGAGATTCTTGGGTGTTTAATATATTTATTTAAGTATGTATCTATCTATAATAATAAACTATGTAACAATAAATTAAATTCAAAATTAAAATTAAACATCAAAATTAATTATCAAAACAAAAAAAATAACAATTAATAATTACAATAAAACAAAGTCATAAAGAACTAAAACTAAGTATCAACACCGCAAAATTGGGAATGTCTAAAAAAAATTACCAGTGGTTTTTATATTTTTTTTGTATAGAAAAGTCAATTATAAGAAACTAATTTCAATATATTGTCATTTAGTTCTCTACTTTTTTCAAAATTAATTATTGAAACTATTTTAGTTGATGACGTCAGATTATAATTGAGGGCTCCCACAATGCCAAATTTCTAAATCTATCTAAATGCTTACGATAAGGCAACCCCTTTAATTATTTTTTGCGTAGTGGTACACTATACACTATGTCACTTTACTGGCACTGACAAAGTGCTATATGTCAGACAGCGGGTCCAAATCAAACTCCGTAGTATAATCCACGCGTAAATTGTGAAGAATTCTAACCACACAGAATAAAGTACGACTTGAACCGGTCACGCAATTTACACCAATGTCAAATGAAGTTCATTGCTTATTTGTTATATAATAAATTCATTACATAATATTAAAATTAAATAACTACAGAAAACGATTTAAAAAGCATTTATCTCGAAATGGTTTTCGATTTTCTATACATTGCAAAAAAATAGACATCCCCAATTATCAATTAAAACATAGTCTACGCGGAATTTTTGAAAAAATTTTGATCACTTTTTCGTGAAAATCTTGCAAGTTTTCATAAATAACTTTCCCATGTACACTCGTCATGGCCAGACCATTGAGACGATCTTCTCTCATAGTGCTTCTTAACCATGTTTTGAGCTTCCTAAGGCTGCTAAACGATCGCTCTACCGTACACGTTGTACACGGCAGAGCGATCAAAATTTTCAATGCTTTTCCTGTTTCGGGAAAGAAGGTTTTTGCCTCTTTTAGTACATCAACAACGGGAACGGAACGGTAATAGAGTTGGGTTTATTACCCCACAATTTTTGCCAAAGTTCTATTTCATATTTTAAATTGGGTAGATTATAAAATTGGTCGATGGTTTCGCAAGTTTCAGTGAGATTTTCCACGGACATCGTTTGCATTTACGCTGGGTGCAATTTCGATAATTCGAATGATGGAGTGTTGTCCTCAGCAAAACGTGCTTCAAGAGATGTAATAATAGAGTCCAAGTATGGTATTATTAATGACCTCTTCCAGTATTCTGAAGCGTTATCTACGGGGTGGTTGTTTCGATTACGTTGTTTCCCAGTAATGCGCGGTACTTAAATGATAATTAAATGATATCCTTATGGTGGTTCCCATGGCGTTTCGAATTTCAGGAACAACGTTAAGATCATTTATTACTAGGTTCAGTTTATGGAATGAGCAATGAAAAAATAAAGCTATAACAGAAATATTTATTAAGGTCTGTTTATATTAAGTTTGATCCGCACTTTATTTCCGCACGCAAAATTAACATGAAAGTGGGCGATCGGTGGCGGCAGCAAAGGATGCTTGAATGACAGCAGTTAAGAGTTAAGTCCCTCCGAGAACAACGGCAGGGTGACCATCTCAATCTGCCTGAGATTGGCCAAACTCGACTCCAGAAAATACCAAAAATATGCCATCATTATTATTACCTCCGTGGGAACGTGAATGAATAAAAAAGTAAAAGGAATTTCTTTATTCCATTCAAAATACATCACAATATTTTTTTTTGTCTTAAGTTCTACGCTACTAAAGGCCGGCAACGCACCTGTGACACCCATAGTGTTGCGTATACCCATGGGCGGCGGTGATTGCTTCCCATCAGGTGCTCGTTAGCCCCCTCTTATATGTATAATAAAACAAACACTATTCGTCAACATTTGTTTCAAATTCTTCATTATGTTCGTTTTAGATCAGTTAGTAAAATAATCTCCTATCAAATTCTAATAAGTCATAAAAAAATGAAAGTAACTAATAAGATATAGAAATTTATAAGTTTTCTATTTGTATTTCAAAAATAATAAGAGTTTCCTTGAAATCTGCCACATTCTGCCTCTTCAAATCGCCAGCTTATTCTGCTAGAGTTGTAATTTAAGGGCCAAATCTGCTCAAATGGCAAAAATCTGCCACAAATGGTCACCCTGACCAGCGGTGTCCGAACGGCGCGCGCGGCGACATATGACCTGCCCCTACCCTCCTTTGTTCCAACCACTAAAACGGCAAGGCTACCAAAAAAATAGCGCACATGAGGTTGTGCTTAACTTTTTCATCTTGAACGAGTTTTTATCAGTGACAAGTTCACAAGTGATTTACGAATGTGACTACAGATGGTTTTGTATTATGCGTCTATCGGTGGGTCAAAAATTAACAATGGCTACATTTCTTCGATTCTCTAGGGGGGGGCAGCTGCCCCTCCCTGCCCCCCCTTGGCGACGCCCTTGGTAGGGAGCCATAAACAACAAACTTCATGGCTTCATTTCGTGACATTAACGCATACATTTCAAAGCATGTTTGAGAAAATAATGTTTACATAAACCATTATGAAATAATGAATACTTAAATAACGGATAATAAATGAATTTTAAAGTCATTATAAATATGAATATTTTAACATCATTCAATTTGGCTGTATGACCTAAAATGTTCCCGGGTCCATTCTAAGGTTGTGATTAGTGAAAAATAAAAGTTTCAAAAGGCGGAAATTTGTTTTGCTTTTGCACGGAGATCTTTCAAGTTGAAAGAAATAAAAATAAATTAATCACTATTTAAATGACTTTTTATCTGTGAAATGATAATGTATGACTTTGGTGAATTAAGTGATGCAAAAATGTTGACGCCGCCAGAAATAAAACAGGCGGCAATGGAAGTTAGCAATAATTTGCTACTTTTAAAATCGAAAAATTCATTTGTTGTTCGTTATGTAAGTATTCATTATTTAATGGCCCTTATACAAACTATAAGATTGCATATAGGTATATACTATAAGATTGCCATGTACCGTGTAATATCTCTCGCATCGTATCGTTTTATCAAAGAACCAACTGCAAGCTAGCGGCAAGCTAGCTGTTTTACGAAATATACCCTAACTTGCCGATTTCGACACGTTCACTTATCAATCGAATGGTGCCAAATTTACGAGATATCGGAGAGTTTTAAAGAACATTATATCCTCAAGCCAGCGGTGGACCACGGCGCTCACACGAAAATGTAGACAGGTACGCAATTACTTTCTATGCAACCCGGAGAAATGCCCCAATGTGGCTAGGCGTTATACTAAACGTCGTCGGTCAATTTTTTTTGCAACATTTGATTGCTATTTGACTGCATTTTGTCAATTTCAGTGTGTGTACAAATTAAAACTTAGCAGACTTTACTCTCGAGTAGCTTAAAATACGTGTAGGTAATGTTTTACATACCTAAGTATACTGTCAAAATATAATTATTAACATGTTTGGTTTAGAAATAAAAATAGCATAGCAAGTTTTTATAATTTTTCTGTTTACAACATTTACAATAGTAACCTACGGCACCTTTTGCTAGGTTTGTTAAAAAAAAAACTAAATATTAAAACTAGGGATGGAGTATGATAATCGCATTTGAAAAAATATTCAATTGCGGCAATGATGAAGTGGACAATGGAAGAACCTGAGATACGTTTATATTTGCATCTCTTTCTTCTCAGTAGGGTGACCACACTGTTAGCAATAAACAATTAATTTTTCACGACACTGCTCGAAAATGTGGCCATAGATAACCAAAATCCAGTACTCAAAACTGCCTATATATGTACATTTAACAGCCGACTCATTTATGGCGCGCAAACACGACAACAATGTTACACTAATCGAAAACAGGACGTATCAGTATATGTATTTCATAATAGGATACGACTTTTTGAAAGATAATTTCTGAATTTCATTCCTGGCGTGCTGAAACGACACTATTAGACCAATCAAAAGTAATCGTCTGCTGCATGTGATGGATGGATGGATGGATGGACGGACGAACGGACGGACGGACGGACGGACGGATGAACGGTCTGGATGGACGGATGGACGGATGAAAGGACGGACGGACTGGATAGACGGGATGAACGAATGGACGGATGGACGGGATGGACTGGATGGACGGGATGGACGGGATGGACAGGATGGACGGGATAGACGGGATGGACAGATGGACGGGATGGACTGGATGGACGGGATGGACGGGATGGACGGGCTGGACGGGATGGACGGGCTGGACGGGATGGACGGGATGGACGGGATAGACGGGATGGACGGGATGGACGGATGGACGGGATGGACGGGATGGACGGATGGACGGGATGGACGGGATGGACGGATGGACGGAATGGACGGGATGAACGGGATGGACGGGATGGACGGATGATTTCCTCGCATTAGTCGTGAAAAGCACAATGTTTAGTCTCGGCCAAAAGTGCAATAGATGGACTCGTACTTTCGAGGGCCTCCGCTACGCGTCGGCCCTCAAACAAACTCGTCCATCTATTGCTTACTTTCCAGCCTCTACAACAATGTACTATTGACTATTTTTTTTTATGTTAGATAGGCCAGACAAACGAACTAGTGGGTCACCTGATGTTAAATGAACACCACTGTCCATAGACACCCGCAGCGCTTTACACGATGCCAGTGCGTTGTCGGCCCTAAAGGAGAGGGAATAGGGGAAGGGGTGAGGGCCCCCGGCACTCTCACTGACCGTACGAAACGCAAGCAGGATTACTGCTGCTTCACGCCGGTGTTCTGTGAGAGGGTGGTACCTACTGCCCCGGACGAGCCGGTCCATTCGTGATGCAGCGGCTAGCTACAACATGGCTCTACCACTACTATCTATTGCTATGATTCTGAAAAATGCATATTTAAATCGTATCACTTCTGATCACATCTCCGTTGTCACCATGTAGCTGGATGTAGGGGATACGAAGTTCACCGGGTCAGCTAATTTTAGTATAAATTTGAAGACTTTAAGAGGGTTTATACCTGCTGAGCTGGCAACGTTGCATTTTTGTTAGTTTTTCTTGATTATTCCATAAAAAGTGAATAAAAATTAAAAATGTTTTGAATAATCAAGAAAAACTAACAAAAATGCAACGTTGCCAGCTCAACCCCAACCCAACCCTCTTAAAATTATTGAACGATTGCGTTATACAATAAACTTTACCTTTAGATTGACAGAATATTTAGCCTTGGTAGTCTCAATCAATTAATTTATAAGATCATAGAACAACAATTCGATGTCACAAAACATAACACAATAAAAAAAATAGCCTTGGTATCCTTGATATATCGCGTTTGATACTTTCCAACACTACAAACGGTCTTAAAATGCAAATTGCTTTAAGTTCAAATCGCGTGACTGAAGTTAATAGTAAGTAAGTGCATGGAGTCGCGAATGAACCCAGAACACACTTAGTCGCATTATAGCGGTCAATATCACTTTGATTAAGATCATGGAAACTATTTTAAGGTTTCAGTTTAAACAGTTAAACAAAAAAACATAATGTGCTGTTTTACACATAATTTAACATGATAGGTACCTCTGCATGTCCGAAAAGGGCAAGTTGTTGGAAGTAGTGGAACTTTTCGAATCATAAATGTTAACACAATTGTACACAATGTTAACCAAGAAATATTCATTATTCCATAATAAATTAGATAATATGGCTCTTACAAACGTTACCTAGGTACTATAACCCTACTTAATTAGTCAAATAAATACCTACCAATGGTATATACAAAGAATGAAAATATTATATATTTAAACAGTTTAGACGCGATTATTTGAAGCGCTGTTGGAGAAAATAAAGATTACTCACCTTAGTTATAAAAGTCTGAATCACATTTGGTCTGAATTTTAAGTGGGCCGATGTGATGCACGAAATCGCACGCGACCGTAATAACCACTAGTTATTGCTTTTTATTATCGTTAGATGCTTGATACTAATTAATAATTTTAGATATCATGCTAAGTCGTTCGTAGGAAAGCACAATGTTTTTAAAGTTAAAATCTGTTTAACTAATATTAGGGTTTGGGTTTATGGTTACAAAACCGATCTCTCAAGACATTTTTCACCCACTTCCGGTTATCAAATGCTGGTAGAGCTAAATTTCAATACATTTTGACCCAAATATTGACACGATTAGGTATGTATAGGTATCTAGTACCTCTGTTTCACTACTTTCTGTTAGGTACAATCCTTTTATCTTTTATGACATATAGACCGGGGGATGGTGACACAAAGTACTAGATCATTTGTACCAGTATGGCGGTTCTTCAGGGGTCTAATTACGTAAAGACAAAAAGGAAAATGATGGTCATAGCGCTGGTACCGGCGGCCCAACCACGTGGGTGTTACTCGAACGTGTCGGATAAATAACGAGAACCGAACGATTTGTTCCACAAAAATTCTTGTATTTTCCGATAGTCGATAAAAAAACAGAAGGCGGTAGCGTAATGCCATACTTCTCTGGTGCGGCTTACAGCCCGCCATACCGACGCGAACACGTTAATTTAAAAACAACAATTGAACCATTTGTACCAAGCTAATTTTTGCACAGTTAATAATCGTCGAGTAGCCATTCACGAAAATCACCATGCCATACTTTTCTGACGATTACAAATGGGCGCCATACCGCCAAGAAGTAATTTTTATTTTTTTTGCAAAACGATTTGTACCAGTATTGCATTTGGATTTTTGGAAAGTATTTGATAAAATGTGGCCGTTATTATATTTGCCATACCTGTGGGAGGTGGCGAATGTGTATAATATTTTTTCAAAATTCTAAGTTTTATTCGTAATTCAAACGCAGCAGTATGGCACTAATGTTTCCCGTAAGTTTGAGGTTTGAAAAATATAAATATAAAATTTCAAACATCTAGGTGGCGGCAATCTTGTCTTATAACCAGATATTATGTTGTATATTATTGTACGGCTACCACCGCTCGAAAGTCGAAAGATTTCTCGAATAGTAGAGGCCTTTAGGTTCCACACTATTACACGTATTTTACAGTCGTATTTTTAAAACTCGTCGAATAAATAAGTTTTTCAAGTATGGCAGCACTTTTCCCCCTACTAGAAGTATGGCAAATATAATAACGGTCACATTTTATCAAGTACTTTCCAAAAATCCAAATACAATACTGGTACAAATCGTTTAAAAAAAAAATTAAAATTACTCCTTTGTGGCGGTATGGCGCCCATTTGGAACCGTCAGAAAAGTATGGCATGGTGATTTTCGTGAATGGCTACTCGACGATTATTAGCTGTGCAAAAATTAGCTTGGTACAAATGGTTCAATTGTTGTTTTTAAATTAACGTGTTCGCGTCGATATGGCGGGCTGTAAGCCACACCGGAAAAGTATGGCATTACGCTACCGCCTTCTGTTTTTTTATCGACTATCGGAAAATACAAGAATTTTTGTGGAACAAATCGTTCGGTTCTCGTTATTTATCCGACACGTTCGATTAACGCCCACGCGGTTGGGCCGCCGGTACCAGCGCTATGACCATCATTTTCCTTTTTGTCATTACGTAATTAGACCCCTGAAGAACCGCCATACTGGTACAAATGACCTAGTATTTTGTGTCACCATCCCCCGGTCTAATATCAGTGATGCTGTCTCTATTTAATCGAACAAAAAGGTAAACAGATAAATTAGAAGAACTTAGCAGGCTCTAAATCAACTTTTAATTAAGTAGTTTATCAAGTTCCAGTTAATTAATTTCTACTTGCTACCTACCAAAATTATTATTAGGTATTATATTAGGCTAATTAAAACAATATCGTTATCACAAAATTTCACAAAGGACCTACCTACCAACTAAACAAAAATCTGAAACAAGTTAGGTACGTTTTGTACTAAGATTAGAAATGTCTAATAAGCAACTACATAATACTCTAAGTATATGATAAGTTCTGACATCCTAGTAGATACATACATATATGTATATGTAATTAATTAAATGCCCTTTTGTTGCTGTGTCCTTTGTCATCGAGATACAATTAAATGTAGCTAAGTACCTACACTAAATGACATTACGATCACGAGTGGTGACGGAATGACTTAAGTCCTATAAATAAATACGACGACGTTCACAATAGGTACATTATTCAGACCCTAGTATGTGTTGATAACACTGAATAAGTAGGTAAGTAATTATTATTTACATGCCTGTATGGCAAAATATTTTTTTAAGACCTTAAAATTTTTGGTGCAGATGTTTCGTTTTTAAAAAGTCTTAGATTTGGTTGAGCAAACATTGCTGATAAAACAAATAATAATAAATACCGCGTTAGAAATACCTTAACGAGAAATTTTTACAGTGTAAAAGTTTGGCCTGAAAAAGAAACTATGAAGTAATATTTTTAAAGCACAACGTTCGCTCGGACAACGCTATTTATTGATGGCAGACGAAGTTAACACGTCATTTTGAAAGCCAAGTAAGTACTTCAAAGTTCTTGGACAGCGCTCTTTTGTCTTGCATAAAGTTAATATTGCATAGTTTAGTTGGAGGCGATCCGTGGAGGCTGAGCTGAGGCGTGTGGGGTCCACGTGGGATCACGTAAGGGAGGCGGCGCAGGATAGGGAGGCGTGGAGACGGACATCAGCGGCCCTTAGTTCCACCTCAGGTCATCATCATCATCATCAAAGTTAATATTAATATATCATCCCCACGGGAAAGTATTACCGGAATATTAAGATCCTATTTCTTCATCCATCCAAATATTTGACATAAGTACTTAAAAACCACTTAGGTAATGGGTATGTACATGAATATAAATCTACATTCTACATTAAAATTCACATCCAAACTGAGGTTATTTTTGCATTTTATAAAACGTTGGAATTGTCATAAAATCTTTGGACATAAATACATAGATTACCGGAGCTATAAGTTATGATCCACAATCTTTATTGTTCTGTTCGTTAATGAACTACTGACTGATACTTATTGTGTTTGTGTTTGACTAGAGCAGAGCTTCCCAAACTTTTTTTCTCATAGACCACTTTCAAAATTTAGCTGGTTCCCGTGGACCCCTTGCAGCTACATTTGTACCATATTCCCAAAACTCGTCAAAAATGTGAAGATTGGATCTAAATCTAAAATCTAAATCCCGTCAAGTCGAGTGGACCACTTTGCGAATCAATGGACTAGAGTAAAGGGAAGTTTTGCGACACAAATGGTTTTCTCAATAATTTTATTATTCGCTTACTATTGAATTACTCGCTACTGGTTGTGCCAAATCAATATTAAAATCTCGGTCTCCTAATCTTAAGCCCAGTTTAGACTAGCAAGAAAAATCGCGCAAGTTGCTTTACATTGCAGCATTCGATTGCCCATTTCAAACTAGTTTGCTTTGCGGCCGCGCAATGTAATTCAACTTGCACGATTTTTCTTGCAGGTCTAAACTTGGCTTTAAGCAATTATACGTCAATGTTTAAGCAATACCAACAAACAAATGATTTAAGTAAATTGTCTGTCATTCATTTGATACTCGTACGTAGCACTCTATCGTTTATCGCGGACAAAACATTTATCCCTTTCGCACGCATTCACTCGCTCACTGCATAGGTAGGTACCTAATTACGGGTAAGAAAGGGACATCGTCTGGTGAAAAAATCTAGCTCTGCTCTGATAGTTACTTATATTAATGTCTATTTATTAGCAGTATCTATAAAATAAACTATAAATAGAGGTAGAGAGACGGAAAAATAAATACCTATGAGTTTCTCCTTGAGTTGAGGAAAATACAAGAATTTGCATTACCTACCTATACTTGGAAGTTGAAGCCAAGTAACAAAAATATACCTCTCAAATGGTTTCATGATAACATTCAGAGATTGTTCTGGTTACTTTAGCTAGAGCTAGCGGAAAACTATGTAAACTGTATTTTTTGCTTAAAACTGTAATAATATTGGCGGATTGGAGGGAATCCCCGAAACGATTGGTTCCTAGCTGGACTCCAACACAATGAGTACCTACCTACCCATAAGATGAGTAGTAGATGCCACTTCTACGTACCTACCTACCCATTTCAAATCATCGTTGTAACTTATGTAGATATAATGTGGATTTCAAACTTTGTTGGTCAAGGACAATAAGGCGTACAAGGTAAACAATAAGAACAGAGGTATCAAAGAAATGTCTAATAATTCGAACTCTCCTATTGTTGTTATATGCTCAAAAACGTGCAAAACAATAAGCTTGTGTGGCACACCGTTTTATGCACCTTAGTATCACGAAATTATTTTTATTGGCATGTGGTATTAGGTAGGTACAGTGAATATAGGTTGTGCCCACACTTGACGTCACTCTTACACTTACATGACATAGCACAGGTGTTTTAGTGTTCCAAATTCACTTTAAATACATAACATGACTACACTAAAAAACTTACTTACCATGAATTTTTCAAGTCCTTAATCCCTGAAAAACTGATGCTGTTCGTCCTATTCAGCTTCCTGCCGATAGTCCAGAACCTGATCTTGTTGTGGTTATCATCCTCGTGGAAAGGATTCAGGTGTTCCGGGTAATCTTGAATGGAATAGGTCTTCCGAGGACCAGTTGTCGTAGCCATGATTAGCACGAAATCCTCGTTTTACATAATACACAAAAGTTTTAGTGTCGAGCACTCGGGTCTTTATCTGTTATCACACTGGGGAATTATCACGTTGATAGCGCGTTGTATCGTTTTATCGCGGCTAGATAATTGAGGTGGTTGGTTTGTTTACGGCCGGCGAGGCAGAGAGCGGCGCGGGTCGGCCGTCGCGTCGCGGCGCTCGGCGTCGCAGGCAGAGGCACACTAACACGCTCGCTCACCACACCACGTTACCGTGCTGCCACCAGTGACGGCTATCACATGCCGCTTCGTCATTTCGCTAGCCGCAGCCGCAACGCGGGTCGCAGAATTCGCGTTGCGCGATATCACAAACTAGTAGAAAGTAATTTTACTTTGATGGCGCTGTATCAAAAAATGTATAAGTCATTAAGTAGAAAAAAGTAAATGTATTTTAAAGACCAACAAAAAAAAATATCCTCAAGTGGAGTTTATATATATAGGTATGAGGTTACGCCCGGCTGGGAGTTAGGTATGGGTAGGTATACTGTACCGTTATCTTCGTTTGCCTATAAATAAAATTCTTAATTGCAACGCAGTATCAGTTACGTGACAAAGTGGTACCTATACTTGCGTTAATAAAGTTGCATCGCATACTAACCAATTGCTTACTGAGGTCGTTATTTGAGAACATAGTTTCACTCGTAGGAAACTTGGTATCGTATAACTCGTCTATATCCAGCGTTGACGCGACATTAAATAAATTCACAGTAAACAAACGCAGAATTTTACTATCAACTAGCTGCCTATATCTGCATGCTGATGTGAAAATGACGTCATGCTGCATGACTCGGTCGCGTCACCCAGGGAGGCGAAGGTCATGTAAACTTTGGAAAATTTACCTTGAAGGTGATGTTATAAGTAGACAAATTGATCATTTTTGGTAGGTGACTATTTGGCCGATACTTAACAGTTTCCAAGATAACATAATTTTATAGTGTAACACGTAGGTACCTACGCTCTATCTATGTATTAATAAATAACGAAATAGCGACTAATAACACTACGTGGGCACCTACGTGAAACTTTATAGGAAAACAGGTCACCCACGACACGCTATGCTGTCATTCATGAATCTTGGATCACGCCACGGCTATACCAACAAACAAAAATACACCCCACAAATGGGGTATGGGGTACACGCCTTGGTTCTATCGATTTTTTGTACAACCGCGGTGCTCACAAGGGCAAGAAAATCCTAGTCAAGAAAATTATGTTATGAAGGTACAAAAAAAAAGGAGGAAAAATTTAAAGTGCCTCTTACATAGGTATCAACGTACTCTTGGAGACATTAGGTTGCTTATCCATAAAAATAGTCACCACCGGTTGAGAACGAATAGGTATACCTAATAACCTACCTATGGGTTGCGATGATCCCTTTTTGCTCTCTTCATTTAAGTAAAAGACTACGGAATTGGCTACGAGCCCGAGAATAAAGCCAGAATTAGTCATCGTCGTCTTTTGTTCTTTGAAATTAGTACACGTTGAAGTCCAACCTAGTTTCCACTTGAAATCTAGACACGCGGCAGCGTGTCAAGCCAAGTTCAAGCAAAGGAACTGGCTAACCAGCGCCGAGTGTAATATTACACGAACCACTTGGTGCCACTTTTGACCCTTCTATAACTCAAAACCTCTTTAACGTAAACACATAAAACTACGTGTTTAATTATATCCATAAGGACATCTAGAAGCCCAAATTTCATGAAGCTAGCTCAAACGGTTATAAAGATATGAAGGTCAAAAAGTCGTAAATTTTAGCACTGACTGACTCACTTATAGTACCTAAACCTAACCTACTTCCAGATGTCCTAGGAAGTTCAAATCTGGCGTCCAGACAGGGAATTACGTGTATACAAAGGAAAAAATCTGAAAACAGCCAATTTTTAACTAAAATTTGAAATTTTTCCAAAAAATGTGATTAACCCGTCAAAATCCGCTGGCTCCATAAGGCGTCGAGTACGCCTACAATGTTGAAGTACGGGCGATTGCAGTTAAAATAGCACCTAACGCCTATCACAATAAAATTATAAAGCAAAATTTAATGGGCGGGGTGCGGGGTGCGAGGGGAAGGTGAGGTGAAGGGGAGGAGGGGGCTGAGTGGGTGAGGGGGGGTGAGGTGGGTTTAAGTGGGGATGAAAATTTTATTGATTTTGCCGTAGGATGCACCGTTTTCAAGATATTTGACAAAAACACCGGGGTGGTGAGGGGTGAGGGTGGGGTGCGGGGGAGGGAAGTGAGTGGTGCGGGGGAGGGGGTGCTGGGTTTCAAAGGGGGTGAAAATTTCATTGATTTTGCCGTAGGATGCACCGTTTTCAAGATATTTGACAAAAACACCTTTTTTGTTTGGGGGGGGTGGAGGTGAGGGGGAGGGGTGCGGGGAACCAAAGGGGGGGTGAAAATTTCATTGATTTTGCCGTAGGATGCACCGTTTTCAAGATATTTGACAAAAACACCGGTTCTTGTCCGCTCACCGAAGTTAAGCAACGTCGGGCGCAGTCAGTACTTGGATGGGTGACCGCCTGGTTTTTTGTAGTAAAACTTCTTTAGGCACGCTTGACTTGGGGAGTAAAATACGTTACGTAAGTCAAGCGTGCCTAGAGAATAAATAAATAATAAATAAATAAATATTAGGGGACAATCTTACACAAATCGACCTGGTCCCAAACTAAGCAAAGCTTGTACTTATGGGTACTAGACGACGATAAACATACTTATATAGATAAATAAATACTTAAATACATAGAAAACATCCATAACTCAGGAACAAATATTCGTGCTCATCACACAAATAAATGCCCTTACCGGGATTCGAACCCAGGACCTCTCGCTTCGTAGTAGAAGTTTTACTTCAAAAACACAAAATGAATCCAGGCGGTCACCCATCCAGTAGTGATGAGTCCCTCACTCGTGAGGTACCTCGTTTGAGTTCCTCATCGCGACAAAATGAGGGAGTACTCGAATTGCAACTTTGAACTACCTCATTTAGCTCCTCATTTTCTATCACGAGGCGCGCGCACAGAGTACGAGGCGCGAGGTGCGAGCATAGATAACGAGGCGCGAGGCGCGAGCACAGATAACTCACTATACGAAGCGGCAACGATGCGCGCGCCTCGCTGCTCACTTACTCATTCAACTCATTGCGAATTGCGATCGTTTTAATTCCTCTCACCTCACCTCACCTCAAATGAGGGGTACCTCGCGAGTACCTCGCGAAGCAAAACGAGTTACTCCCTCATCCTCATTTAAAAAGCAAGAGTTACACAACGCTACCATCCAGGTACTGACCGCGCCCGACGTTGCTTAACTTCGGTGATTAATTTCTTTACAAAAAGTAATGATATCCCACCAAAAACATAAATGTAAAAAATATTAGCCAAGTTCAATACTAAAATTATACTTGATTATGGACTTCACCGACAAAAGGATTGAGATCTAAATGCGTGCCAAGTTCTGCAGGTAATACTGAAATCTATTTGTAAGAACAAATAACATCCTAAACAAGTATAACACTCTATTTCTTTGGTTTTTCTACTCCAACAGTGTTTTATATTTATAAATATAAATTCCTAAATTTAACTATCTAATAATTTACACAAAGTACATAACTTATGTTAAATTGAAGCTTAATAT
The DNA here is from genome assembly GCA_947563465.1 of Archips xylosteana. NCBI lineage: Eukaryota > Metazoa > Arthropoda > Insecta > Lepidoptera > Tortricidae > Archips > Archips xylosteana. Next base: position 11,795,607 of record OX387344.1, read on the forward strand.
TTGACTTGGCTAGTTTTTACCAGCAAATTGAATCCCATCAAAAACATAAATGTAAAAAATGTTAGCCAAGTTCTATACTAAAAATATACTTGATTATGGACTTCACCGACAAAAGGATTGAGATCCAAATGGGTGCCAAGTTCTTCAGGTAATACTGAAATCTATTTGTAAGAACAAATAACATCCTAAACAAGTATAATAACACTCTATTTCTTTGGTTTTTCTACTCCAACAGTATTTTATATTTATAAATATAAATTCCTAAATTTAACTATCTAAAAATTTACACAAAGTAGATAACTTATGTTAAATTGAAGCTTAACATTTGACTTGGCTACTTTTCACATACAAATCATCTTATATTTGGCTAATCAACTTATCTTCTACATTCAATTTGCTGGTAAAAACTAGCCAAGTCAAATATTAAGCTTCAATTTAACATAAGTTATGTACTTTGTGTAAATTATTAGATAGTTAAATTTAGGAATTTATATTTATAAATATAAAACACTGTTGGAGTAGAAAAACCAAAGAAATAGAGTGTTATACTTGTTTAGGATGTTATTTGTTCTTACAAATAGATTTCAGTATTACCTGCAGAACTTGGCACCCATTTAGATCTCAGTCCTTTTGTCGGTGAAGTCCATAATCAAGTATATTTTTAGTATTGAACTTGGCTAATATTTTTTACATTTATGTTTTTGGTGGGATATAAATTGACTCATAATCATAGCCGATTATACATGTACCTACTTGTAGGTTACTTCGTTGGCTGCACATACTTTCTTTGGTCAATAGCTGCCAGATTTTTATTTGAAAAATAAATACAGCAATGTCTTATAGGTAGTGTTGCGCTAGCCCTGAGATGTAGCTCTTCCTATTTAAATGAAATAATAGCAATGATTTTCAACTGGTGTTTATTGTAAGACTCGTGAAACACGACCGTGGCGTCGTACCTGTGCTTGTCTCTTGTGATCTGTTAATAAAATCTTCTGAATAAAAAATTGGCAAATTGATTTTTTTTTGCACATTTTCTGGACTGACGTCTACCATTTGTCGTACAGTCTTCTTCAGATCTGTTTTCGACGTAAACAGATGTGTGGCTAAGAACATTTTATATTTATATTACACTGAAGAAAAGAAATGTCTAATGAATTTATCATCATCAGATACTTCGGCCTTTACCGCCAAACAATCTATCTAGTAGGGGTATGTATTACAATACCGAAGTACGAAAGACCGAATGTATTAAGGCGAGGTTCTTGAAGCGCGCCACGTTAATTTACACCCCGCACCCCGCCCGCGCAAAAGCTACGATCGCCGCGCGCGCCGTGAACTCGCCGACGGAGGTCACGCTTGCCAGCAACAGTGTAATATAATTTACAGTAGTATAAGTTGCGACCGAGACCAAGATCACGCTGTAATTTAAATGTTTAGGTGCAATTACTTAGATTACTTTTGTGTTATAAATGTAAAATACGAATCGTTTTCGAAGTGGATACTTCTTTGTCCGCAGCTTGTACAGTTCCAGAATTTCAGTTAGATACAAAACTAAACTATATATGGCGCTAAAATACAAATAACGGTAGTTGTCGGTCATTCTTCACGGATCAAGTGGTCAAAAATATGTATACACTCGCAGGAGCCTCGTAAGCCATATGACACCATACTTCTCACGCTCCCACACACTACAAAAATTGCTAAAAGTGGCACTGTGTCGGTAGTCAGCGGTCTAAGTCAATATTGTAAAAACCGAATTTGAGATTTATGAAAAAATGAGCGTATACATAGTGGTCGGCAGTTAAGAAGTAAATCCTGACACCTGTCATTTCCATATTGTTTATAACCTAAAAGTCACTGAGATTATAAACTTTAGGATAATGATAGGTGTCAGAAGTCCACAATATTAAATTTCAAAATCGATGTTATTTTCGTAATTAACGTCCCAAAAAAAACATAAAAACGACACCCATATTGATATTTAGATATTTCAACCCCTCGCACCCCACCGGGGGAGATGGTATTTCACGTCCGCCACGTTGGATTGTAAAATTGTTGTTGTTTTCGTAACCAGCGCGACCCGATAAGGTCCCTAAACCTTAGAAACAATACCCATGTTGATTTTCAGACCTTGTCCCTTGTGTTGGTCTTGTGACCTCTTTTAGGGGTTGAATTCCCAAAAAACCTGAAACACGTGTTAACTCATTTATCGTTAGTACTCCTGAAAAATTTCGAATAAAATAGTCTAACTAATCTTGTTTCCCCATACAAACTTCGGACCCCCGTCTCACCCCCTTAAGTTGTGAATTTTGAAAAATCCTTTCTTATTGCACCTCTAGACTTTATAAGGAACCTTTTGGCAATTTGGAATCTCTAGACCCAGCCGTTTGGGCTGTGCGTTGATATTTCAGTCAGTCAGTCAGTCAGTTTCTTCTTTTATACACGATGATTTTTAATCGGTGATCAGGAACCAATTTTTCTAGATCAGTATTCGATGGTGACTACGTTTAAGTCGCAGTTACACGAAAAAATCCATCAATTTTTTTAAACAATAATTATTTGGAAAATCACTTTTTAACTAAAATCATTGTCACCCTACGCATGGTTTAGTCTATGAGCCTGAAACCTCTTTGACAAGTCAGTTTCTTTAACAAACTTTGACGTGAGACCTGTCAAATTTCCCGCCAAAGCGATGACACTTGACGGAACTACTTAACTAAAGCAAATGTACGATGACCATGCATTCGGTGGATGGAAGAAGTTTTAACATATTTTTTTATTTATTAATTAACCAGAGACCTCATTGCTTTAAGATCTCATCTATTAAATTCCATTTTGTCTAGGGATCACGATTTTTCAACTCCTGATCACCGATTAAAAATCATCGTGTATATTTAGATGTGTGAAACAGTCATCTTTGTAACCTTCATGCTGAAATAATAAGAATTATCATTTCGACGATTGCAGGGGTAACATTAGTAAACTTTGTACTGTGGCAATTTTGTCAATAATTGCGAATTTATATTACAGGCACTTGTAAAAAATTTGATAGACCCGTACCACAGAGCAAAAATGTAACCAGTTATTCAACTTCATACTAGAGAGCCCGAATCGACGCACGCACACAGCCAAGCGTCATAGACGGCGCACCACGTGGGACTGCAGCATTGTTTTGTATTCCGAAGATTACTTAGCGGCCGTGTAATACGCTTGGCTGTGTGCATGCGTCGATTCGGGCGCTCTAGTATGAAGTTGAATAACTGGTTACATTTTTACTCTGTGCCCGTACTGTTTTTCTCTGTACACTGTGTACTGTGTATAGTTGCGTGGATGGGTGTTTCGTTTTGTGTGTGGCGGTTACATTGAATACGAGTAGTGGTAAATAACAGAAATAAATGATGATACTACTACCCACATCAAGGATACCTATTTAGTCGTAATGTGGAGCGCTTCAAAAATTGGCAAGCGTCCGACCTCCAACACGTTCCGCTCGGGACTGAGCGGCGGGCTGGCAGCGGGGCGCCAGTAAATCGTGCCGTGAACTTCGTTAATATTGGCTTAAAAATTATATATTTTATAAAATTAACAAAATTAAACCCGACGGACATTACATCATTACAGACGTTTATTTTGATGTGACTTTCAATACATCAAGTAGTATAATATTGAAATGAAATGAGTTTAAAGGTACAAAATAGGGGTATGTTTGGATTTTTTTTCTATCGAGCGAAGTTTGTCCAATTATGTAACGAGTGCCCGACGTACTTACAGAAAGGTCTCAAAAGCAACATATATTTTTTTCACGTGTTTAATCATTACCGTTTCTAAATAAAATGAAATTAAAAATTACGTTTCTTAGAGGTACCTCGCCTTAAAACATCGAATGGGTCAAAAGACCGACACGATTTTTTTCTGAGACCGTTAATTTTTTAAGATTCTTATAAAACAAACCTAACCTAACCTAATGGGTTCTGTATGATGCCGTTTTAATAAATTCTGAAAAGTTTACGGTTTCAGAAAAAAATCGTGTCGGTCTTTTGACCCATTCGATGTTTTAATACATTCGGTCTTTCGTACTTCGGTATTGTAAAACACACCCATCTAGTAGAAGTACCTACTGTATAAAATTTTCTGACGGGCCTTACTTACGTGAATAGAATTGTTGCACATAATTGACGGCAATCGCAAATTCTTCTTTTATTTTAATTATTAAGTCATCACATCACATACCTAATAATATGTATGTATCATATCAGCATCAGTATTAAGTCTAGTAGTAAAAAGGACCTAATCATTTTTTGGCTTTGAATGAAATAAGCCCATGTCAGTATTCGACAAGATCCTCCAATTACCTAATGCCGGACAGGATATTGAGTTGAGGCGTGTGTAGTGTACTATTCCCAGTGCGGAACAGTCATTGCGCCACCAGCGGCCACTTGCTCTCGATATCGCCAATACATTGAATGGGTCACTTGATGATGGACTTTATCTCATTTTGATAGACGTTAGACATCAAAGTCATTAGGATCTATTAACAAAGACTTGGTAAAGAACACTACTTGTTATGCATAATTGTTTAATCAGCCGGATCAATAATTAAGTAGTTAAACAAAAAGAGAAACTTTGAACAAAGTGTAAATAAACGCCGTAACCAAAACTAGAACAAACAATTATTAGCACTGCCGAAAGCGTGTCAGGCTTTTACCAGGCAGCCTAACCTAGGTGATCAATTCGGCTTTTTGGATATGATATCGCATAGAAATTCCGTAATAGAGTGAGGTGAGCTGAGCTGAGTTGGTCCGCGTGGGTTGCCGGAGGAAGCTGTGACTTGTCTCGGAAATTGCAGAGGATGCGCTGCTACAGACGGCATTGAGGAGCAATCAGGTGGATCTCGGTTAAATGGCGAACGCTATTACGATGCGCAGTTTGCTGAACAAAGTGGATTATTATTAAATTGTTATCATTACCTCTCTAAAGTGAATATTAATTTATAATAATGTCAAACAGAACGGAAAATTTTAGAACTACTTACCTAAATAAAAAAGCAACATCATAAATTCTGATGCACTTATTAAGTCTACATCTAGGTACTTAATTGAAAGTGTAATAAAATAGTCATAAACTCATAAATTTCCGGCGAGAGAATTAAAAACTAACATTAATCTATCATTCATCATCATTATCATTATTTCAGCCGAAAGACGTCCACTGCTGAACATAGGCCTCCCCCAAGGCTCGCCAAACAGATCGGCCCTGCGCCATCCGCATCCAATGCGTTCCCGCCACCTTCACCAGGTCGTCGCTCCATCTTGTTGGAGGCCTACCTACACTGAAAATGCATCAAATGCTTTATTTTTCTTTTTTATATATGCTGTATTCTGCTGAAATAAAAAAAAAACATTATTTTTTTTCTGTATTGAAGATTTGTACAGCTATTCCTAATTTTTGTTGAATATGAAAATCACACGAACACCACTTTCATGACTGGTATACCTGAAAGTTACTGACCTATTTATGCATTATTACTTGCTTTGATCAATTATAACTGATTACTTGTCTAAAAAGTATGTCAGCTTAGTTTCAGTATCCATGACAACACAACTGCAGGGCGTAACGCGATCAATTTTTGATCTCTAGCGGTAATTGCAGTTTTGTATATTTCGTTTATATTTGACGTTAATATTGTTTTAGGAAAGCGTTTATCTATGTTGTAATCCAGACCATGAGTTCAGTGCCATCTCCGCCGAATCTTTCGGCACGCTTTTTCTACGGTCTGCGGACGGACATCCAGTAAGAGCCACGATTTTTACTTAACTATAAATAAACTGTTTCCAATTGGCGTAGAAATAGAAACTGTGTTTCTGAATAACAGTGAAAACTGTAAGTAACAAAAAACCGATGTTTTTTAACTTTGTTGGCACTCCCCTATCAATTTTGTAATCTTGTTTTATATGCTCAGATCAAATAAAAAGTAAAGATATAGCGTTGCGAACAACGAAGTGAGGCAGGTCAAACTACACCAATCCGTGTGCTTACACAGTGGCACGCACACACTTGCAACCAATCTACACCAAATTTTGCTTAGAACCCAAAACGTCAACACTAGTGTTGCCATTATAATGCTTTAGTTACCCTGTTATTGGGTAAATGCCGCATATTCTTTTTCATTTTAAATTCTATTCTTTATTAGCACGACTTAAAAAGTGAGAACGTGACAGGCAACGTAAAGTTATTTGTTTCTTGTAAAAGTTTATCAACGTTTTTTTATTGTAGTAACGATATCAACGTGACACGCAACGTAGTATCGGGGTATTAAGAATTATTATGGCAACACCGGCCTACGCACACATGTTTATAAAACCGGCCTCACTCAGCTGTTCACTGCGCTCTATCTTTACTTTTTATTTGATCTGAGTTTATATGTTTAAATTACTAATAACTGGATTGTTTCACAGATACAATGCACATTACCTGACAGAATCGGATATTATATATCCAGCAGGAGGCGTCATAGTGATTTACAACCATCTTCAGAAAAAGCAGAAGTTCATTAGACTTCAAGATAAGCACAAACCTATTAAATCCATAGTCTTAGCACCCAACAGGTATGTCTAGACCTTAACATAGGTACTTGACTTTTAAGGTAGATAGATACCTAATTCATTTCCCAAATTTTTCTTTCTTATTGTGATTTAACATTACTAAATAAAAAAAAATATCACGGGACAATTCACACCAATTGACCTAGTCCCAAAGTAAGCTAAGGAAAGCTTGTGTTATGGGTACTAGGCAACGGATAAACATACTTATATAGACCATACATACCTAAATACATATTAAACACCCAAGACCCGAGAACAAACATTCGTATTTTTAACCGACTTCAAAAAAGGAGGAGGTTCTATGTTCCACTGTTTATATTTTTTTTTTTTTTTTTTTTTTTTTTTCTATGTATGTTCATCGATATCTCCGCCAATTGTGGACCGATTTTCTAAATTTTTTTTTTGTTTGAAAGAGTATACTTCCGAGGTGGTCCCATTGGCACCAAGTCAAGATCTGATGATGGGATCTTGGGTAAATCGACGGAAACCCTTAAATTTTATAGGCACAACTATGACGATTTTAGAATTTTTAGCATCTAGTCAAGCATTTTCATTCAGAAAATGTCATTTGGTAAACTGGATCTGATGAAGAAGATCACAGATGGCCAACGGAACTCCTCAACGGGTCAAATCTTGCAAGTTGAATTTGACCCACTTCCCGGTTTCTGAATTGAAATTTTGCATGCTTGTGTAAATTGGATGACAATGCAATATTATTGCAACATGGAGCTGATCTGATGATGGAGCTGGATGGTGGCCATAGGAACTCTGTAATAAAACGACGCAACCCCGTCAAGTTTGGGCTCGTTTCATTCGTCTTGACGAGCACTTTGATCCCAGATGGTAACCAGGGTCTGATGATGGAGCAGGAAGATGGCCAAAGGCACTCTACAATAAAATGACACAAACCCCGTCGAGTTTGGGCTCGTTTTATTCGTCTTGACAAGCACTTTGATCCCAGATGGTAACCAGGGTCTGATGATGGAGCAGGAAGATGGCCAAAGGCACTCTACAATAAAATTACACAAACCCCGTCGAGTTTGGGCTCGTTTGATTCGTCTTGACTAGCACTTTGATCCCAGATGGTAACCAGGGTCTGATGATGGAGCTGAAAGATGGTCAAAGGCACTTCACAATAAAACGACACAACCCCGTCGAGTTTGGGCCGTTTGATTCGTCTTGACGAGAACTTAGATCCCAGATGGTAACCAGGGTCTGATGATGGAGCTGGAAGATGGCCAAAGGCACTCCAAAGTAAAACGACACAACCCCGTCGAGTTTGGGCTCGTTTTATTCGTCTTGACAAGCACTTTGATCCCAGATGGTAACCAGGGTCTGATGATGGAGCAGGAAGATGGCCAAAGGCACTCTACAATAAAATGACACAAACCCCGTCGAGTTTGGGCTCGTTTTATTCGTCTTGACAAGCACTTTGATCCCAGATGGTAACCAGGGTCTGATGATGGAGCAGGAAGATGGCCAAAGGCACTCTACAATAAAATTACACAAACCCCGTCGAGTTTGGGCTCGTTTGATTCGTCTTGACTAGCACTTTGATCCCAGATGGTAACCAGGGTCTGATGATGGAGCTGAAAGATGGTCAAAGGCACTTTACAATAAAACGACACAACCCCGTCGAGTTTGGGCTCGTTTGATTCGTCTTGACGAGCACTTGGATCCCAGATGGTAACCAGGGTCTGATGATGGAGCTGGAAGATGGCCAAAGGCACTCCAAAGTAAAACGACACAACCCCGTCGAGTTTGGGCTCGTTTTATTCGTCTTGACAAGCACTTTGATCCCAGATGGTAACCAGGGTCTAATGATGGAGCAGGAAGATGGCCAAAGGCACTCTACAATAAAATGACACAAACCCCGTCGAGTTTGGGCTCGTTTGATTCGGCTTGACGAGCACTTTGATCCCAGATGGTAACCAGGGTCTGATGATGGAGCTGAAAGATGGTCAAAGGCACTTCACAATAAAACGACACAACCCCGTCGAGTTTGGGCTCGTTTGATTCGTCTTGACGAGCACTTGGATCCCAGATGGTAACCAGGGTCTGATTATGGAGCTGGAAGATGGCCAAAGGCACTCAACAATAAATCTACACAACCCCGTCGAGTTTGGGCTCGTTTGATTCGTCTTGACGAGCACTTGGATCCCAGATGGTAACCAGGGTCTGATTATGGAGCTGGAAGATGGCCAAAGGCGCTCCACAATAAAACGACACAACCCCGTCGAGTTTGGGCTCGTTTGATTCGTCTTGACGAGTACTTTGATACTAGATGGTAACCAGGGTCTGAAGATGGAACTGGAAAGTGACCATAAGAACTCCGTAATAAAACGACGTAACCCCATCAAATTTGGTCTCGTTAGATTCGTCTTTATGAGTACTTTGGTAATCAGGGGCAAAAAGTACAGTGAGCAAAAAAAAACTTGTATTAAAAATAGATTTTGTAACAAACTTATTTCGAGGTCAAACTGATGATTTTATCCTACGTATCTAATTATACAAATACAACTAAAAAGCAAAAAATAAAATAATTTTTAAATAAAAAATAAAACCGACTTCAAAAAACACCCAAAAACTAAAACGCAAAAAATAAAATAAAAATTGAACCGACTACAAACAAAAAGCATAGAAATATCTTCCTTCTAACGGTGAGGCCACACGAGCGTAATTTTGTGAGTCGTGAGCGGCAGAATTTCGGTTCGCGCCATACAATATGCGCGCCATCACGTGACACTCACATGACACAATGTATGGCGCAACCGAAATTCTGCCGCTCACAACTCACAAAATTACGCTCGTGTGGCCTCACCCTAATCTGTTTGAAGTCGGTGACTCAGCACGAGCCAGCAGGAGTGGACCTAGCCATCGACCTTACGTACGTACTATCTATTGGGTTTCTTTCTACCACTCCTGCTGGCTCGTGCTGAAGCACCGACTTCAAACAGATTAGGGTGAGGCCACACGAGCGTAATTTTGTGAGTTGTGAGCGGCAGAATTTCGGTTGCGCCATACATTGTGTCATGTGAGTGTCACGTGATGGCGCGCATATTGTATGGCGCGAACCGAAATTCTGCCGCTCACGACTCACAAAATTACGCTCGTGTGGCCTCACCGTTAGAAGGAAGATATTTCTATGCTTTTTGTTTGTAGTCGGTTCAATTTTTATTTTATTTTTTGCGTTTTAGTTTTTGGGTGTTTTTTGAAGTCGGTTTTATTTTTTATTTAAAAATTATTTTTCATACAAATATCTGCCCCGACGCGGGAATCGAACCCGGGACCTCAAGCTTCGTAGTCAGGTTCTCTAACCACTAGGCCATTTGGTCGTCTAATTATTGCATTAGAAATTGTCTGATAATTGTATTATTATTTTATTATTAAGTAGGTATTTGTTTTTATTAGAAGTACGTCTAGACAATGAAATCTAAGATTTTTTGTGATGAATGTTTTGCGAGAACGCATTGGATGCGGATGGCGCAGGACCTATCCTTAGATTATTTACGCACTAGATAGAGCTTCGGCGGCTTGAAAACGTCCCGAAAAAATATAAGCCAACTGTTGGCTTATATGTCATTTGCGTCATTGAGCAGGGTTGCCAATAGTAATATGCTAAAACCCCCAAACGCATTGTCGAAATTCCCCACATGTGGGGAATGAAAAATTATGTGGGCCGAGAGACTTAGTTTCGAGCTGTTGCGAATAATGAATTGTAGGAAATTAATCAAGAGTAGCAAAAATTTGATGTCAAATGTCGCGTATTTGTGTTCATACTTAAAATCCCCTCATTTTCTCCGAATTGAAGCTCTCCCCACATTTAGGGGAATGTGAAATTAACTGGTATTATTAAGCACGCACACAGTGACAACCGGAATGACGTAACGCGATCGTATAATATGAAGCTGTCAAATGGATTTGTGGATATTTTGTATCGCAATGTTTGCTCGTGACACTCCATCTAGTGCGTAATTAATCTAAGGACCTATCTGTTTGGCGAGCCTTGGGGGAGGCCAATGTTCAGCAGTGGACGTCTTTCGGCTGAAATGATGATGATGATGATGAATGTTTTCGGGTAGGTTCGTCGGGGGCGACGTGATGTACTTGGTAGCATACTCAGCGCGTATAGTCAAGAGATATGGTTCCAAGTCCCGTCCATCACATTTGAAAAACTTATATTTAGATAATTATATTCTTGAAATAAATAAATTTCAGACGATGGCTTGCTCTAAACGAGATCGCAGAAGAAGGACAAAAACCTATCATAACCATCTACGACCTCACAACGTACAAACGACGTAAAATTTTGACGGTGCCTTTCGAGAATTCAACGGCGCGGGAGTTCGCGTGTGTCCAGTTTTCCTACGATTCCAAATATCTTGTAGCCATAACAGGCGAACCTGATTGGTACTTGTATTACTACAACTGGGATAAAGGAAAAGTGGAGAGTCATGCTAAAGCACAAAACCCAAGTGGTCAAGGGACCGTTGAAAGTGTAAGTGGCTCTACCAAAGTAAATAAACCATTATAGTCAGGAGCGGCTCCACTAACGGCCCGGTCATGACTACTACAGGCGGCGCGGCGAGCGTTTTCTCTGTTCTTTGGCCAGCCGAGAAGCTGACCATACAGTGGTTACTTGGCAGCACACGCAATAAATAGAAGAAACGATCGCCTCCCCCCGGTCACTAATAGATATGATTGAGGCATGAGTTAATCCGACTCCCATATTAGCTGGAGGTGCCTAAGTAGAACTCGGCTGTAGCAAGCTAAAACGCTAAGCTAAATAAGTGTTCTGGAGCGTTGACAATACTAGAGATCTTTTTGTTCCATAGGTACAATGCAATCCTTCAGATGCAACGCTAGTGGTTATAACCGGGCCATATACTTTTCGCATAATGAACGTGTCAGAAACAGTGTGGAGACAATGGGGGTGGTGTAAAGCTGAAAATGTGAGTTAAAGTTACGGTGCACTAGAAACTCTTTTGGTAACTATCGATCGTATAAGTATAAAATATAACTAACCCAACTTAGTATGCGATACCGTCTGTGCACAGACAGTATGGAATTTGACCTTTTTTTCGGACGTGGTTGTTTTCTTCCAGAATTGGCTAGTATTTGATATTAAAAGGGTAGACTAGAACTCCCGAGTGACAATTGGCTACTTTCCTAACTAGTCAGTTTTTTAGATTATCAAAAAATATTGGACACGTATTTTTTATTTTGTCAATTAAACAAAAAATTACGAAGATATGGCGCGTTGAAGTTTCGCGTGACGTCACTTGTTCCTACACTTTGTATGAGCGTTTTAGGAACAAGTGACGTCACGCCTCGTCACGCGGAACTTCAACGCGCCATATCTTCGTAATTTTTTGTTTAATTGTCAAAAGAAAAATTACGTGTCTAATATTTTTTGATAATGTAAAATACGGACTAATAAGAATTATTATTTTTTTACCTAGGAAACATCCCTATTATGTATATTTTCCAACTTATCGAGGTTTGCAAAATGCTCTAAATCTTTGGTCGAAAAGTGAAAAAAAATTATTGCTCCGAAATTATGGGATTGAATAGTTTAATGTTCCCTCGAAATTAAAGAATGGCTAAAGCTGCATTTTTGAGACCATTTGGAACCTTCTACAGTTAGTACAACACGAGAAATTAATAATTTTTAATTTTTCGTTTTTAATTTTTTTCTCTTAAACCAAGTCGCATTAGCACAAACACAGACACAGACTATGGTTAATGTATACTAAAAAAAACAATACATAATCTCGATTGGTATATGTAGAAGTTATAACTAACTAAAGATTTGGTCGAAAATTTTTTCATTCGTGGTCAACCCTGAATGACCAATTTTTTTGACTTTTCGAATCGTAAATTAATTGTATTGTGTAGCCGAAAGTGTAATTTTATACAAATTAGTATTCATTCTTACTAATATTATAAATGTGAATGTCCGTTTGTTTGTTACGCTTTCACGCGAAAACTACTTAATGGATTTTAATGAAATTTGGCACACAGATAGCTTATAATCTGGATCAACAGGATACTTTTTATCCCGGAAAATTGCATAGTTCTCGCGGGATAGCGGTAAACGAATTCTTCGCAGACGGAGTCGCGGGTAACAGCTAGTTCATTATTAATCAAATTATCACATTTATAATATTAGTAAGAATGAATACTAATTTGTATAAAATTACACTTTCGGCTACACAATACAATTAATTTACGATTCGAAAAGTCAAAAAAATTGGTCATTCAGGGTCAATTTTCGACCAAATCTTTAGTTCGTTAATATCTATATCAATCGAGATAATGTCTTGGTTTTTTTAGTATACATTAACCATAGTCTGGGGTTATTTGTTGTGTAATAATTTTGTGCTAATGCGACTTGGTTTAAGAGAAAAAAATTAAAAACGAAAAATTAAAAATTATTAATTTCTCGTGTTGTACTAACTGTAGAAGGTTCCAAATGGTCTCAAAAATGCAGCTTTAGCCATTCTTTAATTTCGAGGGATCATTAAACTATTCAATCCCATAATTTCGGAGCAATAATTTTTTTTCACTTTTCGACCATAGATTTAGAGCATTTTACAAACCTCGATAAGTTGGAAAATATACATAATTGTCACTCGGGAGTTCTAGTCTACCCTTTTAAATATCAAATACTAGCCAAGTCTGGAAGAAAACAACCACGTCCGAAAAAAGGTCAAGGTCGTAACTATTGGGCGGCGGGGCTGACAAAAAGCCACAGGCCCCCCGACCCTAGAGGGCCCGGCTCAAAAGACCGCGCTCTCGGAAATAACATTAAAATTAAATTACAAGGTGACGATTTTTACTGAGAGGGTCGCATCCAAAGGATTTGCCACGGGTATCACATGGTATACTTACGCCATTGGATACTGCCATTTTGGGAAGTTTTCGTTTGTAGGTAACCCTAATCTACAGATTTCACAAAACATGGTTTTCAACAAGCAATTTTTTATGTTAAACAGTTCACCCAAGGTTATGTACTTAAGTAGGTAAGACTCGACGTAACGTAAATAAATCGCAGCGAATACCTACCTACCTGCGAATAACTGTACAAAGGTCATCGCTTATTCAGTGTGTCTACACTAGATCAACATAACCAGCTGTATGTGGCTGTCGCCGGACCGTATACTGATCGGCACAGACAATGGTGTCATCATGATGATCGAGAACGGGGAACTGCGCCAGAACTGCGTTTTCCAGGCGTTCGATATCACTGAGATGTCGCTCAAGAAAGTAGAGTCCACAGAGTAAGTTGCTCTTATTTAGGTGTTTGGACTAAGTATCTAGTTACCTACTCGTTCATAATTGGTCGTCTGTAGAACTAAACTGACGCTATGGAGCGAGCTTATTTTCACGCTTAGTTTCGTGCTCCGACTCTCATTTTCGATACAACATAATTAAAGAATGAAACAATAATAAGTATTTACTACATTCAGTTATTCACTCGTAATATTGATTCTAACGCTTGTTTACGAGGCGGCACATCTAACCTTCAACGTATAGATGCTAGGTCAATGTAACATTAGCATCAGTTAATGTCGATGCAGCGAACGGCCCATTTTGCTAGACTAGCCAATTAATTAGAACTCTCAGGTTTGTTCAAAAATCTCACTATCGGGTCATCACCATACTGAACTCAAATCTGCAATTAGTGTTAATTGAACCGTTAACTTGTAAACGATGTGAGATGTGAATTAATTTTAAATGTTTATTTTGCTTTATAGCACTCTTTTATTTAAATTAACAAGTAATTTGCTCTACTTATGAAGGAATCTTAACTAAAATACTTTTTAAAGGGGAGCTGATGAGTCAGGGGACAAGACAAGCACTTCAAGTAAACAAGAGACCACCAGTGACCAGGGTTCCGTGGCCGTTGGGGAGGTCTACCCAGTGACCAGTTTTGTTAATTTTCCAAAAGGTAAATCATGCATGTATGTATACTATGTATAGGTACATGTTGTTATTCGTTCACTCTCGACAGAGTGACCATGGCCACGAGGTTTCAACCACTTCTACTGTCGCTCACTGACTTCACCGCTTCTGCACCGGTCTCTATTATCCGCATGGCGATGTTCATAATAGCAGTTCCAAAATTAGTGTAGTACTTAATTCTATGTTTTTTGGTTGAAATGACTGCTTGAAAACTTGAAATGTGTACTTCTTCTAAGGTCAGAAGAAAATAACCTGGTTTATAAATATTATTATATTGTTACCTAAATGCTTCATGCTTGCATTAAAATTGATAAGTTGTACTAATAAACAGGGGAAAATACATTTTTGTGGAAAATTGTAAAGATGGAAAACTGTGTTTTGGTGAATAGTAGTTCAAATTTAGGTAAATACCTACTTAAGAGTAGACATACATTCATACATAACGTATGGTATTAGCTCGTTTCGAGAAAGCGTATTTACGAGTTGTTACCTATACCAATGCTTTTCTTTTTTACGATCACGCTAATATTAAACTAAACCAAGCTACAGTATTTACATATCTAAGTACTTAATTCCTTTTTACCGTTGCAATAATTTCATAACTACGTACACAATAGGGTAGTTTGGGAAGTAAATGGAATGATGTTAATTAATACGAAAAACTAACGGGCTTTAACCGAATAAAATTTAATAATTCAGGATAAAAAAAATACCTAGTAAATTGAATACATTAAATAATATTATTTTTTGGTATATTACTGCAAACCAAAAAGTTTCGTCGTGCGTCGTTGGGCGCACGCAGCACCGCGCTCAACTGCCTTCTTCCTGCTTATTCCCCTAAACCCAAGTCTAGGGTGAATGAGCGTTTACTTACTAGGCAAGCGTGCTCCATCGTAGGGCTCACCTTCGCTTTCTATCAGGCGTGATTGTGGTCAAACGCAAGCCTATATCTATACTTAAATTTATATAAAGATTTGATTGTTTGTTTGTTTGTATGTTTGTTTGTTTGCATTGAATAGGCTCTGAAACTACTGGACCGATTTCAAAAATTCTTTTGCCGTTAGAAAGCTACATTATCACTGAGTGACATAGGCTACTTTTAACCGCGGGAAAATACCTTTTCCTACGGGAAAATTAATTTATCGCGGGCGAAGCTGCGGACGGAAGGCTAGTTGTATATAAAAAAAACCGGCCAAGAGCGTGTCGGACACGCCCAAGATAGGGTTCCGTAGCAGGTACGAAAAAATCTTTGCATACTTTATTAATGTGGTTGTTTTGGTCCCAACGTCGGCGGTACAGCGCCGTCTATCGGCGAATTGGGTATTGGTAACTAATCTAACTGCAGTCTACTAGAACTAGTATGTATGTTGATTGTTTCAGATGTTATATATTATTTTTATTTGAAAGAAGATACTGTTAGCGTGATCTTATAGGTACTTAAATAAAAAAATGCTTGTAATGGCGGTTAAATTACAATCTTAGTTTAGAAATATCTTTTTACAAAAACTTAAAAACTGCTCAACTGATTAAGTTGAAAATAATTTTCCTAGAAAGTATTTATTAAGTTTAACTTACGTGATTTTTTTCATATTTTTTAGACGTGCGGTTCAAAAGTTAGTGGGGGGGGGGACACATTATTTGAACTTTCGGAGTGAATATGTCCGAAAATATTCACTTTATCTATAAATGGTTTTAGAAAACCCGTATTTATTTTCAAATACCTATCCAATGATACCCCACACTAAAGGGTTAGTCGAGAAAAAAAAAATCACCCCCACTTTACATCTATGGGAGGTACCCAAAAAAAAATTTTAGTTTTTTTATTTAATCACTTTGTGGGCGTGACTGCTATATACAGGGTTATTTTTAATTCACTGACATCCTCTTAACCCTGAATTCCTATCACTCAAACAAATGTTTTTTGTTTTACGACTTTTTAAAATGAAGCACTTTTTTTCCCATACAAATACACAGAGTATCGTAAAAATAAGAGGAAATCTCAAATTTTCAAAACGTTATTACACCAAAAATATTAAGTTATGACAAAAGCCGTAAAACAAAAAACATTTGTTTAAGTGGTAGGAGTTTAGGGTTAAAAGGATGCTAGTGAATTACAAATAACCCTGTATATTCATGCCAAATTACAGCTTTCTAGTACTAACAGTCTCTGAGCTTAGCCGCGGACGGACAGACGGACAGACATGGCGAAACTATAAGGGTTCCTAGATGACTACGGAACCCTTAAAAGATGGAGATAGAATCTTAATAATAATAGACCAATAAGCCAACAGTGAAGAAGACGTATAGTCGTGCTATACTCGTAAAATGTTAAAATATACGCCTGTAGTCAACGAACCGGGGCAGAGGTATTCGACGCGAACGAAACCTAGCGATCAATGACTGTTTTCTGCATAGTCATTAACGGTTTACCGACACTGACCGACAATAGCACACGATTTTATTATGATTATCAGGAACGGAAAGGAAGTAGAAAATAAAAATGTTTAACTCTGCAACTTAACAACAGTAATTTGCGACAAACAAGCACATTAAGTATGGATTATCTGCCAAGGCGAACGGGGCACGAAAAATAACGGCAAAGTGCGAGTCGGACTCGCGCACGAAGGGTTCCGCTTCCGTACCATTATCTATAAATACGGCAAAAAAATCACGTTTTTGGTATGGGAGTATGGGAGCCCCCTTAAATAATTATTTTATTCTGGTTTTTAGTATTTTTTGTTATAGCGGCAACCGAAATACATCATCTGTGAAAATTTCAACTGTCTAGCTATCACGGTTTATGAGATACAGCCTGGCGACAGACGGACAGACGGACGGACAGCGGAGCCTCTAGTAATAGAGTCCCGTTTTTACCCTTTGAGTACGGAACCCTAAAAAGGAAGGAAAGTTGCACTTACCGATTTAAAAGCTTTAGTAGCAACAGTAGGCAGCTGTTATACTTCGTTTCTTAGCACTAGAAAGAAGGTAACACTTCTGAAAAATAAGTCACAGCAAATATGTAACAATTAGCAAGGAAATCAGGTCATTTACATTATTTTAGTTTCATAAGTAGAAATACAAATACAAATAAAATAAAAATACTCGTCAACATTGTTTACCCTTTTACTAATGTTAAAAAAAAAAACGAAGTATAGACAGGATCCATTTGTCTACCTACATGCGTGCACGTCGTTATTTGAGAATGAGCCGCTTAACTTCAAACTCGGATACATTTAATTTCGAGAAATTTAAGAGTTTGTTATCAAAAGACAAGGTAAATAAGGTAGATAATCTCCTAAGAGGGTAGAGTGGATTTGGGTCATACCCATCTTTTGTTTGCGTCTCTCCTGTGGACATGGCAAAAGTTAAGGGGCTAATATTTTTTTTAAGTCAAGTCTACATCGGCATTTGCCGCCTGGCCAACTTTCGGCTTAGGTATTTAAATAAATCTGAAGCTTGCTGACTCGGAGTCGTTACTTTTATGTCCACATGAGAGACAACTTTTGTTTCTGACCGATTTATCAGTTAGAAGTTAAGCGACTCAATTACACCTTGCTATTATACATACAAAGTTACCTAGTAAAAGGTAACGCCACCAGAGTTGAGGCCATGCACACAACCACATCTCATGTAATGACAGCGGGATTTTGACGTTGTGTTGTCGATAAACGTCAACACAACGTCAAAATCCCGCTGTCATTACATGAGATGTGGTTGTGTGCGTGGCCTCAACTCTGGTGGCATTACCTTTAACAAGGGTTTACCTCTTTATCAGGGGCGGATTTGATGCCCTGTCTGCCCTGGGCCTAGGACCCTAGGTATACCTAGACAAGCTCGTGCGCGGCGCTCGGCGGAACCCTGTCGCAGGGAGCCTCTGCTGTCCTTAACGAGATTGTTTTTAATAAGTGCGGCAAATGCTGACTGCGACAGGGTTCCGCGGAGAGCCGCGCACGAGCTTGTCGGACTATACAGCAGATGCACCTCTCCTCGTAGGTAATTTTGTGACAGGTTCGGATTATGGTAGTCTAAGGGCAGTGACGTAGCTTAGCTAGGCGTGAGCGAAGCGGGCCCTCGCTCACGGCCTCGCGATCTGAAGGACCTCGCGCCTCGAAAGGTTCCGTCCGTCCGTCATTTAATGTGCGGTGCGCCAGCACAGGGCGTCGCAAAATGTATTTTGCCCACACAAAATTTATGTTCTGTGCCGCCACTGTTTAAGGGCTCCCGTAAATTTAGGTAGGTAAATAAAAGTCCTTGATTTTTTCTAAAGGACCGAAATTTACCAATTTACATGGGAGGTTGTTCATAGCTGAAACACGTCAGCTAAGCATAGTTCCATCATTATTAATTGGATAAACAGCTGGCTGAACTGATATTAAATATTTTCTCAACCTTCCTTACTTTACTCAGTTGATTGCTCAAAGTTTATGTACAATAAAGAGCTACATGTATTCATACATATTCATTAATAGTTTTGTTATTTCCGATGATATTGCATATTTGTTTTAGGATTTGTATTCGCGTGTGGACCTGGATACGTGCACATGTTCGAGAAAGAAACTATTAATCACTACAGGAAGCGTAATGTTTTTAGGATTTCAAGGAAATGCTATAAGTACGCATCGTTCATTTTGTAATTAGTCACTACCGGTTCTTGTTCTACCTAAGAACTAACAAGAAATATCTTGTTCTCATCAAGGCATACTCGTGATTATCCACTTTGGTCTCCTCTCGATGCTATTCAGCACATAGCAATCGATCCTAACCAAGAAACACTGCTCATAACGACACTTCGGAAGCAACTTTACTATGTCAAATTGTTTGGACAGCACATGCTACAGGTGAGGAAATATTTACTTGGTGTCATTTGCATCACGTTTATCTCTATGCTAACATTTTTCCTCGTAGAACCCAGAGATTCCATTCGCGGAGCTCGGTCCTGCGATGCATTTCGGACGAATAAACTCGCTTTCTATGTGCGCTTGGAAACCCATATTCATGACTTCAGGGGAACAAGATAAAAGCATCAGAATTTGGAACTATATGACCGACGACATTGAGATGATTAAATTATATCAAGAGGAGATCCAATGCGTGTCTTTACACCCTACCGGTAAGAATGAGAATCTTGAAAAACATAAAGGCTTTTTTTTTTGTTAGGTACTCATAAATGTCCCTGTTTCAGGCCTATTTGCAATAGTAGGATTCTCAGATAAGTTACGATTTATGGTAGTGCTGATCGACGACTTTGAAGTAATGAGGGAGTTTCCAATTCGGAATTGCAAGCGTGCTAAGTTTAGCACCAACGGTCACCTATTTGCTGCAGTTAATGGCCAAGTCATACAAGTGTTCTCGTCAGTTTCCTTCGTAAATATGTTCAATCTTAAGGGACATAATGGAATTGTAAGTCCCAACTTAATAACTTTAGCTTTAGTTATTCTTAGATTATTAGGTAGCTACTAATTAAATACAAAATTCTCCTAAGGTTAATTCACTGGCATGGTCTGCACATGATTTGGTCTTAGTATCCTGTGGTTCTGAAGGAGCCGTGTATGAATGGAGCATGTCTACAGGTCAACGAATTGGCGAAGTTATACTGAAGACAAATCAGTTTGCTGCGTGCGCTGCTAACAGGTATCTAATATTTACCTACGTATTTCCAAATAGTGTTAACGATTTAAAATATTTCGTTATGCCTACATAGCATTAGCTTTCTTTCAGCATTGGAAAATTAACCTATGCAGTGGGTAGTGACGGAGAAATAAAAGAAATTGGCGCCAATATAATCCGAAGGAACCTTCCACTGATTGGCTGTGGTCTGGACACCATAGTTTTATCTCGTTCGGACATGATGCTATTCATATCTGGCGGTGAAGGAGGGGTAACTTCGGTCAACCTCCCTCTCTTAGATAAAGCGATTTTCAATGAATTCCATATGCATAATAAGAAAGTAGGATGCATAGCTTTGTCTTATGATGATCAGACGTTAGTATCGGTTGCCGAAGATGCCTCAATTTGCGTATGGCGACTTACGAATGCTGATGGAAGAGCTATCGCTTTAGATAAAGATTTCGCCTATTCGAAAGAGATTTTGATTAGCAAAAAAGACTTACAGGAGAAAATTAACAGCATCAACGTAAGTATGAGGCAAACTAAGATGTATAGGTATAATGTATGCTTATGACGTGCGACTAATATGTATGCGATAATTTTAGCTACTTAGTACAAGAATGAGCGAATTAGAAACAGAACACACGTATCAACTTCGTCAAGCCGAGGCTACGCAAGCAGAAAAGTTAAAAGAAGTACACGAAGGATACTGTGCAGCTATCGAGGAGCTAAAAGAAAAGAATGAGGTAATCCAAAGTAATTAACACAACCTGATGATTTAATACGCGATAAAAAGTTAATTGAAAGCATTCATATGATTTTTTAATATGACAGACAATGGAGAACGAGCACACTCATGAAATAGGCATGATTCAACAAGACATCGCAAAACTGCGTTCAGGTCATGAAAGAACCCTCCAAGGATTGGAGGCAGATTTCAATATTAGACTTATTAGTGAATACGACAGATATCAGGCAAGTTAATAATATCTAAAAAATAAAACTTCAAATTATTAATGATAAGGTTTTAGTAGCTTTCATTATAATCTTCATTAATTTGTAGAATCTCGAAGACAAGACAGCCAGAATGCGCAAAGAATATGAGCAGCGCCTTGATGATCTTGCCGAAAGTAAAAGACAAGCCTTAAGGGAAATGAACAACATGTTTGAAGCCAAGCTAGAAGAGAAGGAACTTGTTTTACAAGAGGTTTGATTATCTTATTAAAAAAATATAGTTTACTACATTGCTACATTCTCTTATATCTTCTTGTTTTTGTTTTTTCAGTTACAAGAACAAGCTGATATGGAGAAACGTGAGCATGAGACAATAAAAGCATCGATAGAAGAGGATGGAGATCGCGAAATTATAGAAATTAGAACTGCTTACGAAGTTCAGTTAAAGGAAGAGAAAGATGCCAATGTCAGACTTAAAGGAGAGACGGGGCTTATGAAGAAGAAATTAATATCTGCTAATAAGGAAATCGATGAGTTTAAGCATCAAGTAGCCCAACTTAAATGTTAATATAATTTTTTGGTCATTTTAGAGACTTGTCATATTATTATAATTATTGCACAATCTAGTAGGTAGTAACAAATTACTTATGTTTAATGTATTACAGCTGAACACAAACAGTTTCAAAAGGTGATATCTACCTTAGAGCGCGACGTAACTGATTTGAAGAAGGAAATCCAAGAAAGAGACGGTACAATACAAGATAAAGAAAAAAGAATATACGAGTTAAAACGTAAAAAGCAGGAATTGGAAAAATACAAATTTGTTTTGAATTTCAAAATAACAGAACTGAAAAATCAGGTTCGTTTGTTTTGTTATACTATCTTTTATAAATCTTAATAAATAATGTACACACGTATTAGGTAGGTACATACAAAGAAAAGAAAAAGTTAATGAGTATTTTTACGTAGATCGAACCGAAAGAAAGAGCTATAAGGGAATTGAGGACCCAAATAGATGATATGGAAAATGAGGAGCTGAAGCTACTAAATTTTAAGCACGATCTTGGTATGATACCGTTATAGCCAATGGTCAATAAGAATAGATAAATAAGTAGGTAGTGGATCTTTGAGAAAAATATGAAAAAAGTTACAGCTGCTAATTTACTCGCTTACTTCGAAACAGATCGAGCCGTTAGAACGCGAAATTAAAGACAAAAAAGTTCGTATACTAGAGCTGGAAGTATCTCTAGAGACGCTGCTTAAAGCAAGATCGTTCCGGGGTAATTAACTACATTTGCTAACAACTGCCAGTTGTAATTTTTTTCACTTATCACGTAGAAGTGTAACTGGCATCGCGATTTGTCACGCTAGTTTATTAATAATAGCACTTTTGTCATAACGTTCACACGTAGGTATAATCTTTGTTTCATCTGTATCTAGGGTAGATATGGTGCGACTGACTCACCATCTTAGTCCTTTATTTTATTTTTGCGCCATAGTCGTCCATTATTTCTTGCATCATAAAACTTCGCACTGTTGTAGACATTTTTGAATATTATTTAATCCCACTTGTTTTCTAGATGTTGGGTTTGGAATTATGATAGTGAGAAATTAAAAACATTCGATTTTTTTTTACTTTTATAGAGCTCAAAATCAATCAGTTGACGGAGAAATTATCTTCGGCGAAAAAAGACTTTTTGAGCGAGGCCGACAGAAATCTGACGCTCAAGAACACTTTAAAAAAGATAAAAATTGATCTTCACAACATGACAGCTAATTTCCAAGATCCGATGAAACTAAAGCTGAACGTGAAAGTGAGTTCGCATCTTTACTAACGAGCAGTTTGTCTTGTGAGAGAGACATGGGTGGTAGGATGTTCAAGTATTGTTAGTGTGATATGGTGTATCCCTGTAATGTGTACCTACCATGCAATTAATAAGAATTCCTATTTTCCTCAGGCCTTCTCCAATAATGTGTTCGATATTTTTAGTTAAATGTGAACTTGAATGCAATTCGCAGGCCTTATTCCATAAGTATGTGGAAGACATTGATTTCGTGAGGAGCCGAATCGCGGAAGATGAGGCCATTCGAGAGTTTAACCGTCAGAGAGACCATCTAGAGAAGCAGGTCGCCGGCCTCAAACAACAACTCGCGAAAGCGCTAGGAGGATCCAAGAGTGATATCAACAAGATAATGGACGTAAGTGTGTTACTAATATCATCATCATTCTTCGAGCTATGTCACTCAATTCAGTTCTTCTTCGGATCTCCTCAATTCAGATTCGATATCGCAGAGAAACTCCGAATATAGCCCTCTCCATTGCTCGTTCGAGCGATATTTGGTGTGCGTACTGACATCAATATCAACACGCCTGGTAAGGCGAAATCCCCATTGACGGGTAAAATACATCGAATTATTTTCAATATCTTCGCAAAATAAATTTTTCACTAGTAGTTTGAACTATAACCGTGTTACTACATAAAGTTGGGCAACTGTCCTGTGTATATATTTAAGTTTCTTTAACTACTACGTAGAATGCGGAACAGTAACTAAGGTAATCTAGCACCACTCCAGTTAATGGCACTATTGCTCAATGACGATTATTGGGCAGACAACATATTTGCTACATTGCTTCCCGTAGGAGAATTGTACCCTGCTCACCGAGATCAATAACCTACGGACAGAGCTCAAATCAACACGCACGCGCTGCTTCCAAATGGAATCCATTTTGGGTCTCTCCGCGCGGTACATCCCACCGGCCACTGCGCGCGCTAAGTTGAAACACGTCACCGAAGACCGGGAAAAGCTTGACGAAAAGTTCAAGCAGAAGATTGAGGTGAGTTTATGGTTCTGTTTTATAATCTACCAACAGATCTGTGCTAGTAAGATAAAAATAATGCGTCAATGAGTTCGCTCAGTTTTTCCAATGTTGCATAGTAGCACGGTGTATATCTATTAAAAGTGGTGTGGCGATATTTGCATCAAATGCATGACGTAAATGCTAATATTTTAGTAACATATTGTTGTGGACTTTCTCCTTAAAGCTAATGCCATTCACGAAGACGCCTGAATTTGTCAAAATTAGACATTAATTATATTGAAATTCGTCATCATGAATGACTCGATCTATACCTTCACTTCGTTTCGTTGTTTTGTTTGCTTCTAATCTTGAAAGAAAGCTTGAAAGCGAAGTTTGATATTCCCGTGGTCGGATTGGCTTGTAAATTGGGCTGTTTCACCACCCATTGATTAATTTTAACTGATGGATAAATGTGTTGCCGTCTCCGTCTATTCGAACAAAACAAACAGAGACGGCATCACATTTATCCGTCAAATTTGATCAATGGATGGTGAAACAGGAGGTTAGAATTCTAATAATGCAATAACCAAATACCATCAAATAAAAGCAGCTAAACAATCTTTTGTTTCATTGTCATCCGCAGGAGAGAGAAGAAATAATAGTAGCATTGAAAGATGAAAATGACCGCCTCCTCGGCAAGATGAGGTGTATTGAGGAACCAGAGAAACAGTCTGAAGCTGCAGCCTTTAAACGCCCTCATGATTAACTTTATAGCGTATAATATTTTCCAATTATGATATTGAAGAAAATCATATTGACATTTATTTTGTGATTACAGTACCTAATAAATATACCCAAACTTATATCTTATTCTTTTACAGGCATTGAAAAAAAACATGACATGTTTTATAAAAAACTTATATTTCCAAAAGTGCCTATTTCCTATTCATTGAATGTGTATTGGACTTAAATATCGAATAAAACCTAAAAATAAAGTGTTGTATTGCAAATTATCCCTTAGCAGTTCATATTCAGTCATAGAGCATACAATAAATTAAAAACCATCACCTACCAATATCCAACACCTGCAGAATTTCAATGCATACATAATACGAATGCAAAGATTTAATATTTTTGAGACGCACATTTAGGCACTGGTCCCACCACCGGCGAGTAAGCGATGAGCTATCGCCGATTTTTTCGCCCGTGAAACGAACAAAAGATAATCGCTCCCGTGTAAATAAAAGAGAGATATATATATTTATAGTTCATCGCTGGCTGTTCACACTACCGGCGAGGACTCTCTTCACTAGTTGATCGCAGCGATAAAAGCTATCAACGTTAAAACTCGCTCAGCGGTACTCGACGATGAACGCTTGGCGATCAGTACGCTTAGTATAAGTTTAACTTCACCAAAATACTTCTCGATCGCGTTTTCGTAAAAAAATCAATTACTAGGGAACATGGACAGCGCCTCCGCGCGCACGCCTCCTTGTTTCCATAGAATTGAAATTTTTACGTAAACGCGATCGAGAAGTATTTTGGTGAAGTTAAACTTATACTAAGCGTACAGAGCGAGCATTCTATCGTACAATCACCCGTCGCACTCGAACACTCGCTTATAGCCGAGAGACAAAACTATCGAAACTACACACTCGTTTCTAGTTCTACTCGTTTATCGCTCGTCGCCGGCGGTGGGTCCAGTGCCTTATACATCGTTATCGCGGGAGCTAGAACAAATCAGTTAAATAACACATAACAGAATGTCTGTTTACTATACGGATATATTCTGCCTACAAGTTCTAAGCATCTAAGAAGTTTTCGCTGGAAAAAGTCAATGAACTTTGTTTTATACTTACTGTTTAAGGCCCTACCGTGTTTTTAGCGCATTTATTGCATTCATTTAAACTCGTGATGTTATCATTACTAGCAATGCTCCTGAAATTCATATGTAAGATATTTGAGGATTCACTCTAGTGACCAGTTTTTTTCGAAACACGATTACTTGTAGTTCGCTCGATAGAAAAAAAATCCAAAGTCGTCTTTAAAAAATAAAATAAACTCGTAGTACGACGCTAATACTGCACGGAAGGTCATGCATGACTTTTTGAATGTTAATAAAACAAGACGTTTTCTTGGGCTTAGTTTTGCGACATTTTTAAAATATGTATTTGTTTTAGTAATAAGATGAAAATACCCAAAAACACGCGCAGTCCAACCAACCTATCTTGAGCCATCGTGCCTCCCCCAAGCGGCCCCACGCCCGAAATCGCCCACCCAAAATAGATTAGCGCGAAAAACTCGGTAGGGCCTTAAACGTTTAACTACCTAGAATAGTTGTCTACTTGAATAATAACACAACAAAGTGTGTATTTGTTATTAACGTATATTTACTTGGATTTTATTTGGATTTCGTAATAGATATGTTGTGAACACAACACAACAAACGTGTGTTGTGTAATTATTATTACGAATAATTAATAAATGATGATGTCAAACAAGAACAATGGCTGAAGGGTTTGACGTTGTGATTGCGTAGTAAATATTTTTAACCTTTTCAACGACAACGACATATAGGTGTCACAAAGTAAATTGTCAAAGTGATCTTGACACAATGACATAAGATTCAAAGCTGGTTTAAGTTTTGTCGAGGCGTGGCGTTGAAAGGGTTAAATATGTATTAGTATTCAAGTCAAATATGAAGGTCTGATATTAGAAATAAAGTTGATAAATTTCGAAGTCGTAGGCGTACATGTTGCTTGATATCAGTGTCACCTCTGTTATTGCTTATTTGTCATAATCTTTCAGTACTGTCAAATCGTTTTTGCTCCCGCGATAACGATGTATGCTTATCTCCAATCGTACTCTACTACGCGTATTTTGGAATAAAAATTAGTGGACTTAAGACGCCACTGTAAGCAGCTAGTACAGAAGTGGAATATAAATCGGTTAGACCACTTCGCGCTCACTGCTTCAAATGCATAATAAGAATTTAAAGAATAAAAGGTACGATTGCTTTGCGGCCTTTGGGGTAGTCGGGGAACTCTTTCTTGTAGTTGCGGTGTTTGCCGAGCGCCCATACTGCCATCTGGTAGAAACCGACCACGGCAAACAGCCCAGCTGGAAAAAAGATAATTTCTCTATCAAAAGGAGGTTCGGCGCACCATGGTTTCCCATAATTTAATAAGTCATAATCATAATGTATCATTCTCCATAATCAACGTTAGTCATAAGTGAATTATTTCTGAAACAGTATTTACTACAGGATTTTTTAAAATTCCATCTTATAGAATACAGTAAGTTGTTTTATATTATAACAATTTCAAAGAAAATACTTTTTCGGAAGTAAATCACTTTATAATAATTTATTAATTTATGACTAACGTTGATTATGGAAAATGATAAATTATCACTTATTAAATTATAGGAAACCTGAAAAAACTTGAGTGGTTATGAGTATTACGGGGAGATCAAAATTAAGCTAATTTTTCAGAGTATTGTTTTAAGTATTATTTTGGAGGTAGACACAAACTGTGAATGCTATTTTGTATATTCTCTATAGTTTTTTACAAAAACTTAACAATTTCGAATTTTTAGGTACCTAGCAAATACTTACTACCATGCTAGCACCTCAGTAATAGGGCCATACTGTGAGCATCACCGGTGGCCTCACTAGATTGGTATGGGGCGTGGGAGTTAGGGTTGCAAAATTACGTAATGTTACCGAAAACGTGTTACGTGTTTTACGGTAATTTATATAAATTACGGTAAAATTACCGGCTACCAAGGATGATAGACTGGATTAGCAATCGCCATAGTACAGATCGGCCGCGGAAAATAGTTTGATTATTAAATCTAGATGGCGCTGACATTATAACTCGAGGGTTTGAAAGAAAAACAAAAAGACTACAGATATTTCATATTACTGCAAATGTATATTTTATTATGCAATATTTTTGAAAAATAATACATTTGTAGTAATATGAAACATCTGTAGTCTTATTGTTTTGCTTTCAAAGCCTCGAGCTATATTTCAGCGCCATCTAGATTTAATAATCGAACTATTTTTCTGCGGACGATCTGTACTATGGCGATTGCTAATCCAGTCTATTATCATCCTTGCCGGCTACTTATGTATGGTGAATGGTGGTATTGGTGGTATGACGGCGCGCGCACACGAGCGTATAGTTACGTTGCGTGCGTGCGACGTTGCCGATTAGTGCAGTCTGCCATAATATTTTGCGCTGTTGCCGTACTCGCAATGAGTGACTGGCTCCATCTGTTGCACAGACTTGGAACTTTTTGTAATAGTAGTTTAA
This sequence comes from Archips xylosteana, assembly GCA_947563465.1. Taxonomy (NCBI): domain Eukaryota; kingdom Metazoa; phylum Arthropoda; class Insecta; order Lepidoptera; family Tortricidae; genus Archips; species Archips xylosteana. Next base: position 11,823,857 of record OX387344.1, read on the forward strand.
TAAAAATAATAAACTGTAATAAACAAACTGAAACTTTAATAAAAAAATCAATAGGAAATTACATAAAAAGAAATTTAAAATCATTCGTGGACCATATTTTGGCTTCTGCGGACCACTGGTGGTCCACGGACCACTGGTTGGGAGCCACTGTTCTAGAGATTACGTACATCGATAGCTCTCTCGTTACTCATGCTTGGCAAAACCCGCAAAACAAAGAAATAAAGGTTGCCAACTAGCCGGATGCATGGAATCCTTTTCCTAAAAGCTATTATTTTAAAGCTTATCTTCGTTCAACCGGTTTTTTTATGAGATCTACTAAAGTGACGAGACTAGCGATGATCGGGCAAAGTTCTATGTAGTAACGCCTCTCGAAGGTAACATGTCAAAGGTCTTTGCCCTCGGCCCTTCCACCTAGTTCGTAACTTTCTAAAAGTTGTCTCCGATCGCAGTCACGATTTTAGTAAAAATGTGACGCGATTCTACGTTATAAGATAACATTATAATTATAACGTTTAAAATATAACAGAATAAATAATTATAATAGTGATCATTAATAATAATCATTATTATCTATCTATACATATAATAAATCTGTAACAAGTCGGTGTCTGTACATTGAAGATATTTGAGAAAAACTGTCACTAGGGCTATTTACTAGCGCAATAGAACCCAAAACAATGTTTTTTAGAATTATTGTCTGTTTGTCTGTGCGTTTGTGCGCGCTAATCTCAGAAACGGCTTAACCTAGAAGGATGCGGTTTTCACTGATATGTTGGTATTTTCTTGGATTAACATTTAGTGTTTGTTTCATTTGAATCGGTTCACAAATAAGAAAGATACATCTATTTTAAGAATTTATAGAACAGTTTTTAGAAGTAGTGACTTGGGAGTAGGTACGGTGGTGAATGTGAACGCGGGTGTGCGGGGGGGGGTGGGGGTTCGATGGGGGGTTGGTGAGGGGGGGGGGGGGGTTGCGGGGGGTGCGGGGGGTATTTTTTTTATATCGAGGAACTAAGGAGAGCCATAATTGATGAAAAAGCAAATTGGATAAAAAACATAAGCTGCCCAAATTACTAATTCCACGCGGACGGAGTCGAGGGCAAAAGCTAGTTATTAATAATAATAATTACAAAATGTTTTGGTATTTGTTAGTTTTTCATTGTAATTACTTTGAGTTTGAGTTTTAGTTTATAGTCTAAGATCCCAGTCACCCCAGACTTACGTCATTTTTAGGGTTCCGTAGTCAACTAGGAACCCTTATAGTTTCGCCATGTCTGTCCGTCCGTCTGTCTGTCTGTCTGTCCGTCCGCGGCTAAGCTCAGAGACCGTTAGTACTAGAAAGCTGTAATTTGGCATGAATATATATATCAGTCACGCCGACAAAGCGATTACATAAAAAAAACTAAAAAAAATTTTTTTAGGGTACCTCCCATAGACGTAAAGTGGGGGTGATTTTTTTTTCTCGACTAACCCTATAGTGTGGGGTATCATTGGATAGGTTTTTGAAAATGAATAGGGGTTTGCTAAAACCATTTTTTGACAAAGTGAATATTCTCGTGTACCACTCGGCCGTCAACTTAGATACTCGGCCGGCAACCCCTTAAGTCCCGGCCTCTGCAGTAATGTACTATTCCTGCGGTAAAAAGTAGCCTATGTCACTCTGTGGTAATGTAGCTTTCTAACGGCAAAAGAATTTTTGAAATCGGTCCGGTAGTTTCGGAGCCTATTCAATGCAAAAAAAAACAAACATACAAACAAACAAACAATCAAATCTTTCCTCTTTATAATATTAGTATAGAAGTAATATAAGTATAAATAGGTAATCGACAATAAATGAAATAATTATAATTACAGGTAATTTTTATTTATTAATTTTAATCAAAATGAGCTCTCATCAACATTTATTATAAGTTTATTATAAGTAGACCCCGTTATCTAACGCTCAGTTTGGGGGCAAGCTAAAATAGTGACGTTGCTACACATAATTAGTTGATTGACATTTACTTATAAATAGTTATTTGTCAAAATAAAATTCTTCTTTTGTGAATGCTCTTGAGATAACTCATTCATTGCATTTATTTGATCGGATAGGAGGGGGACAATTATTGAATAGTACAGATACGGTACAAACGAAATAAATTTTATACACACCCATTTCACAATTTTATCAACAGCCAATACAAAATTAGAAGATCCCAAGTGATCATTGAATATTTGTACAGTATGTTTATCGTCGTCTAGTACCCATAGTACAAGCTTTGCTTAGTTTGGGACTAGGTCGATTTGTGTAAGATTGTCCCCTAATATATTCAAAATAAAATTTCATTAGTGAGGCTGCACCACAAATGGAAATTGATTCATGCAAAATTAACAAACATTAAATAAAAATCCAGGCTTTAAATCTGTAAAAAATATTAATCAGAAGAAGAAGAAGAAGAAATGTTTATTTGCTCAGTTGTTAGAAAATAAGGAAGTTCAAATTGACAAAGTTATTGTAAACAAAAGCTGCATAGAGCAATACAAAAAACTACAGTTTTTGCCAGTTACATGTGTAGAGGTCGAAAAATCATTTTCATTTTTTAAATGGATTTTTGCAAGCAGGCGACGAAGTTTGACTTCATATAATTTGGAAAAAATATTGTCAATTTATTATGAAACATACTTAAAAAATAAAAAAAAAATATTATTTTTTTCTTTCATTTTCATAATAATTTAAAAAATCACTGTACTAGCAGAGCTCTACGGATCTTTTGATAATTATGTTAGTGAGTTAGTAAATTAACTTTATCGATTCAGATTATTGAAACTGTCCCATCACTTGCCCCGAAACTGAGCGTTAGATAACGGGGTATAATTATAAGCTAGTAGTACTACTCGTATTTCTAAAATTGGATCGATATCGTATCTACTGATCACTTATTTGGTCACAATACTATAACTATCAAACTAGATCTGCCATCGAGAAAACATATGATTGGAACTACTATAATGAAGCGTTCGATTTAATTTTTTGGGAATTTACACGGAAAATATTGGGAAATCCTAGCTAGAATGTCAATTCGACTGCAACGCCTAATGGTTTACGCGTGCCAAGTCGCGGGTTAGTGCTAGTATTGAATATTTGCCGCGTATTAGTAGTTATTACGTACTACGTGTGGCCCGACACGCACTTGTCAAGTTTTAAAGGATTTGTCAGACTGGATGCGCTCTGCGGTCGCGTTCAGTTCAAATGAACAACATTGTCGGTCTCTATATATTTTGTATATGTAGATTATGCGATAGTACAAAACTATCGACACTATCGATGGGTGTGTTTTACAATACCGGAGTACGAAAGACCGAATGTATTAAAACATCGAATGGGTCAAAAGACCGACACGATTTTTTTCTGAAACCGTAAACTTTTTAGAATTTATTAAAACGGCATCATACAGAACCCATTAGGTTAGGTTAGGTTTGTTTTATAACAATTTTAAAAAGTTAACGGTTTCAGAAAAAAATCGTGTCGGTCTTTTGACCCATTCGATGTTTTAATACATTCGGTCTTTTGTACTTCGGTATTGTAATACATACCCCTATCGATAGTATCGATTGTTTTCGGTCATTATTGCCTGATTTTGCAATGCTATCGATACTATCGATTGTATTGGACATAAAACTATCGATAGTATCGATAGTATTGACACGTGGCGGTACTATCGACAGACTATCGATACTATTGGTTTTGTCTTAACTATCGATAGTCTATCGATATTGGACTATCGATAGGCAACACTAGTTAAAAAGTCGACACGCTTGGTTTCAATACAAATCGTGCGTGAGTATTGCGTCATCTGTGTGTATCTATATCTGTGAACATCCCTAACCTTTTACTTGGTTTCTTGCAAGAAAACGATTTGGTGTATGAATGAGTGTTTTGACATTCGGCTTGGCGTCAAAAAGGTTAACGACCAACTTCAAGCCGTCACCTTCGAATCGTATGTAAATTAAAGAGTCGATATTTAAATAAGCACTTATGTAAATCGTATTCAAAAGCGGCCAAAGTTCACAGTGAGCCAAGTAACTAAAATGTAAAAACGGGGTTTCTGGTTAGGGGTTTGATCACTGTACATTTCTATACCATCAATATTTTTTTACTTTTGATTTGTTTCGAAGGATTGACTTGGCTGCTTGTGACGTAGCAAAACAGACTTTAACGGGACGTGATTTATCATTAACGTATTTTCCCAGGCGAACAATTTTACCGACGTTGGTACAATTGGGATCTGCAATTTTGATTACATTTTTAACTTTTTGTTCATCATGACTTCGTCGTTCCTCAAAGTTCGTTAGAGTGCAGTTCAGTTATTCCGATTATGACTATATTTTTTTCTCTTTCAAAACGTTCATGGATCTCGGACATTACTCTCTCTTGATCTACGGGTGCAAGGGAAGTAAGACCTTTTTCAATATGTTCGATTCTGTGCTCCATCTCGGATCTGGAATCTGTTAAGCTCGCTAGCTCAACTTTCATTGAGTTTTGATCTTGTGCAAGTTTGTCTGTCGTCTTTTTAATTTGATGTAACTGATCTTTTATTTGCGATACGTCTGAGGCAATTTTGTTGAGGTTTTCTGCTTGGGTTTTAGCCATATTTGTAAATAAAGACATTATTTTATTTTCAAAACTCTCATATTTTGTTAACAAATCATCATCCAGTAGCTTCCTATTTTGTTCTATAGTCACTTGTTGCAAATCAAGATCTCGCAAATCCGGATGAGATCCTGAACCGACTAGCTTTGTCGTTGCTATTGGTTCTCTATTGCTATATCAGCATACGTATTAGCAGCCCGCGGTAGTGATTGTTTGACGCTCATGTTGTTCTATTGATGACGAGCGCTAGCGCAGCGAATCGTAGTGAGCGAGATCAAAAATAGCAGCCCTTCTCCTTTACCCGAGGGTTGCGGGGGTAACTATATGAAACTCATGGCTTGCTCAGAAGAGTAATGTTCTTTAGGATATACAATTCACTTTAGTGAAATAGACTTTATTCAAAAGCATCGATTCACAGATCGATTAGGGAACCGATTCTTATGCACAGAGGAAATGATAATTATTTTCGACAGAGGAAATGAGAAAGGTCAGAATTTCAAATCGAAAAATATAAATGTAGGTAGGTACCTACCTAACCAATAAATTGCTTTACATTTGTCAGTACCTACTATAGCCGCTGCAGTTATGCATCATCATCATCATCATCATTTCAGCCGTAGGACGTCCACTGCTGGTCATAGACCTCCCTCATTGACGCCCAATCATTACGGTTTAAAGCGACTTGCATCCACCCTGAACCTGCAGCCTTCACCAAATCGTCCGTCCATCTCGTTGGTGGACGTCCCACGCTGTGCTAGCCATGTGTGGTCTCCATTCGAGAACTTTTGGGCTCTAACGACCATATGTTCTGCCTGCTATATGGCCTGCCTATTGCCATTTCAACAAGCTAATCCGTTTGGCTATGCCGGTGACCCCGGTTCTTCTACGGATCTCCTCGCTTATGATTCGATCCCGTAGAGAAACTCTGAGCACAGTCCTCTCCATAGCTCGTTATTACCTACCTACCTTAATCGTGTAAGTACCACACAACGCACGAACGCACATTTTTTAAAATAATATTTAGCCTTATGTAAATGTGTACCTTTTTATCATATGACATCATCACTACATCAATAGTCGGATAAGCTGTACTGATTACTCGTCGGTACTTTGATGGGCCAGTAAAGGTGTCTTCGTGGAAATGTATAGAACAAAATAAATCTTGTTGTTTTTTGTAGGAAACCATTTTTACGACCAGTTGTTTTCAATCTATATATTTTTAACATGAGGATCATTCGGAAAACTAAAATAAAATTGAAATATAGAAGTAACCATAACCTGTTTGTTAATAATATTTGCTTTGCACTACGTACATTATATAGCTACATAATAGTATAAAAACGTAATTATCATTTCCTCTGCTTTCAAAATCGATTTTAATCGAGTAAGAACTGCGATAGTGTACTGTGCATCACTATTCTTACTTTTGACAGAAAAAATGATAAATCGACCTTGGACGTAACTCGACAGTTTGAATAGCTTATTTTTACATTGCTGGTTTTGAACGCACGCCATGTTGGGCTCGTCAAATTAAAGCCGCAATGGAAAGCTAGCGTGGACACACAATCGCCCGCTACTGATCTGATGAAAATAATAAAATAAATCGTTTTTTAATTAATAACAGATATTTTAGGACAAATAGTACTTACCAATGAAAGGAAATACCTCGACTAACAGCTCCAACTTTATCTGTAGTATTTGAATAGTTAAATACTGAACAACGAGTCATTTTATTTTTAAAACCTGACGTCGCACGCAGTCCGCAGTCGGAAGCAGACTAAAGTTCGCGGCGAGCAAGTTAGCCGTTTGAACCACTTTTCGGCAGACGAGGTACGTACACTCTTTCCTTCTATCTCGATATATTTCTGTGTTTCATAAGGACAGTGAGCACGTTTACTCTGCACGCACTGCAATTGCAAAAATAATAGTACCAACGTACGGAAGGATCACTCTCGAACAAAAGTCAACTTTAGGTATAAAAATTTGCCTACTCTTACGACCGTTAACTGCTTGCACGCGAAATTGAAACTTATCGTGAGATAGATAAGAGCGTTCATATTCCGTTAGGCACTGCTGAACCGAAACCAAGAGCACAGGGTTCCCACTCGCCTATATTTAGGTAGGTATATAAATCAATTCAGTAAACTACCTTTAAACGCAACAGTATCTTTTATACGGAGAGTTCATTTAGAAGTCATTGTTTGTTGCAAAAATCACAGAAAAATAATAACGCGCGACGCGGCTAGCGTGCGAATCGAATGCCGAGCGACAACCTACTGCCATACGCCTGCACAGGAGGCGCGCCGGCCGAACATACCTAAACTGCGGACTGAAACCCTCCCTGATAATAGTAATTAAGTGCCCCAACAAATCAAACTCTAGTTCAAACTATTATAAATAACTATTGTCACAGAATGATGAGAAACTAAGATTTGATTTCCAGCCCTGTTCTTTTCTGTTTTTGTTTTTTTATTTTTCAATGTCTTTTAGTTGGGATCCCCTTTTCTCCCATAGTCTTTTTTATCCGAATTTTGAAAGTCAGAAATTGATGTCCATAATATTCTTGCTCATAAATATATTGATGGGCATATCGCTTAACCCTTCGTATGCCTTGTACCGGATCCGTACCCAATTTAAGGCATTCTTTTTGTATTTTTTTTTAAATCTGTATCATTGGATTTATATGAAACTGTTGAGACTAGAATGCACGACTTTTTTTTTTTACTTCCGGCATACGAAAGGTTTTACCTGCAATGATCCATAATCCTATTGATCATAACTTTAAAAAGTCATAATATTGATATCAATAACATTTAACGGAATATCGTTGATTATTCAGAAACATTATAGGGCATATATCTTAAAGTAATAATTGTTTTTAGTCATAATTTTTCATTACCTAAAATGCACTAACCACATAGAAATCTAATATTATATAGGAATATTGATAATTGGGTGAATCAACTTTTAAATGTCCACATGATGAAATTTTGGATTTTTATTTTTTGTTCTTATTTTCCAATTTTAAATGTTTTATTTAAAAGATAATTTTCTCTCATTTATGAATCTGTATAGAGCAGAGCTGTTTCTTTGAGAATTTAGTGTGTTTCACTAGAAAAAATTCACCAGCCCAGATCTGCCCTGTCCCCTGGACCACCATTCAAAATTATTTTTAGCTAAACTAGACATCAATTATTGTTAACACAATTATCTTACTTACATTCATTTAACAATACAGTTTCATTTTTTATTTTTATATATGGCATATATCTCAATAATTTCACAGTATTTCCCATAATCATGTCCCCAGGACAACTCTAATTTCACAGAAAGTGAACTTTTTAATTAAAATGCGAAATAGTAACAGTAACTTAATAATTTTTTTCCTGCTACTTTGTTTTATATTGTGTTATTGTATCTTTTAAAAAAATTAATTGTTTTTGAATTTAAAAAGAAATAAAATAATGATTAGTGTTTTTTAATTTCGGGACAACTTGGTTGTCCCATAGACATATCTGGTTGTCCAATGGAAATATTAAAACCAAAAATCTTACAAGAGAGTACAGAACATGACCCGCTTCGAAGAATGACCAGCTTGGAACCCGTAGTTCTTATATTTTTCGTATTTTGTTTTCCACTTATTGGCTTCACTTCGTAATTTTAAATTTTCTTTATGTATGTTAGTTCTATTTCACACATTACGATAAGCAGAGCCTGGAAAACGTCGCTACTTGATGCTAGGAATCGCCGCGGCGCTGATGTGGATAGCGATCATCATCTTGTCGTCGCTGATGTACGTCTCAAGATGGCAGCACGCGTCGTAAAGTTGGAAGGCATCCAAAATGTTCAATTAGCAGAAACTTAGGACCGAGGAGGGTCGGTGTTTGCCTCCTTAATCAATTTGAGCTTTTGGAAGAGCTGGAAGACGAGAAAACGGATGAAACTTGGAATCATATACGCACTGCTTTCACTGTAGCCGGCGAAAAAGTCCTGGGCTATAAACGCTCCAAGCAAGAACTCTGGATGTCCCAAGTGCTGTGGTCCGCGATAGAGAAAAGGCAGAGCGTAAAGCTGGAGCAGTTGGCCGCTGAATACACTGTCGCTACGGACGCTCGAGATGAGGAGTGGCATCCGAAAGCTGGCGAGACGTAACAGACGGCGTGCCGCCAACGAGCTAGCAGAGCAGACTAACGCAGCAGCCAAGATAGCCAACATGAGGGAGTCCTATGACGTTACTTAACGCCTGTGCAACAAATCACTTTCCTCCAAAAAGCCGCTAAAAGACGCCACGGGGCAACTATTGTACACCAGGGCACCAGGGGTTGATAACATCAACGTGGAGCTATTAAAAGCGGATCTGGCTAGGACAGCCGAAATACTTTATCCGCTGTTGCAGCGTGTTTGGGAGAAGGAGCGTGTTCCCTGCGACTGGAAGCAGGGTTTGCTGGTGAAGGTACCGAAGAAGGGGGATTTGTCAGTCTGCGATAGCTGGAGGGGCATAATGCTCTTACCGAATGTCCCCAGAGATTGCAGGGACACTTCGGGAAGAGTAAACCGGGTTCCGTTCTAGCAGGTCATGCACCGACCACACGAATACCTTGCGCATACTTATAGAATCGTGCGTGGATTGGTGAGCCGAACTTTTCCTTGCTTTCGTCGACTTCGAGAAAGCGTTCGACTCCGTGAAGTGGAGCGCACTGTAGTCCTGTCTTAGGCGAAGTGGAATACTGTATATAGGTATCATCAAGTCCCTATATAACTGTAGCATCTGCAAGGTTTTACACGACCAAGTTCTAGGGGAACCAATCCCAATGACTTCAGGAGTCAAGCAGGGCTGCCTCCTGTCACCGCTGCTCTTCATTGTCCTACTCGACGACGTCATGCGGAAGGTAACTCAAACATCTAGGGGCATCCCATGGAACAAAAACTCGCACCTGGAGGACCTTGACTATGCAGACGACATAGTGTTGATTTCGTCTTCACTGACCGTTCTCTAAATGAAGCTGGACTCATTACGAGAGGAAGCTCGAGATAAGGGTCTACGAATCAACACTAGGAAGACCGTCGAAATGCGAGTACAGTCTTTGGAAAACAGACCCATCAGACTCAATGGTACGCCACTGGAATCTGTCGCAAAGTTTACATATCTCCGCAGCACCATGACCAACAGCGGCGACTCTGATGATGACGTCGACGCGAGGATCAACAAAGCGAAAGGTGCCTTTACCCAGCTAAAACTTGTGTAGGATTCGAACGTGCTCGCCCGGCGGATCAAGTTTTCCCTCTTCGATTCCATAGTGAAGTCTGTTTTGCACTTCGGCTGCGAGACTTAAAAGGAGACAAAGAATCTGACGAGCAAGCTACAAGTGTTCGTCAACAAATGCCTGAAGTCCATCCTGCGCATATTTTGGACGAACACTATCAGCAACGAGGATCTATGGAAGCGATGCCACCAAATCCCGATGAAGTGAGAAATCGCGCAACGGAAATGGAAGTGGATAGAAAGAAAGAAAGAAAGAAAAAAAAAAGGGCACACCCTCCGAAAACCAGAGGATAATACCACCAGGGTCGCGTTCACGTGGAGGCCGCATGGGAGCAGGCGGCGGTGCCGGCCGGGCACACGTGGCAGCGCACCGTGGACGCTGAGCTGCGGGCAGCCGGGCTGAGTTGGAGGGACGCGGAGCAACAGGCGCAGGACAGGAGTGGATGGCATCGTCTCAGGAAGGCCCTCTGTACCACTGGCGTATCATAGGACAACAACAAATCGTTTTTGTCCAAGGTACAACTAAAATGTCCTACGGACAACCAATTCCGTTGTCCAAGTGACTAGTTGTCCGAAGGACTTATCTAAAACTTTGTGCCATATAATAAATATTAAAGATTTTTCATGTTTTATTTCACCCTTACGGTAAAATATTTATACAATAGTACCTGGTACAATATAATTTATTGTAATATGTTAAGTACTTATGTAGTTGTGCCAGTGGTCCGATGGACAGACAATAAAGCCACCCACAGTCTTCAACAGTACTCGACCGACTAACGCCGCGAGTTTTGTGAAATCAAAATAACGGCTAGGCCTATTAGCTTAAAAGAACTTTTAGCTTGTTGTGAAGTATCTTAGTACGCCATCTATATTTAGATTTTATGACTATTTTATGGTTGCCCAGTGGACCTGCATAGCGTGTAATAATTAAAGGGACAAAATTAAAAGGCAAGAAATTCATAAACCGTTTAGTGCAAATATAAGAAATCGGTGTGTTTTATTAATGATACTTATCCATAAAAACGATTATGTGTATAAATATCAATTCTGCAACAGTATTTTTTCGTGATACAAAGTTTTACGGTGCACCGTTGCAAGGGGACAATCTGTCTACTATTGAAAACCAACTTTTGGTCTTTTGGACAACCATTACAGAACAGATAAATTGTAAACAAAATGAAATATTTTGTGATAAAATGCTAGATAATATTAATAGGAACATAAAGGAATACAAATAAAAGTCATTACTTTTATATAAATTTGTGTTATCGACCCGGGACTCTGTATGTATGACGTTGAACACTAAAAAGTTGATTCACCCAATTATTCAGAAACATTGTAAGACATATTGCTGGCAGCGAGCGAGCGAAGCGAGCGAGCAAGACCTTTCAGTACCTCTACCATGAGTTTACACTAGTTTACAGTGACCGTACTCGCTAGCGACGGCGTAAATTATTTGTATGGAGAATTGTACTTCCGTAAGTGACCGCTAGAGGCGCTGTACAATTCTCCATGCAAATCATTTACGCCGTCGCTAGCGAATACGGTCACTGTAAACCAGTGTAAACTCATGGTAGGGGTACGGGACAGAAGCTACTCGGACAGGTTAGGTTTTATGACAACACAGAAAAGGATTATTTCCTTTAATAGCCTTTTTCTTCTCAACAGGGTTTTTTCCGAACCGGTGGTAGATTTTTCGACGTTCATAGGAGCATCAATTGATGCCTAAATTTGAATAAAGAATTTTGACTTTGACTTTGAATATTATGAAATGTCATACAACCATGACATTGAATGTTATTACAAAGTAATATTGTGCCTAAAAATAATTATGACCTGCGAAAAAAGACCTTGCAATAATTATTATGAGTGACTTTATTACCTTTAATAAAGTGTGATGCTTCTTGACACTGAATGATATGAGTTTACTTATTAGTCCTTACAATAATTATGACTTAAGAAAATCGTAGCTCCAATTTATGTTGTTTAATATTATGACTTCCGATAATATGACGAAGAAAAATTATGACAGAAAACGTTATGGTCTTGAAAATTCGGAACAAAAATTTTATGGGAGTCATTATAGACCCCTTTTAGTTTCAGTATAATCTTCTATCTATGCTCTATATTATATAAATAAAAATCAATTTCAGAAAATGAAAATGTATGTAACGGCTGTCGTCTACACCTATTTGTCTAATTCTTTTTTTTTGTGTTAATAACTAATGAGAGAAGTCATGAAGTCAAAGAAAAAGTCGTTTTTTAAAAAAAAAATAGTAGTAGGTAGTCGGTACACCCGCGCGAAGCCGGGGCGGGCAATTAATAGTACATTACTGCAGAGGCCGGGACGTAAGGGGTTGGCGGCCGAGTATCTAAGTTGACGGCCGAGTGGTACACGAGGCCGGCATGATACGAGGCCGGCAACCCCTGTTCCGGCCGAGGCTTGTATAGTGCTTTTCTCAAACATGCACCATCACCATCACCATCATCATCATCAACGTCGTCGTCGTCGTCATCATGATGGTGATGATTATTATGATGATGATGACGATGATGATGATGATGATGATGATGTGATGATGATGATGATGACGATGATGATGATGATGTGATGATGATGATGATGATGTGATGATGATGATGATGATAGGCAGATCACCATCACCATTACCAACACCAACACCATCACCATCTTACCTTACCTTAAATAAGCGTAGTGGCAGAATGTCATAATAAAACAAAACGCAAATATTGCTTAGTTTTTTTTTAAATGGCTAAATGCTATGATGCCATAGACCTATAAACATCATGGTGCTGGCTGTGTTACATGAAACAATAGACGATCGCATTGCAGGCCAAGGCCTGCAATTCTGTATGAAAATCCATTGCATACCACTTTGTCTAATCGCGCCCGCAACGTGATACGTCCTGGCCTATTATTTGGAACATAACGTCAGTATATCATAGCATGTTTGAGAAAAAAATATTGTTGGCAAACTTACCTGGTGCACATTGTGTCAACACAGTGAAGAAGACCCAAGATCCCACTTCGTAGGTGTAGTTGGGGCAAGAGACATAGTTGAACAGAACTGAGAAGGGGTTTCCGTCGGGAATGGGGATGCGCCTCACTTTGGTGCCCGGAGGACGCAAGTTCTTCAGCAAAATATGGATACTCAAGTTGCCCAATTCACACAACTGTAATTCAATGTGAAAAAATACTACAATGGTTATTTTTATAAGCAGACATATTAAAAAAACAGTTTTAACCTCCCAAGACCATTTTTACATACATTTTTTTGTACAGTCGAGTTCACCAATATCTGTACAGCCAACATTTCATAAATATCTATACATAGACCTTATGACGGTAACATAAGGTCTATGTATAGATATTTATGACAGGTTGGCGATGCATAAATTGGTGAACTCGACCGTACATATTTCAAAAATACTTTGAATCTAATCTAATACCTTTAAACAAGTAATTCTTGTATATACGAGTATATAATCAGAATCTCGGAAACGGCTCCAACGATTTTGATGAAATTTTGTATGTGGGGGTTTTTGGGGATGAAAAATTGATCTAGCTTGGTCTTATCTCTGGGAAAACGCTTGGTACTGAGTTTTAGCCCGAGCGGAGCTCGGTCGCCCAGATACTTTTAACTAAATAACAAAAGGGTTCCTAATTCAAACACACAATATTTTTTCTAGATCTCATCTCAGGAGGTTAACCTCTCGTAATGCGGATCCACAACAGATTTAAGACTATCTTTTTGTATTTTTTTTTTGAATCTGTAACATTGGTACAATATGTTTACTTTTAGTTTACCACCGACTGATGGCTTGCCTTCATTGCATTTCCAACTTTAACATCATACAAATAAAGTAGCTATTACAAAATCTGCAAACGTGGGTAACAGTATTCTAAAATTGGCTTTATTTGTAGGTTATTAAAGTTGAATATGAAATGAAGGCAAACCATCTGTCAGTAGTAAACTTTATGTAATTTTACTGTACTTACTATTTGAAACAAACAAGACTAGAATGCAGATTTATTTTTTACTTTCAGCATACAAGAGGTTAAATGTTGCAAGGTCTATTCTATTCTATTTTTAACACACATCTGGCACTGTTTACGTTTTCAAAAAGAATCTGGTAAGCTAGTAATGTGGTAAATTTGGGTTTTCTTACTTAAAAGCACAAGTACAATTAATTTTCATGAAGAAAAAGTGTCCTATTTTTTGGGTCTGTTTTGAGACATTTTATTTCAGTTTACATGGGTTGTCACAAAACTGACACAAAAAATTTGTATAGAAAATTAGGGTTTTTTTTATTATTCTTACAAATCCATAGAGTTCTTGATTCTGAGTATGAAAAACCCAAAATTTCCTCATATCAAAAAAAACAGGCCAAGTGTGAGTTGGACTCGCGCACTGAGGGTTCCGTACAAATTTATATGTATCTATGAACATCCAGTCTTAGCAGACCCCTGCTCCTAAACAAAATGTGCGCAGTGTGGGATCATTGTAGATTGGTTTCTGATATAGACAGATAGACAAAAAAATTTATGCTTATCGCAAGTTTTCCTTTATCTGTGCTATAAGACCTTGCTTCGTACCAAATTTCAAGATTCTGAGTTCACGGGAAGTACCCTGTAGGTTTTGATTCCCTTGCTTGCTTTGAAACTATGTGATGTAACTGAATTAATAGTAGGTACCTATTGCTAAATATCATAGGGTATAGGTAGTGGTGGTATAGGTATAGAAACATAATGTTAAAAATAAGGAGTGTAGTATTCGCCAACAAACTGTTTTGCAGTTTGGCGAAGTTTTTGTCATAAATTTAATGTATTTTTTTTGTTGAGATAAATAAAAAAAAAATTGTGGCATAAATGGCTGTATCTTTTGATTGCGTTGGCTTATAAGTTTGATTTTGTCACAGCTCCAAGGGACAGAAGACCTGAGTATTTGATATAAATTTCAGTTTGATACCTCTACGCACTCCTGAGAAAAAGGGTCTTGACAGACGGACGGACAGACAACAAAGTGATCCTATAAGGGTTCCTCTTTTTCCTTTCGAGGTGTGGAACCCTAAGAAGTGAGGGGTCACATTTTATTGAAAATGCCCAAATATTTAATGTAGTATTTTGAAAAATCTCTTATTTTGGTGAATGTGGTATTTTAGACACAAGCATTTATTTTCACTGTACTCAGTCAGTCAGTCAACAAAAAAGCTAGTAGTAAAAACCTAAAAAATATACTTACAATAAACCCAGCTAGTCCAATGTAGAAGCAGTTAGTGCATGGTGGGGTGTACAGCGGGTGGTTAATGTGGTATGCCACATACAGGGTGAACAGCCAGTAGTATGCACAGTTCTTGAATAAATTCCTCATTGGCATTGTTCCATGTGAGAAACGGTGCACAAACAGGGTTTCAAGCAATCTCTTGGCATAGTGGAATGACCAACAAATGGCTGCAACACTATAGAAAAATAAATACATTTTGTTAACCTATCACCATGATCAACAACTGTTTTGGGTAATTTTATGTAAGCACCAATGTTAAAAAATTATTGAAATGAGTAGTAGTAGAATCAATAGTGTAAGGGCCAGTGCACCCCGTCCAACAACAGTTAACTAAATTTACTTATAAATTTATAAATTATATTAAAATCGGGAGAGGGGAGGTGGCTAAGTCAGATTACGCTATCCAACCTAATTTAACTACATTTATTCTACAAAACACCAGCTAAATCATCAATCAAACATACCTAGCAACCATTGAAGGACCTTCCGCAGGAGTTCCATAGAGAATCCATGGCCTTTGGTACACCCAAAGATAGACAAAGAAGGGACCAGCATATTCAGCAAGGAAGACTGTCTTCCACGAGATTTGAGGGCCAAGATCCCTGACATAAAGCTTTGATCCATTCTGGATGTTCAACTCTTTCAGTGATTGTTCATCTTTCAGTGTCTTTCCTTTGGATTCTAGTGTAATTGATTGACGGCTAGGATACATCGACTTCTTCACAGATTGATGAATTTTATCTTTTACCATTTTGATAGTAGCATCTTGCGGCAACTGTATTTTTCCCAACGGCTTGGAGCCGACGTTGCTTAAAACTTCAATCTAGAAAAAAAAATGTCGGAAGTGTGAGGGTCATCATTAATTCATATCATATAACTCAAACTGGTTTTTAGACTACGGCATAGTGCTACAGAAACATACCTCCATTGCGAAAGGTAGAATAAATTGCACACTTCACTGAATTACAACAGAGTATTTAATATTGGTGCTAATCCTAATAATGGAACTCAATCTTGGCACAAAATGTAATTAATGACTATGCTATTTTATTCAACATTAATTTGAATTATAATGTTAATGACTCTGCGGATACGCCGCACCACACGGCCAGCAAATCTC
Organism: Archips xylosteana; assembly: GCA_947563465.1. Lineage (NCBI taxonomy): Eukaryota > Metazoa > Arthropoda > Insecta > Lepidoptera > Tortricidae > Archips > Archips xylosteana. The sequence goes on from OX387344.1 coordinate 11,840,179, forward strand.
TCTTTGACGGCCAGCCAGCCAGCAGGCAGCCACCCACGGACAACAGACCATAGAGTAATATTATATACGGGAAACTACTTTTTTTTTTGGAACGGGAAACTACTTGACAATTAAAGGGTTACCAGGGTCAGACAAAATTAAATAGCGATTTCGCCGATATCGATAATCAGTGTCGACTAGACTATGTGATTTACGACGGATTTTTGTACAAATTCGGGAATATTGTTGTTTGGATTTATTGCTGCAATGTCCAGTATTATAAGCATTGGTTCATATTTCGTCACTAGTATGTGTGTGACAATTACAACTTTACACGGTATAACAACTGATGTATCATCTGCGAATAAAATACACTCATTTGACAAGTAGTTAGGAAGATCGTTTATGTATATTAAGAATAGCAACGGCCCTAATATACTACCTTGGGGGACGCCGTATGTATTAGTTGCATAAAATGACCTGTGTGGCACAAGACATTTAGTTTGAGAACAATATTTCAGAGTCTCAACACATTGGCTTCGGTTCTCCAGGTATGTCTTGAGCCAATCAAGAGCTAAACCCCGAACACCGTACCTAAATAATTTCTCCAACAGTCGCTTATGACTCGCACAGTCGAATGCCTTACACATATCCATGAATAGGACTGTGACAGGTACCTTGCTGTCTAAAGCTTTTAGTACACTTTTAATTAATAATTTAAATGCAGCCAAAGAGGTACATAGACTTTCGAAAGCCGTGTTGTTGCTCATTTATTATACCCTTTTTTTCTAAGAAATTTATTAGTCTATTATGCATCACTTTTTCGTAGATTTTCGAGAATATAGAGTTATTGGTCTATAATTACTCATTTCAAATTTATCCCCCTTTTTATAAATAGGTTTCACTAAGTATAGACTTTTTTAGTACGTCGGGAAAACTACCCTGGGCTAGTGATAAATTCAATACATAAGCATGTGGGTTCGCAATAACGGGCATACTTTTCTTAATGATATCCGTTCTCAATTCATCATAACCAACTGCATTGGAGTTTTTGAGCTGTTTTACAATGTTAATTAATTCATTTGGATTCACAGGATTAAGAAAAATAGTTGAATCATTATTGACAATATTACAGTCGGTATCATTGCAATTTTTAGATGAAGCATTTTCACAGACAGATTTAACAAAGAAATCATTAAAAGATTCTGCCATTTGCTCAGGGTCGTCAACACTTTTATTACCTATTAATTGCTTTTCCACAGATTTGCTATTACAGTTAGGTGTGGTGTACTTCTTAATGACATTCCAGACTGCTTTATATTTATTGTTATTTTTATTTATATAGTTTAGGTTTGCAGTCTTTTGATGAGATATCATGCATTTTTTTAAAAGACGAGCATATTTTTTATACCGTAATTTACAAGTGAATTTCCTACTTGACAAATATAATTGCCTTTTTTTATGGCAGCATTTGCGCATCCCTTTTGTTAATTGTTTCAAGTGATGGAGTTGATTCCTAATTTTTACTTTAATCACTGGAAAACACAGGTTGTAGAAGAGAGTAAAGAGATCATGAAAAACATTGAATGCGCGTGAAGCATTAGTCTCATTAAATACCTCATTAAAACTTAAACACGATAAACAGTCTATAAATTTTCTTATATTATCTTGGTGAAAATCTCATTTCGTACCACCATTTTACAGGAGGGACGAGCCGTTTCTTCACAGGTATTAGGTAGGATTGAGCGGTATGGTCCGATAGTCCTAGATCATGGACGTTAGCTGCGGCTCCCTGCACACTCGTAGCTATGTTATCAATACAGGTCTTTGATTGGGCAGTAATCCGCGTTGGACCGCTTATAGTTAATTACTGACCAACGAGTCATTTTATTTTTAAAACCTGACGTCGCACGCAGACCTCGGTCGGGAGCAGACTAAAGTTCTCGGCGAGCAAGTTAGCTGTTTGGACCACTTTTCTGCAGACGAGGTACGTACACTCTTTCATTCTATCTCGATATATTTCTGTATACGGAACCCTCAGTGCGCGAGTCCAACTCGCACTTGGCCGGTCTTTTTGTTATGAGGAAATTTTGGGTTTTTCATATTCAGAATCAAGAACTCTATGGATTTGTAAGAATAATAAAAAAACCCTAATTTTCCATACAATTTTTTTGTGTCAGTCTTCAGTCAGTGACAACCCATGTAAACTGAAATAAAACGTCTCAAAACAGACCCAAAAAATAGGACACTTTTTCTTCATGAAAATTAATTGTACTTGTGCTTTTAAATAAGAAAACCCAAAATTACTTCAATTTAAAAAATTAATTGGCACACTTTCTTCTCAAAATGCCCATTTACCACATTACTAGCTTACCAGATTCTTTTTGAAAACGTAAACATTGCCAGATGTGTGTTAAAAATAGAATAGAATAGACCTTGCAACATTTAACCTCTCATATGTTGAAAATAAAAAAAAAAACCTGCATTCTAGTCTTGTTTGTTTTAAATAGTTAGTACCAATGTTATGCTGGCACTTCACTTGGCGTATTTGACGAAATAGTTGCGTGTGCGAGAGAGGAGCACTATGCCGATTCTAGCGTGAAAGACGGAGATGGCAATAGCGCAACGCGAACACGCAACGCCAAGTGAAATGCCACCATTACAGAATAAAAAAAAAATACAAAAAGATAGCCTTAAATCTGTTGTGGATCCGCATTACGAGAGGTTAACCTCCTGAGATGAGATCCAGAAAAAATATTGTGTGTTTGAATTAGGAACCCTTTTGTTATTTAGTTAAAAGTACCTGGGCGACCGAGCTCCGCTCGGGCTAAAACTCAGTACCAAGCGCTTTCCCAGAGATAAGACCAAGCTAGATCAATTTTTAATCTCCAAAACCCCCCCATACCAAATTTCATCGAAATCGTTGGAGCCGTTTCCGAGATTCTGATTACATATATAATCGTATATACAAGAATTGCTCGTTTAAAGGTATTATATAGATTAGATTCAATTTAAATTTTGAAATATGTACAAAAAATGTATGCGGGGTCTTAGGAGGTTAAAACTGTTTTTATACTTATGTCTGTCTTATAAATAACCATTGTAGTATTTTTTACACGCTTTATATTAGCTTCACCTGTATGTTTGTATGTTTGTTTGTATGTTTGTTTGTATGTTTGTATGTATGTTTGTAACCGACTCCTTAGGGCGCGATTTTGACCCACTTTCAGGTTTCCGATTGAGCTGAAATTTTGCACATATGTGTAAATTGGATGACAATGCAATATTATTGTAACATGGAGCTGATCTGATGATGGAGCTGGATGGTGGCCATAGGAACTATGTAATAAAATAACACAATCCCGTCGAGTTTGGGCTCGTTTGATTCGTCTTGACGAGCACTTTGATCCCAGATGGTAACCAGGGTCTGATGATGGAGCTGGAAGATGGCCAAAGGCACTCCACAATAAAACGACACAACCCCATCGAGTTTGGGCTCGTTTGATTCGTCATGACGTGCACTTTGATCCCATATGGTAACCAGAGTCTGATGATGGAGCTGGTTGGGGGGATTGTGGGGGGGGGGGGGGTTGGGGGGTCCGGTGTTAGGGGGGTTGGGTTTAGGTGGTTGGGGGTTTGTAAAATGAGGAGATGAGTAAGGGGGGTTTAGGGGATTGGGGGGTTGTAGGTGAGGGGGGTAAAGTTAGAAAGAAAGAGGTTTACGTTTAGTAGTGTAGAGCAGTGCGCGCGCACCAAAGACCAGGTATAAGATGGACTGATTTTATTTAAGTCGAGCAAAAAACCGTTTTGTCTCCTTTTAGCACATGGAAACTCTCACTGTGAAAAAAATGCAACTAAAAAATAAATAATAGTTTAAAAAAACTAAAAAAATACGCTTTAAAAAATAAAAAATAAATTTTAATAAATTTCAATTCACTATTCTTATAGTGCAGTAAAAAATCTTAATAAGCAATTATTATATTGTTATATCCAGATCAAAATTTGTAAACAATTCTAAATATTGATAAAATAAATAATAATAGTTTAAAAGTTTAAATTTTTTATTGTAAAAAAAGCGTGGGGTGCTTTTTAAGATGTTATCAAAATGATAATCCTTGACAATTGACACCATGCACCCCACGCTTTTTTTACAATAAAATATTTTAAACTATTATTATTTATTTTATCAATATTTAGAATTGTTTACAAATTTTGATCTGGATATAACAATATAATAATTGCTTATTAAGATTTTTTACTGCACTATAAGAATAGTGAATTGAAATTTATTAAAATTTATTTTTTATTTTTTAAAGCGTATTTTTTTAGTTTTTTTTCACATTGAATTACAGTTAAAATTTTAATCTAGAAAAAAAATGTCGGAAGTGTGAGGGTCATCATTAATTCATATCATAAATAAGTCAAACTGGTTTCTAGACTACGGCATAGTGCTACAGAAACATACCTCCATTGCGAAAAGTAGAATTTAAATAAAGTAGAACAATAGTACATTACTGCAGCGGCCGCGAAATAGGGGATTGCCGGCCGAGTAGTTATAGATGGCAGAGTGTTAACGAGGCCATCTAGATATACGAGGCCGGCAATCCCTGTTCGTGGCCAAGGCTTGTATAGAGTTTTTCTCAAAAATGCATCATCATCATCGTCATCGTCGTCGGCGTCGTCACCATCATCATCACCATCACCATCACCACCATCATCATCATCTCATCATCACCACCATCATCATCATCACCATCATCATCATCATCATCACCATCGTCATCACCATCATCATCATCACCATCATCATCTCATCATCATCACCATCATCATCATCATCATCTCATCATCACCATCATCATCATCATCATCACCCATCATCATCTCATCATCACCATCATCACCATCACCACATCACCATCACCATCATCATCACACCATCATCATCATAACCACCATCACCATCATCATCACCGCCATCATCAACACCATCACCATCACCACCATCAACATCACCATCATCATCATCATCTTACCTTACCTTAAATAAGCGTAGTGGCAGAATGTCTTAATGAACCAAAACGCAAATATTGCTTATAGTTTTTTTTAATGGCTAAATGCCATGATGCCATAGACCTATAAACGTCATGATATGAAACAATAGACGATCACTTTGCTGGCCTTGGCCAGCAATGTTGTTTGAAATTCCATTATTGACCTCTCGTCTAGCCGCACACCACGCCGCGCCTGCATTGTGACACTTCGTGGCGTTATGTTCCTTATAGTACGCCACGAAGGGTCACGTTGCAGGTGCAGGTGCAGCCGGTGGTGGGGGACCGCCTAGACGAGAGGTCAATAATGGAATTTCATACAACTTTGCAGGCCTAGGCCGGCAATGCGATCGTCTATTGTTTCATGTCACACAGCACCATGATTTTTATAGGTCTATTATGGCATCATAGCATTCAGCCATTTAAAAAAAAACTATAAGCAATATTTGCGTTTTGGTTCATTATGACATTCTGCCACTACGCTTATTTAAGGTAAGGTAAGATGGTGATGGTGATGGTAATGGTGATCTGCCTAGAGAAATATTTCATCATCAACATCATCATCACTATCATCACCATTATCATCATCATCATCATCATTATCATCATCATCATCATCATCATCATTCATCACCATCATCATCATCATCATCATCATCATCACCATCATCATCATCATCATTCATCACCATCATCATCATCATCACCATCATCACCATCACCATCATCATCATCGCCATCATCATCATCATCACCATCATCATCATCATCATCATCATCATCATCACCATCATCATCATCACCATCACCATCATCATCATCGCCATCATCATCATCATCACCATCATCATCATTCATCACCATCATCATCATCATCATCATCATCATCATCATCATCATCATCATCATCATTCATCATCATCATCATCATCATCATCATCATCATCATTCATCATCATCATTCATCACCATCATCACCATCATCATTCATCACCATCATCATCAATCACCATCATCACCATCACCATAATCATCATTCATCACCATCATCACCATCATCATCATCATCATCATCACCACCATCATAATCATCATCATCATCACCATCATCATCGTAACCATCATCACCATCACCATCATCATCATCATTCATCACCATCATCATCATCATTATCATCATCATCATCATTCATCACCATCATCATCATTCATCATCATCATCATCATCATCATCATTCATCACCATCATCATCAATCACCATCATCATCATCACCATCATCATCATTTATCACCATCATCATCATCATCATCACCATCATCATCATCATCATCATCATCATTCATCACCATCATCATCATCATCATCATCATCATCATCATCATCATCGCCACCATCACCACCATCATAATCATCATCATCATCACCATCATCATCGTCACCATCATCACCATCACCACCATCATCATCATCATCATCATCACCATCGTCATCACCATCATCATCATCACCATCATCATCTCATCATCATCACCATCATCATCATCATCATCTCATCATCACCATCATCATCATCATCATCACCCATCATCATCTCATCATCACCATCATCACCATCACCACATCACCATCACCATCATCATCACACCATCATCATCATAACCACCATCACCATCATCATCACCGCCATCATCAACACCATCACCATCACCACCATCAACATCACCATCATCATCATCATCTTACCTTACCTTAAATAAGCGTAGTGGCAGAATGTCTTAATGAACCAAAACGCAAATATTGCTTATAGTTTTTTTTAATGGCTAAATGCCATGATGCCATAGACCTATAAACGTCATGATATGAAACAATAGACGATCACTTTGCTGGCCTTGGCCAGCAATGTTGTTTGAAATTCCATTATTGACCTCTCGTCTAGCCGCACACCACGCCGCGCCTGCATTGTGACACTTCGTGGCGTATTATAAGGAACATAACGTCAATATTTCATAGCATGTTTGAGAAAAATATTTTTTCTCAAACATGCTATGAAATATTGACGTTATGTTCCTTATAGTACGCCACGAAGGGTCACGTTGCAGGTGCAGGTGCAGCCGGTGGTGGGGGACCGCCTAGACGAGAGGTCAATAATGGAATTTCATACAACTTTGCAGGCCTAGGCCGGCAATGCGATCGTCTATTGTTTCATGTCACACAGCACCATGATTTTTATAGGTCTATTATGGCATCATAGCATTCAGCCATTTAAAAAAAAACTATAAGCAATATTTGCGTTTTGGTTCATTATGACATTCTGCCACTACGCTTATTTAAGGTAAGGTAAGATGGTGATGGTGATGGTAATGGTGATCTGCCTAGAGAAATATTTCATCATCAACATCATCATCACTATCATCACCATTATCATCATCATCATCATCATTATCATCATCATCATCATCATCATCATTCATCACCATCATCATCATCATCATCATCATCATCATCACCATCATCATCATCATCATTCATCACCATCATCATCATCATCACCATCATCACCATCACCATCATCATCATCGCCATCATCATCATCATCACCATCATCATCATCATCATCATCATCACCATCATCATCATCACCATCACCATCATCATCATCGCCATCATCATCATCATCACCATCATCATCATTCATCACCATCATCATCATCATCATCATCATCATCATCATCATCATCATCATCATCATCATCATCATTCATCATCATCATCATCATCATCATCATCATCATCATCATTCATCATCATCATTCATCACCATCATCACCATCATCATTCATCACCATCATCATCAATCACCATCATCACCATCACCATAATCATCATTCATCACCATCATCACCATCATCATCATCATCATCATCACCACCATCATAATCATCATCATCATCACCATCATCATCGTAACCATCATCACCATCACCATCATCATCATCATTCATCACCATCATCATCATCATTATCATCATCATCATCATTCATCACCATCATCATCATTCATCATCATCATCATCATCATCATCATTCATCACCATCATCATCAATCACCATCATCATCATCACCATCATCATCATTTATCACCATCATCATCATCATCATCACCATCATCATCATCATCATCATCATCATTCATCACCATCATCATCATCATCATCATCATCATCGCCACCATCACCACCATCATAATCATCATCATCATCACCATCATCATCGTCACCATCATCACCATCACCACCATCATCATCATCATCATCATCACCATCACCATCATGATGACGACGACGATGATGATGATGATGATGATGGTCCATGTTTGAGAAAAGCACTATACAAGCCTCGGCCGGAACAGGGGTTGCCGGCCTCGTATCATGCCAACTTAGATACTCGGCCGGCAACCCCTTAAGTCCCGGCCTCTGCAGTAATGTACTATTTCTCAAACATGCTATGAAATATTGACGTTATGATCCTTATAATACGCCACGAAGTGTCACAATGCAGGCGCGCGGCGTGGTGTGCGGCTAGACGAGAGGTCAATAATGGAATTTCATACAACATTGCTGGCCAAGGCCAGCAAGTGATCGTCTATTGTTTCATACCATGACCACAGATTACTTAATAGTTACTTCGTAACAGATACTGCATCCCGTACAAAATCTTGGTACTTACCGCGATTGTAGCCACAGATTATACTACTCCGTCTCCTTAAGAATGTGTGCGTGCCGACAGTGACAAGGGCTGGCAGTTTGGATTAAATTTTTTTTTTCTACATGTTGTTTTACCATTTTGTCGGGATAATTGCTATATATTATATCCATGCAAACTTTCTAGCACTAATATTCTTTAAGCTAAGCCACGGACGGACAAAGAGACAGACGGTCATGGCGAAACTATAAGGGTTCCGTTTTTGCCATTTTAGCTCTGGAATCCTAACAAAAAAGGATATTTATTGTAATGCGCAGAACACATTGCCATGCTCATAGTACCCTAGCGTTATACTAAATACGAAGGTTAACTTTCGAACTTCGCATCGTGCCATCTCGCTCACGCTTATAGCTTTTTATAGAAGAGTAAGAGGGACAGCACGATACGAACTTCCAAATTGTTATATTAGCTATTAATTCTAGCATAGTCATATTAAAATTTGCCCCCTGTTTCACCATTCACTTATAAAAGTTCAGGCGGCATATTTTTTCCGTGGAACACGAATGAACGTGCGTCGGCGCGCGCTTGTGACAACCTACTGGAATTTCGATCGCAGGCGATCGTCCCCGCGGTAGGTAAATATCGCGCGTAAGTACATGGCATGCATGAGGCCTGCCATGACGTTTATAGGTCTATGGCATCATAGCATTTAGCCATTAAAAAAAAACTCTAAGCAATATTTGCGTTTTGGTTCATTATGACATTCTGCCACTACGCTTATTTAAGTTAAGGTAAGATGACGATGGTGATGTTGATGGTGGTGATGGTGTTGATGATGGCGGTGATGATGATGGTGATGGTGGTTATGATGATGATGGGTGATGATGATGATGATGATGGTGATGTTGATGGTGGTGATGGTGTTGATGATGGATGCACCGTTTTCAAGATATTTGACAAAAACACCGGTGGGTGGGGTTGGGGAGGGCTTTGGGGGGGGGGGGGTGAGGGTGCGGGGGAGGGGGTGTGGGGGTGTCAAAGGGGGATGAAAATTTCATTGATTTTGCCGTAGGATGCACCGTTTTCAAGATATTTGACAAAAACACCGGGGGGGCGGGGGGGGTTTAGGGGGAGGAGGTGCGGGGTTTTTTGAAGTAAAACTTCTATAGGCAAGCTTGACTTGGGAGTACGGTGGTGTGGTGAATGTGAACGCGGTTGTGCGGATGGGGTCTGGGGGGGGGGCTGCAGGGGGGGGGTATTTTTTTTTTATATCGAGGAACTAAGGAGAGCCATAATTGATGAAAAAGCAAATAGGATAAAAAAAATAAGCTGCCCAAATTTCTAATTCCACGCGGACAGAGTCGCGGGCAAAAGCTAGTAAATTAATAAAATGACAATGAATTGATAAATAGTATAGATTTATTATAGAGTAGCAGAATAAGTAAATAAATAAACTAAGTTACAATAAAGAAAAATAAATAAATAAATAAATAAATATCACGGGACAATTCACACCAATTGACCTAGTCCCAAAGTAAGCTTAGCAAAGCTTGTGTTATGGGTACTAGGCAACGGATAAACATACTTATATAGATAGATACATACTTAAATACATATTAAACACCCAAGACCCGAGAACAAACATTCGTATTTTTCATACAAATATCTGCCCCGACACGGGAATCGAACCCGGGACCTCAAGCTTCATAGTCAGGGTCTCTAACCACTAGGCCATCTGGTCGTAAAAAAAGTAAACGGAGAAGATATGTTTAAAAACAACAGGCTGGCATATCAATGTATGGGTGCTGGTTTTTACGGATAGGATTTTTGGAGCGTTAAGAAGTGATCCTTCAGCTTGCGCTTGAAGGTGTACCTACTTGACGCTCCTTGGATAGGGGGAGGAATATCATTCCAGCACTTAGACGCCGCAAACTTAAAACTTCCACGGAATGCCGCTGTCCGGTGTTTAGGCACAAGAACCATAGCACTCCTGCGCTCACTCTGTTGAGTCTGTTGATCTTGCTATCGGTACGAATAAACGTCAAAATCCCGCTGTCATTGTGTTGCATTTGTGCCGTTGTGTCACGGTTGTGTACGTGACCTCAACTCTGGTGGCGTTACCTATAGTTATATTAAACAAAGTATCGATCCAGGCTCTACACTAATAAAGTGCATTTTAAAAATTAACGTGATACTATGAATGATAGTTTTAAATATTACATTGGTTGGCAGGCGCACTCAATGTCGGCCATAATATCATTCGCCTTATTAGATATAGCGGGTTTAAGGCCACAACAAACCTGGAGTGCGGGACGCCGACGGAGCGTGCCCAGCGCAGTCAATAACACTGAATCAAATACGGTGTGCCACGCTGCCGGTGCGAATCACCGTATATTTGATTCAGTGTTATAGAGCGCGCTTGGCACGCTCTGTCAACGCCCCGTGCTCCCGGTTTGTGGTGGCCTTTAAGGTGAGGTTAATCAAAACAAAATCCTTTAATGATATCTTACAATGAAAAGTAAATTGTTAAATTAAATTGATCATGTCACCGTAACGGATAAATACCACAGGTAGCCAAAGCAGTAATGTTTATTTAATATCGACACGAACGAACGAGAACCAACGAACGTCCGATTCCGATAGCCAGCACTGAAAAACGTTCGTTGGCTTGGTGTGTACGCACCTTATGGCAAATAAATCTTGCTCATATCACCATCAGAGTGTTTGAGATTCAGAGCGATCAATTACGATCATTTAGTTATTCATTTTATTACGAACTTACCCCTAAAAAGGATTTCTTCTGGCCGACCTAGTTTAAGTGTAAGGCACGTGTAAGGGAGAAAACAAAGTTGGCTTCCATTTATTACATTGGAAAAATTGTCAAGATTTCATATTTCTAAGACTATAATTTGATTTGTTCTGTGTATTCTATTTGGAAAGGAGCTATTCATTTATTACGTAAGACGATTTTTGCCAGTTTTTGACCCCCTCCCCCCCTTATGTAAGAAAAAAATAGAATCGGCCGACCCCCTCCCCCCCTGTGTAATATTTATTACGTAAGAATCTAAAGGAAAAAATTCATATTCATATTCATTTATTCATTCAGAATCATGTTCATTACATTAATAGAAGGTAGTTTTACAAGATGGCAGGTACATGACACCCTGTCAGGGCATAGAATGTCAATTTATTCTAACAATATACATGCATGGATAAATTATTTTTTGTCAATACAATTTATGTTAAATAATAATTCAGAAAAATAAAAATATTAATAAAAAAATAGCATGAAATAGCTTCGGCGGCATGAAAACGTCCCGAAAAATATAAGCCAACTTGGCTATGTCATTTGCCTCCCTTCAGTTTGAATGACGTAACGCGATCGTAATATGAAGCTGTCAAAAGAAATTTGTGGACGTTTTGTATCGCAATGTTTGCTACTGACACTCTATCTAGTGCATAAATAATCAACTTTGATTTTATTTTCGAATTTTTCTTGCCATGGAAATCGTTTACCTATAGGGTCAAGGAGGGTACAGTCGCTAGGATTTTTTCAACGGGCTATAGGATGAAAAGTATAAGTGCCTAAAATATTTTTTGTAGGCACAAAGCAGCGTTTATTATTTAAGTTTTATATGTAGTAAATAGATTTCCAATTACTTTCACCAAAAAAGAGATAACGAGCTTTTTTAAAAAAATGGGAATCGAGCCACTGTGTACTGCTATAGGTACACAGTTGCTCTAACAGTGCATACTGGCTCGAGCTACTGTGTACTACCCCTGTATACAGTGGTTCTAACAGTACACAGTGGCTACGGATGGAATAGAGCCGCTGTGTACTACCCCTAGTACTAACTTTTATTTTATTAGCAGTCATTTGGTTTTAAATTTGAAGTTCTAAGAACAATGAACAACATTTTTTATTCGAATTTATTAAATTAAACTGTCGGTATTATTTTTATAAGTTCATACGTACATAGTGGCTCGTGAGCCACTGTGTACGTCTCCGAAACGAGCTACTGTTGACCCTGACGCCATTTTGGAATCAAGATCAAACTAGAAACAAACGCATAGACCTAGAGCAGTGTTTCCCAACCTGAGGTCCGCGGACCCCTGGGGGTCCGCGAGTATATATATGGGAGTGCGCGGTGTCATCTCTGGACCATACATAAATGCCAATAAATCTCGTAATCCGAATTAATTTGCTGTTTATTTTATTAAGGGGCTGAAAAAGGTTGGGAAACGCTGACCTAGAGATTGAATTGGGGATGTCTAAAAAAAAATACCCATGGTTTTTATATTTTTTTTGTATAGAAAAGTCAATTATAAGAAACTAATTTCAATATTTTGTCATTTAGTTCTCTACTTTTTTCAAAATTAATTATTGAAACTATTTTAGTTGATGACGTCAGATTATAATTGAGGGCTCCCACAATGCCAAATTTCTAAATCTATCTAAATGCGTACGATAAGGCAACCCCTTTAATTATTTTTTGCGTAGTGGTACACTATACACTGTGTCACTTTACTGGCACTGTCAAAGTGCTAGATGTCAGACAGCGGGTCCAAATCAAATTCCGTAGTATAATCCACGCGTAAATTGTGAAGAATTCTAACCACACAGAATAAAGTACGACTTGGACCGGTCACGCAATTTACACCAATGTCAAATGAAGGTCATTGCTTATTTGTTATATTATAAATTAATTACATAATATTAAAATTAAATAACTACAGAAAACGAGTTAAAAAGCATTTATCTCGAAATGGTTTTCGATTTACTATACATTGCAAAAAAATAGACATCCCCAATTATCAGTCAATACTAAGTAAATTAGACACACTTTTCGACAAAAACAACAGTTATTAAGAATCTCACACTAGTTTAATTAAAAAGGGAAGTGAGTCTTACGTGAAAATGTAAATTCAGCCGGGTAAAAAACGGAACACGTCATTACTCACCGCACGGCGCCAGAGCGGCTCACGGACTAGTTCATACACGATCGCGTGTCAAGCGCTTCTCACTGACGTAGAGGAAAATGCGTAGAGGAAATGACGTAGATGGAAATGATAAAGCTCTTTTCTTTCCCTTTCCAGCACAATGCATTCGAGCGACTATTCCCTCCGAGTAACTGTACCCTCCCTGACCCTACACATATTATCCGAGCGCGCGCTTTTTCAAAGTATAATCTTAACTTTGCGCTTTTTTGTGATCTTACGTAAGAACTATCAAGACCCCCTCCCACCCCCTTGTAAGAAAGAATAAGAAATGGTCGACCCCCTCCCCCCTAAATCGTAATAAATGAATGGCCCCAAAGAGGAAGACGCTGATAGTTTTAAATTTTCACTAGGATTATTAATTAATTTATTACAATTTTTTTAGATTTGCTTATTCTAAAAGGGCATAACTCCAAAACTACCACACAATAGATCCATCTACCCATTACTTTAGTCTAGTCACTATTAAAAAAAAAGTGTTTACGTTAACCTGACGTTGACGTTGTGAGTTGGTTTGCTTAGGTGGTTTTGTTCTTTCTTGCTTTTCGATCACAACTACGGGCTCCTTTAAAATCTTATTTAAACCAATAACACATCGTTCATGCATTAATATTAATAAAAGTAGATCATTTATGTTTCTGTCAAGTCTCGTCTCACTCAATGTTATATAATGAATGACAAAATTTCAAATTATGACAGCTCTTTTTTCTGATGAAAAAGGCAAAGGAAAAATATCTATTTTGTGGTAGTATTGGTAAATCCAGATATATTATTTTAATTTCTTGTATTTTTTAAGCATGGAGAAATAAATCATAATAACTATTTTTCCGTGTTCAGGAGGCAAAACTCTTTCGATTCCTGTAGTAATTTTCAGGTGTCAAAAAAATGAAATCTCGTCAATTGCCTATAGTGTAATGTGTAATGTAGTTTTATGCACTTTGATAGTTGCTGTGACAATATGGCAGACGCCTTATTTTATTTTTAATATTTTTAGTGTTGGTACCACGTAACAGATGTCTGGTTTGTGTGTGTGTGTTGGTGAATCAGTCATTATTTGTGTGCAGTGTAATGGCGATTTGTGAACAATAGTTATTTTGTCTGAAAAATATCGTTTATAGTACTAAAATTCGTCATATTAGACGTGAAAATTAAATACTAACATTACCAAAATGCGTTCAGTTTTAGAACTAGGGGCAAGTGTCCCAGCCTTTTTAGGAAAGTTATGGAAATTGGTTAACGACTTGGAGACCAATCACTTGATTTCCTGGAGCCCTGTAAGTTTATTTCGCACTTTCGGTGTTACTGGTTACGTTCTTTCAACGTTGGATGATAATCTATGTAAAAGATCTTACGAAACCGGCAGTAATTTGTTACAATAACAACCTAAAAGAGTCGCAGGTTGACATTGGCAAACATAAATAAATATAAAGTTAGGTGTCACGTTTTCTACCATGCTATCAGCTCCTTACACCAATTTATACGGAAAATATGTTACTTTTAGGTATTTCCGAATCTTTTTTAAATAGAGATATATTTTTATAGTATGTTAATTAATTCACAAGATTATAATATGAGTTTTATTGTATAGTACTGTAGGTATTGTATTGATTAAAAAATAGTAATAAAAAAAAACTCAATTTTTTTCTCCGTTTTCAGGGAGGTAAAACATTTGTCATAAAGAACCAAGCTGATTTTGCAAGAGAATTGCTTCCACTCTATTACAAACATAACAATATGGCAAGTTTCATCAGGCAATTAAATATGTATGGCTTTCATAAAATCACATCAGTTGAAAATGGAGGCTTGCGCTATGAAAAGGATGAAATTGAATTCTCGCATCCCTGTTTTGTTAAAAATCAGTCATATTTGTTGGAGCACATTAAGAGAAAGATTGCAAATCCAAAGACCATAGTTACCAGTGGAGAGAGTGGAGAAAAAGTATTGCTCAAACCAGAACTAATGAACAAAGTGCTAACGGATGTGAAACAAATGAAAGGGAAACAAGAGAGTTTAGATGCCAAATTCAGTGCTATGAAGCAAGAAAATGAAGCACTGTGGAGAGAGGTGGCCATTCTCAGGCAAAAACACATAAAGCAACAGCAGATAGTGAATAATGTAAGTTTAAATGTTTATTGCAGTGTTTTGGAGGGCCTCAACTGTTGCCAACATTTCTACTGCTGATTTTAGTATTATTTGGGCTAAGGGTTAAAAAAAGTAGTCCTTTATGTATATATACCTAGTGGATTCACTCCAATAAATCCCAAAATAATTTTCTACTGATCTGTTTGAAGTTGGTGCCTCAGCATGAGCCAGCAGGAGTTAGCTATTCATGTACAGGTTGATTCACAAGAGTTGGCACAAATGGAATGAACAAAAGCAATGTCACTTTGACATTTTTTTAGGAAAATGACTGATGTATGACATTTTCATATTTGTGTGAACTGTATTCAGATAGGTAACACATAGATACTTTCATTCACTCATTCAATCCATTTGTGCCAACTCTTGTGAATCAATCTACCTTATTTACATACTAACTATTGCTCATTTATCACTCCTGCTGGCTTGTGCTTGGGTACTCAGTGCTCACTCAGGAAAAGAGATCAGTAGTATATTAATTTTTTTTTTTTTTTGGAATCAGTTCAATTTTTATTTTATATATTTTTTTCTCGCCTTGTTCGTCTAACTAATCTTAGTTATAATCTTCTACCAAAATATTGCTTTTCCCGACTTAGAGACTTTAACTGTTGAGTCCTCCTGGTGCTTCACCATTAGTTCCTCTTCGCCATATGCATTGAGACAAACATAAATTAATTAATAACGTAATTAATAGCGTAAAAAAGTTTCATAAAAATCGGTCAAGCCGTCTCGGAGGAGTTTGATAACAAACACCATGACACTAGATTTTTATATATTATACTAGCTGTTGCCCGAGACTCCGTCCGCGAAGAATAGGGGCATAAAAATAGCCTACAACCTATTCTCAGACCAACCAAATATAGAGAAAAAAGTTTCATAAGAATTGGTCAGGCCGTTTTGGAGGAGTTTGATAACAAACACAGTGACACAAGATTTTTATATATTAGACTAGCGACCCGCCCCGGCTTCGCACGGGTACAACTATATTATACATTGGTTAGCATTTTCATTAATGTTTAAAATGAAAAAAGTTGTTGTAGTGACATAACTACAATAGTTGGACATATGCTACCGCAGAGTTTTTTGTAGACATTATGATGTTCTTCAATATTGTTGTACATTATTTTGTTCTACCGCTAATAGTTTCGGCAGCGCATTCGACGAAAGACATTTTAAGACTCATTTTTCTACACCTTCGGTTACATTGCTCAAATTTTACCAAGGATCCCTAATTTTTTTCAAAATGAAATGTAGCCTATGTCAAATTGGAAGAATGTACCATTCTATCGGTGAAAGAATTTTTTAAATCGGCCCAGTACTTTTTGAGCCTATTCATTACAAACATACAAAAATAGGTACAAATCTTTCCTCTTTATAATATTAGTGTAGATATAGCTATATAGTTAGTTTTTATACTATGTATTTATTCAACAAAGCTCATAAATAAGTACATACATAACAATTTACTGAAAAATTAACATTTATTTATTCTCTGGTTCCAAAAAATGTATTTAACTTGGCTCTATATCTAAATCCCTAATGATTATTTGTCCTAATGATTGTTTGTCCTAACTCTTTTTATTTAAAATCTATTAATTGTTCTGGATTTTTATAAAATAAACCTAACCTAACCTATAGAGTTCTAGAGGATAATCACAAAAAAGTTCCTGAAAAATTCACGGTTTCCGAGAAAAAAAGTGTTAGGACTAGAGACCGGATTATATGCAAATGCATATTTGCATATGCA
This sequence comes from Archips xylosteana, assembly GCA_947563465.1. NCBI lineage: Eukaryota > Metazoa > Arthropoda > Insecta > Lepidoptera > Tortricidae > Archips > Archips xylosteana. The sequence goes on from OX387344.1 coordinate 11,857,798, forward strand.
ATTGCATATTTAGCCCATTTTCATCTATTGTTGCATGTTTTACCTAAAACCTTGTCATGATGCATATTTTCGCTAGATAAAGTGCAATATTTCTGGGCAAGATAAATAATGATTCTTTGTTATATGTAACATAGCACCTAAATTTAAATATTGCATGGTTGCCTCAGTGTAAGTAGAATGGTTGTTTTCCACTTGTAAAAATATGTTGTGTGATTAAAGGCACGATTTTAGTTTATGTAAAGTAGAATGTTTGGAAAAGTACCTCATTGTTATTGTCTACACTACAAGAATACAAAATGTTAAATACCTGATTCTTAATTTACTCTTGATATCTTACTATTTTTGATATTCCTGATAACTCTATGTAGCATATTTTGACAGTTTTCGTGCATATTTATAACATTTTTCTTGCATATTTGCATGCATATTTCAAGCCTTTTATGTTGCATATAATCCGGTCTCTAGTTAGGACAAACATTACATTAGGACTAACAATGTTATGGATTTAGAATGAGACCCATTTAACTCACAGGGTAAATTCAAGGTAAATAAATAAATAAATATTACTTCTTATCTTACACAAATCGACCTAGTCCCAAACTAAGCAAAGCTTGTACTATGGGTACTAGACGACGATAAACATACTTATATAGATAAATACATACTTAAATACATAGAAAACATCCATAACTCAGGAACAAATATTCGTGCTCATCACACAAATAAATGCCCTTACCGGGATTCGAACCCAGGACCTCTTGCTTCGTAGGCAGGGTCACTACCAACTAGGCTAAAGCGGTTGTTAAGGTCAAAATATTATACATATTAGTATTTTAATCTATTGTAATATGGTGATAAAACTTACCTTATTATGCAACTTATTTCTGTCCATGCATTTTTTAATACTCAAGATATTTGTGACTTATTGTATAGTATAATTTATTTTCCTTCCACGTTTTAAAGAGATTTTTTAAAGAGCTTTTCTAAATACTGTTATGCTAATGTAGTTAGTTAATTGCAGTGTTATTTTTATTTCTGGTATTCCTTCATGGGCCCATTATACCTAATTTAGTATAATGTATATTTAGGATATTGACTGTACAGTATAATTATATGGGAGAAAGATGCTTTTAATCAATACTAAATTTGAGCATGTAAAACATTTCAGCTGATACAATTCCTGATGTCTCTGGTCCAACCTGCTCGGCCCAACAATGCTAACAGCAACAATGTTGGTGTGAAAAGACCATACCAGTTAATGATCAACAGTGCGGCGCACAACCATGGGGACGGGTCCTATCCAGGCCATGTTAAGAACATTAAGCTAGATAAAGATACTGTTTTAGATGATATTAATGAAGACAATCAGGTATGTAATGCAAAGCATAATCTTTTATTTATTATAATTGCTGTTTTGGGTTGCATGGGATAATTACCGCGATAGTTACATACTGATAATTATCAATGATAATAATGTTTAAATATGTGTATAAGATTATGCATATCATATATTGTGTGCATTAAAAGGCGGACTGAAGTGCCACGTAGATTGAGTATTGAGTATATCCAAACTCGAGAAAGGTAATAAATAAAGTACTTTTTACTAAATATTATTTTCTTGGATAATAACTGGATAATTATTAATAAACATTGAACATCATTATCTTGATAATTTCCAACCCTGCATGGTATTCTATGTCATTAAATTATTGAGCTTGCTAAGCACGACTGATTTATCAGCAATGGACCAGTAATGTGCATGCCAATATAGTGTACTATTTAATTCCGGTATCTATTTTAGAATTTTATCTTTTAGAAATATAATAATGTAGTTGCTTATTTGAAATGTAATATATATTTTTTATTTTGCAGGAGGATGGCCCTACAATTCATGAACTTGCTCATGATGATGTTTTACATTCTGAAATTGCTGAAGATTCACTGAATCCTGCAGATTTTGTTTCAATAGACACAGACATGCAATGTAACTTTAGTCCTAATAACCCAAGTTCTATGCAGTATCAAGTCACTATGGAGGATGGGGATGAATTTGACACAGGTATGTATATTTCTCAAAATATTCATGTGCTAATGTTATGTGAAGTTGATTTACTTACATGTAATTAGGCATTTTCAGAAAAAATGTATCCTTTTTTTCAAATAAGGAAATTTTGGGGGTTTCTTACTCAGAATCAAGAGCACTATGATTTTGATGATAAAAAAATGTCCCAATTTTTTTTGTCATTTTCATGACTTTTTTTTCGTACAGTTTATTACGACTCATCACTAAACTGACACAAAAAAAATATGGAAAAATAAACTTTTAAAAAAAATGTTCTTTTTATAATTTACAGGTGGAGTCAGAATATATCCTGTAAGCAAAGTCAATAGTAACTTACCACAGACATTAGAGGTTCAACCTGTAGTCACATCACCATCTCCAACCATTGTTAATTCAACTTCACTGATGGATCAGCCATTATTGGATCAGGTCTTCATAGATCCATCAACAATTATTAGAGAAAAAGCGAGAAAAACACCAAGGAATACAAATAAGCATGTGAAAAAGATGACATCAGCTAGCAGTTTCAACAACTTAAACCCTGCTGCTGATCCTAAATTACCTGCTGATATATTTGCTGATGATGATTCAGTTGAAAGTTGCATAGGTGCAGGAGATAGTATTTTCCACAGTGCACTACAAAATGCAGAATCTGATCCCATAGTGTCTACCTCAAAAGACAAAATGTTTGGTGGGATCAATATTAAACTTGAAAAGGGGGTGAATCCTAAAACATCAAAGAAGTCCAAGAAAGCAAACAAGGACACATCACAGTTAAACCTGGCCGATATTAAAACCGAGCTGCAGGATGATTTGGATTGGAACAACATGTCTCTTGCTACTGTCAACAACAACAGTGATGTCAATAGATATAATTCTATGTAAGTAGAGATATCTTTTTTACTAAAATTTATATTCCTCTCTTATTTAGAATCATTATTTTTCGAATAGACTGCCAACTGGAGTCTATTCCCATCACAATTTTACTCTACGAGTTCTATTCCCTAAATGTTGTGTAGTGTATTAATATTAAATGTGGTTTTAATATACAGGAATAAGAGAGATAACATCAGCAAAAACTTTGAAGAGTATTCTTCCCTCTTTGGAACTAATTCAAACAAGTATGTGTTATGATAATTATTCTGAATAACAATTGCTATTGGCCATGGCCTTCTATAAATATTTATTAAAAGTTACACCCTAGTGGTGCAAAAAATTTAATAATCGTCTATTACTTTTTATGACGTCAACTTTGATAACTATCTATAATAGACCCATATATCTCAAAAGTTGCTCTAATGTTTATTCCTCTTTGCCTCTGCTTATTGATTATTAATTATTACATGTATTGTCATCCATCATATTTGTGTTCAACACCTACCATCAATTAAGGAAGTTGCCAGTATTATGAGGGCTTAAGCCACTATTAAAGTATGATTGAACAAACAAACGTCTAAGGATCCAGTAAGAATGTGGAAAAAGTGAAAAAGTAGTTTAAATTATAATTGCAATTTATTACCATTTTAATCGTTTATGTAACGGCAAATCATTGACAAATGATAAATTTAACAGTGGCGGTGTTATTGTGGTTGGAAATGCTATGGGAAAGATAAATTTTATTGTTCAAGTTCCGGCCAAAACTACTTGTGGTTTATAATGATAACAGTTTTAATTTAACCATTACAGGACTGATATTGACGACCATTTAGACTCCATGCAAACAGACATCGAGTCTCTGAGGGAGTTATTGCGAAATGAGAACTACGCCTTGGATACAAACACTTTAATGGGGGTAAGACTCTAAATTCTAAGCTTGTTAATATTTTTACGTTAACTTTATTTTATACATAGAATTATTATTTTAAAGAGAACAAAGGTGTATTTAATATTGAAGCATAGATAGCTATCAAAATTTTGCAAAAATGTTAGACTATTATTAAAAACATGAGACATACCTACGGTTAGTCTATCTATTACATAACAAAGTAATGTAGAATTCGTTAAATTCAATAAAAAAACAGTCTTACAGGTTCGCGGAATAAAATCAAAGCTGAGTAAAGGAACGCTGCCGGTATGATTCCTACAGCGTCTACAGCTGTGTGCGTTACTTTGTGAGATGTAAACATTGATGTTTGGTTTCGCGCGGTTGGCAGTACCGCGGCCGAGTCACGTTGCAGACAACGTGTAGCCGCTGCGTGGTCTGCCCCGTGCCCCTTACTGCACACACACATACCCCACACTCACACATACACACCGGCTACGGAACACAGACTACGCAATAGACACGATATCTCAATACTGTACTTAGTTTCATTCAAGCTGCGTCACCGTTTGGCGGGATATTTGAACTTTGAAACCGCAAGGAAAAATAAATGTCTATTATAAAACTTTGTTGTCCATAGATGACGGATGCAAGGCTAGGATCTACGATGTCTTTCGCCATTCCTTCCGGTCAGCTGCCGGCAGATTACGTAATAAAGTTTAATAAATAGTAAATCATAGCATTCTTGTACTTGTACATAATAATTTCACATATGTGTATTGCTTAATTAAATAGTACGGGGTCACTAAGGCGTGTCGTAAGAGGCGCATGGTATGGTGGCTTGTAAAGAACTGCTGGTGACGTTACGATGCGACAAGAATTTTGTGATTTAATAATGATTAGGGTGTCTTTCCACTAGAATTGTAAACAGCATTGCTGAGAAAATAGTGAAGCGATCTAAAAGTGGTTAGGGATAGCAACCTTGAACAGCTCTGGTGAAAGGCACTCTTATGCTTAATAATTATAATGCAAGAGAAATCGTACAAGTATGCAGCGCTCGAACTATCTTTGCGACTTGTTAGCCTTGCGTGCTACTCCGCAATACACTCGCACGATTTTTCTCTCACCGTGTTAACTAACTAACATCTATGTATTTGGCGTTGACAGTCAACAGTTGACTGCGTTTATTTACATAAATTACAAGTTGGTGCAACTTTTATACCGAACCTGCTATCGTACGCTACGCTATGCGTCGAATTTCTCGTGCTATGATCGGATCGCGTGTTCGCGGGTTTGGTTCCTTAATCGTGTTCTGTTTTTACAAGGTCGTAAGGTTTTCGTCCATTATTATAAGACTAGTCGTACGCAACGTCATCCGTGTAGAATTCGGTTATCGCCTCGTTAATAGTCTTTGAAATGCGTTAACTATTGTTATGTTTGCCATATATTTTAACTATTAGTTTGTTTAACTATTGATCAAAAAACGGGCTCTTAGTCTTATCATTGAAGTGGAGGGATATCTGTGTCACAAACATGTGGCGTCGTTTCCGTGTCACCTTTACGGCCCGGCCACGACTGCGAGCGTTTTCTCTGTTCATTACGTGTGCTGCCGGTAATCATTGTAGATTGAACTGCACCGCAAGCGTCTCGGTTATGCAACAAATAGAGAAAAAGCTCGCCGCGTCATTGGAGCCGCTTTGTAAAATTTGTCTTTTTTTGTACAAACCCTTGTCATTATGCGATACTAGCTTTTGCCCGCGGCTTTGCTCGCGTTAGATAGAGCTTATTAAATATTAGTTAGTGCGCTTCCCGACAGATGGCGCCAATATTCCAATAAAAATTAAATGTTTTTAAGGGATAAAAAGTTGTCTAGGTCGTTCTCTGAGCTCTTGATCTGTGTCCAAAACATCATGTCGATCGGATGCTCTATGGAAGAAGGACAAAAATACAATCGCATTTATAACAATAGTTGAAGTTAGGATTAGGATGTCAGTGCTTGCCACAGACGACAATAAGTTTTTGTGAAAAATTAGAATAAGTCCTACATTTTATTCTCATTCAATTGGTTTAGTTGTACAGTCAGCATCAAAAGTAGCTGGTCACTTTTGTACCTTGTCGCTCTACATTTAGGTGCAAAATTTCATACTTGATTGACAATTGTGTTATTACGACAAAGTACAAAAGTGACCAGATACTTTTGATGCTGACCGTACGACGGGACGGTCCTTACTCTTGGGACTAAATTTATTGAAATTGAAAATATTATGTACACAATTCACTGGTATGTCAATCTTTTTTTATTGTTTCAGCTATTTGGGTCTGATGATCCGTTCTATGGATTGTCCTATAACCCCACAGAAGAGAGAGCTAAAGCTTCTAACAGTGGTAAGATTATTCAATCTAATTATTTGCATGACAGGTTTGTTTCCCCAAAATTGTAGTGCTTGGGTGATGGTATGAAAATTCATTTTAAAAGCTACAATGATTGATTTGATGATCCTATCGTTTTTCCCTTTTGATATCCCTATGTCAAACTTAACAACTAAATCTATAACCTTACTTCCTTTAGGAAAACTGTAAATGTTTACTGAGTTATATGTCACATTTATGTTAATTGTAGATACAACAAAACAGTATCCGATGCTTGATTTTGATTGGCTGGTCCGTAACAGCGAAGCATCGCCCGCAAAATAGCCTGTTCCCACCTCATCTTTTCAAGAGTTTAGTGTAATGGTGAACCCATCAAGTCGACATGGGTTGGACGTTTTGGTGTAAAGGGTTAATTTAGTCGCGGTGGTTGCGTCTGTGATAGTGGCGGAGTTTGTGCTGTGACAAACAGAGACTCGTACAGAAAACAATTTGTCAATTGTTAGTCAATTTGTAAACATTGTATATTCACGTTTGTTTCGGCTTCTAAAAGTTCTAAAACTCCACAGCGGTTTCTTAAATGTGAACTGTTCATATAAGAGTATTGTTTGTGTGCATAAAGTAAAGCAGATAAATGTTGTTTGCTGTATCTATTGTTTTGTTGTTAATTAAAGCAAAGAAGCTGAAAGGTGAGATATCGAATGTAAGCGGTGACGAGAGTCGCGTCGAGCACTCCTATGCCCAGGACTATGGTACTAATAATATATTACTATATCCAGTAGTAATCAGTTTTTTACGTTATAAAAGTTAGTCTGCACGTTTGAAACATAGCGTTTATTTTTTTTATTCAAGTATCTAGTAGACCCTTACCAGTATAAAATAAGCAAAGCGCAGCTACCATGATCTTATGAAATGAATATAATTATTTGTTTTGTAGATAGCTTTACGTGTTTTTAGTTTATTTACAATTTATGATAGTGTTCATATTGTACATTATAATTTTTTATATATTTTTTTTTATGTCGCTAAAGTCGATTTGCTGGCACATTTTTTGCGTGTTTTTTATTTATTAAACATAACCTTGCATGATTATTTTTTTATAAAACCGTATATACCCAACGCCCAGATTCGATTCTGAGGACAAAGTGCAATAAATTTGAGATTAACTTGTTTTATTATAATACTACAATAAACTCTGGTAAGTTTCGAGGAAGATTTGAAAACCTCATTTGCTATAGTTTGACATAATATGGCGTAAGGAGAAGAGTAGAGTTATTACGAAATTCGTACATGGACATTAAAATCTTATTTGCCGACACGATGAGGCGTAGCCATTAAAACTAAACTTTTTGTGGTTTGTGGGTGCAATAATGGCAAATTATTTTTATTCTTAATAATTGCATGATGTCGTAGTATTTTTATATCGCCAGAGTTGAATTATTTTTGTAAATAGCTAACTGTATAGAAACAATATTGTGATGTCTGCAGTCTATACGCTAAGGTAACCAAGTGAGGTTTGGTTGTACACATTTAGTTAGTTACCTAAGCTCATAGATTGACCATAGAATTTAAATTTTAGGTTATGATTAGGTATAACTACCATAATGCATGATATACGTAAGGTAATTTAGAGAAGCTACAAGAGTAGCCTCTCGTATCAATTACAATTAATTGATGCGAGGAGATGTGATTTTTTTCGTAGAATGTGCAATGTCTTTAGCATTTTGATATGGTGTGGGTATATTTTAATATGCATAAAGTTAAAATCCATTTTTTATTTTTAAATATCGTATCTCAAATCATTTTGTGTTATTTTGTTCGCCGCCTCATGCTGGTTTAATCGTCTGCTTGAAAAGTACAAACGATACTAAACATTTTTTTTCTTGGGCATATTTCAGCTGAGGGGAATCAGCTTATGTCGTATACAGGGAATATGATTCCGTGCCTTGAGGATATGAACCTTGAGTTGTTGGAGAACTCGCAGGAGGCAACTGCATCGCCGAGTCCGAGTCAGAGCCCTAGCAACTGCACCCTAAACACGCCTCAGGTGCAGATCGCCAGTCCGGCCTTTCCGCAGAAACCATGAGCCCGCGCCCGCTTGCGCTGCTAATATTATCTGAAAGTTAAGAATGCAAGCGATTTATCAACTATTATGGGGAACGAGCTAAAAGCCCCCGTCCGAATTGGACTGGTCTAACTGTATCCCCTAGGTAATGGGTAACTTCCGACTTTCCCTTTTGTATCCCATGAGGTATTTGAGATTAAAACCCCATTTAATATATTTTTGGGGATACAACTTGAAAGGGAAGCGAGTGCAAATTACCTTCTAAAATGATTCGACGTTTAGCTCGTTCCCCAACTGTAACAGCATTTCAACGCAAACCACGGTTATAAATTAACATAGTAAATTAAAACGAGCTCCACGATATTTTGGAATAATGAAACTTACTTTATGGTTCGCGTTAAAATATTGTAAAGGTTGAAATCAATGTAGCTAAAGGGGTTCCCAGATAGTAGGCGAAATTTAATGAGTTTTAATATATTTAAATCGAGTGATCTGCTTTTTTATTAACTAATTTGTGATCATTAAATAGGAAAAAAAAAACTTATTTATTTCATGAGCGTTTATTTAGTGATGCTTCTTTTTAAACTTCTAAATTTTTTGTACGTGTGGCTTCATTGAATTACTAATGTTACACTGGGGATTTATTTGAATAAAGTGAACTTAATTAATAACTGGGAGCTCCTTAAAAGTTTAGAATGCGGAGACAGCAGGTTCATTGATATTCCAGCAAGTTGCTGAGGAAGAGATATTTCTCTATTGAGGCCTTGACGAGGCAGGAATAACCAGCGTATTGCGCCCTATGCCACGCGTGAGCCTTGCCATACCATTTGTATATAATATTTCATTTTCGTATTAATTTTTTTTAGTGTGTAAATTTTGTACAGATTGATTACTCTTGGCGGATGCCAAAATTGATGTCATTTTTATTTTGAGCTTAGCGTTGACAATTTTAACATACCTATTGATCGATGTTATTAATTATACAGAGATGTCAGCCTAGAGCTTGTATGTATATTAGAAGTTTACCAAAATAATATATCTATGTAATACCTACGTTTGAACGAGCAATTCTTGTATAATTATTTATATCGGACATCTCGGAAACGGTTCTAACGGTATCAATAGAATTTGCCATGTGGGGGTTTTCGGGGGCGAGCTATCGATCTATCTTCTCTGGGAAAAAGTGTGTTTTCGAAATTTAGTCTGAGCGAAGAAGAATGTACCCTATGCCAGACCACTTTAGACAAAGTGTAAACAAGTTAGGCCTTTTTTGATTCTTTTTCTAAATTCATCAGTTTAATGAACAGAAACAATTACTTTGCTCACCCGCGACCTTACACTTGATGTCGCGGGTGAGCAAAGCAATTGTTTCAGTTCATTGATATGGACCTCCTCAAAGTAACGCCTGAATCAATAAATCATTCATCAGTTTATTAATAGTAATATTTAAACTAAATAGGTTTTTCATTTTTAATTAAGTAATTGATTTGTTGATTATATATCACTAAACAAAGACAAGATTGTCTATGGTCGGTATAATGGCGTAGTTGCTTACAATTTATCTAAAATAGTCTGACATAGAGTATACGCGATAGCAATGTCATATCGCCGAGTTAACCCTGCTTGAGTCTCACATGGTCTCGAAAAATAGGGTGCCTGTTTTATATCGGACATTACTAATGTCTTAAATGTATCAGTATCAATATGATTTCTTATTGAAAAGCTTGTTGTAGGTATTCTATTTACTTATTGCATGGCTGTATTTTTTAGTTGCTTAATGTTTCTTGCGTTGTATAAAGGCCTCAACTTATTGTTTGTGGCATCAAATATAATTTAAGCCTAGATATAATTTTGGATATGAAATACCTAAGTAATTAATCTCAATTATTTAGTTCATACACACGAGTCAGCTATTAAAGTACCTATTATATTTCAATGCATTCATAAGTTTGTTTTAAATCTATTGCTCAAAAATTCAAACATTTCACAATTCATTTACCTACTTTGATAAAAATTATCCTAGACTTTCCCCAAATGTGCAGTTTTTCGAAAGGTGCACTTTAAATGGATCGGTTCCTTGAAATAGTACACTTCCTAATAGGTAAACATTCTGAAAAGGTGCACCTTTGTGCATTTTGCAAGGCACTTTCAAAGGCAATGTGAATATTTGCCTAAAAGAGAGCGCGGAGAGGCGCGTATTTGTATGTAGATTCAACAATATTTATAAATGATTAAAGTAAACTGTACCTTATCTGCATTAAAACTAACAGGCTAGGTATTTGCAGATCGTGCTTAAATTCGAAATAGCTTAACTTACATGAATTTAAACAATTTTCCCACTTAAGAGTTCATCGGTATTACTTAACTTACAATTAGTAGGTAGTCGTATCGAGCATTTAATTTTCATCTTTTCGTGTTTGTATTAACTAAAACATAGCCATTTAATGAAGGAAATGTTGAAGAGATAAATGACCGTGGTGTTGGACCAAAAATGCGAGGTCCAAACGCTTGTTATTTCGTGTTGCAATACACAAGGACTGAGATAAATCATAACTCTTGCTTTGCTTATTGTTGATAAAATAATATCAGTATCAATAATTTACACTTAGCAATTAGTATTAGGTATACTTGTACAGGCTTATGTTATGTGTTCGTAGTCGTATGTGACACCCTATGACACTTAGGTATCTTCTTAAATGTAATATCTTAATTGAAATTCGTATCGAATTTCGTATCGTGCCGTTACGTTCACGTCAAGGGCGTAGCTGAGCTACCACCGTATCAGCCGTATCAATGATACGGGGCCCTGGAGCTACAGAGGCCTCTAACTTGTATAAGCAAACATTAGTAAAATGTTATCCACAATGTCACTTAATCTCGTGCTTCCCGGGAAAGCTCCCCCAACTAATTTTGATACAGGGCCCCCCTCCAAGGCACACTACGACACTGGTTCACGCTCATAGTATCTGAAAAGAAAAGGACTACACGATACGAACTTCGAATTTCGTTGTAACCCCCCCTAGAAAAAGGTCGAGTATTGCTGTATTAACTTATACCTTATTTATTATTACTTGCCAGTAGCGCGTAGTTGAGAAAAAATAAATGATTTCGTTTCCGTACAAGATGAATAAATTCATTTGTGTAGCGATACATTATGAGATTTGAAAGGCATGCTGGGCTCAAACGATAGATACTTATAAATCCGAAATTTAATGCTACTCGTACTATTTTACTCATAATACTCTTATACACAACAAGTGTTTACCGAAATAGTGATTTGTGATCGTGACACACTACTAACTTGAGAATTTCATATTATGTTACAGGGGAGGGGAAAGCATTTTTTCCATAACTATGTAGCTAGATGCTGCACTACACTTCGCCATTTGTAATCAATCAGGTTTACATACCATACTATAGTACACCTATTTAGATATTTTTAAATGGTGGACGTTAGTTGCGATCTCAGTGAAAATCATTTAACAGCTTTTGTTGTGATACTAACTTGTTATTTAGTCAAAACCTCAGAATAATAAAGTCTCTTTGTTTACATAGGCCTTGCAATCTTGTCCGTCCGATATTGAAATAGTTGAAAGTCCGTCTAGTAGATACCTACCTAAATATACATTTTTTATATCCATTAACGTGGTCATACTTTAACGGTTATATTTATAATACACTCGGCGTCACGTATTGGATTTGGCTTTCAAGCGAATATAACTCTTATCTTTATAACTTTTATTGCTTTTTTTACCGATTTTGTATTTTTATTAAATGGATTAAATAACCTTTCATATGAATCCGCACACACATACTTTACCTTTAAGACTAAGGTTTATAACGGCAAAGACACTGAAATCCGTGGGTGTGCGATTTCCGTGACGCTGAGTATACAATATAAAAACTTGATGTCATATTTTATGATGACATTATAGGGTGTCACATTACACAAGATTGTCGAATTTGGAGAGTTTGTAAGAGCTATGTTAAGTGTTTAATTTAAGTTCCCCGTTTTGTAATTTGTAGATAAATAGGAAGTAGTTTACCAGTGTATAAAACGTTTAAATTTCATTATGAACAAAGTTAGTTAGAAAACAAAATAGATAAGGATATATTATACAGGGTGTTTGGTAGCTAGATACAAAGCTTTAAGGGGATGATAGCCGAGGTATTTTTGAACATTTTTAGCCATATATGTCTTAGCCGAAATTTGATATTTTTTTTTAAATTGAAGACTTAGAAATTTTAGGAAAATACCCAGAATTTGATAGTCATGAGTCAATATTGCCCCAATGAGCGTTAATTTGGAAACAAAATCTTTTATTTCGGATAGTTTAATGTATATTGGACCAAATTGAATAATATTTAAGTGTCTTTCTTGTTACAAAAAAAAAATGGAGGCATTCGAAATTACTAAAAATGTCTTAGGTTGGAACAGAGTAATTTTTCTGTACCATAAATAAAAAATTAAAAAAAAATCTTTAAATGTTCAAACATTTTAAAAAACATGCCTGTTTATTGTTCTTTCTTTTAAGGTATCACTCATTGACATTGCTTGCTAAATCTGAGATATAAAGTAAAAACCAAACTCAGGGAGCACTCGCTAAGAATGCATTAGTCTTGAAATTTTACTAGTAAATAACATGTGAAAAAGACAAGTCTACGTCATTTTTCTGTGCCATATTTAAAATTTCCAAATTAACGCTCATTGGGGCAATATTGACTCGTGACTATCAAATTCTGGGTATTTTCCGAAAATTTCTAAGTCTTCAATTTAAAAAAAAAAAAACGAATTTCGGCTAAGACATATATGGCTAAAAATGTTCAAAAGTACCTCGGCTATCACCCCCTTAAAGCTTTGCACGTAGCTACCAAACACCCTGTATATTTCGTTATATTGATGTAAGTTATTTTAAAAATGAATTTAATAAAAGGTTGAAAAGAACGCAACTATGTTTTTGTTTTGCCCTTTATTTCTGAGGTGAGAAGGAAGTAGAAAGACAAAGTTGTCTATTTAAAAGTTTAAAATAAACGACTTTCAACAAAAAGAATAGAAACATACCTACATACAGTCGAACATAGAACCTCCTCCTTTTTTGAAGTCGGTTAATGGGAAATGGCTTCTGATTTTTTTGGGCTAGTATTTACAATAGTGTCGTGGTATAGTGGTTTAACCTATGGCCTATCAACCAGAGTGCCGTGGGTTAGATTCGGTTCTTTGAGAATTTAGCTAAAAGGCTTACTCGGTTAGAGGAACTCCGACCCAAGCCCTCATTCTGATAGGAGGCCTGTGCCCTGCAGTGGGACGTGTATAGGCTAGGATGAGGGGTGACGACTTAGAATCTAACAAGCGAGCCCTGGCACAAGCAATGTGCCTAAAGCAAACATTGTTCTGGCAACCCTAAAAATCAATTTTGCAAGCAGCAATGTAAATAAAAATTGAATTAGAGGTAACGCCACCAGAGTTGAGGCCACGCACACAACCACATCTCATGTAATGACAGCGGGATTTTGACGTTGTGTTGACGTTTAACGACAACACAACGTCAAAATCCCGCTGTCATTACATGAGATGTGGTTGTGTGCATGGCCTCAACTCTGGTGGCGTTACCTATAACAAGTTTTTATCATACCCTAAATAGAAGTAGGTAATTTACTAAATTGAAATAAAAACTTCATAAAAAAATATTTCTATTCATTCACATTAGCACGAATAAGTACACGAACAAATAAGACATTTTTAAACAATCTGCGTCGGCGTTTGACGTAGGTACAGTCAAGAAAACTGAATCGCGTACCAGGGTGAAACCTCTTCACAGTCAATTTCTCGATGATTTCTTTGGCTTTGGCTTTAACACGACTTTTGCAACAAAAAGGTTCCATCCTGGTACACAATTCAGTTTCCTCGACTGTACGGCTTTCGACAGAATACGCTGAACACTTTAATATTTTGTCACTTTCACTAACGTGACACTTCACAGTATAAAGGTGCGGCCAAACCGCTGCTTAAAAAACGGTGACGTTACGGAATCGCAGTGACGCACCGCGTACTCGTCACAACTTTACTATGGAGAGCATGCGGTTAATTCTGACGTTTACGGCACGTCACTGCGATTCCGTAACGTTTCCGTATTTTAAGCAGCGGTATGGCCGAACCTTATTTGGTTATTGCGATAAAGTAAGTACTAAAGTGTTCAGCGACTTCTGTCTGAGACTGACTGTACATCAAAGCTCACGAACCTAAATTTGACAACGCGTTCGATTGCGTTCAACCCCACTTTATAGGCGTGCAAAGATTTGTACAATGAACCTATGAATGTTAAATATTTATGATAGATAGGTATTATCTAATATATAAAAATCTCATGTCACGGTGTTTGTTATGTTATCGAACTCCTCCGAAACGGCTTGACCGATTTTTATGAAACTTTTTTCTCCATACTTGGTAGATCTGAGAATAGGTCGTAGGCTATTTTTTATCTTCGCAGACGGAGTCGCGGGCAACAGCTAGTTGATCTATAAAATGTTTACCAATCTTATTTTTTTTACTTTGCCGCCACTCTTTTGCCCCAGGACTCGCTTGTTGAACTATAGCGAATCAATAGATACAATACAATTTAACATTTGTTTTTCTCAAAATAATATCTACGTGTCGCTAATCAAATTAATTTAATAAGGAAGGCAATAACGTATAGTAATTTATCCTGATAGGTTATTGCCATCAACTGCATCGCAACCACAAAATATTATATTAATTTCAAGTATAAGGCAGGAAAGCAAGTAAAACCATATAAAAAAATCATTTGTAATAATTTATTGCACTAAAAACGTACAATTTGTACTTTTATGAAGTTATCACAAATATAATACAATTTCCTTTGAGGAGTTAAAATATGGTTCTTGTCGAAAAATCATCACGTAGGTACTAATTTTATTAATAAGTCAATCTTTGAGACTTCTTTTGAACTAGAGACTCGGAGTGTAAAGACATTGATTATTAAGCGACAATGGACACTTTCTAGTGTGCATGCCACCAACATTCGTGAAATTTACCATAACGTGACGAGCTCCAAAGAGAGATAATGCAATAAGAATAAAGACTAGCTGCTAAGAGGAAAACTTCGACAGTTTACACATAAACAAATAATGCTATTATAATTTTTAGACCTACCTACCTACAGGTATTCTAGGTATACATAACCTACACCAAAATCTAAGACCGATCGAAAATAATTCATGCACTGCCTAGAAACGAACGTGTTTTGGAATACCAAATGAGGTAGATGGCAGTTTTGCTTTTTATAGCCATTATCCTTATGAACAAAATTGTGAAGGTGAACAGGACATGTAATGGCGAAGTCCGGATAAATAGACGTAACAAGTTCTAAATTTCGAACCGTTTTTTTACGGGATAACGAAATAAAATGATTTTTGCTGTTATGTTACCTCTTATGGAAATTTATACGGCTATTTAAATTTTGACACTTTTGAATAATATCCTCTTCATGTTAGGCGTGTAGGCGTGTTACGTAACTTCCCTTTTGCCGGCCTCATTTAGGTAAAAATATTATAGGTACTAGTTTTGTTACTTATTAGGTAGAGCAGAGACAGGTGTTTGTAAAGAAGAATGGTAACATTCCGACAATAATAAAAAAGTATTCCGTCATAGGTAACACCATCAAATAAAAATATTAGGTACTTAATAAAAAACAGTGAAAAGATAAAGGTACGCCGTAGCATTGCAGGGGAGCTGTAAAAATATATAGATATATCTAAACTTTCCTTGAAAGCCACTTAGCATGTACTTAAAGCACACGTAACACTAAAGCAAAGAACACTAAACGAAGCAAATCATTCTATTTTCGAACTTCGTATCGTGCCGTTCCCTTCACGCTAATAGTATTAAACAGAGTGCTTAGTATAAGTTTTACCTCACCAAAATACTTCTCGATCGCGTTTACGTAAAAAAATCAATTACTAGGGAAACATGGACAGCGTCTCCGCGCGCGCGCTTCCATGTTTCCATAGAATTGATTTATTTACGTAAACGCGATCGAGAAGTATTTTGGTGAAGTAAAACTTATACTAAGCGTACAGTACGCTTAGTATAAGTTTTACTTCACCAAAATACTTCTCGATCGCGTTTACGTAAAAAAATCAATTACTGGGGAAACATGGACAGCGCCTCCGCGGCCGCGCGTCCATGTTTCCATAGAATTGAAATTTTTACGTAAACGCGATCGAGAAGTATTGAAGTGAAGGAAAACTTATACTAAGCGTACAGTACGCTTAGTATAAGTTTTACTTCACCAAAATACTTCTCGATCGCGTTTACGTAAAAAAATCAATTACTAGGGAAACATGTGCAGCGCCTCCGCGGCCGCGCGTCCATGTTTCCATAGAATTGAAATTTTTACGTAAACGCGATCGAGAAGTATTTTGGTGAAGTAAAACTTATACTAAGCGTACAGAAGAAAGAAAGGGACAGCACTAATACGAACTTTCAATTTCGTAGTAGCCCTGTAACTCTTTGGACAGTCGTGGTTTACAACTTTTTTCATCCTAGTAGGTAACGCATTTAGATATGACAGGTGACCCACATTGACGCGCGATTCACGGCGTGAAGTTGAGGGGCTGATCAAGGTTCGAATAACGGCAGAACAACATAGCCTTTCTCACTCGCGCACGAATATGCGAATTGGTTCGTGCGCGAGTGTGGCAGGCTACACACTCGTGAACCATACGCGAGTGTGGGAAGCTATTATACTTATCTACCGACTGAAGTATGAACGCGATCTCATTGGTCTCGCACATGTGCATTTGTAGGATCTGTAGGAGATGTCTCGAGCTCACATTAGAGACATGAATAGTTGGATGATAAAAAGTAAGAAAGTCCCGACGGCTGTCGCTACGTGCGATACGATTATCGACCTTGTCAACTTTTACTATCCACATATTCTTGTTTCTGGTCCGAAGTCTTGAGGTTGTCAGCCGACATCTGCTGTTGACTGTACGCCGCAGGCACAGCCAGCCGTGAGAGCATTAGGTTTCATCAATGAACAATCTCAATAACAATAACATTAAAAGAACACACCAGATTACACGTTAGAGTGAGGCTCCACGGGTGCGTTGCGTCGCGTTGCGTTTTTTTATGTTATGACATGTCACATTGATGCGTTGCGTCGTCGTACGCGACGTTTCAATGGATCGACGGACAAGAGACGAAGCGGGGGGAGGGTGATGTCGCTGCGCTGTCTCTACTCTAACAGTACATTTTTGCCGTGCGTCGGTGCAGCGCAGGTGTGGCATACAATGCGTTGATTCGTTATGCCGGGGCCACACAACGGCTAACGTCAATGCCCATTGGCGCGATAATTATTGCGATAATTTTTAACGCGCTAAAGTGGACTTTAAGTGTCAACACCTACGGTTAACGTCCATTATCGCGATAATTAATGGCATTTCTCGTTAGTTTGGCCCCAGCATTACGATGACGCGGCGCAACGGAACGCACCAGTATAGCCTCACTTTGCTTGGAATGCAATTTCTTCATGTTTAAAACGTAAATTATTACAAAATCAAAAGCAGCACCATTAAGAAAGGCAATTTTACAAATAAGTTGAAAGCTGGAGTTTACATAAAACTACAGATCAAATGAAGCTAAGACAAACCTAGCTATGCGACAGTGGCGCAGCGAGCACGGGAGAAAAATTAAATGTCAAGAAAAAATTGGGTTTTTAAGCATCAGCCGATTTTTGAAATTACATCACTTGAAAATACCATAGGAAAATGGTGAATTTAAAAATTACAGCTCTAATTTTATAAATTTATCTGTGTGTGTATCGTAAATTAAATTTGGGTTTTGTTTTGTAACAATAAGTAAACAGATTCTTACCACTTTCGAAAGGTATTTTTTCCAAAAATTGTACAATGTGGTAAGTATTAATAATTGTGTTTAATGTAATCGAAACTTCCTCATAAGTGCAGGGAGAAATTTAGTTGCTGGAGTCCTGTTTTTGACACCGTCAGTAACATACGGACCTGGCTTAGTCATAAGCACAGTGTGTAGTGTTGGTAAACTCCCAATAGAACATGCCAGCTCAGGAGACATGTTACGACAGCCTTGGACGTCCAAGAATTTTAGCTTCTTACAGTACAACTTTACCGATTCTAGTGTTTTATCCGTCAGTTGATTACAACCCTGCAAAAACACAAGATATCATTATTTATAAATACCTAAAAATAATGTACCTACTTACATGCTCGTATATCTATTACAAAATAATATTTATATATTTTACCTTAAGTTCAAGTGTTTGCAATCGATGTAATCCCTTCACTATTCTATTAACAGCTTCATCTTTCAAATTGTAACAATCTGTTAAATTAAAATGCTCAATACTGGGGCAGTTTTCCACTAGATGCTCTATACCTTCATGAGTTATTTGCTGGCATCTACTCAGATTCAAAATAGTTAGCTCCTTGAAGTTGAAAGCATATGTGAGGCTGACGTCAGTAATTCGATTGCAGCCACTTATATCTAATACTCTTAAGTTTTGCAATCGCGCCAAAGAGAATCCCGTAAAGGTGTCCATAGATAGTTTTTCGCACATTCTCATGACATCACGTTTTCTTTTAGCATCGCGAACTATTTCTTCTTCTGCTCTGGATCCAAGGTTGATTCTTTGCGGAGTATTAATCTCATCATAACTGGACATGATGGGGCCATCACTTTCGCCTCCTGACTCCACCTTGCCCATACCAGTAAAACCAGCATCTGACACTTTGTCACAATGACTCATCTTTAATGTTTCTAAAAATACTTGACTTTTAAATATAACCTGAATGGAGGTGTCAGTAACCGCATTAAAACAATAGCTTATATCCAATGAACGCAATTTTGGCAATTTTTCTAAAATCATCACAAGTCCAGTGTGATCCAAATTTACAGAATGTATATCTAATTCTTCTAGCAAATTATTCTCTTCAGCACATATCCCTTTACTTAAGCCTTCCTTTGTTATTAATTCACATTGGGATATGTTTAGTGACTTTAATCTTTTAAGCTTGTGTAGCTCTACTATTCCTAAATCTGTCACAGCTCTACACCTTTGTATATTAAGGTACTCTAGGTTGACTAGATTTTTGCAGATGTGAACCAGTGATTGATCTGTGACTCTGCTGCATAAGCTTATGTCAAGCTCTCTCAATGATGTCTGGTGGTTGGTCAGGGCTAGAATACCTGTGTTTGTGAGCTGGTCACAAGAATGAACTTCAAGACACTCTAACTGCAAATCAAGTGTTTCCGAAAGAGATTTAAGGGCAGCACCATCTATAAGAGTATTTGAGAACAGCAGTTTTTTAATATTTTTTGCTTTGGAGGTAATTATCTGTTGCACAAAATAGAAAGTTAGCACACTTTCTGAGGGATTTAGGTTAATATCTGTTCCAACCGGATAAAACTTTTTAACCAAGCCGAGATGAAACTGCAGGGAACAACCTGACAAGTCGAGCTCTTCTAGTGCGGGTGATGCTGTTACAAATCTGTTGAGAAGCGCATCAGTGAGATACTGGTTGCCAGATAAGCTAAGGACTTTTAAATTTTCAAGACTTTCTGTCAAAAGACCCTCTGTCTTTCCCTCTAAAAGTCTTCCTGACATGAATAGCTCTTTGCAACTTTGGATGTTTAACATTTCTAGATTGATGCATTTTTGTATAATATAAGCAAATACTTTTTCACAAATATCACAGTTTCTTAGAGTCAGGCTTAAAATAATTTCCCCCATTCTATCCCAAAACTCCAGTGTCTTACTTGACAGTTCAACTTCATTGAAAAGATAATTGTAATAAATAGTAGACGAGTTTTCAAACATTTCCAATAAGGATATGTCATCGGTGAATGCTGATTTGTAAAATACAACTACTTTATTTTTTAAAAAACAATGTGCATTTGCTGCTTGGTACCAGGAAGTGCATGTTTCACTGGCCGCTTTTCTGTCTGACTTTGGTAAGTATTTGAAAATGTATACTAAAACCTGTAAATAAAAGAAAGAAATTTTCTTTTTAGTACTCTCAAGAAATATATCAAATAAAAATCTACCACATTATATTTACATGGCATACTTAAGGGATATTGTCTCATTTGGATTAAGTATGTTCTATCTAATCCGCCAAATACAACACAAAAATCAATAAAAAATTGTATGGAAATATTCCAATCAGTGAGAGTTTAGCTAACTCTGATATAATACAATGTTTAGTTGGTAATATTAACATTTCAAGACAAAGATTGGCGTCATTGATAGAGCGAGAAGCGTTTAGGTAATCAAATCACGTGAAAAAAATAATGATATGTATCGCTGACAAAGACTTTGGCTAAAGAGACTGGAAATTTGTATTTTAGCAAAAAGTATATGAAGAAAGACCTGATGTTGCTATTGGATAGACTTACTTCAAAAGGTAAATCCATTATAAAATGTTCAGGCGGCTCACTTGTATTTTTTTGAGTTGCAAATTACAAAACACCAAACTGGTTCTACATCTGCACAGCACATATGATCGATATACTTCCGTCTGTCCCGTCGTTGACAATGACAAACTTGTTTTGACGTTCATATGACATTGACTTTTTAAGGTGGTATTTTCGTTTTAACTATTTAGTGGTCAAATCAGTGGGTCAAATACGGGGGGGCACACTTACATATATCAAACTTTTCATGCGAAAGCAGCGACCTTTGGTGTTAGGTGTTTGACGAAAAACTAAATTAGCGGCCATCTTGGTTGACTTGTCAAACTTGTCAGTTGTCATTCATCGGCCATGGCCATGGCGTACCAAATTGTACGGTCAAGGGCTTTAATTGATAGGCCACTTGCCAATGCTCGTATTTTAGCCGTATAATGCAAATCGGGTTTAGCCGCTTATACTTCGTATATGCTGATTTGAGTTAGACGGCTAAAATAAGAATAGTGGCAATTAGCCTATCAATTAAAATCCTTGACTGTACATTGCTATAGGCAGGGGGGGGCACACTTACATACATCATCACTTTTCATGCGACTACAGCGATCTCTGGTGTTTGCCGAAGAACTAAATTAGCGGCCATCTTGGTTGACTTGTCAAACTTGTCAGTTGTCATTCATCGGCCATGGCCATGGCGTACCAAATTGTACGGTCAAGGACTTTAATTGATAGGCCACTTGCCCATGTTCGTATTTTAGCCATATAATGCAAATCGGGTTTAGCCGCTTATACTTCGTATATGCTGATTTGAATTAGACGGCTAAAATACGAATAGTGGCAATTAGCCTATCAATTAAAATCCTTGACTATACATTGCTATAGGTACGCGTATCTATAGCTGTACATCACTACCAACATATACATATAGATAGGTATACATCTATAGAAACGTCACATTAGTTCTTGAGCAGCCGTAGGGAGGCAGCACCTTCCATACATGCATATTTGACCATAGAGTTTGTAACCTTACAGACGTCAATCTGTAATGTTCCATCTTATGTGAACATAGTTTAACTTATTAATTTTATCAAATAAAATTATTTCATACTCAACGTAGACTATTGAATTATTAATTTATCAAAAACTAGCATTTTATTACTAAAGTATCCGAATGCGAAAGTATCCGAACACCTGACCGTGAGAGGTCAATGTACGAGGCACGTGTAACCTTCAAGCTAATTTTGGATTAAAGAAAATGCAGCTAAAACATATGTGATCATAGTTTTAAATATGAAAGTTAAAAATAACTTGTTTTACATGATAAAATGATTTTAAACACAAAAGCGGTCATTTAATTATTAATTCATCAAAACAAGCATTTCATTACTAAAGTATGCAAATAAGATTACTGCATCACTTCTATGTACTAATTGATACTAATAATACTCTTTGCATCACTGGCAATACCCACTGACTCTGACGGATCAAGATACGAGTTATTCAAAGCTATTTTAAGGCCAAGGTGGACCTAGTGGACCTAGTGGACCAAGTGGATGAAGTGGACAGTATGGCCAACATGGCTGAGGTGGACGGTGTGGCCAGTATGGACAATGTGGCCAGTGTAAATTTCGAAGGAGGGGATTTTATTATAAAAGGGACGAGACGATGGGAGGAAAAACTTCTTTTATTTTGCTACGAGTTCGGGAAAGGTTCTCTCTGAATTATTAAGTATTAATTGGTGTCGTAATTGTGTTGTGTGGTTTAATTATTTCTTGTGTTAAATATAAGGGGTATTTCAGTGTGAATTTCTGCTTTGTATATTTTATCGTCAGAAATACCTGTGATTTGATATTCATTGCCAGAAATTTGTATATTTGTTTATTTAATATATAAATTGGGGTTTAATGGGATTTTGTGGGTTTAATATAAAGTTTTGTTTAAATTGTGGTAGAGGAGAACCTAACCGGGCTTCGACTAAGTATAAGTCGGGTTCTGGAGTGTGCTAGTCGGGTCATCTTGCGATGTTAACTGATAGATTAGCACTCCCTGGAAGCGTTTAAGAGTAGAATACCACCTATTGGAGAGGGGTGGGGGTCTGTATTATAACTCAAGAGTCGGACCTAATTTCTCCCTGGGTGTTGAAGGGTTGGAGCGCCACAACCGGTGTTTCAACCTCATCAATGTCTAGTCCCACTTATCTATTTATATATATATTTACACTCTGGTATTCATCTAACCCAATCCCCTCAGATGGGTACCAGAAGCACACAGGTATAGAAAATAGGTCTTGAGTAACCTGCTCAAACGTAGGCATTAGTTTCGGATAGGCCCTCTCTTATCAGTTGGAGAGGGGCCCCGCGGTAATTATAAATGTGGAATCCGGATTCCTAGCTTGCCAATGTCGTGTAGAATAGATGGTTAGTTTAGCTGTTAGGATAGGATTATAGGGAATAGGTGTTATTACCATTTAACCAAATATTACCTACTGTTCTTCGATATACTATTTGATGTTGGAGGGCAGTGCTATGCCATCTGACCTACTTAATACTATTATCTAAATACTGCAGTTCTTTATTATACTATCTTGTGTGGTGGGAAAGGGTTACATTCGTAGATCTAATTATGGGAGTCTTGAGACTTTAATATTTCTATGACTGACTTTTGACTTTGACTACCTCTAGTACTTACCGACGGATGGAAGATTTCAGGGTTTGCTCTCATCCATATGTCCTACATTACAAATGCTGGTAGCTGCTATTGAGTGAGTCAAAATAAAACTCAACAAACTCACTATGAATATTTATTTGCTGGAAAGTAGAATCTCCTTTGAAGTCGGCGGTCGTCCCTGGTGAAATAACCTTGGATCATCTGGTCCTGTAGTGGCTAGTTATACTTACTAAATCTAAAAGGTAAAAGTCTTACCAAACTCTATATTTACAAACCGTCATTCTGACTATAACTGAGGCAGATGCAAGTTAGTGGTTTACCGGTACCAAAGGATCTGGTAACTGCTCATTAGTCTTTATGATAAACCATCGAAGTCTACATTTACTACTGAAGTTCGGCTAAGCTATTGCAGAGGCAATGTGATCACAGGTTGGATCCAAGAACGGCCACAGGCTGTAACTAACTTCCCTTTGAATACCCTCTTAATTAATATAATGTTATGTTCTTATTACCTAAACAAGGAATAAGGTAGTATGCTTCTTCTAAGCCAGTGGGAGAGGCTTGTCCAAGTCTGGATGACGGGAGCCATCTCTAGAGACGGGGAGTCATGGGTCTCTAGACTCAGCCACTAAATAAAATACCTTTACCTAATGAACATATCATAGACTATGGACATACGACTCTTATGACTATAGGAAATTATCATCTTCACTTTATTCGTCATTAACATATCTCTATTATAAACTAGATTATAAGACTATAGGCAATTGACATCTTCATTTATTCATCATAAACATATCTTTATTCTAAACGTAAACTATATGACTATCAATTCCTTTCCCATACCTATACTAAAAGTTCTGAGGGTTATTTTACGGACACAACGTGGGTTCCTTATCTTAGACCGCTAACGATCACTTGGCCAATTTTGTGATGTGAACAAGGTAAATCAACTAGGTATTTCAGGTAGTGTGGTAGGTGAGGGCTCATACATATAGATATATATAGAGACATACATATAGGTGTAGGTAGCCATACATAGGTACTATAGGTAGATAGACTTCATACGAAGGTAGATGCACATAAGCGTATACATAAGTTTTAATACGTAGATAACGATAGGATATCTAGTTGGGATAAAATAATTCAAGAGCTTAGGAGTAGTGGTAGGGGGGGGGGGGGTGTTACAATTGGATGCCGAATGGACCAGGATCTAAGTTTGAATAATTATTACTATTTATTTTACTATGCTTGTACAATTCTTTATCTTTCCACTCTTATTTCATTAAGTCTAAAAATAAACATAGCTTCTTTGTTACATTATGTGATTAGAGTCAAATTTATTCATGTTACATTGCTTGTAGGAATAGTATACAGTTGATTTTGCCTTGTTTACAATTGTTGCGGTGAAAGCGGAAGTATATACGGGAAGAATTCATAGTCATTGTATTATTCTAAAGCTGTGGTTTGAAGTCTTCTCTTGTCGGTGCGCCACCCTTTCTACATGTTGTCCTGAAAAATATAATAAAAAGAAAGTTAGTTTCAACAACTATAGTCTATAGGTAAAGACGGTGATTGACAAGAAGGTGAAGAGAAAATAAAAACAATATTATATTAAATACAGAGATTTTATGAGTTTATTAAATTAAAGATGAATAAGGTGGGTTTTGTTCTGAGAATTGGTTTAATCAATTTAGCAGATCTAGGAAATTATTCAATGATAGACAGACAGTGGGGGCACAAACTAGCAAAATAAATGCCTTAATAAAGTGAAGAGATCTACAGAGTTCCTCAACTCTAAATATTAACACATCGGTGTCCACTACTTGGTTTTGGTTAATTAAATAGAATTCTCCCGTGGAAATAGTTGATTCCGACCATGGCAACAGGCTGGTGTGATGATGATGATGATGATGATTGGAAATAGAGCATAGAATATTCTGATTAACACAATAAAATAGAGTAATTATATGTTCAGCAGTGGACGTCTTTCGGCTGTGATGATGATGATGATGTATATAAGAAAGGGGGCAAACAAGCATGTGGTATCCTGATGGGTGGGTGGCAATCGCCGCAGCCCATGAACACCCACAACATTTAGGGTATCGCAGGAGCGTTGCCGACCTTTTAGAAAAATAGATAAGCTTATTTTAGGTCATATCATCATAGGGTTTGTTAGAAAGGCAAAGCAAACCTTCTCGTTTTCATGTTATATAACTGTTGTCCGCGACTCTGTCTGTAGGAAGTTTGTTTATTGCTGATTTGTGGAAGTCTGTGCCCTTCCCCAGGCCACATGACTCATATGTTGACTGTTTGCCGAAATTCATCCGGATCAGTTTAGCCAGTTTAGCATAATGGGGTGGCGGACGGATAGACAGACGGACACGCTTCCCCATTCATGTTAATAATATTCATTACATTCGTTAATTTCATTCATTACATTTTACAACAGAACACAGGGATACAGGGATGTTTGGAAATAATTCCGATCCGCATTGGCGATCCCTAGTCTCAAATAGCGTATCTACTGTGTTAAAAAATTTAATTGTATTAAATACTTTAGATGTATGTCATTTAATAACAATGTAGATCTGTTTGAAAAAAATATACCTTGTTGAGTTTCTTGCCGGTTTCTTCTCAACAGGGTTTTTTCCGAACCGGTGGTAGATTTTTCGACGTTCATAGGAGCATCAATTTGATGCCTAAATTGAATAAAGAATTTTGACTTTGACTTTGACTTTGAGAACAGTTGCATCGAAGCACTGTGAAATTCAAGTACAATGTGATATAATATATATACAGCATGGTTTTATAAATAAAATAGGACATTAGGATAGACAGAGAGATTATTTCTTACCTTAGCTTAGTGAAACAATGGTCTACAATATTCAGGACATTGGTAAGAGGAAATGTGTAAACTCGACTCGGGGTGGATCACCTGAAATTAATTTTAGTATGGTTATAAATAAATCTGTAACATGTAGAGCACTAATAATTTTAAAGAACACACACTATCAAAGAAAGTTAGGGAAATAATTAAGAAAATTAAAGGGATAACATATATTATGTATTACCGTTAAAAAGAATCTCGAATTCTCGGTCACACTAGGGACTCTGAGACTTGGAAGGTTTATCTTTGAATTGCGGACACTCCTTTCATCGATTATTAGTTCATAGACAGCTTCCCGTATTTTAATTTCATCAATTATTCATGTCATCGAACAATTAAGTCATGCTTTTCTTAACACTCAGAGCGCTGTAACATAAAAAGAAATATGCATCAAAATTTGTTTATAGTCTCATTATTATAGATAGAGAATAGATTTAAACATATAATTATAGTTATGTTGAGTTTATGTTAGGAAGAAAAAATTGCATTATCACTTAGAATATTGTGGCATTAGATTAATTGGAGGTTATCTTAAGTAAATGCCACCTCAAAAACATAGATATGTCCAAGTCATATTTATATATAGCAGCTAGACAATGTCCTATTTACTAACTAGAATAAATGTGCATGTAATTGTTGACAAAACTTAGGTATATTAGCTAATTGTACTTGTGCTTTTCTGTCTAAATAAATGAAACAATAACAAAAGGAAAAAGGATTTGATGGTTCAATGTATAACTGGGGATGATAGTCAGGATGCGTTAAACATTACATGCTTGAATTATGTACAAGACTAAGGCTTATTTTGATCAAAGTCACGGTTAAAAATGTAACATCTACAGTAAAAATAAACGAAAACAGATACTTACTTGGTTAAATAATAATATCAAACAGGCTTTTCTGCTTCATTGTATTTTCGGCGGAGTGATCGATCATTGTCGGATATTTGAGTTAAGGCTAAATGACGGTTTCTTCAGAAAAAAGCGCGGAGCTCGTGTTGCACTTCACATTCATTTACATTAGCGTGGTACTGTACGTAATAATATTAATGCATGTAAAAGTAATGAAAAAAATGCGTCTGCGCAAATTGCGTCGTAATAATTTTTGACAGCGTGAGCGTAGACAAGATAGAGTGTATTGCATATCATGGTTGACGTACATGGAAACAAGTGTTGCCAGAACAATAATACCTATATAAAGCCTCCCATTCATTGTCACATTGTCATAGACAACTTTGAGGGTTTTGTGCGATTACGTTAAATTATAAATTCTTTGCAGTCTGTTAGATACATTAATTATTCTTTTTGTATCTAAAAATAAGTTTTGCCATAACTAATTATAACAAAATAGAGCCTAAAACGCAAAAGTGATACTAAATAATTATAGCAGAGGTCTGTCAGATTAGGGTATGCGCGCGCGGGCAGCTCTTGTCTCCGGGCCACTTTTATCAAGTCTATGGGTTAGTATGGAGGTGCACCGCGTCTCCTGGGATACAAATACACATTACACAAATTAAATCGTCTTGCGACTAAGTTCTTCGTGCACACGTCTTATGCTTAGGGCACTGGATTCGTTTCGTTTCTTTGTAAAAAATATGCAAATGCGAAGAAAAAAAAATATGCTTTAGAAAGCGAAGCATAAAACGTCGTAAAATATTCGGTATGAGGTGGACCTTATCGGAATTATGGCTAAAATAATAATGTAATCTATGGACGTCTATGAGTATGCGAGAGTGTGTGACGTTTTGTTTAAGCGGGAAAACATTTCCGGTAGCATTGTCAGAACTGTCAAACTGGGGGGGTTACTACGAGATTCGAGGTTCGAGGCTCGGATCGTGCGGTCCCTCTCACTCTCGTAATAAATACCATTAGC
This sequence comes from Archips xylosteana, assembly GCA_947563465.1. Classification (NCBI taxonomy): domain Eukaryota; kingdom Metazoa; phylum Arthropoda; class Insecta; order Lepidoptera; family Tortricidae; genus Archips; species Archips xylosteana. The sequence continues at coordinate 11,885,943 of OX387344.1, forward strand.
GTGAGCGAAACGGCATGAAACGGGGTTCGGGTTTCGCGCTTCGTAGTATAGGGCTTTATTTGACAGATAGTATCAAGTGTCAAAACAATAGGGCATTGATTGATATGATATGATATGGTTATTAACGGAGTAATTAGTTGTAATGTCTAGTAATTCTGAAACAAATGCACATGCATAAAGTTAATAGTATTTTGTGAAATCAAAACAATAGGTCATTGATTAATATGATGTGGTCATTAGCGGAATAACGGAGTAATTGGTTGTAATGTCTAGTGATTTTGAAGCAGGTGTGCTTACGTAAAGTTAAAAGTAAAATCAAACAAAACAAGAGGGCCTTTAATTTCATTAACAAAGTAGAGGGTTATGCCGTCTTAAGTTAAAAATGTGTGACTGGCGATCAAAGTAATAAATAAATTTTGCCGCTGCGAGAAGTCGTCTGCTAGTCTAGACGGCTCAATGGAAACTTTAAAATCGACGATTATGTTTTGGTCAAGCGAGGTATGTGAATGAATAAAATATAATATTATCCTATATATATGTGTAGGTTATAACACTTATAATTCCATTGGTGGCGTTTAGAAATTCTAAAATTAATGGTTCGTAGTTTATCTTTACATCTGGTTATAATTACCTTTCCTTAATTTTACTATGCGTGTAGAGTAAAACTGATAAATTAATGAAATATAAGTGACGTTTGTGAGTCGTGGAATATTTACATAATAAAACAACTAACAATGAAAATCTGAGAGCTTAGGACATAGGGTGTAATTTCAATTCATTAATTTGTTATGTAAAATGGAATGTCACTTTAAAATTGACAGTTGGTTGTTTACATTTTTGATCCCTAACGTGTGTATGTATGTATGTGGAACTCTTTATTGTGCATGGAAACATGGAATTAACAGTTAACGGGGGAGATAGATGTACAATGGCAGACTTATCCCTAATGTCTTATGAAAGTTTAGAGAAATAGTTAATGTACAAAGTAGGCTGAATTGGAAATTTAATCATGCTCATATTTGATTAAAGTTTTATGAAAGGAATATTTAATTGAATGAAAATAGAATGACTATTTGTAGAAATAAAAAAAAAATAACACAGGGCACGCTTGCGTTTTATCCGGCCAACATGTGTTTGTGTATTCTAAATCTCTCAATCTAATAAACAAATAGAATAACACGGCAGGAAAATAGGGATTTGTAATAATTTCACATAAATATTAAACGGGGCTGCGCAGGTGAGAGTAATAAGGCACGGGTATATTACATAATATTCTGATAAAATTTAGTTTTCCTTTAGGCAGATCTTGTGTTTTTGTGATTGACATCAAAATTACCTGCACGGGTGCCAGTGTTGTTCAACATCAAAGCTCAACAGCTAGTTAAATAATATCTAGCAACTATAGGATATGTAGAAAGTTTTAGGTATAGACAGGTGCGAGATAATTATTATTCTGTCTTGAAGAGGATGTTTTCTATATGATTTCAACTAGTGTGTGTATGGTTGCCTAAGTATCTGGGGGCACGGTAGTGCGCCTTGCCAAGCCGGGTAGGACATTTAATAAATAAGTGAATATTCATAGGATTAGGAAACACAATACTATTAGTTACGTTGTATAATTTACATTTTCGTTATATGCGGAGCACTAAGGATAATAGTTACCTTATTCTGATAAATTTTAACAAGCTTACTTATTGTCTTGGTTTTGGTTGTTATGTACAAGTACTTGAGAGGTGCTTACTATACTTGATACTTTTGCATTGTATGTTCATGTGGGGCTTTTTATTCGATAAAAATTAAAATAAATATTATTATTATTATAAGTTGGTCAAGAGTACAGTTGAGAATAGTCACTTCAGGAAGTTCCATGTACTTGGATAGAATATTGTAGTTAAGAAAAGAACGTGGAGTCAGTAAGGTGACCTAAATGATGAATGGTAAATGATGATAGGCCTAAATTCATAAAAACTAATTTCACTAGGCATACCAACAATTGATATAATTTCATTAGCCCTAGTGTCACGACAGCTACATTATGTGTCCTAATTTAATATTATATCTAAAATTATGTATCCTAATGTTTTATACTAAACAGTAAATGTTCTAATATTACTGAAAATTAATAATATTATTCCTAATTGTCAGTAGACTAATAGCCATAAGTACTAATCGTTGTTTGGACAATAAATACATAAAAACAAATACTCAGTTAGGTAGATTAAACCCACATAAGTTAAACTAGGGTGACTACAAGGTGCGATGCACCTTACCTATGCGGAATGGGAGCTCCGCGCAGTGAAAGTGATTGCGGTTGTGTAAATCTGTGAATAGTATAATTATATTCAATGTTTAGGGGTACAGGATAAGTAAAAATAGGGCTATTGAGAACAAAAAATTGGTTATAAGAATATAGATTTAACATGGAGTCGGGATGCTAGAGTTGGAATTAATGAATGGTAACAAAATTTATATTTTGGTTTTATTTTTTTTTTATGTTTGGGCTAGTGAACAAGGTAATGGTGAAAGAAGGATTAATATTTTTGTGCTACAATAGGAGGACCGATTTAAATGCATTTTCAGGTGATTCATTTTATAAAATTTAGTAGGAAAGACTTGATGTTAGTAATAGCTGTTATATAAATAGTGATATTTAGCTTAAGTCATTTTATCCTTGGGGGCAACAATTTAAAATTGACTAGATAGAAATTATGAAATAAGAAGTAATTATTATTAAACAGAAAAAAAAATATATATAATGGGACATGTGTTTTGCTGAGGGAATTTGTATTACTCAAAATGTTTCTAAAATAATAATAATAAAAAAAAAATTACATAAATATTATTCCAATGTCAGGGTGGTATGTAAGATATGTAAGAGGAAGTATGGTTATGGTTATGGATTATGGGGTAGACGATTAATAATTAGAGTATGAATGAGGATGAATGTAAAAGTGAGTGTTGGGTGTGTGAAAGAGATGAATGAACAAGTTGAGTGTCTTGTGTGAATGTGGCCTTGATGTTGAAATTTTATTTAACTTATTAACATTTGGACTGGAACATTACACCTTGCAAACAAGTAACATGGTTGTAGATGTTAGGAGTAAGCCAAAAAAAAAAAAAAAAACGGCATCATGCAGTTAAAAGCCTTCCATGTAACTTCAGACTTAGACACAACATAAGACCATGACTAAATACACGTGACAATTTCGAAGCGTAATATTGTATTAACCTTGAAAATAAAATTGTAATGATTTTTATCATTGCACACTGGCGCTAAAATTAAATAAACTGATATGCGCCTGTATTTTGCGAAGGAAATATCTACGTAGGAAGTGTAATTTATCGAAACCTTATTGTAAGGCATTTGAAAAGTAATTTTACTGGATATAGTCAGAAATAATAGATCTTAATATCATAATGAGTCAAAGATTGGGAGTGAGATGAAAGAGGATCAAAGACTATTCATGCATACATATATACATTCATGGATATTTTGTGTGCTTGTATGCTCTGCACATAAATAAAATTTACTTTTTTGGGCGTTCAGGGTGGGGCTTTGTTTTACGGGGGGGCACATCTGCGAATGATCATGGTCGTTATAGGCAGATGCAAGACCTGGTTACTAGCTTTTGTGTATGAACCTAGAAGGTCTCATTTCCCTTGCTGCGACATTAGTTCCTCGTGAAGCTCTTTTTATCGTTATTCTGGTCGCTGAGAAATAGTTAATGACCCTTTAGTAATTCATTCCTGGTTGAATGCATACAAATTAAATACAATATGACGTACTTTATTGTTGCAACATTCACCAAGCTAGGGGTGGTGTTTTCAAGGGGGGATGGTTAGGTTACGCTGTTGGGGTTGGGTATTTAAGCAATAGTTATGGACGCCGACGTCTGGCATTATCTTTAGAAGGGATGCATAGGTGACCGATTTCAGTCGACAGAGGCAGATGCAAGATTGTGTCCATCACTTTTATGCATGTTTAATAGGAACGAGATGGAACTAGCACAGCCATTTTCCCTGTTGAGATAAGAGTTGGTTCGTGTAACTCTTGAATCATCAATCGTGGCATGCGAGACCTGACCAATCGCTCCTTGAGTGATTTCACTCTTACGTTTGGTTTAAAAACACACCTCACACAAGTTTTGCCTGAAGAAAGGAGGAGAGGCAATCATAGAAGGGAAAAATATTAATAAGTTTAAGGATAGATGATGTTTAATTTAATTTCAAATTCTACTTCAGCTAAATACATGTCCGCTTTCATAGAATTTGGGGGGCAAATTGTAACCTTACAGACGTCAATCTGTAATGTTCCATCTTATGTGAACATAGTTTAACTTATTAATTTTATCAAATAAAATTATTTCATACTCAACGTAGACTATTGAATTATTAATTTATCAAAAACTAGCATTTTATTACTAAAGTATCCGAATGCGAAAGTATCCGAACACCTGACCGTGAGAGGTCAATGTACGAGGCACGTGTAACCTTCAAGCTAATTTTGGATTAAAGAAAATGCAGCTAAAACATATGTGATCATAGTTTTAAATATGAAAGTTAAAAATAACTTGTTTTACATGATAAAATGATTTTAAACACAAAAGCGGTCATTTAATTATTAATTCATCAAAACAAGCATTTCATTACTAAAGTATGCAAATAAGATTACTGCATCACTTCTATGTACTAATTGATACTAATAATACTCTTTGCATCACTGGCAATACCCACTGACTCTGACGGATCAAGATACGAGTTATTCAAAGCTATTTTAAGGCCAAGGTGGACCTAGTGGACCTAGTGGACCAAGTGGATGAAGTGGACAGTATGGCCAACATGGCTGAGGTGGACGGTGTGGCCAGTATGGACAATGTGGCCAGTGTAAATTTCGAAGGAGGGGATTTTATTATAAAAGGGACGAGACGATGGGAGGAAAAACTTCTTTTATTTTGCTACGAGTTCGGGAAAGGTTCTCTCTGAATTATTAAGTATTAATTGGTGTCGTAATTGTGTTGTGTGGTTTAATTATTTCTTGTGTTAAATATAAGGGGTATTTCAGTGTGAATTTCTGCTTTGTATATTTTATCGTCAGAAATACCTGTGATTTGATATTCATTGCCAGAAATTTGTATATTTGTTTATTTAATATATAAATTGGGGTTTAATGGGATTTTGTGGGTTTAATATAAAGTTTTGTTTAAATTGTGGTAGAGGAGAACCTAACCGGGCTTCGACTAAGTATAAGTCGGGTTCTGGAGTGTGCTAGTCGGGTCATCTTGCGATGTTAACTGATAGATTAGCACTCCCTGGAAGCGTTTAAGAGTAGAATACCACCTATTGGAGAGGGGTGGGGGTCTGTATTATAACTCAAGAGTCGGACCTAATTTCTCCCTGGGTGTTGAAGGGTTGGAGCGCCACAACCGGTGTTTCAACCTCATCAATGTCTAGTCCCACTTATCTATTTATATATATATTTACACTCTGGTATTCATCTAACCCAATCCCCTCAGATGGGTACCAGAAGCACACAGGTATAGAAAATAGGTCTTGAGTAACCTGCTCAAACGTAGGCATTAGTTTCGGATAGGCCCTCTCTTATCAGTTGGAGAGGGGCCCCGCGGTAATTATAAATGTGGAATCCGGATTCCTAGCTTGCCAATGTCGTGTAGAATAGATGGTTAGTTTAGCTGTTAGGATAGGATTATAGGGAATAGGTGTTATTACCATTTAACCAAATATTACCTACTGTTCTTCGATATACTATTTGATGTTGGAGGGCAGTGCTATGCCATCTGACCTACTTAATACTATTATCTAAATACTGCAGTTCTTTATTATACTATCTTGTGTGGTGGGAAAGGGTTACATTCGTAGATCTAATTATGGGAGTCTTGAGACTTTAATATTTCTATGACTGACTTTTGACTTTGACTACCTCTAGTACTTACCGACGGATGGAAGATTTCAGGGTTTGCTCTCATCCATATGTCCTACATTACAAATGCTGGTAGCTGCTATTGAGTGAGTCAAAATAAAACTCAACAAACTCACTATGAATATTTATTTGCTGGAAAGTAGAATCTCCTTTGAAGTCGGCGGTCGTCCCTGGTGAAATAACCTTGGATCATCTGGTCCTGTAGTGGCTAGTTATACTTACTAAATCTAAAAGGTAAAAGTCTTACCAAACTCTATATTTACAAACCGTCATTCTGACTATAACTGAGGCAGATGCAAGTTAGTGGTTTACCGGTACCAAAGGATCTGGTAACTGCTCATTAGTCTTTATGATAAACCATCGAAGTCTACATTTACTACTGAAGTTCGGCTAAGCTATTGCAGAGGCAATGTGATCACAGGTTGGATCCAAGAACGGCCACAGGCTGTAACTAACTTCCCTTTGAATACCCTCTTAATTAATATAATGTTATGTTCTTATTACCTAAACAAGGAATAAGGTAGTATGCTTCTTCTAAGCCAGTGGGAGAGGCTTGTCCAAGTCTGGATGACGGGAGCCATCTCTAGAGACGGGGAGTCATGGGTCTCTAGACTCAGCCACTAAATAAAATACCTTTACCTAATGAACATATCATAGACTATGGACATACGACTCTTATGACTATAGGAAATTATCATCTTCACTTTATTCGTCATTAACATATCTCTATTATAAACTAGATTATAAGACTATAGGCAATTGACATCTTCATTTATTCATCATAAACATATCTTTATTCTAAACGTAAACTATATGACTATCAATTCCTTTCCCATACCTATACTAAAAGTTCTGAGGGTTATTTTACGGACACAACGTGGGTTCCTTATCTTAGACCGCTAACGATCACTTGGCCAATTTTGTGATGTGAACAAGGTAAATCAACTAGGTATTTCAGGTAGTGTGGTAGGTGAGGGCTCATACATATAGATATATATAGAGACATACATATAGGTGTAGGTAGCCATACATAGGTACTATAGGTAGATAGACTTCATACGAAGGTAGATGCACATAAGCGTATACATAAGTTTTAATACGTAGATAACGATAGGATATCTAGTTGGGATAAAATAATTCAAGAGCTTAGGAGTAGTGGTAGGGGGGGGGGGGGTGTTACAAGTTGCCACTCTTGTTCATATAATATTACAATACTCTTTGGTCAAATAGTACATATAATATTACAATACTCTTTGGTCAAATATTAAGTATAATTTTATTAGTTTGTCCTTGATCTTGTAGCAATATAGTGCTTGAATAGTACCTGAAAAAAGTCCTATTAAACTAGTACTAGTAGTAACACTAATAAAAGTACGATCGGCCTCAGAAGTCGCTTAACACTTAAGAACTTTGTCTCATTCACTAACGTGACATATTTCAAATTTAACAATATAACTGGTTATTTCGACAAAGCACTAAATTGTTCAGCGACTTCTGAGGCTGACTTTCGTTTTGTTTCATTGTATATACATACGAGTATTATCGTCGTATGTATTCATCTAGTGGCTCCATCTAGGTTATTATTAAGTAACTAGTTAATTTAAACACTTCTCGTAACGTCTGATCATACAAATTGAGTAGCTGATCTGCATCATTTTTAAGGTCAAAGAATGAATGAACCTGCATAGGACGGGAATATCTAATTAATATCTCGGTAGTAAGTCAGATTAAACGTAAGTTAATAGCATTACATGGAAGCATTAAGTACTGCGTACGAAATAATAGTTAAGTAAACATTATGTAGATGGCGTCATCAGTTTGTGATAGCATGTTTGTTTTGTGTGTTAATTAATAGATTAATGTTATTGTTATTTATTTATTTATTTATTGATATAATTTACATTATGTTATGTAGTCTTTTGCTATGTAATTACAGCTTGATGAAATATGTTTCGATTCCATCCAACATTTATATTTCGAATTCAGATTAAACGGACACCTAATGATAATGAATGAAAGTTCAAGATACTTAGGTCGGTTCCCTAACATAAGTATCCACTTTTCTATGCAGTTAGTATGGAAAAGTGGATACTTAAGTTTAGGGAACCGACCCTACGAGTATTAGTGAAGTACCAGAAAGCAGATTGATAGATAGATAGATAAAGACGTTTATTTGGTACTGCAAGCACACACAATCAAGATTAACAAAAATACAGAAATCAGTATAAACTTAAAAGTAAAACATTTTATATTGTCTGTATGCGCTGCAGTAGTGCAAAAGAACCGTGGCTCAGTGGTCAACATTGCTCATAGGAGCAAAACACTGATATTCTGCCCAGCCCAGATTGGCAAAGGATGTACATAAATAATCACGAAAACAAAGTGGTACAGCAAAATTTTGAAAAAAAATGTGTACGTCCCTAATACGAAAAGCAGGAACAATTTTTTCCCTCGTCTACCTGATAGTAGGTAAGGGATGTAGTTAGATAGGTTTACCAAAAATAGGCACCTACCTGCACATCGACTTTTTGCGAAAACGAAACATGTTAAAAAGCTAAACTTTGGTTCGATGCTTACATGAATGAACAGAAACCACAAGAACACTGGCCACTAGGCATCCACTAGGCATAATTCTATCTTTAATTTAATTTAAAAGTACACGTTAAACGTAGTTTACACTAAATCCGAAAAAATACTTGGCTATGTGCGAGTCGGACTATTCCGTGTACGATTCCGTACGCAGATGCGAAAGATTAAACATGATAAGGATCTAGTTGTCTTTTATTCGTTATCTCGCAAAGCCTAGATATCCGTGATAGTTTTTCTTTTAATTTCGATTACTTATGTTGTAGGTAGGTACTACTGCTGTAAACTTTTGACATACCGAAAAATAATCACTTAGGTAGGGTAGGTACCCTAGGTATAGCTAATTGATTTCCTGGCCAATTACGGATACCTAGTCATTGGGCGAGATGGCTAATACTAATAACACAACACGGGAGGGGGTTGTACCATCGCCCCAGACGTCAGATACCCATTTTCATAACAAATTTGCTTGCAGCTGTTGATGTTTATTGCTATGGATTGTTATGGACAGATGTCTAGCCACTGCACGCAAACTGGGCCTTTAAGGTGGTTATCTGGCGCTTGGGGCGATAGTACCTATAGATTATTTTACAATCAACGGCCGATATGTACCTAACTATTAAAAATGTCTTCTACTTGATATTGGAAAAACTGTCCTGAATGGACAGACTCATTAAAAGAAAATCCACTGACAATAAAATCTACTTTTTTAGCGTGGTTATTATGTACCTATGCTGTACCAATTTATAGTTTTCTAGCGCTAAGAAACCGTGGACAGTCGAAGAGACAGACATGGCGAAAATATAGGAAAGGGTTATTTTTCTTTCATTTTGGTTACGGACCCTAAAGAAGTGCAGGTTATAAACTTATTTAAGTCGTAGAACTTATGGATAAGGATAAGACAGTACCAGGCACTTATGAGTTTGCGCAGGTTACGTTGTTATTGCCACTTGTTGGGCGCCACTAAGCTCAGTAAGCGTGGGACGCGCGCCGAGCACGCTGGGTACCGCGCCGTCGCGACGCATCGCCAACTTGCCACGACTCGGTAAATAAACATGTGCTTGTGAAGTTTAGTTGAGAATTGCAGAATGTCGCGAAGGAAACAGGCGAAACCGAGGTCTCTTAAACGTAAGTTTGTATTCGTGCTTGCACTAAGTTACCGCGTAAACTCAAGACGTTTTATTTACGGTGAGTTGTTCAGCATCAAAATCAGCTGATGAGACAAGTTATAATGAAACAAGTACATAGAGAAGTAAATAGATTAAACGAGGTAAATCTTGTTTTTTCTTACCTATGTGTTTACTTACCTATATAATATATGTAGTTTATAACCAAATTATTATACAACGTGCCCAGCAGATTTCCGCGAGATTCTAACCACGCATTCCTGATGCCATATGGAGTAATTAATGTTATGTGAACCTAGGTCGAATTATGCTTTTTAACTTTTTTATTTTTTCATACACAATAAATACGCAATCCCAGCACCTCCACCACTTTCATAGTTAAAACTTAAACATAAAAATGGAAATATCTCAAAAACTAAGCATATTTCGACCTAGGTTCAGATAACATTTATTACTCCATATAACCTCAGGAATGCGTGGTTAGACTCTCGCGGAAACCTGGTGGGCTCGTTGTAGGTGCAGAAACTTATAGGTAGAGACAAAAATCAATAAAAAATCATAAAAGTTGCCTAGATTATAAATATGTTATTAATGTCGGATAATAACTAATGGAAATATATGTCCTAAAACAATTAGATATAGGTATTGTGCTTTGTTTAATTGAAATGGGACATTAATCCAAACGTTCGTTTTCAATACAGTCTGTGTGATAACGATCCAAAAGCGCTGAGGGATTGTTGTCTCTACGGGCCTTACATCAATATGACTACTATTCTATATTAAACATTAAAAAAAAATTGCGGTTTTTTGTTGTCCACAAATAAAGTACTTCATTAACTAGGCAGGTGGGTCGATCAACTTTTCTTTGTCACTCGTTGCTATAGTGACGGTCTTCTGAGTAACTCTTTAAACCGTAAGTTTATCTGATTAAAAATTGCCAAACATGCATTTTTGTGGTAGTTTTAAACCCCATCTACAATTGGTCATCTAATAAGCATGTTAGTTTGTGACACAACATTTCTTCTCATCAAACTACTTTTGTTCCCTCGCTGACGGGACAGAATAACAACAAGAAATTAGTTGATCCACCCAGGTACTTATTTCTTGGATATTCTGTCGGGGAACTTGAGACCAATTCTTACCATCTTCAAATTGTGCCCTCCACGTAACTTAATTTGCTTTTCACGACATTGATAGAAAATTCAGTTGTGATTTTTTTGTGGACCATGTTTTTGCTATAAGTATTTGCTTAGAGTGTTGAACCTTGACTTGACGCAATGAACCATTCAATCGCTTGTTATTCACTCAACTCGGCACTTTTCTAACTATTTACTCCATCGGGTATGGTATCCACATATAAGTATGTATCCACACTGGATGACAAACTCGCGGTCATTCGTGCTAGCCGTCCTGTGAAGTCGTTATGAAGATTATTGGGATAGACTTCTAATTTTTATTAAATCAGGTGTTCTATACCAAATAATTCTAATAAAATACCTTACTTCTCTGGAACTATCCGCGCAATGCGGATACGATGGGTAAACCCGTGTATGTTTTTATCATCATCATCATCAGCCTATCGCAGTCCACTGCTGGACATAGGCCTCTTCTATGGCGCGCCACAACACTCTGTCTTCTTCATGTTTTTATGCTGGGCCCATTTTCAAAAATATATATTCGGGAAATACCACAGGGCGACTCACCAAATCGCAACTATCCACATAAAGCAGATTATACTATACAAACTAAAGCTACAATTACAACTACATACTAGGTACAGTCAGCAACAGAAGTGGATGAACGGTTGCAGTGCTCAAAATGCTCTACACACTCTTAATAACTTGGCATAGCATTAGCGCCGTGTGTTAGATCATTGTGAGCGCCGTAACCGCTCATCCACTTCTGTTGCTCACAGTACGTGTTTTCAGCTCAAACGGAATGATTCTACTGCTAAAATTAGGATACTACATACTTGCTGAAGTGAGGTGCAATGCAACGCAGCAAAAATTGATAGTGTGTTGTCAAACCCTGGAGCAGTGATGGACTCTTCCGCAGCGCGGCGACCGCGACGCGGCGCACTCGTAATATCCGCGTTTTATCAGCCACCGCGGTGCTGCGGTTTGGCGCTAACTGCCCACCTCGGCCTAGCGAGCCTAACTAATGGATCGTCTGCCTAAATGAGGATTAGGCTTTGTTTGTAGGCGACAGTGTGGAAAGGCATATACTTAGTTACGGGGCTACCTGGTGGAGTTCTATAACGTGTACAATCAACCAATTTAATTCCTAGGCTACCACAGAACACAAGTTTACGTTATTCGATAAGCATTGTTATGGACAAATAAATTTATTTACTGTGATAAGGGTCTATGGTGGCTTAGGAATCAAACTGGTTGACTGTACCCGTATGGGAAGTAAAAGAAAACTCAAATACTTAAATATAAGATTAGGAAAGACTAATTCTAATGGTAGAAAATCAAACTGTACTTACAAAATAACATTAAATTTACGGATGTTCAGTATGATAGGGATGCTGAACGTAGAATTTCGATGAACCTCACTTGCCACGTAAAATTTTGGCTTCTAGTTTTATGGGTGCTTTGGGTGACTTCGCTGTTCGAGAATTGGTATAGTTGTACTCTATTTGCTGACCCGTGCCTCATAGTAATAAATGATCCCGTACTTCACCTGAAACCTAACAATGCACCTATTGTGCACACGCCTTTAAAAGGACATTTAGGACAACCTCTTTGCGCAATTCTAAGTGTTGATAGCAGTTGTTTGTATCCGAACAGGGTGTAATGTTTTAACTGAATGTATCGATCTGCCTGTGTCTAGTACTTTCGTAATGCGTCCCGCGGGGACCCCGAGGATGCTGCGACTCCAGCAGCCTTGGGATACCTAATGCAATAAGCTCCACTTCTAGCACGTATATTTACACACGACTTTATTTATTTACTACGGGGATTTGCTTTATGAGCACTTAGCTGGTTTAATTAAGATGCTGAATAACGTATTGTCGATTGCAGCTGTAATAGATTTGTGTCAATAGAATACAATACATGGGGTCAAACGATTCGTCCTATAATAATAACATTGTTTTTATTCTCGTAAGTCGCCTTCGATTAATAATAGTAGAGCATCATTTAAAAAAAAATTAAAACTGACCAGATATGCAATCAATAGTTGCAATCATCGTGATATTTGAAATTCATTGCACGTATAATCGCATTTCGTAGTATAATTCCTGGGCTGTATCTTAAGAACCGTAATAGATACATATAGCTGAAATTTCTAATATAGTGTATTTCTATTGCCGCTACAACAAATGTACGTATATACCTGTATAAACGTGTATGTATGTGTATTTTAAGGGATAAGTTCACCTTTGTACATCGGTTTCTCTTGTTAACTATTTTTTTTTATAACCAATTGACCTAGTCCCAAAGTAAGCTAGGTAAAGCTTGTGTTATGGGTACTAGGCAACGGATAAACATACTTATATAGATAGATACATACTTAAATACATATTAAACACCCAAGACCCGAGCACAAACATTCGTACTTTTCATACAAATATCTGCCCCGACACGGGAATCGAACCCGGGACCTCAAGCTTCATAGTCAGGTTCTCTAACCACTAGGCCATCTGGTCGTCAAATAAATAGTATTAATTTCATGTTTTTATGTACAATAAAGAGTTTTACATACATTGGTATTAACGGGCTAATTTCCGCAAATCGACGTCTTCTACGCGCCTATTTTGCGTAACGTTTTACATACATACATACTTAGAAATAATAAAAATAAAACTAAAAATGAAGGTGGTCCAAACTAAGCGAATAAAGTGATTCCAAACTGCATACTTAGAAAAAGGCTGCATACTTAGGGCAGGGCCTGCTAACACAGGATTTTTATAGATACGGCTGTTTATACCGCAAAAGATTTTGACGTCTTCACTCAAAATTTAGTCTCATTGATATTATACTTACTCGTAAATAAGTACGCGTATTTTCAAAATTTTCAAGTAATACCTGCGTCGCTTTATGATTTGGTCCACATTGTGTACGATCGCTGGGGTCCAATAACACGTCAATTCCAGCCCGCCATCCCTCAAGCGCAGGAATTAAAATTTTACATCCAGTGGAAATGTTAATCCCTGCTGTCCCGCGTAGACTATAAAAACGGATTGCCGTTATCTTGAATTGTTTACACTAATGTCAGGTCCTACCTGGTGTTAACGGCTGCTATCATCGTTGTTTTTTTGCATTTAACACCAAACAACATAAAGCTAAGTACTTGAAGCTGAGGAAAAATCAAGATCAAAGTTTAGATGTTTAGATGAAGGACAATAGCAGTAATGTCACCAATGCGGATACATCATAAGGTTCCCAATATTAGTGCTCCTAAAAATAAAATATAAAGAAAAATCACGAGGCATTGAAAATTCTGACACAAATTGTACTCTTCAGATAAAAATTTAATTAGTTAGTTCAACAACCTTGAAATGCCCTAGGTGGAAGAGGTGGCTACTGAATCCCTACTGCAATACCCGATGTGCAATTTTGACGAGGGAGGTGTAAAGATCACAATAAAATGTATGAATGTTTAATGCGAGGTAAAAGCTTTGGGTGGACGTATTTGTAAGCCCTTTGAAGAGGGTTAAGTCAATTTGGCTTTGTGCGTCAACTTTTTTTATCTTGTTGCTTCTGTCGTTCAGTTAAGCTTATACTGTGCTGGTGCTTAACGCTAGGCCTTCCCGCTAACTGGTTGCAAACTTACCCTTAAAGGCGTCGCTGCTTAAATACAAAAGCGACACAAATAAATAAAAAAATATATTAAAACTGATTTTGATTTGTTTTTACTTTTGTCGCTTTTGTTTAAGCAGCGGCTGTCAGTTTGCTCTGTAACGTGTTTCACATAATAATAATATTGTCTCCAACACATGCAATGCAAAAGAAAAGTAGCATAAAAGCTTCGCTACAAACTAGTAGCATTTTTCTAGTTATTCTATATGTATACATATACACTTTAGAAGAAACTCTATAAGGATTACTTTTTCACTATTCCTTACTTATTCTGTGTTGGTCTCTTGCTAAATTCTCCTCTCGTCCACTCAAAGGTTGACTGGTAGGAATCCCTTAAAGGGATAAGTTCGCCTTTCTACATGTATCTCAACGGTTATCAATGGTGTTTATTTTCTTAGTTTTTGTAGTACAATAAAGGGTTTATTGTACTATTATGCTTCTAGAGTTCGAAAGTGTAAGGTGATATTTTTCCGCCAATAAGTACAACCACATAACTCTTCAATGCGTTTGTTTTTGTCGTTTTCCGAATGGAAACGTCGCCGGCGCTCTGATTAAATCCGTTGTTGTCTATTAACGTTAAAGACTGGCGATGTTAAACTTCCAGCGATAAGAAGTTGATGGCCGAGGGTGTGAAGGGTGAAGGGGGGTGCGTCCATAAAACTTGTAGAGGCCCGCAGAGAGCCGGCGGGAACGTTGTGAAATTTCCCCTGGGTGGCGCACCTCCGCTCTGTGCGCATCTGGGAAATACGCTAAAGCCATATCATAACTGTTTTATGTTGATGTTGACCTCCGCACGACCTACTGTTTATGCTAAGCTTATCTGGTTATTAATTACTTCGTTTTGATTTTGTGAAACGCTACTTTAATTAAGATATGCCCCGGTGCTCGATATACTCGTAATAAGGCCCAATAGGACCTTGGTGTCACGTCCATTGGTAATAAATAACATAAAAAGATGGGAACTACTGGGACAGTGACCAGCACTCGTATGTCTGTCTTACGCATGTATAAATTATGCTATAAGTACTTACTTACAGTCGAAGAAACTGAATCGTGTTCAGGATTTAACCTTTTTGTTGCAAATGTCATGAAACTCCCTACATCTACAAAGAAATCATCGGGAAATTGACTGTGAAGAGGTTCCACCCTGGTGCACGATTCAGTTTGCTCGACTGTACCAATTACATTATTTACACGGTTCATCTTCATGTGAAAAGGTGGTTTATTATAGAGTTGACAACCACTGCTTCTTTTTTTTCTCATCCTAAAATAAATGAACTATAATATGCCACGCGACGCGCTAACACGAGGGCAGCAACCCACCAATAGTGGGCATAGGAAAAAGACGCACCGTGGGTGGAGTAGGCCGACTGTTCAATTGCATTTCCCGCGCTTCTAAAACGAGTCTTCTGCGCAGGTACATCAGAGAGCCATATCAGTTGTGTACTACTGTAACAACATTGAAACTGTTGAAGCTGTAGTGAGGTTTTATGGTTACGAGTAAGAATTGGGTTTTTAGATAATCATTAGCAGAATTGCACAGCATAGTTTTACTACAAATAAAAACTAGGGATGTGATTGGGTCATACACATCGTAAGATACAAAAGTTGTCTGTCCCGTGGAAATAAAATTAGCTACTCCAAGTCAGCAAACTTAAAATTTAAATAAATCGGCCGAAAGTTGGCCGTATTGTCTAACGCTTTTGGCGCTTGCCTTCGCTTTCACTATCTCTTTCTGTCAACGTTTTATACCGTTTGACAGAAAGAGATAGCGATTGCGAAGGCAAGCGTCAAAAACGTTAGACAATAAGCCTACTGGCGTTATACACGCCGATGTAGACTTGCCTTGCCTTGACTTGGCTTGCGATGTAGAACCTTAACTTTTGCCATATCCACAGAAGAGATGCAAACAAAAAAAGTGTACCTAAGTAGGTATAACCCGAGTACTTTTCTCCCCGTTAAAAAATAAATTAAATTTAATCTGTTTATTAAAAAAAACGACAATAATTTCTGCTTGCTTAGATTCTAATCTTAACATTTGTAGATTTGAATGAATTTAATACAATTTACCTACTGAGGCTAGCTGACACTAACCCCCTTTTTCACCATTCATTGATCAAAATTTGACGGATAAATGTGATGTGATGCTCTGTTTGTTTTTTCGAATAGACGGAGACGGCATTACATTTATCCGTCAGTTAAAATTAATCAATGGATTTTTTTTTTTTTTTTTTTTTTATTTATTTCTCAACGGTATTACATATACTGGCTTACTTTCTAAATCCACTCGCCAAACTGATATGCCAGTTTGTTGGCGAGAACGGAGAAGGATGGTGAAACAGCCCCTTAACTAGTGGGGAAGGCTGTTTATCAACAGTACCTAGCTGGGCGACCGAGCTCCGCTCGGGCTGAAACTCGGTACCAAGCGTTTTCCCAGAGATAAGACCAAGCTAGATCAATTTTTCATCCCTGAAAACCCCCACTTACCAAATTTCATCGAATCCTTGGAGCAGTTTCCGAGATCCTGATTATATATATATACCTACAAGAAAATTGCTCGTTTAAAGGTATTAGATATATATTCAACATATGTATATGTTCTAAATCGCTTGAGAAGACTCTTGAGCGTGATGCTTATTAATAATGCGTTTCGAAGCTTAACGTTATGAGAAGCTAAAGATATTGTTAAAAATATCAGAGTGCCGACCTTGCTCTGCGGATAGGTGGTGGGTAGTGGGGCCGGTCCCGGCGGAGCGGAGTTCGCCCGCCGCCCACGCGTCCCTCGGGAGCGGGCGCGCACGGCTGCTTGGGCCAGCTCCCGAGGGACAGGCCTCCCGTCTCGCCCCGATCCCGCGCCGCGCCCTGGCCCGCCTGTCTCGATGCCAAATAACTCGATGCTCGACTTTTAAGTTTAATTGATATTTCTATTGTTTTATGGCTGTTAAGCCAGACCTGTGAGTTATTACCCGACTTCAAAAGGAGAAGGTCCTCGATTACAAAATACCTCAGAAATTCGTCATTTATATAATATCTTTCTTGATTAGGATACCGAGGCGGTTATCTCTTGACAAACTTTGGTGGCGCTTCGACAGTTTCCAATCCTAGCAAAGTAAGTACTACCTACCGTCCTCTTCCTTAAAAGAAGCCATAAAAATTGTTTTTCGTATTTGGTTTCTAGAGATACAGCCCCACTGGCTCCACTTTAGGGCTGGTCCGGGCTGTTTTTAAAATGTAATTTATTTTATGAATTACATATTTGTTAACTACAGCAATGTGAAAGTAATGACTGTAAAACTTATTTCAGTGTAATGAAAGGATAATTCTAAGCAATTCAATATTATATACGTATATGATCAAAACTACTTTTCCAAGGCAATTAGAGACGCGCTGAATGTAATCATCATCATTGTCTAACTGCTTCGCTTAAGGTATAAGCTGGCAGCCGACCGCACGCAGCAACAGCAGACGACGTGTCGCTAGCTACGCTAGCTACGGAGGGAATTTCATAGAAATAAGGTATAAGTTGGCGTAGCTAGCGATACGTCATCTGCTGTTGCTGCGTGGGATCGGCTGCCAACTATACCCTTAAGGTGCGACCAAACCGCCGCTTAAAAAACGGTGACGTTACGGAATCGCAGTGACGCACCGTAAACGTCACAACTTTACTATGGAGAGCATGCGGTAAATTCTGACGTTTACGGTGCGTCACTGCGATTCCGTACCGTCACCGTTTTTTAACCGGCGGTTTGGTCGCACCTTTACGCCATTTACATTCGTTGTGTTTGCTCTCTTCCGCCATCTCTCGTGTATGCTACACTCCTCGGAGCGCAGTGTTTTCCACTGAGGAGCGAACTTAAATCTCTCAACGAGTTCTTGAGCAAAGTCGGGGTCGTCTCGCATATCTTATATGTATTTAGCTCCCAAAACATATTTAGTTAACGATGGTCTGACTCAGGCGGGGTGGGCCAGCCTGGGCCGGCCAGGCCACCACCGGGACCGCGGCCCGGCCATATTCCCACACGGTATCATACTAACGTCTCCGAACACATTAAAATTACAGTTTCCAAGTTTGCATAGTAGCTGGGCAACAAGCACACATGCGGAGTCCGTATTGTGTTTATTATTGCTTGGTACGAGTTTAGTATTCTGAGTCCCTAGTCGAATTTAATACCCAAATCATTTAAAGGTTTATCCGCTCTATATATTTGTCCTCCTTTGTTAAAGTATGAATTTGTTTTTCCTTATACAAAAACGGAGTAACGGAGTACTCAGGAGTGCTGGCAAAGAGCATGTGTATCAATCTGTCTAAAAAAAAAATATATATTAGGGGACAACCTTACACAAATCGACCTAGTCCCAAACTAAGCAAAGCTTGTACTATGGGTACTAGACGACGATAAACATACTTATATAGATAAATAAATACTTAAATACATAGAAAACATCCATAACTCAGGAACAAATGTTCGTGCTCATCACACAAATAAATGCCCTTACCGGGATTTGAACCCAGGACCTCTTGCTTCGTAGGCAGGGTCACTACCAACTAGGCTAAAGCGGTCGTTAAGCGTTCTAAACCCAACAAGATGTTGCTTTTAAAAGCTAGCAATTTGATTCTAGCCTATAGCAGTTCAGAATCATGCGGTCTTTCAATCTGTTTTATCGTTTTTAATTCATTATTCATCTCGTTTTTAGGGTTCTGTACCCAAAGGGTGCCAACAGGACCCTGTTACTGAGACTCCGCTGTCTGTCTGACTGTCTGTCCGTCCGTCCGTCTGTCACAGTGCTCTATCTCTTGAATCGTAATAGTAACTTGAAATTTTCACCAATTGTGTATTACTGTGGCCGCTATACCTACAAATACTAAAAATAAAATAAAGTAAAAAATTAAAGGGGTTCGTCATACGTGAAACGTGTCTTTTTCAGCGTTTTTAACTGTTTCACTGATTTCTAGGCGGCAGCTGACAGTTGCAATGCTACGATTAACTGATTAACAGCCTGTAGCCATGACCGCGCGAGTACGAGCGAGCGATCCTAAGCTGTTTGGATGTTTTCCTACTCCTGTACTTTTATCTGTCTTTTACATGGTCGCGAACAAATATATAAGAACATAGATAATATGACTTCAGAAAGTCTATACTTAATCTATTCGCCATAACAGCACTTGTGTCGTAATGTCGTTATTACGATACACCTAGCTGCCCCATAATATTAAATGTAGGGTACACTCAACACTAAAGCCCAGTTTAGACCTGCTGAGTTCAGTAGAGTACAGTCGGGTACAGTAGGGTAAAATGGAGTACAGTCGGGTACAGTAGGGTAAAATAGGGTACAGTAGGGTACAGTCGGGTACAGTAGGGTAAAATGGGGTACAGTCGGGTACAGTAGGGTAAAATAGGGTACAGTAGGGTACAGTCGGGTACAGTAGGGTAAAATGGGGTACAGTCGGGTACAGTAGGGTAAAATAGGGTACAGTAGGGTACAGTCGGGTACAGAAGGGTAAAATGGGGTACAGTCGGGTACAGTAGGGTAAAATAGGGTACAGTAGGGTATAGTAGGGTACAGTCGGGTACAGTATGGTAAAATGGGGTACAGTCGGGTACAGTAGGGTAAATAGGGTACAGTAGGGTAAAATAGGGTACAGTAGGGTAAAAAGGGTACAGTCGGGTGAAATAGGGTACAGTAGGGTACAGTAGGGTAAAATAGGGTACAGTAGGGTAAAAAGGGTACAGTCGGGTGAAATAGGGTACAGTAGGGTACAGTAGGGTAAAATAGGGTACAGTAGGGTACAGTGGGGTACAGTAGAGATACTGTACCCCACTGAACCATACTGTACCCTATTTTACACTACTGTACCCGACTGTACCCTTCTGTACCCTATTTCACCTGACAGTACCCTATTTTACCCTACTGTACCCGACTGTACCCTACTGTACCCTATTTTACCCTACTGTACCCGACTGTACCCTTCTGTACCCTATTTCACCTGACAGTACCCTATTTTACCCTACTGTACCCGAATGTACCCTACTGTACCCTATTTTACCCTACTGTACCCGACTGTACCCTATTTTACCCGACTGTACCCTATTTCGCCCGACTGTACCCTATTTTACCCTACTGTACCCGACTGTACCCCATTTTACCCTACTGTACACGACTGTACCCTACTGTACCCTACTATACCCTATTTTGCCCTGCTGTACCCGACTGTACCCTGTTTTACCCTACTGTACCCTACTGTACCCGACTGTACCCTACTGTACCCTATTTCACCCGACTGTACCCTACTGTACCCGACTGTAGCCCATTTTACCCTACTGTACCCGACTGTACCCTACAGTAGGGTACAGTACAGTACAGTCGAGTCGTAGAAAAAATATTGTATGCAACGGTGTATAATTTGGTCTTAACGGCTCGTGCCGTCTTCCATTGCGATACTCGCATTCGCGTATCGCAACTCACGTCACTCGCCTTTTAAGACCCTCACTTATACAACCGTTGCATAATAGTACATTACTGCAGAGGCCGGGACTTAACCCCTGCAACCCCTGTTCCGGCCGAGGCTTGTATAGTGCTTTTCTCAAACATGCACCATCACCATCATCATCATCATCATCATCATCATCATCATCATCATCATCATCATCATCGTCGTCATCATCATGATGGTGATGGTGATGATGATGATGATGATGATGGTGGTGATGGTGATGATGATGATGACGATTATGATGGTAGTGATGGTGATGATGATGATGGTGATGAATGATGATGATGAAGATGGTGATTGATGATGATGATGGTGATGGTGATGATGATGAATGATGATGATGGTGATGGTGATGAATGATGATGATGGTGATGGTGATGATGGTGATAATGATGATGATGATGATGATGGTGATGATGATGGTGATGAATGAATGATGATGATGATGGTGGTGATGATGGTGATGATGATGATATTGATGATGATGATGGTGATGATGATGATGATGGTGATGAATGATGATGATGATGGTGATGATGATGATGATGATGATGATGATGATGGTGATTGATGATGATGATGATGATGGTGATGAATGATGATAATGATGGTGATGATGATGATGATGGTGATGATGTTGATGATGACGATGATGATGATGATAATAATGGTGATGATGGTGATGATGATGTTGATGGTGAAATACAGTGGTGGTCATACAATTAAGAACGATTTGAAGTTTCCGATTTTTTTTTATCTACATCATGTCATATGTCTAGTTGTGTTCCTTCTTAGAAGTAACAAGTTATGTTATAAAATAGCCACATGGATAGAGCAAACGGGATTAATAATAATAGTGTATAATTGCTAACATTTTTTTTTACAAATTTTATTTGTTCTCTATACTAATAAATTCAAATAGTAATGAAGCTGGACAAATAATTAAGAACGATTTATTAAACTGCTCGAGAGTTGTTTTATATGAAACTTAGATTAAATAAATCATATTAATGTGAAGTTGGTATAGAAAAAAAAGCAAATTAATACATTTGAACTAAAATTAATAGTTAGTAGCATGTCCACGGCTTTTAATTACGGCTTTACACCGGCGAGGCATTGAATCTATCAATTTTTGACATTTCGCAAGAGAAATAAGAGTTCCATTCTTCTAAGAAAACGTCGTACAGCTCTCTCAAATTGCCACACTGTCGATTTGAAACCTTTTTCTTGACTTCGCACCAAAGATGCTCTATTGGGTTAAGATCTGGGCTGTTGGCTGGCCAATCTAAGACTGAAACTGATTGTGATGTGAGGAATTCCTTAACGGTGCGTGCAGTATGCTTTGGATCATTGTCGTGCTGGAAAGTCCAAATAACCGGAAGCACGTCTTCGGCATATGGTAACATTGTTTCTTGCAGTATATTTTTGTATTGGAATTGATCCATGTTTCCTTCTATCAGCCTAACAGGTCCAACGCCATGTCCAGAAAAGCACCCCCAAATTTTCACATTTCCCCCGCCATGCTTTAATGTCACTTTTGTGTACTTTGGGTCGAATGCTTTATTCGGAGGGCGTCGTACATATCGTTTTCCATCAGAACATACCCTATTTATTTTTGTCTCGTCAGAAAAAAGAACGTTTTTCCACTGTCTGACTGTCCAGTTTTCATACCTTCTTGCAAATGCAAGTCGGGCTTGCCTATGACATCGTTTCAACATAGGCACCTTCCTTGCTATCCTTCCGTTCAACTTATTTTCTACCAAACGCCTTCGAATAGTGCGTGCAGAGATTGCTGAAGGGTTGTTTTCGCCAAAATATTCTTTTCTCAACTCATTAGACCCTTTAAAAGGATTTTGTTTTGCCAAACGAACGATATTTCGATCATCTCGACGAGATGACTTTCTCTGTCTAGGTCCACGCGGAACGTTTGAAGTAGTTTGATACGTGGAAAAATGCTTTACGGCATGGAAAACCATTGTTTTTGAACATTGCAGATGGTCGGCTATCATTTTATACGACCAATTCTTCTCGCGAAGTTTTATTATTACTTCTCTTGTAGATTTATCACAACTTTTATTTTTCCCCATTGTTTTTATACGAAGTAATCACTTTTAAGACTTTAACAGCACGAAATGGCGCCAAAATTATACGAATAATAATCTACAACCACAGAGCCACACAGTGTTCTCTATTTAAATTTGAAAAAATAATAAACTATTCAGCGTTCTTAATTACGTGACCAGCCAGTAAGTACTAATACTAGGTTCAGATCGAATGTATAAAGTTTCTCTATTAATTTTTTAGCCAACAATGTTGCATAAATGAATGTACCGGTAGTACGGAAAAGTTTTGCAATACCGAGAGAAATAAAAAAAATACGGGCAATTAGTTATACTTGTTACTTTGAAAAAATCATCTCAATAAATAATCGTTCTTAATTATATGGCCACAACTGTATTTCTCTAGGCAGATCACCAACCATCACCATCTTACCTTACCTTAAATAAGCGTAGTGGCAGAATGTCATAATGAACCAAAACGCAAAATATTGCTTATAGTTTTTTTTTAAATGGCTGAATGCTATGATGCCATAGACCTATAAACATCATGGTGCTGTGTGACATGAAACAATAGACGATCGCATTGCCGGCCTAGGCCTGCAACGGTGTATTTTGAAGCCTGTTTTAACGAACACAACGTAAACATTACATAGTATGTTTGAGAAAATAGTACATTACTGCAGAGGCCGTGAAGTAAGGGATTGATGGACGAGATTTGGGGTATACGGCCGAGTCGTAGACGAGGCCGGATAAAACGAGTTCAGCAATCCCTCTTCCGGCCGAGGATTGTATAGAGCTTTTCTCAAACATGCATCATCATCATCATCATCATCATCCATCCATCCAACCATCCATCCATCCGTCCATCCATCCATCCATCCATCCATACATCCATCCATACATCCACCCATACATCCATCCATACATCCATCCATACATCCATCCATCCATACATCCATCCATCCATACATCCATCCATCCATACATCCATCCATCCATTCATCCATACATCCATCCATACATCCATCCATACATCCATCCATACATCCACCCATACATCCATCCATCCATACATCCATCCATACATCCATCCATCCATACATCCATCCATCCATCACCAGTAGTTTAGGCGGTTTTATAGAAATAAAAGAAGATAGATTTTTTTAATGTCGTAAGTTGGCTGTATGTAATTTTTCCTTTGTCAGTTTAGTGTTAGTAAGCAAATTTAAAAAGCTACAGCAGCGGACAATAATGGTTTTTCATACTTACTTTTATGGCCTAGGCCAAGAAGTAATGTAGGGAGCCATAAACAACAAACTTCATGGCTTCATTTCGTGACATTAACGCATACATTTCAAAGCATGTTTGAGAAAATACTATTTTCTCAAACATGCTATGAAATATTGACGTTATGTTCCTTATAATACGCCACGAAGGGTCACGTTGCAGGTGCAGGTGCAGCCGGTGGTGGAGGACGACGAGACGAGGTCAATAATGGAATTTCATACAACTTTGCTGGCCAAGGCCAGCAAAGTGATCGTCTATTGTTTCATACCATGACGTTTATAGGTCTATGGCATCATAGCATTTAGCCATTAAAAAAAACTATAAGCAATATTTGCGTTTTGGTTCATTAAGACATTCTGCCACTACGCTTATTTAAGGTAAGGTAAGATGATGATGATGATGATGATGGTGTGATGATGATGGTGATGATGATGGTAATGATGATGATGGTGATGATGATGATGATGATGATGGCGATGATGATGATGATGATGATGGTGAGATGATGATGATGGTGTGATGATGATGGTGATGATGATGATGATGATGATGGTGATGATGATGATGGTGATGATGATGATGATGATGATGATGGTGATGACGATGATGTTGATGATGATGTTGATCATGATGGTGATGATGATGATGGTGGTGATGGTGATGCATGTTTGAGAAAAACTCTATACAAGCCTTGGCCACGAACAGGGATTGCCGGCCTCGTATCTCTAGATGGCCTCGTTAACACTCGGCCATCTATAACTACTCGGCCGGCAATCCCCTATTTCGCGGCCGCTGCAGTAATGTACTATTTCGAAATGTTTGCGATGTTTAGTGCTTACGAGGTACTTTAGAGGTACTGAATCCTCCATGTACGAGTCCTACTCGCACTTGACCGGTTTTTAGTTATGGACGAAGATGTGATGAAAATTTCCTCTTACAGTTTATAGACAGTTAATGAATATACGCTGTTAATTAAACCAACCCATCGGAACTACTACTGTACAATCAGAAACAGAGACAAGAACGAGAAAACACTTTGTATAACTAACTATTACTTATTGTTAGTAGTATAAATACGAAATGTAGACCAGATTGGCATTCGATATGCGTAATAAATGTAGCGCAAACGCGATTTTATTTAGCATGTTATACCTAGAGCGTGACAATTAAAAAAATACCCTTAAAAACATAACCCTATCCTTACAGTCGGGTAAAAAACGATACAGTGTTTAAATATTTGCACAACGCGCTCAAACTACAGAACCGGGTCATAGCTAACTAACTAACAAATAATGGATCTGAGTTAACTTAGTAAATAAATAAATTTATTATTATTATTATATTATAGCCCATAGATGGTAGAATATTAACCGCGGTTGGGTCACCGCGATTGACACCACACGTTTGTTACAAACTACTGAAACTACTGAATAAGCTTCTGGAAAGTAAGTGGTGTTAATATGAAGTTATTGTTACTTGGTTCCGCGGACCTCTTAATAATACCAATAATAAATTAGATGAAATAAACAAGGCAGGAAATAATCGGCTAACAATGAAGCGTTGTATCGATACCCGCTAATGCCTCCCAGCCGACTCTTTCCGCGCCGCTAGTTGAGGGATGAATTACGATACACCTAATGCCGATATGGTCAGTAAGAAAATTGAATTGCCAGAACTGCAGTATAGTGTTGGCGCTTTGGTGCCGAATGCGTCCCGCGCGACACATTTTGAACATGAAGTTATGATGGGCTATTGCTGTTGTGGATTGTGGAGGACTCTTCCCGCACAATGTTGGCTTGTGTTTGCTATTTTGTTTCCGAACAGCTCTGGAACGTCCATTCTCGCGAGACAAAGGACACTGAAGAGGAAGCCTGCAGGATTTAAACCTTTGACTTTGAAAGGATTTGGACATTAGCTAGCAGGGTTTATCGTGGATTGTCTTTTATTCACTGAGAACTTAAGAAATACAGATGGATATTCAATCTTGGACTTATTTATTGCTTTTTATACTTAACATTTGTAGGCGATTCTAGAACTGAGAGTCTTAAATTTCTTACGTTTGATTTAAATTTCACTAGATAAATAAGAAACTGAGTGAAGAGTCTTTTACCTATTTAAATTATATGCCGAATAAAGATTTATTTATGGTAAACACAAATAATGAAACCGTTAGAATGTTAACCCCTTATGCCAAAGCTTATGTTAAATTAACATTACTGATTTTTTTTTATACATTACTTTGACATTTCCCTTTGCTACATGACAACTGGATAGTCTAGTTGTTAGAGATCCTGCATGACTACGAAGCTTGAGGTCCTGCCTGGGTTCGATTCCCGGTCGGGGCAGATATTTGTGTGAATAATACGAATGTTTGCGCTCGGGTTTTGGGTGTTTAAAATGTATTTAAGTAAGTATGTATTTATCTCTATACAGTAGTTTATCCGTTATCTAGTAGTTCTTGTACCCTTACAGTACAAGCTTTGCTTAGTTTGGGACTAGGTCTATTGATGTGAATTGTCCCGTGATATATATTTTTTTTACATACAAGCAATACACATAATTTTACTAGGATTGTAATTTTCTAACGAATAAGGGGTTAGTGTCAGGGGAGTGAGTGACATTATTGATAGCAAAAACATGCAAGATTACTATACAGTAGACATCAGTTCTGTTAAGCATAAATTTTATAGTCTTTCAAATAGAAAACTGGCTTAACATGAAATAAGATATCAAAACCAATATCTGTAAAATACAATGTAGGATTAGGATAGGACTTTGAATCGAACTTCGTGTCTAAAGCTGTGTATTGACTTCGTGCGGCAAGCATCGAACATTGGCTCGTGCGGCATCCGCGGACTATGGCTTCGCTGTCCATCCGTCTGTCGGTCCGTCTGTCTGTCTGCCTGTCCGTCTGTCACCAGGCTGTATCTCATGAACCGTGATAGCTAGATAGCTGAAATTTTCACAAATGATGTATTTCGGTTGCCGCTATAATAACAAATACTAAAAAACAGAATAAAATAAATATTTAAGGGGGCTCCCATACAGCAAACGTGATATTTTGCCGTTTTTATAGATAATGGTACGGAACCCTTCATGCGCGAGTCCGACTCGCACTTGGCCGGTTTTTAGGGTTCCGTAGTCAACTACGTACGTAAGTACTTATAGTTTCGCCATGTCTGTCCGTCTGTCTGTTTGTCTACCCGTCCGCGGCTATGCTCAGAGACTGTTAGTACTAGAAAGCTGTAATTTGGCATGAATATATATATCAGTCACGCCGACAAAGTGATTATATAAACAAAACTAAAAATATTTTTTTTATAGTACTTCCCATAGACGTAAAGTGGGGGTGATTTTTTTTTTCTCGACTAAACCTATAGTGTGGGGTATCATTGGATAGGTATTTGAAAATAAATAGGGGTTTGTACAAACCATTTTTTGATAAAGTGAATATTTACGGAGATATTCACTCCGAAAATTCAAAATAATGTGTCCCCCCCTCTAACTTTTGAACAGCAAGTCCAAAAAGTATGAAAAAAATCACGTAAGTTAAACTTAATAAAAACTTTCTAGGAAAATTATTTTCAACTTAATCAGTTGAGCAGTTTTTAAGTTTTTGTAAAAAATATTTCTAAATTAAGATTGTAATATAACCGCCATTGTAAGCATTTTTTTTCTTTAAGTACCTATAAGATCACGCTAAAAGTATCTACTTAAAATAAAAAAAATAAAATTGAAATCGGTTCATACATATAATAAAGAATTACATCTGAAAAACCATCAACATAGTACATACTAGTTCTAGTAGACTAGTTATAGGTAACGCCACCAGAGTTGAGGCCATGCACACAACCACATCTCATGTAATGACAGCGGGATTTTGACGTTGTGTTGTCGTTAAACGTCAACACAACGTCAAAATTCCGCTGTCATTACATGAAATGTGGTTGTGTGCGTGGCCTCAACTCTAGTGGCATTACCTATACCCAATTCGCCGATAAAAGATTTTTTCGTACCTGCTACGGAACCCTATCTTGGGCGTGTCCGACACGCTCTTGGCCGGTTTTTTTAATGTATTTTTAGTTAACTGACCAGCCTGAGCCTTTGTAGAGAATTGATACTTGACAGCTGTCATCCTTTAGTAAAAAAAAATCGTATGAATTTCCCGCGAGAACTGGAGTTGACTAAAATTTTTATCTGTGGACGGACGAAGTCACGGGCAAAAACTACAACAGAATACAAGTACAATAGAATACAATAGTCCTTTATCTAAGCAGTCATAGGTGAAGTCTGTCTTTCGTTTTCTGGAATGAATTAGGTATTACATATAATAACACGAATAACTATAAATTAAAAATTTTAATAACCCCCAACGCAATTATGTCACACGTATGTTTGAACATAAACTAAATGCCCATTATGCGTCTTAGATACTTTCCGCAGCTAACAAAAGAGCTGGGGGCTTACCATGATCTTTCAATAAACGATCCAAACGCAGAGCAGTTCAATTTAGGCACCTAAACTGAATCGTGAAATTGGTACCACGACGTCTATGTCTCAGAGCTGAGTCTCAATCGCTTACAAGTGAATGAAAGACAGATATTGTCTCTGGTCCGAAACTGAAACGCTAAGTCGCGAAAGGGATGCTGCTATATGCAAACCAAATATATCTATCTCTTTTAGTGTCGACTGACGTTTGGACGTTCGAAACCCAAAGTACTTTTAAAGTTAGCTTACGGTTTGATTTTTTCTTCATTTTTAAAGTACTGAAAACTTAAAAAAAAAACTCATTTTCTGAAATAATGTTTCTTTGTCATAAATTATGGCTTTTTTTAGAACCAAATATAATTTTTAACACAGTGGTTATGAAACCTTTGTACAAAATGCAGTGGTTATAATCTGCAGCTATGATTCGGAACGCGAGGGCTATCGCGTATGAATTCGCCTCATTCTTCGTCTTAGAATTCGCCTCTGGAGGCGCTAGTGTAGCTTGAGGTTGAGGTCTTCGAAATGTCAAATGTCACTGTTTACGGTTTGGCTTCGCGGGTTTATTTCTATTTATATTAATATTGCGATATTTAGCAATACGTTAGATTAATTATGGCAAACATAAGTTACGGATCAATGAATGTGATTGCTTTAAAAGCGGAGTTAAGAAAAAGTGGTTCAAAATTAAACGGTCTGAAAGAACAGCAATTCAGAGGTTAGTTTTTTACTATATATACAAACAATTTTTTGTCTAAAATTTGCTTGTTTACCTAGATTACAGCTGTTTTTTTCTTTTTGCAGGCTTCAAGACTATGAAAGGAATAATAATTTTGTTGGAAACATAGGAGATGAAATACTAAAAACCGATTTGGCGTACATACTGTTGAGTGGCCTTCAAACAGTTCGTACAGCAGTGTAACATCGAGAAGTGTACTTATCACCTGAGTTATCATATTTTATGAGCATTGCCTTTGAATAAGATGGAAAAATTGTTCAATCCATGTGTGAGTGTGCTGCTGGTTTGGGACCAAAGGCAAAGCAAAAAGCAAAGTTGTCTGAATGGCGTATTAAGAAAACACCCACAGAAAACAAACAGATATGGCATGAGCCGAAAAAAAAGAAAATGAACTTGTCTCCTAAAAAAGCTGAAAATCTTACATTTGAAATACAAAAATATAATGTCACCAAACCAAAACGAAATAATATGTGTTTTGATCCACATCCTGATAACACTTGCAGCACTGTACAATGGTATGATTATGTTAGGAACAATGTAATAAACTATTGCTCTTTAGAGAAAATACGGCTGGGCATAAAGTGGTGTGTTTGAAGTTGCTTCCTTACATGGAATATCTAATGACCATAATTACCTTAAATTAGTACAACGAAACCCTACCTACTCTTCTTCTACTATGTTATATGTGTCTATTTCATGTGTTATTTATACTTGAAAGGTTTAGGTAGTTAACTAAATGTAAACAAACTTCAGTTTCCAAATTTGGCACATTCAAGGATTCAAAACATTTTGTTTATCTATCATTGTAATACAAACTAGACTAACGTATTTTAATACAGAAATGTAAATGTTTATATAGTTTAATGGGAGAGTTACAGTATTTAAGACATATTATATTATCACACATATTTACATTTAGTTAATTACCTAAACCTTTCAATAACCTTCTCTTCTTCTTTCTTCTTTTTTCTTTTAACCTTTTGTTAATTATTATAGTAGATAATAGGGATGATTATGTATTGAAAGGATAAATAAAAAGTTTAGATGATTGATTTATTTTTACTTTTATTTAAGTACCTATAATTAACTGTCCAAAATACTTATTTACATTATATTTTTCCTGAAATTAGTGAGCATAAAGCATACAAATATGATTGTTCCTCCAAGTGGTACTAAATTAGATGATAACTTATTACTAAGAATCTTAAATGTTTTTCCTAAACCAATGACATGCAGAACATTGATACGTTCAGATGACAATTTATTTGATTGTCTGAGTTGGTGTGCTTCAAACTGATTACACCCTTTTTTCAGAAACTGTGGCATGTTTACTGTAACATTCATATGTGAAACAAGATCTTGAATATTAAAGCCACGATCACCAAGAATAATGTCCCCTTTGTCCCCTTTTTGAAGTAGATTTATTATGCCACACTTTTCGAATAAGTTTCTGTCACTGACAGATCTATCATATGCATCTGAAACAAAGGTCACACATCCAGAGCCAGAAATTCCTACCAATACTTTTAATGTGTTCGCTGATTTGTATTTAGAATATGTAGCTAGTTGTGATACTGGGTTTTGTGGTTTTTCAATTTTTGTTTCTGTGCAATCTATTATTTTATTACTTGTACAGTTATTATTAATCTTCCTTTGATACAATACATTTTGATCAATTGTTTCCTTCGGTACCCATACATTCCGATCCTTGAACTTACAGTAAAGATAATTAATCCATGTTATGAAGTACTTGCTCACAGAAGTTTTGCTTATTTCAAAATGGAAAGATAGCTCTCGGTTACACATATTTCTTCGCAATATTAATAGTGTTAAATAAAACTGATCTGTTGATGTCACTGCATGTTTTACTCGAGCTGGCTGCATTGATGGATCCTTTAAATTGTTTACTTCATCACCAGAAAGGTTGAACACGAACATTAAATGGTTATAATTCTCAAAACCAGTGTAAAATAGTATGACATCACATCAGGCTTCTCTTTAAGATTTACAATTCGAAACATGTTTGATGTGATTTTTCTATTACTTCCATGTTCTGACAACTTAGCAGTATTAGTTAAGCTCTATTCACATTTGCATAAAGAGCATTGTACTGAGACATCTTTATTTGAATTTTCTATACTTATTTCTTCATATGTTTCTTCAAAAAACTGGAAATTAAAAAAATTGTTTATTTGTTACATTGAAATAGGTACTCCTAACAACACTATTATTATTAGATACGATACGCAGTTTATGTCGACAAAAGCTGCTGTGATAAATGTGTATTGAAGAAAGTTTTTCATTTACTTACAAAATGTTGTTCACATTGATTTTCTTCTTTATTTGAAGCAAGTGTTGCAGTTTCACGTTTCTTTTGACGTTGAAGAGCTCTCTCGGTACGTTTTCTTTTAATTTCCTTTCTCTCTTCACTTTCATGGTTCCAGGAAAATCGACTAGGCACCGCTTTTGGTTTTAGTAGGAATAGCTGAAATGTTTTAACAAAAGATGAAAGTATGCAAAACTTGCTCAGTTTCAAGGTTGGGGTAAATCAAATGTCTGATGCAAGCACGGTATTTAGAGCGCGCGCAGACAGAAAGCGGTCTGGAGTTCCGAGTTCCGCGTTCAGAGTTCTGTGTATTGACCGCTCGAGAGTTCCGACCGCCTGCTGTGTGCGTTATCGTAAGGGACTCAGTACAATCGAAAGAACGCAGAACTCTGAACGCGGAACGCGGAACGCCAGACCGTGCTCTGTCTGCAAGCGCTCTTAGGAATAAGAAAAATCATTAGGTACTTACGATTTTCTGTATTTGATTCTTTAGGTACCTAATGCATAATCGTCAAGGTTTAAATGTTTTTTACAAACACGTGAATGTTTTGGAGGGACATAGTTGACCCTGCGAATCGCTACTACCACTGCTTTGAGACACTTTTATCTTTCGGAAACTTATGTCCGCCTTCCTTTTCCGAGCAAAACGGGACTGCGCAACACTGTGGCATGGCCAAAACGTTTCTATTGTATTAAATATGAAATTAATAGTTAAATATTAAATGTCAATTTTTTTTGGCACCCGTAATAACAAACTTTGACAGGCGTAATGAGTAACTTATAATGAATCGCTAATTTTGACACTGAAGCTATTCAATTCCTACTCAAGTTAAGCGTCATGGTACGAAAATCACTTGAAGTGAGTGAATAAAAATGTCTGTATCGCTACCGCTGAACCGCACTTGAACTGAATCGCAAAAGTAACGTCGTGGTACGATATAGCGATGCAGTTCAGTTTAGAGCCTAATCTGAATCGTATTAAGAGATCATGGTAAGCCCCCTGATAACTTTGAAACGGCTGAACCGATTTTGATAAAACATTTAAGAACCATCGCCAAGAAACCTGCTTTCTAATAAAAAAAACCGCATCTAAATCGGTTCACCCGTTTAAGAGCTATGATGCCACAGACAGACAGAGATACACACATAGCAGTCAAAATTATAACATGGTCCTCTTTTTGTGTCGGGGGTTAAAATGTTAGATAAAGTCCGAACAGGTCAACTGCACCTCGTAGCGTCGGGGAGAGGCTCCTGTGCAGCTGGACGCGTGGCCTGGAGTAATGAATCGATGGACGGTCCCGAGGGCATGTAGTCTGGGCTACGTCTCAGCGGACCTTTAGGACTCGGAATCTCGAACAAGTTTAAATATATGTAATCTAGCTGTTTTAATAACATATAGTACATACTATATAAACCCCACAGTTATTTCGGACGTCCACGTCCAATATACTCCAGTATACGTATGTACCTATGAATGTGGGTCATTTTCAAATTTTGCGCAGAACACTGTTACTATTTGTATGGACCACTCTGTTACCATGCAATCTATATATATAAAATTCTAAACTGACTGACTGACTGACTGACTGACTGTCTGTTGATATATCAACGCACAGCCCAAACCACTGGACCTAGAGACTTGAAATTTTGCACATAGATACCTTATACAATGTAGGCATCCACTAAGGAAGGATTATTGGGAATTCCCACGGGAACGGGAAAAAACGGGATTTATATATTCGATTCCGAGTGACCCTATCTCAGTAACTATAATAACTAGACTCTTCAAATTTGATACACAAATAGGTATTACATTATTTAAAACATTGATTTCAGGATTTTTCAAAATTCCCACGGGATAAGGAAAAAACGGGATTTATATATTCAGTTCAACGGAATCCTATGAACTATAATTACTAGACTCTTCAAATTTAGCATAGAAGTAGGTAATTATAATAGTAAAAGACAGTTTTAAGGATTTTCGGAAATTCCCACGGGATAAGAAAAAAACGGGATTTTTCGTTTTACTGGTCGTAGAAAGCTGAAATTTGGCAAGTGGGTTCCTTGGGGAGTGT
This sequence comes from Archips xylosteana, assembly GCA_947563465.1. Lineage (NCBI taxonomy): Eukaryota > Metazoa > Arthropoda > Insecta > Lepidoptera > Tortricidae > Archips > Archips xylosteana. Next base: position 11,919,864 of record OX387344.1, read on the forward strand.
AGGGGAGCATTAAGAAAGCATTTCCTGAAATTCTTACGGGAACGGCAAAAACGGGATTTTGCGTTTTACTGTTTGTAGAAAGCTAAAATGTCAAAATTCAAAAGTTTATACTGTAAGTAGGCCGCAAAGGGCTCTCTAACCGACTTCAAAAAAAGGAGGAGGTTATGCATTCCACTGTATGTTTTTTTTTATGTAGGTAACTATGTTCACCGTTTTCTCGGTCAATTATGGACCGATTTTAAAAATTCTTTTTTTATTCGAAAGAATATAATAAATTCCTGACATGGTCCCATTGTCACCCTCAAATTTTGTAGGCACGCATTACGTTTTTCATATATTTTCTCACGCTATTTAAGTGTTTGCGTCTGGTAGACATCATCTCATGTTGATGAGCTGATGATGGAAGGTAAAACTCCTTAACGGGTAGGAGTTGAGGATATTTTTTCAAATATTATAGGTACGTATAGACCGATAGTTGTATTCTTTTAGGTTATCCAGGTGAGCTGATGATGGAAGGTTAAACTCCTTAACGGTTAGGAGTTATAGGATGTTTCTGTAAATATCATATGCACGTATCGACCTTTAGTTGTATTATTTCTGGTTATTCAGATGAGCTGATGATGGAAGGTGTAACTCCTTAATGGTTAGATCACACAACACCTTAACAAGATACTATAAATAATATCAATGCTAAGTAGGTACTCAGCACACAGCGCTTCCAACTCAAGTTTCCGTAGAAGGTAAGAAAACATTGAATTAAGTATACCTAATGCAGGACAGGGGAAAGTAATAATAGGTCCGTAAAAGCATTCGAGTAGTTTTCGTCAGGCTTATACTCAGGTTTTTTTAGGGTCCCGTAGCTTACAAGGAACCCTTACAGTTTCGCTTTCCGTGTTTGGGTCACAGAAATGCATATGTGTACCAATGTTCAGCTTAATCAGTTCAGTATTTTCGGAGTAAATCGACTGGCAGCGGCAGGACTGTTTCTCCCACGGCCAGTTTTATGTGGCATGCTCACGTGTGACTTCTCCAACAAGCCTGGTTATTTTAGTGCCCGCTTCCAAATTAGTGAAAAACATTGTATATAAAGAAATACTGTAAGGCTGCGTTTCCGCGAGAGATGTGCGAGGATGCGTTGCGAGGGATGTGTTTGTCATGAACCAATAGAAACACTTCATTCACTTAGGACCTTTTAAATGAAGTGTTTCTATTGGTTCATGACATACACATCCCTCGCAACGCATCCTCGCACAGCTCCGGTGGATACGCAGCCTAAAGGACCGTATCTACCTGAAGTTTAGTCGGGCTTGCTCGCTTGCTTGCCTGTATGCTTGCTTGCTTGATATATTGGTTCTTTGGAATACTCATGGTACACGCGAGCGAAGCCGCGGGCAAAAGCTAGTATTACATATAAATATTAACCATCTTTTTTCGATTCCGATGGTCAATTTAATTATCTTTGATATATTATTATAGCTCTGCATAAGTCATCAATCATTTCATAGTGAAAATAAACGGATCACTCACGTCTTAAAACGAGTTTAACTCGACATGTTACGGACTAATCCGTAGCCTTTCCTCTAATCGGATTAGCCCGAAACATGTCGAGTTAAACTCGATTTAAGACGTGAGTGATCCGTTTATTTTCACTATGAGTGAGTCTCACGGTAGTTTCATGTTTAAAGCATCAATCATTTTCACTCAAATAAATGCAGAAGACATAATAATTATAAAGCAGTGTTCCCAATATATTAAAGAGTTAGTGTGGTGTCATTTTAGTATCCAGTGACACACGTCCGTGTTTTGTGTATTTTCATCATCATCATCATCAGCCTCGGCGTCCTCGCCGTATGCCGCGACGGCGACTTCTAGTGTATTTATGAGGCCTGCGAGTCCGAACCTATTTTACGCAAAGCACGAATCATGACGCAGATAAAAAACAAAACGCACTTCTGTCTTATGGCTCACATGTAACTTAATAATAATAATAGGTAATGTTTGCTCAGACAGACAGACAGACAAAAAATTATGCTTTTCTAATTTTTCCTTTATCTGTGCTATAAGACCTTGCTTCGTACCAAATTTCAAGATTCTGAGTTCACGGGAAGTACCCTGTAGGTTTTGATTCCCTTGCGAGTAGTTGCGAGTTTGAAAATATGCGGCTTAAATTGCTGTTTCTTTTGATTGCGTTGACATAGAAGTTTGATTTTGTTACAGCTTAAAGGTATTATAGACCTGAGTATTTGATATGAATTTCAATTTAATACCTCTACCTACGCGTTCATGAGGGAAGGGGTAGTAACTTTAAAATTATTAAAAATATTTTTATCATAATGATTTAATTCACAGTAACATTAATAAATAATCCTTACCATCATAATAATATTATAAATGCGATAGTAGCTTTGTCTGTCTGCCCGTTTATGAAGATATTTTGAGATTGTTTTAGTTTCCAGGAAAATGCATAGTTCTGGGTTGCATAGGGGGGAGTTGCGGACAATATATAGGTATAGTCGACCAAGTAAGTGCTTTACCATTTTTTATGACAGTTTCTACATCAGAAGAAAAACAATAAGGCTGATTGTCACATTAAGTGAAAATGGCCCTTGATGTTTTAAGCCGTACAACTGACATTGAACTTTAGGGTGGTAAAGGAATTTCTTGGTCGACTATACAATGCGGATAGTTTATGCAATGTGGAAACCACAAAACCTTTTGCCTTCTTTTCAGTCATTATCATTAAACACTTGCAGGTAGCCACAGCCGGGGAAACTGAATTACCATTGTAGAACCTTTTCATAGTCAATTTCAAGATAATTTCTTTGGCAGGTGTATGGAATGTCAACATGATATTTGTAACGAAACGATTCAGTTTCTTCGAATGTACCTGCAAAAACATGTATTGATTTTTAATCCTCTCATAATAATGTACCTACATAAGAGCATAAGAGCTGTGGAACATATTTATGAGCAAGTTGTATGCACCTATATTTCTACACTTGACTGTACCAAATTAACTTTATAAACCTCAAAGATGTGTCATCTGCGTCACAAAACTGTAATTGAGTATTTTGGAGGTTAGATTAAAATCCGTTTTAATTATAATTGGAATGATTTCGTAGTGCGGGCAGGGAGCAAGCCGTGGGTGCGGTCGCGCGGACGGGGCACAATCACGCCACGGCCCGCCCTGCGCTAATTATGTCACTATGATACTTTACTAACATTATTGTCCGTATTTTTGATGCACAGTTACACGGTACTTAAATAAAATTGACGCATGCAAGTCAATTTTTTAATCACATTACGAAGTTCGAGATATGCTTCGATAATTCGGTATGTCATTCATTATCGTCAATCATTATTTTAATTTTTTTAATATTATTTTTTTGTATTTTGAATTTTAAGTTGTTTTATGGGAGTTATCAAATCATTTGGTCGAATTTGACGTATGCTAACTAACAGATAAACATTGCAAGCTAAATAAAAACGTATAGTACAGTCATGGTCTCAAATATAATATAATAATATTGTAAGTTACCAAGGCGTCAAAAAATATCTATATAAAAAAATATCTTATACAACTCTATACCACTAGACATAAGGTTAAGGCCTTGCTTGCCTAAGGCCTTCTTTTTAAGAAATTTGGACATTTACCTAATATTAATAGATCATTTACTTTTCAAAAACTGAAAATCCTAAAATCTTTAAGCTTCCAATAATGTAAATAAGCAATTTCCGTAGCATGTTTAATAGTAGCTTTCGTTAGCGCCCTGCGACAGTATCGCCCAGTAATTTGTCCTTTGGCGCACATATCACAGCAAAGCTATGCCTGCATTATTCTAATTAGCTTTATTGCCACTTCTATTAATTAACATCATGTTACTTACCTGAATACTTTACTATGATTACACGCAAACTTTGTGTGACTTTGTGTGAACTGTATTAAAACCCTACGCGACATGGGTAGCTACACAATAATGCTTCTTACATTGTCCGAATGTAACATCACTGGCCATTTTGATTTTCCATTATTTATTTTACTGGTACCATTTTCACCAAGCAGCAGTTTACTGAAATTGGAAGTTCACAATAATATTACCATTATAGTAGATAACAATAGAACGGGGCGTTTTCTGCCCATAATGTTTACTTAGTGCCCGTTATTGGGGGATATAGAGACACCCAATCTTTTCTTACTTAACAACAGTATTTGGATCAGGTGACAACCAAGACACATACACACGGACATAAGGTAAGTTAACAAGTAGGTACTTCCTTAAATTACATGTGCCAATTGTATCATCTGATGGTTAATCTATACTTAGAAAAAACATAGAAAAAAATGTCCAAAAAAAAATATTTCGGAAACTAGTAGGTAAGGTAACGGCGCCTGTTAACGCGGGTATCAAAATCGGCGTCCATCACCGCGGTATTTTGAAATATGCATTTTATAAATAACTAGCTTTTGCCCGCGGCTTCGCTCGCGTGTACCATGAGAATTCCAAAGAACCAAGATATCAAGCAAGAAAGCATACAGGCAAGCAAGCAAGCATGTAAGCATGCAAGCAAGTATGCAAGCAAGCATGCATGCACACTTGCTTGCTTGCGTGACAATGGGACCATCTCAGGAGTATATTATATTCTTTCAAATAAAAAAATAATTTTTAAAATCGGTTCACAATTGACCGAGAAATCGGTGAACATACATAACCTCCTCCTTTTTTGAAGTCTGTTAAAGAGCCCTTTGCGGCCTACTTACAGTATAAACTTATGAATTTTGAAATTTTAGCTTACAACCAGTAAAACGCAAAATCCCGTTTTTTCCCGTTCCCGTAAGAATTTCGGGAAATACTTTCTTAATACTCCCCTACACTCTCCAAAGAACCCACTTGCCAAATTTCAGCTTTCTACGACCAGTAAAACGAAAAATCCCGTTTTTTCCCGTTCCCGTGGGAATTTTGGAAAGTCCTCTCTCAATGCTCCTCTACACTCCCCAAGCAACCTCATGCCGAATTTCAGCTTTCTACGACCAGTAAAACGAAAAATCCCGTTCCCGTGGGAATTTTGGATAGTCCTCTCTTAATGCTCTTCTACACTTCCCAATCAATCTACATGCTGAATTTCAGCTTTCTACGACCAGTAAAACGAAAAATCCCGTTTTTTCCCGTTCCCGTGGGAATTTTGGAAAGTCCTCTCTCAATGCTCCTCTACACTCCCCAAGCAACCTCATGCCGAATTTCAGCTTTCTACGACCAGTAAAACGAAAAATCCCGTTCCCGTGGGAATTTTGGATAGTCCTCTCTCAATGCTCTTCTACACTTCCCAATCAATCTACATGCCGAATTTCAGCTTTCTACGACCAGTAAAACGAAAAATCCCGTTTTTGCCCGTTCCCGTGGGAATTTTGGAAAATCCTCTCTCAATGCTCCTCTACACTTCCCAAGCAACCTATATGCTGAATTTCAGCTTTCTACGACCAGTAAGACGAAAAATCCCGTTTTTTCCCGTTCCCGTGAGAATTTTGAAAAGTCCTCTCTCAATGCTCCTCTACACTCTCCAAGCAACCTACATGCCGAATTTCAACTTTCTACGACCAGTAGAACGAAAAATCCTGTTTTTTCCCGTTCCCGTGGGAATTTTGGAAATTCTTCTCTCAAGGCTCCTCTACACTCCCCAAGCAACCTACATGCCGAATTTCAGCTTTCTACGACCAGAAAACGAAAAATCTCGTTTTTTCCTTATCCCGTGGGAATTTCCGAAAATCCTTGAAACAGTTTTTCACTATTATAATTACCTACTTCTATGCTAAATTTGAAGAGTCTAGTAATTATGGTTCATAGGATTCCGTTGAACTGAATACTGCCGTGTCTCGCCTAAGTAACGTATCTCCAAAAACGACGATTAGAGAAAAACGCGATCAAAGATTTTGTTTATTCACATCTCATTGCTTGTTTACCAATGAAGTTTAAAATTTGAAATTTATACAGTAGGTTAGAAATATTATTGTGACGATGTATTTTTAATTTTAACACTGTGCTACGAATCAATTTGAAAAAAGACGGTTTTTAAAGTTTTCGCGGCCTTATTTTTCATACAAAATTCTGTAACGCAAAGTTGCGTATCTGCATATACGTTAGTTAAGCGTGACCATGCTCTTTTTATTACCCAAAACTGTGTAATGGCTATGACCTGTATCTTTACTTACATTACTTTTTGGAACCAAGAAACAGAACATTTAAGTAAATTAAAAGTGGGTTGACTCTTTTATTTTATCTAGTCCCGTTATTTTATTTTATAGATATATAAATAGGTAAGAAGGTTAATAATAAGTAAAGTGGAAGCTTGAAAACTTTTACTTAATTGAATTTTATCACAGCAACAGGATTTCTATTAATTCTTAACTTTTAGGTATCTTTTTTTACTAAATAATGCATTTGATATAATGCAATTTTCTTGGAAATTCTCAACTTTACAGGATTTTCATAAAATAAACCTAACCTAACCTAAACCAATCTGTAGATTACATGATTAAAAAAGTTCGTTTTATTAATAGTTTCATAGAAAATTTTAGTATGTATTATGACCATTATTTATTTCGTCCCTTATTCGTTTTAAACTTTATATATTTTGATACGTTCCTGTAGATTACACGATTAAAAAAGTTCGTTTTATTAATAGTTTCATAGAAAATTTTAGTATGTATTATGACCATTATGTATTTCGTCCATTATTCGTTTAAAACTTTATATATTTTGATACGTTCCCGTTTCAGAAAGTTTATGAAATATAATTAAAATGCCTTTTATAACATATAACAACAACCTGATTTGAATTAAACTGCACCAAAAGATTTTTCAATTTCGATTCTGCGGGCGAGTTCTGGGGGCTTACCATGATCTCTTAATACGATTCAGATTAGGCTCTAAACTGAACTGCATCGCTATTTCGTACCACGACGTCACTTTTGCGATTCAGTTCAAGTGCGGTTCAGCGATAGCGATGCAGACGTTTTCATTCACTCACTTCAGTGGTTTTCGTACCATGACGCTTAACTTGAGTGGGAATTGAATCGTTTTAGTGTCAAATGGTGTCAAATTTAGCGATTGAGTATAAGTTACTCATTACGCCTGTCAAAGTTTGTTATTACGGGTGCCAAAAAAAAATTACATTTAATATTTAACTATTAATTTCATATTTAATACAATAGAAACGTATTGGCCATGCCACAGTGTTGCGCAGTCCCGTTTTGCTCGGAAAAGGAAGGCGGACATAAGTTTCCGAAAGATAAAAGTGTCTCAAAGCAGTGGTAGTAGCGATTCGCATGGTCAACTATGTCCCTCCAAAACATTCACGTGTTTGTAAAAAACATTTAAACCTTGACGATTATGCATTAGGTACCTAAAGAATCAAATACAGAAAATCGTAAGTAATGATTTTTCTTATTCCTAAATACCGTGCTTGCATCAGACATTTGATTTACCCCAACCTTGAAACTGAGCAAGTTTTGCATACTTTCATCTTTTGTTAAAAATTTTCAGCTATTCCTACTAAAACCAAAAGCGGTGCCTAGTCGATTTTCCTAGAACCATGAAAGTGAAGAGAGAAAGGAAATTAAAAGAAAACGTACCGAGGAAGCTCTTTAACGTCAAAAGAAACGTGAAACTGCAACACTTGCTTCAAATAAAGAAGAAAATCAATGTGAACAGCAACATTTTGTAAGAAAATGAAAAACTTCCTTCATACACATTTATCACAGCAGCTTTTGTCGTCATAAACTGCGTATCGTATCTTAATAATAATAGTGTTGTTAGGAGTACCTATTTCAATGTAACAAATAAACAATTTTTTTAATTTCCAGTTTTTGAAGAAACATTTGAAGAAATAAGTATAGAAAATTCAAATAAAGATGTCTCAGTACAATGCTCTTTATGCAAATGTGAAGAGAGCTTAACTAATACTGCTAAATTGTCAGAACATGGAAGTAATAGAAAAAGCACATCAAACATGTTTCGCATTGTAAATCTTAAAGAGAAGCCTGATGTGATGTCATACAATTTTACACTGGTTTTGAGAATTATAACCATTTAATGTTCGTGTTCAACCTTTCTGGTGATGAAGTAAACAATTTAAAGGATCCATCAATGCAGCCAGCTCGAGTAAAACATGCAGTGACATCAACAGATCAGTTTTATTTAACACTATTAAAATTGCGAAGAAATATGTGTAACCAAGAGCTATCTTTCCATTTTGAAATAAGCAAAACTTCTGTGAGCAAGTACTTCATAACATGGATTTATTATCTTTACTGTAAGTTCAAGGATCTGAATGTATGGGTACCGAAGGAAACAATTGATCAAAATGTATTGTATCAAAGGAAGATTAATAATAACTGTACAAGTAATAAAATAATAGATTGCACAGAAACAAAAATTGAAAAACCACAAAACCCAGTATCACAACTAGCTACATTATTCTAAATACAAATCAGCGAACACATTAAAAGTATTGGTAAAAATTTCTGGCTCTGGTTGTGTGACCTTTGTTTCAGATGCATAATATGGTGGATCTGTCAGTGACAGAGACTTATTCGAAAAGTGTGGCATAATAAATTTACTTCAAAAAGGGGACAAAGGGGACATTATTCTTGGTGATCGTGGCTTTAATATTCATGATCTTGTTTCACATATGGATGTTACAGTAAACATGCCACAGTTTCTGAAAAAAAGGTGTAATCAGTTTGAAGCACACCAACTCAGACAATCAAATAATTTATCATCTGAACCTATCAATGTTCAGCATGTCATTGGTTTAGGAAAAACATTTAAGATTCTTAGTAATAAGTTATCATCTAATTTAGTACCACTTGGAGGAACAATCATATTTGTATGCTTTATGCTCACTAATTTCAGGAAAAATATAAATGAACTAATACAATTACTTTGCTCCCCCGCGACCTATACCTATGGTCGCGGGTGAGCAAAGTAATTGTTTTAGTTCATTAATATGGACCTCCGCAAAGTAACGCCTGATTCAATAAATTATGGAAAAATATAATGTAAATAAGTATTTTGGACAGTTAATTATAGGTACTTAAATAAAAGCAAAAATAAATCATCTAAACTTTTTATTTATCCTTTCAATACATAATCATCCCTATTATCTACTATAATAATTAACTATACTTGAAAGTTTTAGGTAATTAACTAAATGTAAATATGTGTGATAATATAATATGTCTTAAATACTGTAATTCTCCCATTAAACTATATAAACATTTACATTTCTGTATTAAAATACGTCAGTATAGTTTGTATTACAATGATAGATAAATAAAATGTTTTGAATCCTTGAATGTGCCAAATTTGGAAACTGAAGTTTGTTTACATTTAGTTAACTACCTAAACCTTTCAAGTATAAATAACACATGAAATAGACACATATAACATAGTAGAAGAAGAGTAGGTAGGGTTTCATTGTACTAATTTAAGGTAATTATGGTCATTAGATATTCCATGCAGGGAAGCAACTTCAAACACACCACTTTATGCCCAGCCGTATTTTCTCTAAAGAGCAATGAAAATGAAAAAAATGAAAATGAAAATATTTATTTTCGTTAACAATTGTGCATAAATAGTGACATGCAGGGAAGCAACTTCAAACACACCACTTTATGCCCAGCCGTATTTTCTCTAAAGAGCAATAGTTTATTACATTGTTCCTAATATTATCATACCATTGTACAGTGCTGCAAGTGTTATCAGGATGTGGATCAAAACACATATTATTTCGTTTTGGTTTGGTGACATTATATTTTTGTATTTCAAATGTAAGATTTTCAGCTTTTTTAGGAGACAAGTTAATTTTCTTTTTTTTCGGCTCATGCCATATCTGTTTGTTTTCTGTGGGTGTTTTCTTAATACGCCATTCAGACTACTTTGCTTTTTGCTTTGCCTTTGGTCCCATACCAGCAGCACACTCACACATGGATTGAACAATTTTTCCATCTTATTCAAAGGCAATGCTCATAAAATATGATAAGTCAGGTGATAAGTACACTTCTCGATGTTACACTGCTGTACGAACTGTTTGAAGGCCACTCAACAGTATGTACGCCAAATCGGTTTTTAGTATTTCATCTCCTATGTTTCCAACAAAATTATTATTCCTATCATAGTCTTGAAGCCTGCAAAAAGAAAAAAACAGCTGTAATCTAGGTAAACAAGCAAATTTTAGACAAAAAAATAGTTTGTTTATAATAGGTAGTAAAAAACTAACCTCTGAATTGCTGTTCTTTCAGACCGTTTAATTTTGAACCTCTTTTTCTTAACTCCGCTTTTAAAGCAATCACATTCATTGATCCGTAACTTATGTTTGCCATAATTAATCTAACGTATTACTAAATATCGCAATATTAATATAAATAAAAAACAGTGACATTTGACATTTCGAAGACCTCAAGCTACACTAGCGCCTCCAGCGGCGAATTCATACGCGATAGCCCTCGCGTTCCGAATCTTAGCTGCAGATTGCTTAAAATGTAAAGCAAAGAGAATATAACCACTACATTTTGTACAAAGGTTTCACAACCACTGTGTTAAAAATTATATTTGGTTATAAAAAAAACCATATTTTATGACAAAGAAACATTATATAAGGAAGTGAGTTTTTTTTTAAGTTTTCAGTACTTTAAAAATGAAGAAAAAATCAAACCGTAAGCTAACTTTAGAAGTACTTTGGGTTTCGAACGTCCAAACGTCAGTCGAGACTAAAAGAGATAGATATATTTGGTTTGCATATAGCAGCATCCCTTTCGCGACTTAGCGTTTCAGTTTCGGACCAGAGACAATATCTGTCTTTCATTCACTTGTAAGCGATTGAGACTCAGCTCTGAGACATAGACGTCGTGGTACCAATTTCACGATTCAGTTTAGGTGCTTAAATTGAACTGCTCTGCGTTTGGATCGTTTATTTAAAGATCATGGTAAGCCCCCTGTATGACCTATCTAACGTATTTGAAATACGGGAGATATCCATTACAAGTGCGTACAAAATTCCCAGATACGTTAGTTCGGCTATCGGTGTTTTTATTGAATTATGGCAAAAAATGAAAATCTTCGATATGTATCAGATAGTATAGCGTCAAAAATGTCGATTTAGCACTGTTAAGCGTAACTAACGTATCTCAAGTTACGTTACTTAGGCGAGACACGGCAGAATATATAAATCCGGTTTTTTTCTTATCCCGTGGGAATTTTGAAAAATCCTGATCTTAATATTTTAACTAAAGTAATACCTATTTGTATATCAAATTTGAAGAGTCTAGTTATTATAGTTACTGAGATAGGGTCACTCGGAATCGAATATATAAATCCCGTTTTTTCCCGTTCCCGTGGGAATTTTGGAAATTCCTCTCTCAATGCTCCTCTACACTCCCCAAGCAACCTTCATGCCGAATTTCAGCTTTCTACGACCAGTAAAACGAAATATCCCGTTTTTTCTTTATCCCGTGGGAATTTCCTTAAATCCTTAAAAGTGTTTTTTACTATTACAATTACCTACTTCTATGCCAAATTTGAAGAGTCTAGTAATTATAGTTCATAGGATTCCGTTGAACTGAATATATAAATCCCGTTTATTCCTTATCCCGTGAGAATTTTGAAAAATCCTGAAATCGATGTTTTTATTATTGTAATACCTACTTGTGTATCAAATTTGAAGAGTCTAGTTATTATAGTTACTGAGATACGGTCACTCGGAATCGAATCTATAAATCCCGTTTTTTCCCGTTCCCGTGGGAATTCCCGAAAATCCTTCCTTAGTGGATGCCTACATTGTATAAGGAATCTATGTGCAAAATTTCAAGTCTCTAGGTCCAGTGGTTTGGGCTGTGCGTTGATATATCAACAGTCAGTCAGTCAGTCAGTCAGTCAGTCAGTTTAGAATTTTATATATATAGATAATAGTTTAAAATATTTTACTGTAAAAAAAAGCGTGGGGTGCTTTTTAAGATGTTATCAAAATGATAATCCTTGACAATTGACACCATGCACCCCACGCTTTTTTTACAATAAAATATTTTAAACTATTATTATTTATTTTATCAATATTTAGAATTGTTTACAAATTTTGATCTGGATATAATAATATAATAATTGCTTATTAAGATTTGTACTGCACTATAAGAAAAGTGAATTGAAATTTATTACATTTTTTTTTTATTTTTATTTTTTAAAGCGTGTTTTTTAGTTTTTTTAATTTTATGTGGATTCTAATATCGTGGTATACCACGGTAATAGATAAAATGGTGATTTTGGTTCTTTATGCTTTATTTTTGGTATATGTGATCTGTTATATACTTTCTTACAGTTATTCCAATCTTGATCTATTCACATTATTAAAGAACTATTTCCGTGGTATGGAAAGTATTCAACAAACCCTTAATTTTTAGCAAAAACTTCAGTATTGAATTTGTAGTTTCTATAGAAACCGTTATTTTGTCAACTTGTTTAAATATTGAGATAAAATCATATTTATACTTATCAGTTATATAATTTTTGTTTTATACCAAGGTGATAACTAATATTTTTGGCTTATGATGAAAATACAACTGTATCTTATTGTTTTTTTGGGCCGGAATAAAATTTTATAACACTCCAAATTAAGCCTATTACCGATGGTACGACCACATAACCCTCGGTAATAGAATGTATGGGAATCTATTACCGACCCATTCAATGTTTATTTGGGTCGGTGATAGTTTCATAAGGAAGTATCTATTACCGAGTAACATTTTAGTCTTGTATTAAAATAGATCACATTTAGGGTACCGTAAGTGCAGATTTTTTTGATAAAGTTGAGACTTTTACTCATCAGTCAGAAATACTCATAAGTAATTTAATTGAATGCAATATTGTGACAAATTACAAAAGAAAATATGTAATCATGTAAGACATATTTTGACGTTTTATTTCTAGTTTTCTTAAAAAAAATTATGTACTAAAACAGTATACAGAACCAAAAGTCATTATTTTTTATTTTCCTCGGTGTTAGGATCCAAATTATGACTCGGGTTCCTATTACCGATGGTAGAAAGTTGTTGCTTTTTATACACTCGGTAATGGAAGCTCAATTCGCGGTAATAGAATCATAATCTGTCCATTGCCACGGTAATAGAAGACTTGGGTATTTTGGCTTCAATAATTATTTTATCAAATAATTAATAGTAAAATGAGTCCAGAAAGTTACGACAGCGAAAGTTCAATAAACAATCTTTAATAAAAAAAATATTCTCGGTTGTTTAGAAGCTTTGATACCTTTTTGATACCCTTATTTTTTTGGACTGATTTCAAAACTCCCTTAAGTACCACGGTAATAGGCGCCGTTACCTTATTTGTCGGACAAGGTACCACAATTAAGACTTTTTTGCTGCAAATGAGCAATATTATATTCCCTTAAAAGAAATGTTCTCAATTAAAATAGTTATAGGATAATTGAAATAAAATTAAAAAAATACATAAAAATTACTTACCTACTTAATATGAAATAACATGCAGTGGGGGTGAACCTCAAAAGATCGGGCTTCTCTCATGACCAATTGTATGTTGCATGTTCACGTGTGTCCAATGCCCAGAATCTCCATATTTTGTCACCAAATGGAAAAACGTGCAACGTTGTTTACAATAGCCTCTTGAAATAGTGTTCTGTTTTGTGTTCTGAGGCCGTAGGTACTGTCTAATTCGCGGGCCTTCGCTTTCAATACTTATCATAGAATTGGATAACCCATGGTTACTTTGCTTAATTGCTTGCTTCTTTGAAATACTTATGGTTCACGCGAGCGAAGGAAATGCAAGGTAAAAGGTAGTATGAAATAATTTAATTAGGTCATAAAAAACTTTGCAAAGTAACCAAGCTGATGAAAGGTACAGATATTGACATTTTTTAACTGTAGCATCCTACCTCTGTGAGGCGAGGTTTGATGGCGAGGAGTTTTGATTGACCACACAACGTCGTTAATTAACAAATCGGTGTTAATCTTTGTAATCCATCTTGATTGTGATTAGTGAATATTGGTCGTAGAATTATTAAAGGAGTGTTTTGTAAATCTTGTGCGATTTCGTTATTTTTATCGAACCCTGGTCTCCTCGCCCGAATACCCACATACGTCATGGATCCTCCCGATGATATCAATGTTCCTATAATATACGTCATGGCTTCTCCTGATGGTGTCACCGTTCCTTTAAATAAATTGACAATCTGTATTGGCGGGTAGCGATTATTTTATTCAATTTAAGTGTTTAGAGACAAAATAATTTTATTTTTGGACTAGCTTTTGCCCGCGACTCCGTCCGCGTGGAATTAGTAATTAGCTTATTTTTTTGTCCAATTTGCTTTTTCATCAATTATAGCTCTCCTTAGTTCCTCGATATAAAAAAAATTACCCGCCCCCGCACCCCCCAATCATCCAAATCCGGTCAGCCATTTAGCGGCAAAGAGAAACACAAACACTGACTTTCGTATTTAAAATATTAGTAGGATATGGTTCGTACCTATTCTTTGTGGGTGTTACAACGATTCGTAATAATGAATACTACCGATTGCGGGTAGTTCACAAAACTTGCATGGTTAAATACATAGCATAGCTGTGTCGATAGATAAGCTAGGGTAGGTTACCTATTACCGTGACAGTTCACGGTTTTCCTATTCGTAAAACCTTTGAATTGTCATACAAGATGGATGACACATTATTCACTTAAGTGAATCCCAAATTCATGTTAGTAACTTTTCCTTATAATTTAGCTACTTGCGATGTGACCACGTTAGTTGCAACATATACCGATAGATAGTAAATAAATATTCAGGATTGTTTCAAGTACTTTTACATATAAATGGCTAGTAACTGGTACATTTATTTGCAGCTGAAGAAGAGGGATGGGATGAGGAAGCAGCTGATGCGAGCGAAGAAGACAGTGATGCCGATGATGATATTGGCTACCTTGATGAAGATCCGACTAATGACGACGGCAGTGACGATAATGAAGAAAATAACGAGAACGAAGAAAACGACAGAATAGATGACGCTGATGAATCTAATGTTGGGGATAGATTTGAAGGTAAGGATTGAAAACTAACAGTGTGGTTTTATTGCCTAAGATTCCATGATAAAATACTGCATAGTGCATCTATCTGTTAGGTATTTGGTCGAAATGAGACTTAAATGAAAGGTTGGCCCGAGTACCTTTGCCATAGTTACGTATTTTGATAGGTACCTTTCTTTAACAGTTTAATGTATTTGAAAATTACAATACAAGTATCAAAACGACATTTCGTATACTATCTGCGTAAGTATATTGTAGCACACCAGGATTTTTAATTTGGCGTCATTTTTTCATTCTCATCTTCGATCTGCTAGAGTGCCATGCCTTTCAACAAAATACCACTGCCGACTAAATTACGCGAGCGGTCGAAACATTCTAATTTCTCCCCCTATTTACATTATACGCCTGCAGATTAAACATTCAATAACGATTTCAGCAAAACGGCTAACTGAATTCAAACGCAATATTAACTTGCGCTGTCGATTTGCATATTTGGTCGTCTAGGCTGCATCGTCAGCCGTAGGTGGCGGTGGACAGTGACACATGGCGCAGATAGTGGATGACGTACGGCCGAGGCTGCGCTCGTTGCATCGCATTGGGTGCAGTGCAATGCGAATTGCCACGACGTCGATGTGCGAATGACAGATTCCCGCGCGTCTATTAGGCAGGATTTTGAGTGGCTGGAGCAATTGAGCTACGAATGACCGAAGAACATGATGTTTGCCCTTTTTAAGAACGGCGGATTTGGGTAACCGTTTTTTGATTAATTTTGTTTCAAACTATCAATCTAGACAGCTCTCGACGAATTAGCATCGCTATTCAACGAGGAAACGCTGCCAGCCTTTTGGGCAAAATGCCAAAAGGCATTTTTAAGTTTAATTTAGTTTTCAGCTATTAGATTTTATTTTAAGATATTGAAACAACAGCAGAGGCAGGGCACCCAAAACTTGATTGTATTTCTTACGGCATTGTTTCATTAATTTTTTGTCAGTTTCTGTATTTAAGAAAACGAAGCTTAGAACTTTCTTTCTCTTGGTTTTCTTTTTAACAGCGTGAGGCAATAGGGAGACAATAATAATTTTGAACTCTGACAGCTGCATAAGGACCTTACGGACTTTACTGTCATGTAGTTAATATTTTAATGTTCAATTGTTCTCACAATCACCTTGGTTATTTTTAGTGAGTGATAAAGTTTATCGACATAGACCGTAAGTAATGATCGTAGGCACACTAGAATTCCGACTGTCGCGTAATGCATACGCGTGTGAATAGACCGCATGGAGATGCGCAAACAGAGATGAACCTTTTAAAATATGCGGTAGCCAGTATCGAAGCAATAACTCAATGAAAATTGATTTAATCGCAGTTGCGCCGCACCCAGCACTTTGTCAAGTGTCAGGGGCACTCGCGAGCACACAATTCACTGCGCACCGCGCATCTCATCTATCGTTAGATTAGTCGCTTACGCACTAAATACCACCTATTTGTTGGATTAGCATGCTGATGATGGTGTAAGCTTTTGATGGTTTGGAACACACTGCGTTCTAAACTAAAAGTTTATTTGACTTACGATACGATTGAACCCAATGACTCTTTATTGAACGCCACGTTGTAAATAATTCAGGATAAATAAATATTGAGAGTTTATAAAGCTATAGGCAGTCTTATCGTTACAGATCAATTATCTTTCCTGGGCAACTCTTATGATTTTGTTGAACTTAAAATTAATGACAAGTCAATTGAGTTTTTTAGGCTTCGTACCAACCGTTCCATGAGTTTCATTATCCCAACCTTTATACGTGCCACTGCAGGGCACAGGCTTCCTCTCAGAATGAGAGGTCACAGGCAGTGGTTTCCATGTGTGCCCAGTGCGGATCCGGAGCTTCAAACACAGGATTGAATTTCTTCGCAGATGTGTGCAAGTTTCCTCGTGATATTTTGCTTCAAATTTTCTTACTTAAATTTCAAATGTAATTTTCTCACATAAATTGCTAAAACCTCAGAGGTGCGAGCCCGGGTTCGAATCTACCGCCCTTTGCTTGAGAGGCCATAGGCCAAACCATTAAACTACTACGGTTTTATTTTTATATGAGTTTAACTTGCTCATATTAAAAAAATTGATGTTTAAACTGATTAGTACGATTTTTTTATTTCCTGTTACATTTAAGAGCCTTTTGTTAAAGCTTCCTGTCATACGTTTCAAAAGTGACGTCCTCTGGCGGATTGTCTTAGGGGGAGCTAAGACGGCACTCGGATGCATTTACATTATCATCGTCTTGCTTTTGCCCTGCCAACGCCACTCCCCTGGGATCTGAACGAAGGGTTTACTAGAACGCTAGTAATCAAATAAGTACTTACGTGGAATACCTACGTTAAATAGAGTTATTAGTTTCATACTCTAATTACCACCCGGCGTCAATTTAATTGCTCCGAATAATGCAGAAACTTATAATTGATTTTTAATTTTTTCTAATTCCGTGAACTTAGTTCGCTTAATTTTTTTTCATGATGTTACTTTTTGGAGTTTATTGTTCCATTTATTTATCTCAAATCAAAATATACGAATTAGAAAACTAGAACTAAATACATATAGATAACTTAAACTAAAACTACAAAGTAAAAATAAAATTTAAAATTTCCGCCATATGCATAGACCCCAAGATGCTGGCCGCGTTACTTCTCTGAACTGCTATTCCTAGTCTTTGTGAGAGGTAAGTGCCAGCCCTGGGGTCGCCTGAGGCCAAAATCAGGCGTGTGGACAAATCTTTTATGAAAAGTTTTGTGTCTTCTGACCATGGTCCCATTGTCTCAAAAGCAAGCGCCGCAAATTCGTGATAGCTTTTTAAAGCTGAATATTTGCGGCGCTTGTTCATCTGAGCCTGCTCGGCAGCCGCCCCAGCCCTGAGTGCGGTGCTCTGGACGTGGGATGCGGCAAGAGTGTCGACACACGTCGCGTCCCACACCAAAGTTCGTCCTAAGGTCCAAGGCACTAAGGTGGCACCATCTGGCCTTTTTCCGTCGTCCCTCAACAAACCGCATGATTTTATTTACAAACTAGCTTTTGCCCGCGACTTCGTCCGCGTAGAATTCCAATTTGTGGTAAAGCTTCTTCATCTCTTTCATTGTATAAAACAAAAATCCGGCACCGGCAACATCCATCATTATTATCATTTCATCATGAGTATCAGTTAGTGAATATTATAAATCCCGTTTATTCCCTATCCCGCGGGAATTTCAACAAATTTGTCCTTATTCTTTGCAAAATTACACTTATTTTTATCCCGCGGGTATTTTGCATTTTCCCCGAGAAAAGTAGCCTATGTCCTTAAAGCTTTCTACCGATAAAAGAACTTTTAAAATCAGCCGCGTAGTTGAGTTCACTTATTTTTTTCCCGTGGGAATTTTGATTTTTCACGGAGAAAATAGTCTATGTAAGTAAGGGTTAGTGTAGCTACTCACTAATAGGTGAAAGAAATTTTCAAATCAGCCCTGAAGTGAAATTCACTTCTTAATATCCCAGGGGAATTTTGCATTTTACCGAATAAATAGTAGGTAGCCTATACCAATAAAGGATAGTGAAGCTTTCTATTGGTGATTTTTTTTTAAACTCAGCCCCGAAGTTAATTTTACTATTTTCTATACCGCGGGAATTTTGCATTTATCCGGAAAAAAGCATCCTATGTTAACCAAGGACAGTGCATCTTTTCTATTGGTGTAAGACATTTTAAAATGAGCTCCGAAGTTGAATTTTCTTTTTTCTATCCCTTGGGAATTTTGCATTTCCCCGGAAAAAAGTAGCCTATGTCAATAAAGGATAGTGTAACTTTTTACTGGTAAAAGTTTTTTTTTTTAATCGGCTCGGAAGTTTCAGAGATTATCTATCCCACAGGAATTTCCAAAAATCCTGCAATAAGTTTTTTTGTTGTTATGGTCATTTTCGTTAATACTGTATTTGAAAAGATTAGTAATTGTAGTTACGGAGATATGGTCCAGTTGATTTGAGTACCTACATATATAAATCCTGATTTAACTTTATCCCGTGGAAATTTTCAAAATTCTTTATATTCGCTTTATATTCTAATAGTCTAATTGCTTGCCCAATTTGTACAGTTTAGTAATCTTCGTTATGGGCATAGGGTCACTTTTGATGAAATATATAAATCCCGATTATTCCTTATCCCGTGGAAATTCCGGAAAATCCTTTCTTATCGGATGCCTACGTCATACAAAGAACACACCCTCCACGTTTTAGGTCTCTACATACAGCGGTTTAGGCTGTGCGTTAATCCGGCAGTCAGTCATTTAGGACTTCAGGACAAAGCATTTTATATGTATTTGCATTGCACCAAGCTTTTATGCGAGTTCAACAATGATATTTGAATACTCAATTCGATTTTATTCGAAAAAGGTTGAACTCGCATAAAAGCTTCATCATCATCATCATTTCAGCCGTAGGACGTCCACTGCTGGACATAGGCCTCCCTCATTGACGTCCAATCATTACGGTTGGAAGCGACTTGCATCCACCCTGAACCTGCGGCCTTCACCAAAACGTCCGTCCATCTCGTTGGTGGACGTCCCACGCTGCGCTTGTAAAAGCAAAAGCTTGGTGAAATGCAAATACTTAATACATATAATTAGCTATTATCAGAGATCAGATCAAGACGTGGTTGACAAACGTAGACAAAAATGGTTTGCAATATTTGAAGTTTCGTTTCGTTTACAATGTGTCAAAATAAAATGTAATTTAAATCAAAAGCACTAAGGAGTATTGATATCAACTTCGAAGCAAATCACCCCCAAAATAACTTTCTACTACTTTTTGACCCCGTCAAGGGATGAATTTTAATAAAATACGAAACACGTCTTCCATCAATTTTGTTAAAGAATGTTTATGCAAAATTTGAAGTAGATTGGACCAAGGAATCACGATGTCTCATACAAACTTTGCCCCCCTTTTTTACCCCCTTAGAAGTAGAACTACGGAAAATCCTTTCTTATCGGATGCCTACGTCATACAAAGAACACACCCTCCAAGTTTCAGGTCTCTACGATCAGCGGTTTAGGCTGTGCGTTGATCCGTCAGTCAGGACAAAGGATTTTATATGTATAGATATAGCGAAGTTATGCTTAAAAAACTTTAGGAAGTTTTTAAAATAGAACTTTTTGGTGCAGTAAACAGTCATTTACTGACAGATAATAATATGACTCGCAATGCCACGGTTTACTCTCATGCCTAACTCAAATCTCCGATGGAGCGAAATGGCTCAGCGACGCGAAGTGACGTGACGTATCCGAATTGTTAATAAAGTGATGTATTAGCTCTGGGAATGCCTATATCACACATTACTTACATCACTTAGCCAACATTCTGATTTTTAAAACAGCTTATTGTTATTACAGATGCTGGAGACACAGAGGGAAATCAAATGGAAACAACCGATCGATGGGACTCGGAAATTGCTGGTGTGTATATTTACTGAGTTATACTTTCTTGAAGAGGATTGATAAGTAAATTCGCTGAGAAATGCGACGCGATGTTTATAAATATTTGTGTGTAAAATGATAAAGATTGAGAGGGCTTTATTACTACATCTTCATTGAAATTCATAAGGCCCGGTAAAATGAGGAGTGCGGTAGCTGTGCCTCGCTGGCTCTCGCGGCCGCGAGCGTAAGAGATGCGTTTTTACTGCGGTTTAATGCTGTTTTTACAACTTCGTCAAAGGGTGTGCTGCGGCGGAGACTAACGCGCCGCGCCTCCCGGTGCTTTACGACCCTGTCCTCGCTTATCTCGCGCTCCTCACGATAAATCTCTGCCAGCCTTCTTCCTTGGACTTCAAATATTTACATGCTAATTCGTAGCCGATTCTGCACCCGAGATTATAAATAAATTGGCCGCTGTGGCCCATCATCGGCCGACGCTACCTCCACTTTATCTTTCATGACTTTAGGACTTTTTAAAACAGTACTTACCATCCCGCACAGTTGACATTGTAATTTTATGCCACCTAGATAATTTAGCTTTTATGGCGGTCGTAAGAAGCTGAATAACTTACCGCAACAAAATATACTTATGCTGTAGTTATAGTAGGTACTTGTAGCGTAGGTAGGTATTTATTTCAATCACTCGTTGTGATCGCTAGATTCTTTGAACGTTCATTATTGCGACGGGGTCTACAATGCAATGGCTCTCGTAAACGGGAACATGTCTTAAACAATCGTTACTGTTCCTCATCTGCCTGATACTTTCAGCTTTCCCCGAGGCACCCTTTCTATTATTAGTGAACTGCGTATTGTTTAAATTTTACTGTAGTTTCTGTAGTGTTTTTTAATGGCAACGACGAACGTTTACCTGGCACGTTTACTGCGTCGGCTAGGCGAAGTAATGCGCGCAAGGATGCTTTGTTCAAGCAGAAGCGGTCGCGTTGTGAGTTAGTAGCATCGGCAATGAGTAATTTTTCCCAGTGAGTGTTTCGCTGTCGCAGAGTCGTTGTTAGGCCAACACTCGTGTTGCGAAAATGTATTCTCTACGGGAACGAGGGGGGCCGGGACGCGCGCGGGGGGGAAGCCCGAAGTTGGGCGCGGGCCGCTCCCGCGGGACCCGCCCGCGGGGACCGCACTCGCGCCCGCCGCCCGGGAAACAGAACAAATACAATACATTTACCATATGTAGGTACTAAAATAATATTTAATGTTATAAATGGAAAATGCTTACGTCACGGAGAATAATTTTTCTCTCGTTTGCTGATATCGAATTATTGAAATCGCTCCTTAGAAGTTTTTTTACAAAATCCCCTCTGAACTGAGTCCTGCGAGACAGACGGCATAGGGCTAGATACCGAGAAACTATTGAAGAAGTTCGTTTCTAGTTTTAGTATGAAAAAATGAAAATGAAAAGCATTATAATCTATTTACTTAAGCAAATATATGAGGCCGGAAATAGCTCTACATTAATTCATGTGAAAACATTAGTGGTTTCCTCTCACCGGTGTTTTTCTTACTCACCCTGCGTGACCTCATTTCTACGATAAACCACAATGAGTTATGATGTATGTTATGATGTGTTATGTATGTCATAACTCTAGAATTTCAGAATATCACGTGACACTCCTATTTGTCAAGCAAGACCCCGCATATCTCATTCGCAGAATGCAAAGCGTCCGCAAGTTATTCTGTGAAGCAAGTTAGCGGACACAATGCGAGCAATGTCGGGTTCAGGCTTTGGCCGGTACGTGGCTAATTAAATGCCGATGTACGATCGGCGGGGTGCATGCGGAATGCGGGGCGGCGCCGCCAGCGAGCGCCAACACTGCCTGACATTCCTTCAGCGTGATCTACAACCTGGGTGGCTATTCAACTCGGCCTAAGTGAGCCGGAAACCGAGCGAAGACCAGAGGCCACGTACTCGGAATCGCATCGCTTTCACCACCTCTTTCTGTCAACCGGCATAGGATGAGGGTAGGAAAAGATAATAAATGCGATCGTGTCCGCGCGTAAGACTAGACAATACAGTTTCACTGCAGTGGCGTAGCTAGTTAACCAAAGGCCCTGGGGCAAAAAATAAACTAGGGCCCCAAACCGTATTTGTTTACATATAAGACAAGTAAGGATGAATGCACTTTAAATTCACTAGACTCGCGCGCTTGTAGTAAATTCACTAGTAGCGTTTTATAGCCGCGTTTCTCATAGGTCCGCGTTTATAGTTTGTAAGTCAGAGTCCGAGGGGCCCCCTAAGCTTGGAGGCCCCGGTGCACTGCCCCGCTTGCCCTACGGTAGCTACGCCACTGAGTTTCAGTGATTATGTACAAGAAAATCAAGTGCGGGTAGTTCATAAAACTCGCGCGCCTAAACGAACGTGATACCCTAACTTCAGTTGACTTGTGATCACGGCCGGTGTAATGCGGTCGAAACGTCGCGGTAATTTCAGCAGCTTATGAATAGTGTCTCAGACGATGATGCTGCATGCTGGTAATAACGGCTGATCAATCCCGTCTATAAAGAACACATTAATTTTATACAAGCAATTAACAAAAAAAATGTTTTTTTTTTTCTCTTTTTTTTAAGGCAAGTGCACCTGTGTGACTATGACAGCTTAAAAAAATTTAATGACAATAGGTTTTTCCCTTTTGCTACTCCGCAACCATAGTGCAAGACAGCTGCGCCTGCGCGACACATTATTACGTGTTTTCATGCAGAAACCCGCCCTCTTCCACTTCCACACACCTATTTCACACAAGCTCATCTAGTAAAAACACCATAAAAGACGTTTCAAACTTTTTAGGTGTTTATTGTCAAAGCTACCCTGAGCACATAAACTCGAACAAAAAAATTTTGCATGAAAAATCACGTGTCGCAGATATGTAGCTGTCTTGCACGTGTGGCTGTGGAGTACCAACTTAAAAGGTTCATTGGTGTGGATAACCACAAAATTACGCCTGAATTAGTCAATAATTTGAAAAATACGTCACCTACTTACTCGTAAGTAGTAAATTCACTGCTGGTTTTGTGTTTTCGCCTAACAGCTGGTTTCTTTTTCTTTTTTGGGCACCTTTATTGCTCTTTTTTTAAAAACTTTCTGCTTATATCGTTCTCCTCATATTCCATTACGGCACACACTACTACAATATCAATGAAACTCATCACTATGCCTTAGCACTTTACACTAAAAAAAGGAAAAAAAAAGAAATGTGAAAAATGTTAGCCTAGATCCGCCCCTGTTAGATCCCAGGTGGCGCGGCCGCAGCGTTTGGAATTATCACATAGTGGTGAGGGGGCGGGCGACGCGCGGGGGGCGGCGGCCCGATACATTCGTCACAGGACCACCAGCCATTAGGCATTTAGATATTATCAGGCCGCAAGCCGCGAGGGATGACCCGCGACCGGAGCCGTTGTTCACTGCTTACCACCTAATTGCTAATTACTGGAAGTGTTTGTTGAAGCTTCAACTCATAGTTGTATGTAGTAAGTATAGAGCGAGCCTTTAAGAGCCGTCTCTGTGCCATCCGCCCCCACGGCCCCTACAGGTCCCAGGTGGCAGGCTCCGGCCGCAGTTCCTTCCGTCCCGTGGGAATCTCTCAGACCCGCGCACGCACACATGCACAGCGCACAACTACCAGCGTTATTACCACTCGTAACAATGATCTCGAACAGGGGAGACAGGAAAACCGATCCTATCACCGCTGTTTTTAATCTTAATTCCGTTGTTTGGTTTCGGTTTTTCTTATTATTTGATAACGTCTGCTGCTGTTGAGAGCGGGGAATGTTAAATCTGTAGTATTAAGGCTTAACGTACCGAGTCGACTCGGCCAACAAGCGAGATTTGTACGTTTAAAGTGTATCTCCGACATTTTTCAATCCTGATATACTTGCTGATACTTTTTGAACAATGGTCGATATCAAGCCTAGTATTTATTATTTAGCATGTTTAAATGTAGGTAAGGCTTTTAAAACAGTACAACCTAATAACTATCTAACGAGCACAATTATTATTTAGCCGATATTTTTTACCGTCGCTACATATCTCTCGCTGCCTGAACGAAAGCTAATGCTATGCACTAGGCACTGCGTCACACTTTTGTGAAAGAGTAGTAGTTACAAGCTAGTCTATTCCTTCTATGACATCTGTGTGCGTGCATCCATATCCGATTTACTTAGTTATGGTAGAGCCAAGTAGCTAAATGGAATCATAAGCAGGTAACTTATGGTTAGAGTACATGTCTTTTTCCTTATTACAATGGAATGAGATAAAAAGTAAATAGGTAGGTATATACATACGAGTATTTTGGTCCTTGATTGATCAGTCACCGAAACTCTTAACAGAATTTAGAAGTTGAGTCATGTCTGTGTAAAGTCAATGAAAAGGGACGACAAATTATAAAGGACCATATCCACTAAGTATAATACAGTTGGGACCATCTCGGCCTTCCTCGAAACTTCAAAGTTTCCAAATCACTTTTGAGATACATTTTTGGAGTTAAATTTTTTCAAGTGAGATTATGGCAAATTTTTAAGCGAAATTACATTTGAAATTTACCATGAGCTTTACGGTGAAGGAAAACATCGTGAGGAAACCATCACACACCTGAGCTGAAATTCAATGGTGTGTGTGAAGTTCCCAATCCGCATTGGGCCCGCGTGGGAACTATGGCTCAAGCCCTCTCATTCTGAGGGGAAGCCTGTGCCCTGCAGTGGGACGTATAGAGGCTGGGATGCTGGGAGCAAAATCATATGTTTTCGCTGATTTTTTTTTTATGTTAGAGAGGCCAGACAAACATACTAGTGGGTCACCTGATGTTAAATGATCACCACTGTGATAGACACCCGCAGCATTTCACGTGATTCCAGTGCGTTGTCGGCCCTAAAAGGGAGAGGAAAAAGGAAAGGGAATAGAGGAGGGGGAGAGGTATTGGGCCCCCGGCGCTCTCACTGACCGTACGAAACGCAGCAGGAGTACTGCTGCTACACGCCGGTGTTCTGTGAGAGGGTGGTACTGCCCCGGACGGGTCGGCCCATTGGTGATGCAGCGGCTAGCTACAACATGGGTCTACCACTACAAAAAACACCATACACCACTACAAGAAACACATCAATCAACTGAACTGATCAATCTAGGACCAAAATACTCGTATTTACCTACATAATATTTATGAAGGTATTTTGCTAAACATTTGATTCTAGCTTTTAAAATAATAATTAAATGCAATAGAGAACGCAGTATCCCTATACAGCGCTTTTACAAAATATCACACAAACAAATTGTAATTGTAAATCGGCTGCAAATTGAACGCTGCCCATGAACTCGTGTGACATACTATCACATGGACGGGATGAAAGTTGTGCTAACTTATAGGCGAAACTTTTTAATGACGTTCGACCGCCGGTGCGTCCAACTTTGTAGGCATTTCAATATTTTCTCTAAACTCGTGCCCACTGTTCGATGACATTGAATGCAAATGGAGGACTTTTACAAAATAATCATGCATACAATATTCATTTACATTAATGATAAACTGATAATAGACAGGAATTCTCTACAGTCCTTTAAACTAACGAAGTTTACGTAATGCCTCTGTACCGTTATTTCTATTCAGTGCTACGTGAAAAGTTTCCTCGGGAGAGGTATAGCGGCACCAGTCCATATCAGGTACAGCGTTACAGGAATAACACCTTCAGTCTGAATGGCTGCGCGAAAGGTAGCGCGCCCCCAGGGGGCACTATGCTCAAGGCGGCAGAAAATTAACGTGCTCCCGTGGGAAATCTAGCGGCAGCCTTAGAGCTTTCCGACCGCCCGACCGCGCCCACTCCGCCGGGATGTATTTAATATCCTCCTCGGTGACGAACTGCACACCTGAACTCATCTCACGTTTCCGCGAACTAATGGCTCAACTCTGTGAAAAAAATCTTTTTTACAAAATATAATATGAATTTACATTTTTTGAATACGAATAAGAGTAGGTAATATATACATATACTTAGTTAATATCGACGGCTCTATGACTCAACTTTGTATGCAACGTACTTACCTACGTAGAAAGTCGTCAATATGTTGAAGGAATGTTGTGACACTGGCACAGTCAAGTTGATTGATAATTGAGGCATTTGATTAAAAAAGCCCGCCAAATAAGAGTTGGACTCGCTCACCGAGGGTTTCGTACAAATTTGTTAGTAGGTAATTCAAAATATGTATACGCTGCTCGCTGACTATGACTGACTACGACTTCGTTATTGAAGAATTTGTTTATCGCTATCCCGCGAGAACTATGCAATTTTCTAAAATAAAAACTATCCTGTGTCGGGTGTGTCCTTCCCAGGAATTTAAACTATCTACCTACATACCAGATTACATCTAAATCGGTACAGTGGTTTAAGTGTGAAGAGTTAAGAGACAGATAGTAACTTTCGCATTTAGCGAGGATAAACGGCCGCATCTTTGAAAACCAATATTTTCTCAGCCCTGCTTCTCAAAAAAATGCACAGAGTATGGGGTCATTTTATATTGGTTCCTGGGACTTTTAATTTGATTTTATTTTTATTACTTGTTGTTGTAGCGGCAATAGAAATACACATTATATATAAATCCCAGTTGTCTATCTAGTATGGTTCTTGAGATACAGCCTTGGCCTTGTCCTTTCGAGAGACAGACAGACAAGCAAACGGACAGACGGACAGTATAGTGACATGAATAGCGTGCTTTTGCCACCCTTCAGGTAGGGAACCTTAAAATACCTCCATATTCTTCGAAGTAGAACTATCACTCGAAATATGTATGTACGAGAAAGGGCAGGAGCTTGGCGCCGTAGCAACGCTATTTCCATCGGTTTGTTTAGATTTTTTAATGTGACTATAGTGATGATTACAAGTATGACAAAGGTTATGCACACTAACTGCGCGGTGTTGAACCTGAAGACACTATTTAACTCATGCTTCTCTTTCTACGTGTTACCTAACGACGACGTACGCACCACGCTACGGAAAACGAGACGCTCTATCAGCTCATGATACCTACCTACCGCTGACACAGTTGTGGCGCAGGACCTTAATTTGGTGTGGGCAAGGTATATTTTGCGAGGCTCTATAATGGCCCATCACACATTAAGTGACGGATGCTTAAAGCAAAAAAAACGAGAAACTTTCGAGGCGCAAGGCCCCTCAGACCGCGAGGGCGTAGATGGTGGCCCACGTCGCCTATGCCTCGCCCCGCCTCTGATCGCTGAAGTCTGAAACCACGGCGCTAGTTTCGACTTAAGAGCGCAAATTAACAACTTATCAATTAATTTTATGAGTCAGGGGTAAGTTACGTGTGTAAGACACTCTGTGCAGATTAATCCGGCACGTCGGGGTCCCGCGCGGGTTACTAATTCACAAGATCCAATCGCGGCAATGAGCGGCGCCTACGATCATTAATGTTGCACAGAGGCCCCTTGCCTGTCTTCTATTATATTACACTATCCAGGCGCTAAATATCCGTATCGTTACCGCATCGATCTATTATTTAAACTTCAATATTTTTTTAAATTAATGTCATCAAGTCCCGTTTAATTAGGTGCTTTAAATATTGCTAGCGATGTTTGACCCACTTTCTGTGCTCGTTTCGGATTGGGTTCTTAAATTCAAAAATAATTTTAATAATTATTTTATTTAATAATTTTAATTTTTAAATTTGGGCTCTGTCAGCAAAAAAATTGGAAAATACTAAATAGTTTACGAGATATTTTGTTTTTTTTTGTATGATGAATGACGGTCAGGGTCTATTATATTGGGATCCATAAATAATAATCGTGGTCGGATGTAAAGCATGTGTCTTTTCTCATGCGATTAAGTCACGGGTTTATGGTTAATGCGTAATGTCCATGACTGAAGCTATAAAAGATAGATAGAGTCATTCCTGATGACGGGTAGCGTGGTTCTTATTGCAAAATCATTAATGTCTAATTTTGACAAATTCACTCGTCTTCGTGAATGGCTCTAGCTATACTTGAAGTGCATATGACTAATAGGATAGTTTACTTTAGGGTGAGTGGGGGTAAGATGAAAAGCAGTGTAAGATGAAATCTACTCGTAGCACCCAAGTGTTTTTCATTTTACACTGCTATTCATCTTACTCTCACTCACTATACATCATTAAGACTACTAGCTGATACCTCGTTAAAAACCGTAAAAGCAAAGGAAAATATCATTACTAAACCTGCATGAATCTGCGAAGTAATACGATGGTGTGTGTAAAGTTCTCAAACTGCGCTGGGCCCGCGTGGTAACAACAGTTCAAGCCCTTTCAATATAAGAGGAGGCCTGTGCCCAACATTGGGACGTATATAAGTCGCAGGTGATGATGATTAACTGATGGCCTAGTACGGCACTGGGAACGTATCAAAATATATGAAGCTTAAAACGAATAATGGACGAAATACATAATGGTCATAATCATAATACATACTAAAAATTTCCATGAAACTATTGATTAAACGAACTTTTTTAATCTACATATTGTTTTAGGTTAGGTTAGGTTTATTTTATGAAAATCCTGTAGAGTTGAGAATTTCCCAGAAAATTGCTTTATAATCAAATGACCATTATGTAGTTCGTCCATTATTACTTTTAAACTTTATATATTTTGAATAAAAGTAAATTAAATTGCACAAAAATACTGTAAAAGACATATTATGCCGAGTATCGATTGACGTGGTTTGTCCATAAAAAGTAGTTAAATCTCATTAATAGCCGAGTCAAAGCCAAAGACTTGACGTAGGCCAGCATCGCACTCGACTTGGCACGGACACTACCATGCCCTCAGACCTGAAAGAGCGATGCATTAATTTCTATTCTTACAAGATTCTTACACAATTAAACATTAAAACCGTCGGTTTGTTTCGCACAACCCGCTCCCCTTTTTTCTCAATATTCGGGGATCCCGTCCAACTACTTAAATTGGACTAGAAAGTTTAAACTGGATCACCTATTCAAATTAGAAATTTAAAACAAGAGGAAAAGTCTAGCAGCAGAGAGGCGAGTGGCAAGTGGATTAGAGGGGCGACCGCAGCGACCGCGCCTCGGGGCCGCTGTACACACCTACTCGCTACGACGACACCCGACTTGCAGTTCACCTAAAAATATAGCTCTTTGATTCTATTAAGAGTGTACAATACACATATTGCTTAGATTTACTTTTACTTTGCAGCTTAATATAGATTTAGTTTTTACGGATTTAAGTACGATAATTCGTGATTAAACAAATACTCGTATGATTTATCGTTGGAGATACGTCCAGTCGCAAAAGTGCAATTTTAATTTGGTTTTATATAATAAATCGAAGTACGTAAAATTATATAAAATTACTAGCTTTTGCCCGCGACTCCGTCCGCGAAGAATAAGGGTATAAAAAATACGACCTATTTTCAGACCTACCGAATAGAGAGAAAAAGGTCTCATAAAAATCGGTCAAGCCGTTTAGGAGGAGTTCGATAAGAAACACCGTGACACGAGATTTTTATATATTAGATTAATACAGGGTACCCCAAATTTCAACGATAGATAGATATACGTATAAGCCATAAGGTCAATAATACAAAAAATGTGGATAACTCACGTCTATCTGGCAAAATGGCATTTTAACGACCGCTTTAGCCTAGTTGGTAGTGACCCTGCCTACGAAGCAAGAGGACCTGGGTTCGAATCCCGGTAAGGGCATTTATTTGTGTGATGAGCACGAATATTTGTTCCTGAGTTATGGATGTTTTCTATGTATTTAAGTATTTGTTCATCTATATATGTATGTTTATCGTCGTCTAGTACCCATAGTACAAGCTTTGCTTAGTTTGGGACTAGGTCGATTTGTGTAAGATTGTCCCCTAATATTTATTATTATTATTAAATAAAATCAGAGTGTTTCTCTAAGAAGAAGGGCTACAGATTAGCCCGAAACATGTCGAGCTAAACTACGTGAGTAATCCGTACGTATTTTTTTGCACTATGAGTGATTCTCACGGTAGTTTTATGTTCAAAGATGTAAATCTATGTTTCGAAAACATATCCATAAAAATATACCATTCGAGAGTGGTTAAAATCTGTATACTCGTATTGCTAAAAATTTACAGCTCAAATAAAATTTTCAACTGACAAAAATAATTACAGCTATAATCTTGTACCTACAGCTCTTCTCAAATTTAAATTTTAAATTTTAGCATCATTTTCAGCTAGATATTGAAATGATATTTTCGCGTATGTTATTTCAAAAATAGGCCCCAAGCTTCGCCATTAAAAAATTAGAGCTTGTATCAAGTTTTTAAGTATGATTGTTACTTGTTGCAGAAGCTGCAGACATCAAATCAGAGAGTGCTGACAGTTTGGAATCAGGTAGGTGTTTAAACCTAAGGTGTATAAATAAAATATTTTGAATAATTTTCAAAAATCAATAGAGATATTACTAAGTATCGCAAGAAAGGATCTCTCGTAATACATGTTAATATTTAAATAGTGGAAAGTGTAAAAAAGTGTTAAAGTCGGATGCGGGAGATGGTGGGACCGGCCGCGGCGTTAACGCAGCCCTGGAGGGCCTTTGCCCAAGTCCCCGCTTCGCAATACAGTCGAAAAGATAAAATGAACATAAAGTTGAGGAGCAGATACTCTCGCTCAGAGGAATCGTAGTTTCCCTCCTGGCTACACTAAACCGTCTACGACGTGAAACACGCAGTTTGCGCAACCAAATTGCGACGCGTTCTGGTACTTTACTCGCTACAGCCCACGGCTTCATTTATTTATTTACAACCTCGGACTTTTGTAATGAAAATGATAACAACATTAATAAGAGATGGCGCAGAGTGGGTACGCTTTATATGTATAAGGTATGCACTGTAGAGAGTGCCAATAGGCTTTTACAGGAAAATTTAATTCCATTTACAATTAACATACACGTATTAAGCGTCTATTAAATATTTAGTGTTAGTTTTATGACGGAACGGGAATCAGTTAATCACGTGAAAGTATTTTAATCTCTTCGACGTCTTAGGTCGACACTGCCATTTCAAAAGCGAAAACCTGAGAGATCGTTACTGTACAAACAAACCAGTACGCATCCTAGTTACTAATATGAGATATTCATGTAGGCACAATCCTATATTATCTACTGTCTGTTTATCTAACTAAATAAACAGGTTTTAAAAGTACATGTAATAGTTGGGGAAGTTCATAACATAAAGTTTACTTTCTTAGAAATTGGTTTTGACCACGTCACATTTTTTTTTTACATACCTATCTAGTACTTCCGACTTCTTGAATGCACGGAAACGAATTGAACGCGTTATCGGCACTAATGTACCGACGATACGTAAACTTACTCCGACCACATTGCCCAACAAGAAGTTTGCCCTTGTTTATAGTCTGAATTAACATTACCTGCATGTGTAAAATGATTTTAATGAGCCGTAAATATCGTGTCTACACCTACAGTAAGGGTTTGATCGATTCAAACCCGGTTTCACCAAACTCTGATGGAAAATTCGAGCTAAAATTGCATTGCGGGCGCAGACCTTTCTGAACTTACAATTAAAACGGACGCCCGGAATTGTGTACATCGTTCGTCACTTAGCACGCTGGCTGAGGGTGGATATTCCAAGCGCGATGTTTTCCACTACTTCTTAATTTGTAAAAGGATTAATATAATACTACAAGAATGTATTGGTATCTCAGCGGTTTTCTCCGTTTTTTCTTATCAATGCCGAGCTTGTATGTACTTATTGAATTTTGTGAAAGTGTTTAATACCTGTTTTGACAGGACCTTTTTCTTAATTAATTTAGGCAGGCTTCTTCTGCTTCGTAATGGTCTCATCCACGTTTTTTGTCGATATAGAAATAACATTTTCTGGTATTTCATTATTTTCTGTTTCTAATTAGTGATCAGGGCCCAATTGTAAAAAAAGTACAACTTATATTACAAGCGGGACTCCCTTTCTAATTAATATAACTGAAGTGAGATTTCCGCTTGTAATATAACTTGTACGTTGTTATGCAATTGGGCCCTGGTCATCCTTCACTTTAGCAATCGATAGCACTTACCAACAAGTGTGAAAATTAAACAGTCGCCTATTTCTAAAACAGATATGTTTTAGGGCGTTTCTATTTTTCGTTGTATCCAATTAAGAAATTGTTAACAGGGAGTTAAAATTAGTACGCTTGGTTATGCACTTTTTCAAGTCTTTACAATAAAAAAACTCTTAACTAACCAGACCATTCTTCACTTCTTGTTACAATTGTTAAACTTGTCCGATTTATTACTTTGTTTTTATTGTAAAGGCTTGAAAAAGTGCGTAACCAAACGGACTAATTTTAACTCCATGTTAACAATTTCTTAATTGGGTACAACGAATAATAGAAATGCCCTTTATATAATATTTTGATCCAAAACTATGCTTTGCTTATGGGCATGTTCAATTTAAAGGGTACTACCATTTACTTTCTTATTTTATTGAGGAAATTTTGGGGGTTTCCTAATCAAAATCACAAGGAATATTCATTTTCATTAAAAAAAAAATCTTATTTTTGAGTCAGTTTTGTTACTTTTTTGTACAGTTTATATGGCTCGTCACAAAAATGACACAAAAATTAGGGAAATTTTTAAATCAGCAAAGCTTGATTCTGAGCAAGAAAACCCCAAAACAATCTAAGTAATTAAAAAAATAACATGTCATTTTTAAATTGAAAATGCCCTTACCATACAGGTATAAACTAAAGCAGTTTTCGCAGTAAAACATAAACGTTTGCAATGAATTTTAATTATTTTTTATTGACCTTGCTTGTCCGTTACTCTAAACGGTCAGTAATGAGTTCCGCAGGCTAATTCTCCAAACAAAAATGCCCCCCGAGAGACTAATGGAGAATAAAAATTAAAGGCAGGATTTACACAGATTGCATGTAACGCGGTTTAAGTGTACAAAGTGTTTAGACTCTTATTATTTCATTCAGTGTTAGTTATCTATAATTATCTGCAAGTAAATACACGGATCAATAAAACTTTGTACTTTTAGGGCTCCTTATTCATAGGGTGCTAGCTAAAGGGACTTTTTTACTAAGATACTGCTGTTCGTTTGTCCGTCTGTCACAAGGTTTTATCTGGTTCTGGTTGGCACTTGCATTTTTCAGAGTACCTATGGCCGTTATAACAACAAATTCTAAAAATAAAATAAATTTATGAATTATAGGTGGAGAACAGGGAACCACCTGCATAGAGCTGAAAATCAGCTCAGTCATCGTTATCATTAGTTCAGCTCTATCGTCAATAATGGTAATACCTATATGTACAAACTTCTAAAAACTATAAAGCATTATCTTAGGTACCTACTTAACTAAATAAATGTAGCATTAAATAATATCGTAGGTATAGAGGTACGGAATCTTTCAAATACAATACAATACAATATAATCACTTTTTAGTTATTGTACACAACACAGAAAACAATACAAAAAAACAAGTACTTACATAGAAAAATATATATAGGGTAAGCAATAGGCTCCGAAGCGATCTCTTCCAGGCAATCTTTCGTGTGTGAGATCGTTCTTTTGGCCGATTTTTTCATATAAAAGAGAGTAAACATAAGAAATTAACCTTTCACATGATTAAACATATTACAATAAAATCTGTCAACCTTAAACCAACTGATACCTATGGACACCTGATTCTTTAGGTTTCTAAAAATATGATTATAATTGAAAACTAATAATAACAAAAATATTCTAATCATATCACTAGGGAGTTAGACAATTCGATGGCCATGTTAGCTGGCTAAAAGGTTTACGAGATTGTCAGATTCCATTGAAATTAAGATTACGTAATAAATAATAAAACAAATTTAGTGCTTTAACTATCGCAACTTTCACTTAGGTACTTGTCTTCATGGAATCCGGTGGTAGGCAAGTGGCTTTGGAAAATCGCTGGATATAGGTTTTTGTGGCGGAGTGATAGGTGCCGGAACAAAAACCAGATTAAGTGCGGGTAGTTAGGAAAACACCTGCGGCTAAAAGAACGTGATACCTACTACTCTACACTTAAGTCTATTCGTGATCAGGGTCTTTTTGATGTCGTCAAAACGTACCTAGAGGTAGGTACTTTTAGCAATACGTGTTACTACAATACTTTCATTATAATATTACAACAAATTAATAATTTACGAAACATGGTTTTATTGAATTGGCTGACTTTTGGTAAAAAATCTTAAAAATACATCCTTTTATCCTACCGCCACTTTAAACAATTAGAAAGCTTACTTAATGTCATCGATATTGATCGAAAAGTTATAATCGGAGGGCTAATAGAGCCAATTGCCCGCTAAAATAAATCGACAGTGCGACTTTTGGCTTGAATAGTAACACGACTCTGCAATCAGGTGCAGTTTAAAATGTGCATTTGCGATGGGACGGTCGGCCGCGGGGCGCGGAACGGAATGCATTTTCAATAATTGAGAGTCAGACAGGGTGGTGGGGGCGGATTCAAATGCTCACTAAACTTTGCGATCATCACTGACCAAATCGCGGGTCACCTGCTCTACGGTCGGCTCGCGTCGCGACATACAACTTATAGTACCAATATACGAGGGTAGCGCTATTTTATTTCATTACACCTTAGTTTTTTCAGCAATACAAATACTTAAGGTTTGACGACCGCTTTAGCCTAGTTGGTAGTGACCCTGCCTACGAAGCAAGAGGTCCTGGGTTCGAATTCCGGTAAGGGCATTCATTTGTGTGATGAGCACGAATATTTGTTCCTGAGTCATGGATGTTTTCTATGTATTTAAGTATTTATTTATCTATGTAAGTATGTTTATCGTCGTCTAGTACCCATAGTACAAGCTTTGCTTAGTTTAGGACTAGGTCGATTTGTGTAAGATTGTCCCCTTAAATTTATTTTATTTTATTTTATTTTTAAGGTAAATAATCTGGATCAGTATTTTTACTTAAAAACAGTGTTTTAAAATTAAAATTACTGGTACTTGGAATACCTCACGTGCCAATAATTTCACCAGCTACTTCCACAGCAGCATAAACGCTGGTGCTTGGTGGCAGGATTAATGAGTAAGATGATGATACCGATGCGGATGGACCTTGCTACAAATAAAAATATTGCAGGTGCGGAAATTAGGTTTTAGATTTTAACACCGTGTACGTCAAGGTCGCGCAAGAACTAAAGTCACGGACATAGCTCGAAGAATCGCTAGACTTAAGTGGCAGTGGGCAGGGCACATCGCCCGTAGAACTGACGGCCGATGGGGCCGAAAGGTTCTCGAGTGGCGTCCGCGGACCGGAAGACGCAGTGTAGGTAGGCCTCCAACAAGATGGAGCGACGACCTGATGAAGGTAGCGGGAACGCTTTGGATGCGGATGGCGCAGGGCCGATCTGTTTGGCGAGCCTTGGGGGAGGCCTACGTTCAGCAGTGGACGTCTTTCAGCTGAAATGATGATGATGATGACGTCAAGGTCAGGTAGAGGGAGATGGAGAAGACTATGCTCGAAGTGTAGCGACCTCTAGCGCCATCTAGTCGTCAATTATGTAGAGAAGCCACTACGTTCTACAACGCGCTATCAAAGTTTCTCACCTCGGCTTCATACATACAACTTTTAACTCTCTCAGGGTCGGACTGGGCCGGGGTGCTCCGGGTGGCTGACCACAAGCCCAGGGCCCGAGACTAGATGATGCTAGATGGGATACTAACTTGTTATCATATAACTAACATAAAATAACGGTCAAGTGCGAGTCGGAATCGTACATGAAGGATTCAGTACCTTCGTACAATGTTTTAAAAAAGGTTCAGTAAAAAAAATAAAGATCGAATTAAAAATGCTGAAAAAATACGTTTCTTGTATGATGACTTTATTTTATTTTTAGTAGGTATTTGTTGTTAGAGTGGGTGTTTTGCCATAACAGGTCAAAATTGCAAGTAACTAGCTTTATGGTTAAAGAGATAGTGCCTGTGACAGACGGACGGACGGTCACACAGACGTTGGCACCCTTTGGGTACGGATCCCTAAAATATAGGCAGTCCGGTGGGAATCGAGTTGTTACGTTACTAGGCCACTATCTAATACCTTTAAACGAGCAATTCTTGTATATACATACATATATACATAATCAGGATCGCGGAAATGGCTCCAACGATTTCGATGAAATTTGGTATGTGGGGGTTTTCGGGGATGAAAAATTGATCTAGCTTGGTCTCATCTCTGGGAAAACGCTTGGTACCGAGTTTCAGCCCGAGCGGAGCTCGGTCGCCCAGGTACTAGATATACATATACCAGCTAACAATTGAACTGTCGTCGACGCGAAAATACTCAAAATATCCAGAAAAGTACACCTTGTGAGTAGAAAAGTACACCTTCGTATTTGTGAGTTTATTCCTTTTAGATGCGACATTGCTTCTCGTACAATGCGACTTGTAGACTGACATCTGACTAGGAACAAGAAAATTAGTAATTAAACTGTCCAAGATCTGCATCCTGCTGCATTCACCTAATTAGAATTTGGATAGAGATTAATTGAGAAGGGTTTCTTGCCTTGAAAGGGCAATCTGTACGTAAACTTGACTTCCTTGTACAATCAGCACCGACTAAATCGCGGTGGACAAAATGTTAAAAAAAACCGATGAAGTGCGTTTTAAACCAAACGCATTGTACGGTTACCTTACTAATATACGGTAAGTATTCAATATTAACTTTTGATTGACTATTACTCCTTAACTACTAAGCCTACTAAGTTGTGACAGTTTTCCTTTTAAAAATAAAAATAAAAAAAATAAAATATCACGGGACAATTCACACCAATTGACCTAGTCCCAAAGTGGCAACGGATAAACATACTTATATAGATAGATACATACTTAAATAAATATTAAACACCCAAGACCCGAGAACAAACATTCGTATTTTTCATACAAATATCTGCCCCGACGCGGGAATCGAACCCGGGACCTCAAGCTTTGTAGTCAGGTTCTCTAACCACTAGGCCATCTGGTCGTCTAAATTCAATAAAATTCCTTTTAAATTCAATTTTTTTTTTTAAATTTAATTTTTTTTTTTATTTTGAAGCCGATTTCTAGTTGAGGAAGGGGGGACACTTGACTCTAACAAAAGTTAGCATTTAAAGGATAATATTCTGTAAACAGATCTCTAAATCGAGTCGAAACAGTGAAAACTAAAGTGAAACCTAAAGTTAACCATGTAAAGTTCACTCAGTAAGATTGTCAAAACCAATGCAATCCTACTACTAATAAAAAAAACTTTCATAGAAAACTTCTCTCTATGGTTACTAACAAACCAAAAAGTAATTTAAAAAAATAATTAGACAAATAGGTGCAGCCGTTCTAAAGTTATATCCCAAATGGCCTAGTGGTTAGAGAACCTGACTACAAAGCTTGAGGTCCTGAGTTCGATTCCCGCGTTGGGCAGATATTTGTATGTAAAATACGAACGTTTGTTTTCGAGTTTTGGGTGATTAATATGTATTTAAGTATATGTATTCTAATCTATACAGGGTGTAATCGTTAAGTGTGGCCAGGCCATAATTCCGTAAATAACAGATATCAGAAAACTTCCAACTGATATAAGTGCGTTACCCAATGAGTAAAATTAGAAATACTAAGTTAAAACACTCCCATACATAATTTAGTATGACGACTTACAGCCTCAAAGAATGTCGGGTGTCGTAAGAGATAAAACTGTTTGAGATTCGTTATTTGTACGAATACATTGTAATAAAATAATAAAACTACCGTTTATGAAAAATGAAAATGAATAATGTTTATTGGTTTAAAGAAACAGTTTTAAACAAAATAGGGTTGGGATCTCCTTTTAAGCAAAACAATGCTTGTGTCAGGAGACCCCGCTCCTCCACTCAGAGTATTCATGAGTATTCATGTTAAACTGTGGAGTTTAACATTTGGTAGCATAGCAAACGGTTGTGGTAACTCTGAAGATGAGCTCAGGTTGAGTTCGAAACGCGTCAGTGTAGCTTGGTGGTGGTGATGGTTGGGTTTATGTGATTTGTGTGTGTTCGTACAGTGTGGAGGTGGAGGAACTGCAATGAACACACATTTCTTGCATAAACGTAACTATTGTAAGGTCGCGGGTGAGCAAAGTAATTGTTTTAGTTCATTAATATGGACCTCCGCAAAGTAACGCCTGATTCAATAAATTATTATTATTTATCACACACTGCAATTGATCTTTATTTCTAATCGCTTACAGTTTGTTAGCGAATACTAAGAACACTGCTAATTTTTCGTAGGTAGGTACAATCGACCAAGTAAGTGCTTTATTTTACTAACTATGACAGATCCTAC
Source organism: Archips xylosteana (assembly GCA_947563465.1). NCBI lineage: Eukaryota > Metazoa > Arthropoda > Insecta > Lepidoptera > Tortricidae > Archips > Archips xylosteana. The sequence goes on from OX387344.1 coordinate 11,958,775, forward strand.
ATTTTCTTGGTATCTATTATGGTTGGTCAAAAATATTGATTGGGAATACATAGTGTTGTTTAATGTACTCCAAATCTTGAGACAATTGAATTAGTATTTAAATGATACTTTAGACACTACTACATTTTATCCTCTAGAAAAAATTGGCGTTCCCCCAGAGTTAATACAGAGGGTTTATAATAGGCATGTCATCATCTATTTCACTTTGCAACAAAAAGAAGACAAACAAAAAGAAGTTTTCCTCGGTTATTTTCTCGGGGAGATCACGTAGGCGCGCACCTCATCTGCGGCGCTCCCGCTGCGGCGATAAAATTTAAAATTCAAGGCCGCGTTAACGAACGGGCCTCGCGAAGAAATAGATATTCAAATGTGAGGAGATCCCATATTAACATTTATGGCAAGTTTGCGGAGACGAGACAAAGGCGAGGTGCGGCCTCCGCGGGGCCGTCGCCGCAGGCCGCAGCATTACATAGTCACTCTTGTAATTGGATACAACGCTGCTTTGGCACCTTTCTTTTTCCTTTCCCGTGGTCCATATTGAACGAAATTAATTTTAAACAACTAAATTTAAAACTTTTAACCGACTCGTAGCAGTTTTACTAAGTATTACTCAATAACAAATGAACTTAAAGCAGTGCGAGTAACTCCCACAACTGTTCGGTTCATTAATTTTATCAAGTTTAAACGAAAATATAAGAGTTAAGTGGGAACAAAAGAACTGGACCATTGTTCTTGGTTACCCGTTCACTCCAAAGACAAATAGGCAAAAGTTTCGAAGAAAACAAATCAAAATCCCAATTTTGTTGGCTGCATTATTTATGCGATATTGCTTGGTGAATGTCGACGTCCCCCTTTCCTTCTCTATGAATTCGCGGTGAAGTAATCTACACTTCTCGAACTGTTTCCGCCAATACGTAGTTAAGGATAATAAATGGCACCTTACAACGTTTTAATTTTTTTTATAGACAATCGTGACAAGTTGTTTGAGATTCTTTAGGTAAAGATACCTACACAAAGCATAGCAGCGTTATCCTTTAGCGAAGCCTGTAAGTCGCACACACGTTTCTTATTAATATCGGGCGGTTGGAATGGCCAAAGACGTCCCCAGCGCCCGCTCGCTCCCAAATAAAATTGCCGCTATCTAAACAAAGAGCCCTAATTATTCGGCCGTGGCGGGCGGGGTCGCTCTCTTATGGGTGTTCTGGGGCCCATTTCGCTTCTCGTATAGGGCCCTGGGGATCAGCGGGCGCCGCCTAGCCAATCGCCGGATGGAGAAGCGAGCGATCCGCAACCTTTTTATATGCGATATCGGCGTCGGCGCCGGACCCTCCCTCCCCCCGCGCCCCAGCGCCGGGGAATTAAAACTTGGTAAGCGCACATCTGATTACCCGAAACACACATTACTCGGGATCGCCAATCTCGATAAGCCTCCCACAAATTTATTGGCGCCCTCCACCGGCCGCGCTGAGGCTGTGTTGACTCGGCCTCTCCGAAACGTCCTGTCGTAAACAAATCCACCGCATTCACTATAAATAACAGTGTCTGCATCAACAACTGAACTCCATGGGGCTATTTTCAATTAGATTTCCTCTTTATCTTCATGAGACTAATGCTACACCACGCAATCTTGCTCATTCATATTTGATCGCCTTTTGAATATCAGGCGGTTGCAAAGACCTTGGGGGTAAAATTCAATACTACATTATTTTAATTTGCACCCGATTTTATTTGAGACAATAAATTGGATATAAAGGGTTTCCGAGCTGTGTTTTTACCTCCGGGCGCATTGTCTTTGCCCTAAGCCTTTGCAGCATGTTTATTGTAAAGGAATTATGAAATAAAAAGGCGATATCGTGTGTCGGTGCGACGGGGCCGGGGCGGCGGCGTGGGCGACGGCGCGCCCGCGCCGACACACGACACCCGCGGCTGCGGCTGCGTCACTACGGCAGCCATTGTGTCGCCACCATTCACCATTCACCCTGCTAAACCGCCACCACCGGCTCATATTCGATTCCAATGTTTTAAGCATTCGATTGCCTTGCCAGAAGGGTTCCCAAGAACCTCAGTTTTTTTTTGTTTTTTTTCACTCTTTCACCCGGGCGATGGGAAGGGTACGGTCATTGTTTCTACGGAGGATTGTGGCGTATGAATAGGTCCGGGCATTCATGTGCACCACTTGGAGATTGTAGGAGGATAATATAGAGCCGACGGATTCGGGCGGTACCTACAGGGGACGTCTGAGGTGGCGACAGAAACCTCCTGCCTGATTTCGAATTATAAAATCGTAGAAACGAAGTAATTGCAACGGCCACATCACGCTTCAAATCTTTGAAGTACCTATCGAGAAAGTATTGACTAGAGATATAACGGATAGTGAAATATTCCGCCTGGCTATGATAGGTACATCTAAATTTGAGTTTTGTACAAAATGAATCGCTATGCAGTATGCTTAGTATAAATTTTACTTCACCAAATACTTCTCGATCGAGTTTACGTAAAAAATCAATTACTATGAAAACATGGACAGCTCCTCCGCGCGCGCGCGTCCATTTTTCCATAGAATTTAAATTTTTACGTAAACGCGATCAAAAAGTATTTGGTGAAGTAAAACTTATACTAAGCATACAGGTTCCGTTCGACTCAACCTGTGTTTGATTCTATGAGTTTAAAACTTTAACGAATGTTGACCATTTCATTTCTTATTTATTTAGTTAGTGTGATTTATTGAATCATGCAGGCGTTACTTTGCGGAGGTCCATTAATGAACTGAATCAATTACTTTGCTCACCCGCGACCTTAAGCTTAAGGTCACGGGCGAGCAAAGTAATTGATTCAGTTCATTATTTAGTGTGATCAAAATTTATTTTAAATAGCATGAACTGTACTATCCAGCATCCAGCCTGAAAGTACGCACCTTGCCGGCCGGATATGAGTGCTGAATAGGCCGGATACCGGATATTGACCGAATACAATATCCTTTGCATTTCTTGTGCTGACCCTTGATCGATTTCATTCAGTTCGTTCTATAGTTAAGATATACATAATTATAAGTATTCAGAGACATTGAGGGCGATGGAGAGGGCTATGCTTGGAGTTTCTCTGCGGGATCGCATTAGAAATGATGAAATCCGCGCAAGAACTAAAGTCACGGACATAGCTCGAAGAATCGCTAGACTTAAGTAGCAGTGGGCAGGGCACATCGCCCGTAGAACTGACGGCCGATGGGGCCGAAAGGTTCTCGAGTGGCGTCCGCGGACCGGAAGACGCAGTGTAGGTAGGCCTCCAACAAGATGGAGCGACGACCTGGTGAAGGTAGCGGGAACGCATTGGATGCGGATGGCGCAGGGCCGATCTGTTTGGCGAGCCTTGGGGGAGGCCTATGTTCAGCAGTGGACGTCTTTCGGCTGAAATGATGAATGATGATGATGAGAGACATTGAGGAAATGCCTTAGCGAAAGTGACACATTTTATGCTTCCTTTTTATGCAGTTAAGTATGTTTAAAGTAACATCGAAGAATTAGTGTGCATGCTAGCTTTTGTCGTTGAGCCACGAAGCCACAGAGTTTAAGATAAGTCACTCCCTTACAGTAAAAGGTTATAAATTATTTAGACATATCTTAATGCAGAGTGGTAACCAGATAATGTACCGAGTAAATATAAAAACACTGGATGATTGTTTACACTATCTCATTTATTGAATCTGGCTATAACAGATAAGTTCGCCTTTGTACACCTGTTCTGTTCTCTTATTATTAATTAATTAATTACTTCTATTTTATGTACAATAAAGAGTTTTGCATACTTAAATACGATATTTATTGGTATTTAAATTAATTGATTGATTTAGGCGTAACTTTGCGGAGCTCTACAACTAAATACAAGTTTTATCTTGGTCCTCTGTTAGCGCTCTGCTCAGCTTGATAGCGGAGGAGCAAGATATAAAAGGTAGGTGTAGTTCGTTAATATTCAGATTTAAAAACCTTAATCCTAACCCAGATGTTCACAAATTCCGACAGATAGAAGTTGTCATGACGGCGAAAGCAGTAATATCTCAAGACGCGCGGCGGCCTCCCGGGAGCGTATCCAACGCGGCGCGGGAGCCTCTTTATCTATGCATGAACACCCGCCCGCGAACCACATCACATAATAGACTCGACAATTGTTTGCTCCCGACTTGTCGCCGACTGGCCAAGGAGTTAAATCGACAAGCATCAACCCCCCGGGAAGTTCCGATATTGCGTCGACACTTGACACAGATGCACTTAACTATGCATGGACAGAGACACCGGTCTCCCAAATCTGTGAGCTCCGCCAAGTTTCTGATAGACAATTTCAAAATTTATCTAGGTTTCGAAAAACTTTCCTAGTTAACTTCATCCGTTAAGCTTCATAAGTTTATAACGCTGAGACTTTTTGATAACAGCTTAAGTCAGCTTCAACTACAGAATGTGAGAGCACATTTAAAAGGAGTTTTTCGATTATATTGGTTTTTAATTTGCAACCTTTAGTAATAATATTAACGGCTTAACAAATTACAGTTACTGTTTAGTAAATAGTTAATAACAATTTTCCTTGAAAAATTGTTTGATTAACTAAAGCATTTATCTCGATCGTACAATTAGACCTTCGCTCCGTGATACTGAAACTGCAGAGAAACGTCATCAGTGGCGTGAAATCACGATGGACATCGATTTTCACCTTGAACGGTCACTCGTTTGTGTGCGGTGCGCCTTGGATAATGTTTGATCAAGAGCGGAACCGCGATTCTTGGTCCGTTGTTGGTTATCGACGATAGTCCGCGGTGCAGGGCGACTGCAAGGCTAGTTAATACCTATACCAGTCCAGTTGGCGCGTCAACTCGCAGCGTGCGTCCCTTTCATTTTGTCTGCTTTGGAGAGGGATGTCTGCTGTTGAACGAAGACAAATGATTGTCGTCGGCAATTATGCTGGCTGTGGTGGTTGGTGGGTCAGGTTTGTAGCAGCTAACGGAGCCCACAATGCCGCGCGGCGGGGTCGCCGGGCGAAAGCTGCGGCGTGGGAACCTTGCGTGTCGTGCGCCTGCCGCATCAACCATTGTCGCTCAATTTCGTGATTATCGTTAACTGTGCTAAATACGAGTTCATTCACGGTTAAACGAAAGAATTTATCAAGAATTTGATGTAAGGAGTGTGGCGCGGCGACGAGGTGTCGCAAAAGTCCTGATGGTATCAGACGCACCTTCATCTTTGCCGACTGCCGCCATCGCTAAACATATCGTCGACGTAAATGTACTTGAGTAAATTGATTACAATCAGCTACTGTATTAGCATTTAACATCCCTGCCTTTCTAAAAAGGACCGCGGACAAAAATGTTTGTATCGCCCGGCTTATTATTTATTTCTATCGTAAGAAATCAATGCTGTCCTAACTAACCATCAAAGATGCGGCTATATTCCGAGGTTAATTATCGAAAAAAAAACGATAAAAACAAGACAATTAAATACTCAAAAATTAAAGTTAAAATTGACATGCAGTATTATCGGCCGCCACGATGGATTGGTTTTTCATATTTAGGTTGCTTTGCTTCGACGTGGCTATATTGAACTTTTCGACTGATTTCAATTTCATTAACTTGAACGAGAACCGCTCTTCAGCGCACTCTGTTAACGGATGAACAAAAGTTCAAGCCGGGGGGGTAACTTTGTAGGGTGGAGTTTTCCTCGAGCGCGCAGCCGACATCTAGCGGAAAACTAAGGAATTAACTCACTCGACGGGAACCTTTCAAGGAAACGTTTTTGCTATTGATTCCAGACTTTTGGAGTCTTGTAGCAAAAAATGTAACTAGTTTTCGTCAAACCTGGCTTAAATTTCACTATTCTATAATTTTGAAACAAATAAAAAGCCTTTGGTCGTCTTGTAGCAAAAAGTTCAGTCTGTTCTTACTTTTAAGTTTAGTTTAGCAGTATTAAAATTTGAAACTGTCAAACTTAAACCGGGTAATGAAATGCTTCAAGTGTGTGTTCAGACTCATAAGTCTCATAACATAAGAATTTTCAATTTATTAAATTAACAAAATCTTTGGGTTTCAAAGCGTAACTGCATTATTTTAAAGTTGGTTTTTAGGGTTCCGTACCCAAAGGGTAAAAACGGGACCCTATTACTGAGGCTCCGCTGTCCGTCCGTCTGTCCGTCTGTCACCAGGCTGTATCTCACGAACCGTGATAGCTAGACAGTTGAAATTTACACAGATGATGTATTTTGGTTGCCGCTATAACAACAAATACTAAAAACCAGAATAAAATAATCATTTAAGGGGGCTCCCATACAACAAACGTGATTTTATTGCTCATTTTTGCTCGATATTGATAACGGCAACAGGTAGACGTTTGAAATATTCACAGAATATTTAGTTAAGTATATATTGACTTTAAAAATAAATCATTAAAACAAAATAAAAAAAATATTTAAGGGGGGCTCCCATACAACAAACTTGATTTTTATAGATAATTGTACGGAACCCTTCGTGCGCGAGTCCGACTCGCACTTGGCCGGTTTTCTTATTTTAGTTATTATGTCTGTGTCTCATGGTGGATTTTAATCAAAAATCAAACATGTTTTATAAAATATAGCAACAAAACACTTTTTATCACCAAACGGTTTATACCTACTGAGCTGGCAACGTTGCATTTTTGTTAGTTTTTCTCGATTATTCCATAAAAATTTAATGAAAATTAAAAATGTTTTAAATACATATTGTTCTAATATATAAGTTAATAATTCGTGATAGACTTTTATTTTCTTTAAAAACAAACAAATTATTACCTAATGGTTTTTAAACAAAATAAAAATCTTATCACGAATTATTATTGCAGTAGACACATTAACTTATATATTAGAACAATTTGTATTCAAAACATTTTTAATTTTCATTCAATTTTTATGGAATAATCGAGAAAAACTAACAAAAATACAACGTTGCCAGCTCAGCAGGTATAAACCCTCTTAATGATCACAATTTTTTTTACTTTTGCTCTTATATGCGGAAATAACATTAATAGTACATTATTGTTGTGGCCTGGAAGTAGGCAATTGCTGGCTGAGTATGAGTATTAAACGGACGAGCTTGCGAGTCCGTTTAACTAATACGAAGCCAGCAATTGCTATTTCAGCCGAGACTAATATAAAGCTTTTCTCAAAAATGATGAAGGAAAAAAAATAGAATTGCAAATCACTTAAATTAAATTTCATTAAACCCTTTCCCGCCTTTTTTCATTAAAAAATCTGCAGGTGTATTTTTCTACCGGAAACACCTCAAGCTGTTTCAAACACAATAAAAAAAGTCTGGAGTCCCAACAAAACAACTGATACCGGTCATTTGAATTGGCTGTATACGAATAGTGCCAACTTATTACCATGGCCGTTTTAAATTTTTAAAAAGTTTGAGACTCGACAATAATGAAATTTGTATGCGACATTGTTGTCGAGTTTATCGAGCCTGCAATGTTTTTAACTTTTTAACCGACTTCAAAAAAAGGAGGAGGTTCTCAATTCGGTTGTATGTTCTTTTTTTTTTTTTTTTTTTTTTTTTTTTTTTTTTTTTTTTTTTTTTTTTAACGTGTGTTACCTAGTTTTTAGTATTTTCGGTGACAAGTCGAGCATTTGCATTCAGAAAGTATCATGGAACTCTGTAATAAAACGCCACAACCCTGTCGAGTTTTAAAAATAGAATTTTCAACATAAACTTATTTCGAAGTCAAACTGATGATTTTATCCTACGCATCTATTTTATACAGAAACAACTAAAAAGCAAAAAATAAAAAATTTTAAATAAAAAATAAAACCTCCTTCAAAAAACATCCAAAAAACTATGAAATAATAATTGAACCGAACCAACCACAATAAGCATGAAAATATCTTTCTTCTAATCTGTTTTAAGTCGGTGCCTCAGCACGAGCCAGCAGGAGTGTAGAAGCCCTATATATAGTAGGTATGTAGGTAAGTTAGATTACTAGGTCCACTCCTGCTGACTCGAGCTGAGGCACCGACTTAAAACAGATTAGAAGAAAGATATTTTCATGCTTATTGTGGTCGGTTCGGTTCAATTATTATTTCATAGTTTTTTGGATGTTTTTTGAAGGAGGTTTTATTTTTTATTTAAAATTTTTAATTTTTTTACTTACCATAAACTATGCACTTCACGTTCTGATATGTAAAGAATAATGACGTCAACTTTTACGGATATTTTTGAGAAAAATAGTATTTTTTTCTCAAATATCCAAGGATATGTCCTCATATTCGTGACAATAGAACGCGAAGTACCTCATTGCATAGCAGTTATTGCAGATTCGTTCTAATTTCAAATCAGAGGACGATAATGGAATTTCATACAACATTGCTGGCCTTGGCCAGCAAAGAGATTGTCTTGTTTTAGTGGGTCGAATTTTTTTTTATTGACTATCTATGACATACTGCCAATTAAGAAAAATATACTTTGTGAATTTACTTTTTAAGACTAGATTTAATCAGGTATTCAATGCAATAAACAAGGATGAACATTTATTATTAATAATTTATTAAAATAACAAATTAATAAGGTATCGTTATGTTTTAATGAATAAAATCTTGAGATTTGGTGGTAAAAACATTTAGCCCGAACAGCTTAAAAAAAAAGTTGTGACAGAGCATTTTGGCAAGAATAGAAAAAAAAACAATACTTATACGATTTATACCTAAAACGAGTGGTTTTTAATTAAAATAAGTGTTATTGTTGCCGATATGAGTTCATCATCAAGTGACATGGACATTGATTGCACACCACCAGATCTAAGAGCGGAAGCGGAGCGGATGTCGAACTTGCTGCCTTCCAAATCCAAAGAATACGTAGTAGGTACTGCAGCATAAAAAGCCGTCTGCGCGCACTTAAGGTGCGCGCAAACGCCTAAACATGCCGGCATAAATAAAACATTAGAAATCAACCGTAAAACACTATTTATTATATTTAGTAGGGTTCTTAATTAATAATAACCAAGCGTACCTATAACAAAAGCAGTGGATATCAAAACATATGCCTTACGTGAGGCGATGGAGAGTCTATACAATAAGCTGGTAAACAGGTACTTTGAAATTTAGCGGTTAACATGCCAATAGGAGGATTAATGCCGAAAAGAGACCGAAACGAAACGTAATTAGGATACTTATGGAAAGTTCCGATTTGAATTTAGGGGAAAACTTTGGGCACGGCCTGGTACAAATTGATCCGTAGTGCACCGCGGACGATTACAGAATTAACCCAGATTTTAAACCCTAAACTCTACAACCCCATGCGCATGTTGATCTAAGAATTAGGACATTAGTTGGTTAAATGATCGTAAGCTAATAGCGTTGCAACAACGTAACAATCAGTAATACAGATTACCGCAAGTGGAAAAGAACGATATGCACTTTTACTACTGCAAAATTGGGTCTCAAATATAAATACGTTAAAGCAATTAGGTTCCTAAACTGGCTAGATCGGGTATCCTCTTCGCTGGCGACGAATCTATTACAAGGAATACCTAGGAGTACGATTTGGAGATTTCCTCTTCGGTGGGTTTGAAGTATAGTGGCGGTTCATACACCAAATTAATTAGGCCACAAGATCGCTAATCCTTCCACGGATCTATCGCCGTTAAGTAACCGGGGTGACGGTCAGGCTGGAAAGAAATTTAATATTAGCCCATTTTCAACACAACACCCTACACGAACGACCTGCTCTAGTAAACAATGAAAATGACACTTAGTTTACCCGATGAAAAATCGGCCGTCCAAAAAATCTGCTATAACAGTAGGCGAGCAGCGATCGGATGATATTATTAAAATGCTTCTTTAAATTTAATAACCTTTCCTTTTAATAAACAGCTTAATCCACGCCTTCTGCGCGGAGATAAATGTTTTTCTTGAAAAATTAAAAACTGTCTTGCGAACAGCACGTCTTATGTCTTAAGCGATTCTCTCACCAACACCAAAACAAACTACACTGACAAACCCCGAACTCAATTTAAAATTTGAATAAAATTTCTATTACGCTTGAAAAGATGTATGCGGCCAGGAAAAACAGCCAGCAAAAATTACGGCGATTAGCCAAAAAGTTTTAATTTCAAAGTATTCATGCAGCTCTGTAATGCTGCAGTACCTACTTACATGTATTATACGAGTACTTAAAGGTATTTTTATATGGGCCTATGCAGCCTGAAATAAAATTATTCTATTCTATTCTGTTCTGTTCTGTTCTGTTCTGTTCTGTTCTGTTCTGTTCTGTTCTGTTCTGTTCTGTTCTGTTCTGTTCTGTTCTGTTCTATTCTATTCTATTCTATTCTATTCTATTCTATTCTATTCTATTCTATTATAAGTTGAACAATCGTATTATTTCCTTGGATTTATTTGAGAAAAGCACACTCGTTAACACTCGGCCATCTATAACTTACTCGGCTGGCAATTCCCTATTTCACGGCCGCTGCAGTAATGTAGTATTAATCGAAAAATATTTTATGCCGAGCAAAACTGTAACCACATTTTAATTCAAATTGTGCACCAAATAATTCTATTTATAACCAAAACAGTAAAATTTTTAGAGTGTGTCAACAGAGCATAGCTTTGCAGAGTTTCTGTTTGGTGTAGGTTTGACGCAGATCTAACCAAACGTGACCCATCGAAACAGGATCCCAATGCAAGCAACGCAACGTGCATTAATTTGCTTGCCAAGATTTGGTAAGCATTTAAGGAATTTGTTAATCCTTTTAATTATTTCATAAATCGTATTGTAGCTGTCACTATGCATTTCTGACTTTTACTCTTTGCCGGTTCTTTTCTAAATGCTCTTCTCATTCGATCAAAGGTTGACTGGTAGAGATCCCTGAAGGGATAAGTTCGCCGTTGTAGATATACTCAACGGTTACCAATTGTGTTTTTTCTTTTTTTTTGTACAATAATGGGTTTACATACATATTTCGGTCTTTGAATAAGTACACATAATATTCACTCATCACAAGAAATAAACAAATATAATAAATATAATAATGACTCTTCATGCTGTTAAAATGTTACTTTAGTCTCTGCATATCGGGACTAAATCTCCTTATTAGTCTCCAGGGACTTAAGTATTTTTTTATTTACTATCTACTTGGAAACCCCTAAACAACCAATCATAGTGTTGGTGAATGGAAGATTATGTTCATTTTTAGTGATTGTGTATAGACAATTTTTAATAGGTATCCTCAAAATGACAACTGTGCAAAATTATTAAAAAGAAAGATTTCGTAAAACACGATTAATGATTACGAATATGAAACTATTTAATTATATTAAGGATGAATTTATTTTATTATGCATAGACTAATTAGTTTTAAAATAGTTTTCAAGTTTGAATCTGTTGGTTGTAATATAAAAAATAAATAAATAAATATAAATATCACGGGACAATTCACACCAATTGACCTAGTCCCAAAGTAAGCTTAGCAAAGCTTGTGTTATGGGTACTAGGCAACGGATAAACATACTTATATAGATAGATACATACTTAAATACATATTAAACACCCAAGACCCGAGAACAAACATTCGTATTTTTCATACAAATATCTGCCCCGACACGGGAATCGAACCCGGGACCTCAAGCTTCATAGTCAGGGTCTCTAACCACTAGGCCATCTGGTCGTCAAAATACAACAAATAAAAATAAAAAAACAAGCCATAATGAACTCGAACTATAGCCACCCTCGCTCTGCTTGTTTGGCTATACATCTCGTATCATTATGGCTTGTTTTAGTCCTTCGTTGAACAATCTACCTACTATTATTTTCTGGTAGTTTTATAATTTCAGAATTTTTTTATTGATTCGAAATTTTTTTGGCAGTAAAAGTGTACGGAATCTTCTTTTAATGATAATTTTATTCATCATCATCATCTTCATTTCAGCCGAAAGACGTCCACTGCTGAACATAGGCCTCCCCCAAGGCTCGCCAAACAGATCGGCCCTGCACCATCCGCATCCAATGCGTTCCCGCTACCTTCACCAGGTCGTCGCTCCATCTTGTTGGAGGCCTACCTATACTGCGTCTTCCGGTCCGCGGGCGCCACTCGAGAACCTTTCGGCCCTATCGGCCGTCAGTTCTACGGGCGATAATTTTATTGGTTTCTAAATATTTTGAGTACTTTTACCGCGATATCATAACTGCTAGCGACCAATAAACAAAGGTAAAACTATCCCTTCGTCGCACGGTTTATATTTTTAGCTAGCCCAACCACGTTGGCATTAGTGAATATTATTAAGACTGGCCTGAAATAGTATGAAACTAAGTTTGAGTGGCAGTTGGGCGTGGCGTCGCGACGGGATGGGCGGGGCCGGGCCCGCCCGCGGCACCCACGTGTGCACCCAAGCCACTTGACTCCGCCCACTTCTTGAATTCAGTGTGTCGATACCCACACAGCGTCCTCTGGCGCATTGGGAAACTATTAAGCACAGCTTTGTGTGCCTATAATGTCTACTAAACTTACTAATATTATAAATACGAAAGTTTGAATGGATGTATAGATGTTTGTTACTTTCACGCTATACTGGTTGCACGGATTCTGATGACGTTTTAGCACGCAGATAGTTAATAACCCGGTTTTAACATATCCCGGAAAATTGCATAGTTCCCGCGTGATAGCGATAGTATATGAAATCTACGCAGATGGAGTTGAGGGCAACAGCTAGTCAATCATACTTAGATAATAAGAAGAAGAGGAAGAAAGAAAATAATTTATTAATAACAACAATAACACGACACAGGCTAAAAGTAAGAGTATAAACATTATAAACATTAGAGACATAGGTATAGGTATATTGGTGCTGTTACAAAAGGGTCCCGGCTCAGCGCGTCGCTAGTTAAAAACCAGCACTGGTCTTCCGCCGGACCATAGCACAGTAATAACTATAAATTATAGACGACCAGATGGCCTAGTAGGTAGTGAACCTGACTACGAAGCTTGAGGTCCCGGGTTCGATTCCCGCGTCGGGGCAGATATTTGTATGAATAATACGAATATTTGTTCTCGGGTCTTGGGTGTTTAATATGTATTTAAGTATGTAGCTATCTATATAAGTATGTTTATCCGTTGCCTTGTACCCATAACACAAGCTATGCTTAGCTTACTTTGGGACTAGGTCAATTGGTGTGAATTGTTCCGTGATATTTATTTATTTATTATTTATTTAAATTAAAAATTTTAAAAACCCCCAACGCAATTTGGTCGCACATATGTTTGAAGATAAAGTAAATGCCCATTATGCGTCTAAGATCCCTTCCGCAGCTGACAAAAGAGCTTATAACTTTGAAACGGCTGAACCGATTTTGATGAAACATATCTAAGAACCATTGCCAAGAAACTAGCTTTCAAATAAAAAAACCGCATTTGAATCGCTTCACCCGTTTTAGAGTTATGGTGCCACAGACAGACACACATAGCGGTCAAACTTATAACACCCCTCTTTTTGTGTCGGGGGTTAAAAATACATATTTAAAAGTACCTGTCAATTTGAAGAACCAATTCACAAACACTCTTTGAGCGTTCTTTTCCAAGGAACCATAGTGGAGGCAATTACATAAATGTCTAGAAGAACTGATACGGAGTTAATATTTGGTTCTAAGCCATGTCTATGATAATAGAGGCTTTTGAGGAAGATTGGCTTAACGAGCCATTCAAGGGCGCTCGGAGCGAGGTGAAGCAGTCAGCGTAGCCGACCGTATTGGTCAGGAGAACTATATTACCTATTAGGTATCTAAAGACGAAAAATAGAGCTTATAGGTATACACAGGACAACATGGCGGTTGGCGACCGGTTGGCCGGCCTAAGTATCGCTAGAAAGAAGAAGTAGAGAAGAATTTATGCGCCATGCACGCATAATATTATAAGAGGGGTTACAGAGCGCGCCAACTCATCGTATCGTATCGTATCGGAGACCATAAGGTTCATTTCGGGTCATCAGCGGAGCGGAGTAAGTAATAGTAAAATTTAAATTCGTCTAATGCTAAATAAGTCTCCCTTATACATTTTTGATATTTGTAGCGGTTACATGATACAACATAGGTAAGGTAGGTCTTTCTCTTCTTTAATGTAACTGAAAAATTAATTTATTAATAGTATTTTATGCAACGGTTGTATAAGTGAGGTCTTAAAAGGCGAGTGACGTAAGTTGCGATACGAGCGAATGCGAGTATCGCAATGGAAGACGGCACGAGCCGTTAAGACCAAATTATACACCGTTGCATACAATATTTTTTCTACGACTCGACTCTTCTGTACTGTACTGTAGGGTACAGTCGGGTTCAGGAGGGGTAAAATAGGGTACAGTAGTGTAAAATAGGGCACAGTAGGGTACAGTCGGGTACAGTAGGGTAAAATAGGGTACAGTAGGGTACAGTTGGGTACAGTAGGGTACAGTTGGGTACAGTAGGGTACAGTTGGGTACAGTAGGGTAAAATAGGGCATTTTACCCTACTGTACCTGACTGTACCCTACTGTACCCTATTTTACCCTACTGTACTCGACTGTACTCTACTGTACCCTATTTTACCCTACTGTACCCGACTATACCCTATTTTACCCTACTGTACCCGACTGTACCCGACTGTACCCTACTTTACCCTATTTTACCCTACTGTACCCGACTGTACCCGACTACCCTACTGTACCCTATTTTACCCTACTGTACCCGACTGTACCCTATTTTACCCTACTGTACCCGACTGTACCCTACTGCACCCTAACTTACCCTACTGTACCCGACTACCCTACTGTACCCTATTTTACCCTACTGTACCCTACTGTACCCGACTGTACCCTATTTTACCCTACTGTACCCGACTGTACCCTATTTTACCCTACTGTACCCGACTGTACCCTACTGTACCCTATTTTACCCTAATGTACCCGACTACCCTACTGTACCCTATTTTACCCTACTGTACCCGACTGTACCCTACTGTACCCTATTTTACCCTACTGTACCCGACTGTACCCTACTGTACCCGACTGTACCCTACTGTACCCGACTGTACCCTACTCTACTCAACTCAGCAAGTCTAAACTGGGCTTTAGTGTTGAGTGTACCCTACATTTAATATTATGTGGCAGCTAGGTGTATCGTAATAACGACATTACGACACAAGTGCTGTTATGGCGAATAGATTAAGTATAGACTTTCTGAAGTCATATTATCTATGTTCTTATATATTTGTTCGCGACCATGTAAAAAACAGATAAAAGTACAGGAGTAGGAAAAGAAAATTATGTAAGGCCAATTCGCTTGATGTCATAATTAATTTACTATTTTACTGTTAGCTTTTTTAATTTGAAGCAGTCTCTTCTTCCATCTTCGTGTTTTGATGTCCTTCCGTCGATTCGTGTCAAATTTAACGTTTCAAAAAACGCCGACCTCCAGAAAGAGAACTTCATTGTCTAATCATCAATCAGCCATCAGTGGCAAATCGCATTGATTACTTGGATTGGATATTCTAATTTGTGTTTATCCATCTACGGAGGTAAGGTTGAGGTCGGTAATGGCGCTAACACGCGTGAAATGAACGCCTGCCGTCCGCGACCACCCAAAAATAGGATGTTCTTAGACAAAGCACGGGACATATCGGTTTGAAATTATCATGAAGTTTTAAAACGTGACAACCGTGACGTAAAAAGCCGTGGTGGCTTAGTGGTTGACTCTAGCTTCTCAAGCAGAGGGTTGTGGATTCGAGCCCAGGCTCGCACCTGTGAGTTTTTCGGAAGTTGTGAGGAAACCTGCACCCACCTGCAATTCAATAGTGTGTGTAAAATTCCCAATCCGCACTGGGCCCGCGTGGGAACTACGGCCCCAGCCCACCGATTCTGAAAGGAGACCTGTGCCCAGTGGGACGTAATAGTATATAGGCTGGGTGGGATGTGTGTGCGTGTATTTAAAACGTTACCTGTCAGACATAGCTGAACAAAATAAATGTAAAAATGGTATTTTAAAGCAGCATCAATCTAGCAGTATCTATGGAATTTGTCCGAAATAAATATATAATTATTATTATTATAACCTTTGATTGGAATGGTAAGTAACATCCTTCTTGAGTTACCACCTCTACTACCTACTATTTTTCAAATCTTAAAGAAGTGATCAGAGATATGATTATCTGTATACATCGTGAACGACTTTCTTTCTTTCTTTCAAATATTTTTGAGCATTTCCCTCTCTTTACACATATGGGCACTATTGCAAACGTGTAAGTTAATCTATGAAGTTTAAATCGGTATCACACCTCCTTCGTCTCCGGGATCTTACGATAAGTATAATAAAGAGAACATATTTAACAAACGCTCCGTAAAAATGCTAGCTGGGATTGTGTAACGGTCTCACGGATTACGTTTCACTTTTATGTATCAGCGCCGTTGATTACATGGTGGTGATGCTGTGGCCGCCGCCAAACGCTTCGGTCACGTTTCCCGTCTCCGGAAAATTAGCGTATTCATGTCTTTACAACTCATCACCGATCTCATTGTGGCCGAGATTACGTTCACGATTTGATTTGAGAAATAGCTACTGGTTCGGTGTTAGATTAAGTCATTTATTTCGTTCTGCGGCCTGGGAATTACCTTCGTACATGGGCTCTGACAATAATCACGGTTGAAGTACAAGGTAATGGAATTGACGAATTATAATTTGATTCGAATTTTCGCTTGAGAGATCATATTTATGATTCGATGCGAGTAAAATATTCGTTAACCTCTTTATTGTTTTCAGGTATGAATGAATGATCTCGCTGAAAATTGCTGCAGTTTGATTTTTATCAAAAGTCACTAGGGGATAAGATACAATGTTAATCGTATTCTGTTGCTTACACCGCTTTGCCTGTAAAAGGTTTAGATCATGTTTAAAACCACAGCACATAATCTACTTAAAGGTGAAAGAATAAAGGTGATGATTAACCCTTAGTCAGGTGAGGTCTTCGCCGGCGCGTGCGGAACTAATCCCCTTTCTACCCTTAACCATTGATTTCTGATCGCAACGTTATTGGATTTAGCCCCATCGAATGATCTATCGCCAGTGCAGTGACTATTACGCACTCTGTGTGGTAATCACCGCTTCCGTAGTTTTTTCAACCACTTTAATGGTTCACTAAATGGATGGCTGTAAATTGAGTATTTTGTGCCGGTCCTCGTTTTATTGTCTACCAGTGTTTTGTTTTTGTATCCGTTTCGATACGGTTAAACTCAACCTGCATCTCAAGTTTGCATTAGCTGTTGCTGAAATGTAACGGATTAACGCAAAGTAAACATTTAGGAATAACAAGATGCTTAAGTATCATGTTTACATTTGTCTTTGACGTTCGTTGTCATTGTTATGCTACGGAATGTCCGCACAATAGTTAACAGAACGGTCCATCTCGTACGCAGCGGTATTTCCTGTTAGCTAGATCTATTGTTGTCTTTGTTTTCTATTTCCTTCGCCGATTCTGGTTCAGTTTTCATTTCGGGCGCATATTCGGTATTGGCGTGGCGTATCAGATTTCGCAAATCAGATGTCCTTCTTCAAGTAGGAGCTTCGGTTTTTTTTTCTTCATTCAAACTGGTGAGTCCATTTTTTAGCGTTTACTGCAATTTTTGGTACAAACACCGAACAAAAATTTGCAAAATAACAAATAAGCAAGCAAGTCTGCTAACAAATTTATGTGATGCAGCCAGTAATTGAATTTTAATGTAACTAAGACTTAAGTATATTACTTGTCTAACTAATGAGTACTCAAACTAAATACAATAAGTATACACAATAGGTGTCGTTTTGGATATGTTGATTTATGTATACTTTGTACTTTTAAATTGATATTTTTTAAATTATGTACCTATCGATACTTATCAAATACATTAAACGTGATACGTAGTAATTTATTGCTAAAACTAGACGAAGCGTTACTATCCCTGTTGACAGTCTTGGTTGGATATCAGAATAAAATAATTCAAAGTAAACTACCCGTCCACAACAAAGTACACAATGATCGTAACTCGTGTAGCCAGTTAAAAGGCGGAAGTCCATCTAAGGCGTACTCCGCAGTCGCCGGAACTATGTCGGAAGTGCAGGCCACTTCAGACGGTTCGGAGGGCCGGCCTTCCTGTCCGATTCTGCAGGAACCGTTATTATGTCTTATGCAAATGTCTTAATTTCCTTTTCCGAATCTTACAAATTCTTGTTAAGTGCATAAATTAAATACAATACTAACAATTGGTCTCCGTTTTGATGTTCATTATGTTAATAAATAGGTACCTAGTCTAAATCTAGGGGCAATTACTAAATATATTACTGTTGATTTTTTCAATGATAACTTACCAAATTGATTTCACCTGGTGTCTTGGTCTGCGGTTTGCCTCGTGTTCAAACTTCAACACCTTCGATTGAAATGTTTAGCAAATCATTGGCATTAGGCAGGTGTTTGGTACCTCATCGGCTCTACGATACAGGCTGTAGTAGCGATTGACCGAGTGAAGCGTTTAGTGCAGGTGGCGTGGCGGCGGAGCGAGACCGCAGCATCAGGCACCTGCGCCCGCGCCGGAACTACGTGCCGATTCGCTCGGCGCGCGCGCTCAGAGGGTCCGAAATGTCTTCTGGTACCCACCAAACACGGCAAACCTTACTAACAAACATTACCTACTCCTGAAAAACTCATTCGAGATATGTAGGTAGGTATAATGGATAAAGGTAGAATAAAAAGTTTCTATAGGTAAAAATTTAATTTTTAATACAACTCAAAAAATGATGCTCCTATGAATGTCGAAGAATCTACCACCGGTTCGGAAAAACGTTGTTGAGAAGAATCGTTTTTGTTGATTGTAGTTTTTGCATTTGTATTGTGATACAAATCATATCTAAATATCGGAACCAAATTTCAAGTCAATATAATTACTGTAAGTGGGTGTAATTCGTTTTGCATGATGTAATCCGAACAAATAGATATTGCAAGTTAGTAAAAACTTGTAATATAACTTGTAAAATCCCTTTAGTTTTAGTACTAGTCTTGCCGCTTCACTCCGAATGATTATCTTTCAGTGCATGTTCCGACCATATTACTCGGTAATGAACGAGAAAAATCCTTGCAAATCTTATTAATTTTACTATTAATTATACTGTCCGTATTAAACAAGCAATATTTTATAGGTCAGGCTGGTATTTACTGTTAAACTACTAATAATTGTCAAGCAAACTTAGCCGTTATAGATTTCCTGTTTAATTTGAGATATTTCCTCCCATCATGATTTTTTTTTCAAAATTTTTATACCAACAGTTTAGTTTTTAGAGGGGGGGGGGGGGCGCTCGATTTTTTTAACAAAAAAAATTACTTTAAAGTGAATATTTCGCAAACGAATCACTGTATCGAAAAATCGTCTTCACAACCCCGTAATGATTTTAAGAGACCTGTCCAACGATACTCCACACTATAAAGTTAGACGAGAAAAAAAAACACCTCCACTTTACGTCTAAAGGAGGTACCCAAAAAAATTTTTTTTTTTTACTTTTTATTTTATCACTTTGTCGGGGTAATTGCTATATATATCCATGTAAAATTACAGCTTTCTAGCACTACTAGCCAGTGTGCTAAGCCGTGGACAGATAGACAGACAGACGGACGGACGGACGGACTGACGGACAGACAGACATGACGAAACTATAAGGGTTCCGTTTTGCCATTTTGGCTCCGGTACCCTAAAAAAGTGATCAAGGTCACCTGTAACACAAAATTGTTTTGGAAAATGAGCTGACGGATCAATCGTCGCTTTATGAATATTTGAGTAAGTACCTACTAACAGTTTATGCCAAACTAGGCACTTTTTCAAATATCACATATTGCATATTTACGTTTCTGGGGTCTACACAGACTGCTATGAAATGAAAGTGAATTCATTCATCGTATGTTGTAATTATCATTTTTTATGAAACAATTTTTTTTCTAGTACTACTTAATATATTTTTTTAGGATTGTTATAAAACTAACTTAATATGGGATATCATGGGATGTCAGTGCTTTTTAGGGAGATTTAACTCAGTCCAAGAACTCTACTAACTACTACACTGCACTCAGTAATGTGTCTTGTAAAAAAATATTTTCACGTTTCAGATTTTTCATGTATCTACGGCAAGACGTACTTTAGTGCCAAATTTCAAGGCTCTAGGTCATCGGAATATGCCCTAGATGTTTTGATGAGTGAGTCAGTATCAAAATAAGTTATTTTTGGTAATTCATATATTTTCCCAAATTCATTTTTTCGTACTGTGCTGTCATAGACTAAGTGTATTAATCTGTTTAAATATTTTGTTTGCGCTGTACTTACTGGGTAAACTGTTACTGAAGTGGAAAGTAGTACCACGAAAAGATTTGCGTAACCATACTCTCTGCAGTGTGGCTCGGACTTGGCCGATAGATATATATACTGGCAGATACAGATTGCAATAGTTTTTTCATAAAAAATGGCAATTAAAAAGTTTGTAATTCAGCTCAGCTACTTTGTACAGTGACTGCGTTTTGTAATCGAAGTCGTGCAGACTAACTCGCCATAGCTCACCAAAAGGTGGTAAAAACCCGCGTGACGTGCCGTGAAAATGGCGGCTCACGACCGCGCCAGGGCCGGCTAGGACAACAACATTTGTCGCAGATCCAATACTTACTACATTGTGTCTGCACAATCGGCTCAAGAAAGACAGCGGTCCAAGAACGAGTTGCGCATTCAATGGAAAACTTTCCACTTGTGTAGAAGAAAGCGGCTGACAACGTACTTCGGCTTTATTGGTACACCAAGTTAGAATTTTTAATCTGTACTGCTTTTAATAACATTCATGGTCATACTAGTACCGGGTGTCAGGGTGACCTCGGGCGTAGTAGGCGCTGTGAACGCGCGGATTGTCACCAAGATGGGCATGCCTCCCCATTCGTTCCACCGGCACACTATAGGTCTTAGTCATGCCGTCGAAATTAATTCCCAGCCATACTGCTCTAACTGGATCAATTTCCCACGCATCAGCGTTTCTGTTATGACAAAAAGTCACCGTAGAAGTTTCGTTTCTGTGGCGTCAAAAAGTAATTACGCAACCGCAATTGCCAATTTTAAATGTAATCTACGTCGTTACGTATTTGTTCATGCTCATCTACAATTTAAATGTTCGTTTTATTTTTACGTATAGTGTTTAGATGGAATGGTTAATGGAGCGGAGCGTGTCTTTAGGGGCAGCGATGTGATGTGCCAATGCTTAAGCGCATGTATGTTGCTTCTTTCGCGAGGGTGGATGTGATTTGGGGTTCACGCCCCCGTTTTGTTTGTCGAAGACTGATTTATGTTTATTCAACAATGCTAAGTGCTAGTTGACTGAAATTAAACTACTTGCTCCCTTAGAGCTTAACATTAACCGGACTAAACAGAAATATCCTATTCTTTTATTATCTTTCGTGCCTGGCAATCAGAGCCGTCTTAGGGCACGCTGTGATCCTTGGGCAGTGGTATCGGACGTATAATATAATCTATCTACCTAATTAATACCTTTAAACGAGCAATTCTTGTACGAGTATATAATCAGAATCTCGGAAACGGCTCCAACGATTTCAATGAAATTTGGTATGTGGGGGTTTTCGGTGATGAAAAATTGATCTAGCTTGGTCTTATCTCTGGGAAAACGCATTGTACCGAGTTTCAACCCGAGCGGAGCTCGATCACCCAGGTACCTACTATAAGTAATGTCATTAACAACAAGAACTCATTTTTAATTATTTTCGTCTAAACGACGTCTCATTTTTTATTTGTTATTTTCGAATAGGTACTTAGTTAGACTTCGAGCCTCCGTGAGGTCGGGGGCTCTGGGTAGGTATATAGGTCCCGTGTGCTCTTATGGGAAAAACGTTACTACATGCAGCGTCATAGACAGACGCATACCTACTAAATAACAGATAAATATTGCTCATTCAAAAAAAATCACTAGGCTATTATGGAAATAAAATAATCTATATCTTACTTACTAATATTATAAAGAGGAAAGATTTGATTGTTTGTTTGTTTGCATTGAATAGGCTCCGAAACTGCTGAACCGATTTCAAAAATTCTTTTGCCGTTAGAAAGCTACATTATCACTGAGTGACATAGGCTACTTTTTACTGCGGGAAAATACCTTTTCCTACGGGAAAATTAATTTATTGCGGGCGAAGCTGCGGGCGGAAGGCTAGTATTATATATTTTTCTTTCAAAGTCAAAGTCAAAATTCTGTATTCAAGTCAGACATTAATTGATGCTCCTATGAACTTCTATGTTCGGAAAAACTCTATTGAGATGAATCCGGCAAGAAACTCAACAACGTATATATTTTTTTTCAAACAGATCTACATTGTTATTAAATAACATACATCTAAAGTATTTAATACAACAAAAAAATTTAACACAGTAGGTATTTTTACACAGTACATACATTTATTTGAGACTAGGGATCACCAAAGCGGATCGGTATTATTTACAAACATCCCTGTCCATGATATAGTCATTAATTTTATAGTACGCCTTAGATATTACTGTTTTCTTTACAATGGATTTGAATTTTGTATGTATGTATGTATGTAAACTCTTTATTGTACAAAAATAAGGAAAAAAGAAATACATTATACAAATTAGCCTCTGAGCCTACTGTGATACATAAAGGCGTGAAAGATAGCACCGTCATATCATCTAGATCAGGCGCTACGGTCACGTATCGCTCCACTCCCACGTCGTAATTGACCCATTTCGTGTGAGATGTTGCGCGTACGCCGCACGAGAGCGCGCGCCGCGTCTGGGATACGATCGCCGCGCGACGTGACCGCCGCGCCGCCGCCGCCTGCGACCCACACTAAACTGCCACAAATGCGCCACTAGAACAACTAAGCAACTAACATGCCTTATTTTTTCTTACACATCTCTTTCATATATGTGTAGATAGAAAGAGCAAATGCGACAAAGTCGCGGTCACTTACTCGTAAGTCTACCGTGCTGATAACCGATTGCTCGATCATTATCATATGGGCCATGTTTCGTGAAGGGTGTTTATTACGTAGATTGTCGTGTCGGAATCTGGCGTAGTTGTGGTTGAAGGTGTTAACTTTTGTCACGATCTAATGTTTATGTTGGGATTATGGAACGTGATGGTACCTACCGAATAGTTAGGAAGCATCAGCTTTGGCTTTATGCTAAATTAGAGCTTACGCGAAAACTGTAACGCGTTAAGACTAGCGGTACCTAGTGCCAGTAATTTTACTCTTTGGAAGGTTTTATTTTACCGAGTGCATACGGAAAAAATGGCCAAAGGGTGTAACGAAGAGCACGTCACCCGGCGGACCACCCTGCCGCGCAATCTGGAGAGAGATCTTGCACAAAAACGTCACACCCTCTTGTTCATTTGTCTTGTGTGGCTTTCATTTTACGCTTATCGAGATCTGAGGAATTGTTCGACGGAGTATTTATTTTTGATCGATTAAGTCAAAGCAATGCTGCTTTATGGATTTATAGGTAGTAATACATTTTTGCAGCATCAAGTGTCACAAGTTTTCATTTCATAATACGGACTTCTGGAGTATTTTTCCCACTTTTGCACATGTGACTAAGTATACCTACCAAAGACATATTATTCTATACATATTGTGTTTCGTACTTAGTAATATAATTGGGAATGTCTAAAAAAAATTACCAGTGGTTTTTATATTTTTTTTGTATAGAAAAGTCAATTATAAGAAAATAATTTCAATATTTTGTCATTTAGTTCTCTACTTTTTTCAAAATTAATTATTGAAACTATTTTAGTTGATGACATCAGATTATAATTGAGGGCTCCCACAATGCCAAATTTCTAAATCTATCTAAATGCTTACGATAAGGCAACCCCTTTAATTATTTTTTGCGTAGTGGTACACTATTCACTGTGTCACTTTACTGGCACTGACAAAGTGCTAGATGTCAGACAGCGGGTCCAAATCAAACTCCGTAGTATAATCCACGCGTAAATTGTGAAGAATTCTAACCACACAGAATAAAGTACGACTTGAACCGGTCACGCAATTTACACCAATGTCAAATGAAGTTCATTGCTTATTTGTTATATAATAAATTCATTCCATAATATTAAAATTAAATAACTACAGAAAACGATTTAAAAAGCATTTATCTCGAAATGGTTTTCGATTTTCTATACATTGCAAAAAATAGACATCCCCAATTTGCTAATAAGTAATGTTCTATGGTGACAACAGCTTCACAGCTAAATTATATCGTAAAACAAAAACCATTTGGGTAATTTAGTGGTTAACTATACCTAACGGTGTGTTATTAATTCGTACTTTCTATTTAATTCAACTTTTGGCAATTGATTGTGGTTAAATAATGATAGGTAAAAAAGGCAATGCAATATTTTGTAATAACGAACACATCCTTAATTGACTTACGGGTGTCTTATCATAATTCAATCCCAACAGAACTCCCCTACACGCGCTCAAATAGAGCTGCAGTAAAGGAGTTACGCAAAAAATGACGTTAAGGGAAGTGAAGGACGTCCTAATAGAGCGGAATACACCGAAATGACGGCTCAGCCCAGCCCATTGATTTATTGAGACATAAACAGACGTGTGCTCCCTCGGGATGCAGGTAGAGGCAAAAAATACCGGTGGTTGTTGACAATGCGAGTTCGTCATGGTTTAGAGTTAAGGTAATAAAAGAAAACAACGCCTTAGTGATTAAAACTGCAACCAAACAATAATGCTTGCAAGTGGATATTTATATGAATTTATTAAGAAAAGATAACTTTAAATGGGAAAATATCTGAATATCGAAAGTTAAGAAGATCGAATGTATTAAAATATCGAATGGGTTATAATATAATATCGAAAATATTTTTTCTTTTTTGCCTGCTCGTTTGCCTCCTATCATATTATTATATGTTTATTTACAAATCGGATAGGTAACATGTTCCCGTTTTGTTTGGATGAAAATTTAGGATTAAGTATAAGATTCTCTGGGTGACAAAATCAACTAAATGAAAGCTCCGGTACAGCCAACATCTAGCACGGTAAACCTCCATTTTATCCTCTTTATAAGATCCTCCTACTTAGCACAGGCCGAAAAACTAAATTGATTGCCCATTCCACCGACCCACCTCTTCTAAATGCACTCTTAAACGAACCGTAAGTTGTCCACAAATGACCATTTAGAGCAATTTTGTTATTGTATGCAGGTCAATGTAACCTACTTACCAGAGCACTACAAATTTCAATGAGAGGCGAGGCGACATTATCACATTTCAATTTGAATTTTTCAATAGTTAATGGATTTTTCTTTACTGCACATCAATTCACTTTCAGTCAATTAGGGGACAATTTAAAACTGTGAAACTTTCGAGAAATGCTTAGTGATCCATTTTACGAATTAAAGATTAACATGTCGATGGTTCAAACGGGGCAGATCAAGGGTTAAGCATTAGCGTCTTGGGCCGGGCCGGCGCGGTGTCACTCCGCCTCATCAAATATGCAGGCCGCAGAGACAACAACCGTCGTAATTGGGGACGGAATGTAATACAATATCGTGTGTAAGTACCTATATAAACGGCAATAGCGGACGGCTTGAGGGCGATGCAGTTGTTATTAAGCAACTACACAAGTAAAAGATAGTACAAAGTAGTGGAGCAAGTCCAAATAAACACTCCTGTGAGTAGTTAAAGATACACTGGAGATTTTCATTCAAGATAACGTCACGTCTTTGAAGTGTAACACCTTGAACAAAGGCTAAATGTAATAAAAGATTTATCAACCTAGTAATTCAGTCAAACTACAGTCCTCCTAAGTTCAAAGCTTTGCGTCTCGGCTTATTTGTATTCCTGATTATTGTGTTTTTCTAACTATTTGTGTTTTTTTTTAACTTCATGCGGTCACCGGACGATGTCTATCTAGAAGTATTTTTTAGAATCAACCAAGAATCAATTTCCTCAAGATATTATTGTCCTTCCCCGTGACGCTAATAGGTAACTACTAGATATAGTGAGTAATTTATTACCCTTTAATTATTTATTTTATTATTAGCAAACACTAATTAGGTCGAGTGTACTAAAGTACACTGCCTATCTGTCAACATTTGGTAAAAACTATTCACCATTGACTAATATAATAATGACTTAATGGTGACTACCATTGTTTCTTTCGTACCTCAATTGTCCATAATTTGACTTTTTACGTGTCTGACTCTGTTACCTACCACTAGGTATCAGAGTTGCAGTAAGGCCATGCTTACAAAAAAACCCTGTAAGATATTTAGCAATTCATTCATGTTTGTACAATAAATTTCTTAATTATTCCGTTGATAATCCAACAAATAAGTGAAGATTTTTGGCTCTACCGTTTTACAGGTAAGCAAATTTGATTGGTTCTTTACTAGGTTTAAAATAGAAAAATATACAGACTGATATACTTATAGATTATAGGTATCTTATAGGTAATCTAATTAGATTATGTTTCAGAAAGTAGAAAAGTGAAGTGGTTTCCCGTCCTTAAATGGTTGCCACCTTTGTACATATTGTATTTATATTTGTAGGTAAGGACAATGCTGTGAAAAACCCTCAAAAATCAATAGCTTAGCCATATGAAATGTACAAAAAATCGTCCCTAAATATCATGAAGTTGTCCCCTCTGAGCGAGCTTAAAGTGGGAAACAAGTGGAAATATTTTTAGACCCTCATCAGACCGTCTGCGGTCGCGGCAGGGCTCGCAAGATAAGAAGCACTTTTTCATAATACTTTATTCAGGACTCGGAGACTTGGCTCAGTGACAGACTAATCGTCCATGTCAGGGTAGAGGAGGGGGTGCTTATTAATGTTTAACCCTTTTGTATTCCATCGTGCCGGCGCCCGACAACCGACAACTCGGTGTCAATCCCGCCCGGCTTCGCGAACATCTCTTGCATGTTTAATGTTCATTAATTTGTCAGAATCTGTACGCCCATTAGGTCCCTGCTACATCTCTACGGAACAACAAACTTATTAGCTGAATGTGTGCTTAATATTCAACACTGTTTGTAGTACAATGAGGATCGTGTCTTGTTTAAATCAACTAAGTAGCGCCAAAGAAAAAACAACACTTTAATAACGGTATGATGGATGGTATCACGGATTGTAGGATACATCCAAAAAAAAATTTTTTTCTAACGTGCTAGAATTCTAGGATTTGAAGGTACGTAAAGTGTTATGTTGACAATGAATATATAATTATTATTGCTCTGGTTTCAAAATTAGTTTGTACGTTACTTTCGACATCGAGCTTTGTTTCGCTCAAATATCAATCTCGAGGGTGCGATTACTCGTGTATGTTTGTCGAGTTGATCCGTAAAGTGACCGCAGTTGGTGCGGCGTAATCCGGGTAATATATTCCAAACTAAAAGGTAAATAATAAGTAATATATTCTCAACTAAGGCGCCGCGGAGCGAAATTGCCCTCGGGCGGCGGCCGCGCGGTCAGCGAAGCCGGCTGGGACCGTTATCGGCAAGTTACTGGTATCTATATTGTTTCACCATACTGAAAAGTGCTTTGTTATTTTCCTATAGAACAAATTTTTTTTGGAATTACGGTAGGTACTACCTGATGATATGGGGATAGTGAGATGAAAAGTAAAATGAATATCAGTAATTCATCTGAAACTATTTTACCAGAGCTCTATCTTGTTAACATATTAGAGTATGTGCTGCTAAAACTAAAGTTACGTTAAAGAATATTTTAGTAATAAATAACAAATTCAACACTCTTAACGGTAGCGTTGATATAGATCAGCACAAGAATGTTTTTGAGACAACCAAAATATCATTGCCAAACGGTGCTAATGATATACCTAATGAACGATCACAAAAACTGTAGACAATGAATAGTGGTACTAGTGCTGCGGGGAGCGCGGGGCGCCGGCGCCCATTGGCCGCGCCCACGGCGTGGGTGGAACGAGGAAAATCACTCGTCAGTTTTTCTTGATCACGTTTGAAATTCGAAAAGCTTTTAGCGTCGTCTGTCATTTCAGCGTCTCCCATTACCAGTACGCGTTGGTGCTTTGTTTTGCCTCATCCACAACATCAGTCGTACGTGTCACGATTGATTGCGTTTAGGTTCTGGGGAATTGAACGGGAATGGAAAATAAGAGATGTTTTTTTTTGTATAATCAAAAGCAAATTAATGTAGCTTTATAAAACGAATGTTTACAAATCAAAAGCAGATAAATTTGGTAAAAAAATCGAATATAATAAAAGAAAAGTGTGAGTGAGAGACGAGATTTTATTGCGAGCCGAGTACTATTGTACTATTAAACAAAATCCCGTTTACTACTAAACACGATAATGTTGTTAAGAATTGAATTTCGATTCGGAATAGTCTTGGTACAGTAGTGGGTGCAGTGGTGGGGGGTGTGGTGTGGGCGGGTCGCGCGCTAGGCGGGGCGCAGGGTGCCGAGGTGCCGCGTCGGGCGCCGGCTCGCCCACCTCGCAGTCGCGCCGCACACGCCGTCGCCGTCGCCGGCGTCCACTATTAAACAACTAAATTACACCGAAATTATTAAGCCAAAGGTGTACGCTTCAAATTGTCGCTTAAACCCAAATAATAGCCGTGAAGGAAGCGCAGCGCCCAACCAATTATCAGCACCTGTCGGACACGCGTACGTTAATTTGCACTCGCGATAACTGCCGCAAAAAACGTCCGAAATAAACTGGAACCGATGCACCTGCGGCAATCTGCTCACGCGCCCCGCGGTTAGTCCGGCGCGGTCGCCGACATGATCATGCTGTTCAAAGGGAACAGCAGCAGGCTGGAGCATCTCATCGAGAAGATACAGGCCAATAAGGAGAACCACGATGTGACTTCGGATGATTTAAAAGGTGAGATAATTTGTTGTCTTTCCTAAACTACCTATACAAACTTTTACCTTGCTCCTACGCTACCACAGCTGTGGTGCATTGATAGGGACAGTTCATTGATATGGACATCTAGAAAACATTGTCTGAATTAATCAAATCTTTCCTGATTTCGTACTAAAGTATTCGTCGCTTTCGTCGCAAGTTTTTACAATATTACAGGTATGCAATTACTTCAATTGCAACGGCATGAATCTGTTTTTTTTTATTCGTTATAATATAAATTAATATAAATAATTTTTTTGAGACGCAGAATATCTGCAATTTATTACTTGTAATTTCCAAGGATAAAACATCATTATGTCTTTGAGAGGATGAAAATGAAATGTAAAACTCAGCTAATTTAATATTTGTTTATTGTTATCCTGCGGGAACTAGCCATTGTCCAGGATAAAAACAATCCTATATCCATCCCCGGGACTTAAACTAAGTATATCCACTTCATAATTAATCGCTTCAGACGTTATAGCATGATGAGTAGGTACCTATTTAACAAATATCCAGGCACCTTCATAAACTTTATCATTTATTTATAGTATTACAGTCAAAACCTTTTATAGCGACACCAATTACAACGACATATTGGATGTAACAACCAAGAAAAAAACCCAACACGATCTTACATACCAAAGTAACACTGGTTACAATGACCAACCGCGTTTAACAACCAAATATTACTGTCCCTTAAATGTCGTTTTAAACGGTTTTGACTGTAGTAGGATAATGAACTAAAACAATTACCTACTTTGCTCACCCGCGACCTTACAATAGTTACGTTTATGCTTCGATTTATGCAAGAAATGTCATTAATTTCTTACCAACCACCAACTCTGAAGATGAGCTCTGGTTGAGTTCGAAACGCGTCAGTGTAGCTTGGTGGTGGTGATGGTTGGGTTTATGTGATTTGTGTGTGTTCGTACAGTGTGGAGGTGGAGGAACTGCATGAACACACATTTCTTGCATAAACGTAACTATTGTAAGGTCGCGGGTGAGCAAAGTAATTGTTTTAGTTCATTAATATGGACCTCCGCAAAGTAACGCCTGATTCAATAAATTGTAGTAGGATAAGAAAGGATTGTCAGATACTTTTATTTCCCATAGTTTCTTAAGTATCGAGTTTGTATTCAGCTTCATTAAGGTAGTTGCTTAGATTATTTATGCACTAGATGGAGCGTCAGTAGCAAACATAGCGATACAAAACGTCCACAAATCCATTTGACAGCGTCATATTACGATCGCATTACGTCATTCCGGTTGTCACTGTGTACGTGCTTAATGATACCAGTTAATTTCACATTCCCCAAAATGTGGGGAAAGTGAAGCTGATAAGGGATTGTGTGGGGAGAGCTTCAATTCGGGGAAAATAAGGGGATTTTAAGTATGAACACAAATACGCGACATTTGACATCAAATTTCTGCTAGTCTTGATTAATTTCCTACAATTCATTATTCGCAACCGCTCTAAACTAAGTCACTCGGCCCACATAATTTTTCATTCCCCACACGTGGGGAATTTTGGCAATGTGTTTGGGGATTTTAGCATATTACTATTGGCAACCCTGCAAATGACGCAAATGACATATAAGCCAACTGTTGGCTTATATTTTTACGGAACGTTTCCATGCCACCAAAGCTCTATCTAGTGCATAAATAATCTAAGGGTAGTTGCTGTTGCTATGCACAGCAAAATCCAGACTTATCATAAGCCAATGCATATCTGTAATGTATACTTATACCAATCTCGTTCATACGTTTATCACTTCATATTCTGTCTGTCTTTTCCAATTCCTCTAGGGACGTAATCTGTCAAATGTTATCGTATCCCAAAACCCTTAAAAAGCGTCAACATGTCACGGCCAACCCATAATCGTGACACCTGCGAAGGGGTCGAAACGTTGCGTCGTGAATGAGAATTAATACATGTTTATTTTGTAAGTTCTAAAGCAATATAAACATGTATTTTTTCACTTTTCCTAAAATGTTTGCTTTCTTATCAGTGAGAATTTTTGGTGTCTTGAAGAACATAGAACATTTTTTTTAATTACGTGTTTGTAACAGAAAACACATATGTGACATTACATTACAGTAAAATTTCGTAACAATGGAATATATTTAATTTACAGAATGACATCTTGTTTGGTCAGATTAATAGAACGCAGATATTTATATCTGTTTCATTCAATTCAAATTTAATTAAATTTTCATGTGTATTGTTTGATTCAAACCTGAGGCTTTTGTGTACCAATAATAATGGAAAAGGAACAATCAAGTCTTCAAGTTTTGGAAACTGGGAACACTGGGAAATAATTCTAAGATTCAAGTTAGATAAGTTTTTAAAGAAAATTTAATTTTCAGTATAAGTTTTTATACTCACATTGTTTTTTTGTTAACTATTACTAACTAACATTGTTACCCATTTTGCATACACACGCATACTAAATTTCAAGTAAATTCGACCTATAATAGTGGGTCGAAATTCACTTGCAAGTTTTACAACGAACGACTTAGGTACTTAAATAAATTCAAGCATAAATTCTTACCTAAATCTAAAAAACAATGGTAACCCATGATTTTTTTTCGAACGTTTTATAAATCTCATCTTGAAACGACCTAGGTGAAATTAAATTAAGATCAGAACGAATTAAGTATAATAATTTAATTGGCACTTTTGTATAATCTTAAAAAAAAAAATTGAACCGACTACAAAACACTAAAACACCATGAAACTAACTTTCTACTCTGTTTGAAGGCGGTGCCTCAGCACGAGCCAGCAGGAAAGTGGTTAAAGTCTAATAGATAGCATGTAGGTAAGGCATGACTGTATAGGTCCACTCCTGCTGGCTCGTGCTGAGGCACCGTCTGCAAACAGAGTAGAAAGTTAGTTTGACGGTGTTTTGTAGTCGGTTCAATTTTTATTTTATATATTTTTTTGTGTTTTATTTCCTGGGTGTTTTTTGATGACGGTTTTTTTATATTAAAAATTTATTTATTTCACACTTTTTAGTGAATCGTCACCAGAGTGCATCTCATGACAATTCCATTAAACCCAAACATGGCTACGCTACAATATTTTATCACGGAGTTCCGTTGCCTACCTTCCGGCTTCAATCACGAGATCAGTAGTAACAGTAATTACCAGATCAGGTTAATGGTAATATTTCATCAGGACTATTAAATTGGCTTCGTTATAGTCGCTCCAGTATCTTAATCGAATATCTCTGGGCCACCCAGGAAACCCTATGAGTTTTGTATGACCACCTGTTGTCTCCTTCATCAGTTTTTCTTCTGAATGCAAATAATGCTCGACTTGTCGCGGAATGTATCGCTATACGTTTTCCTTGAATTTTTGAGGAGTTTCTTCATTTCCTCAAGGATGCCATCATCAGAACTGGATTCTGATAACAACGGGACCAACCTTGAAGCACATGGTTTTAAACAACGAAAGAATTTTCCAAATCGGTTCTTAAATGACGGAGTTCTGACCCTTTGGGTACGGAACCCTCAACAGAACATTACAACCGAATTGAGAACCTCCTCCTTTTTATTGAACAGAGAAGTCATTCAAAATCAATGAATTAATTACAGCCATGAGTGTTACTTGGCAATCGCTTGCTAATTAACGTCGAAATTAATTACAATTAATCGGCAGCCAATCACCATCATCCGGACAGGTGTTAAAAGTAACATGCATGATTAAGTCCAAGTAGCGCAGTCAGGAAACAGCCTCAAATTTATAAGTAGCTACGAGTGCAGTAAAGTAAAGAAGTAGCTAAATGGGTGGTATTTTTAATGCCCGATACTGTCGTTTTCTATTTAATATCCACCAGGATTCAATCTCAACAGCTGTTGCAGTTGTTCAGTACCTACATACACAATTATAAGGGTCATACACATTTGTTGTCCGCGTCTCTCCTGTGGACATGCAAAAGATAAGGGTCTATACTTACTATAACCAATATTTTTTAGTCAAGACTGCATCGGGGTGTGGGACATCTGGCTAACTTTTGGCCCATTTAAATAAATCTTAACGTTGATGACTCGGAGTCGGTAATTTTATATCCACAGGAGAGACAACTTTTGTTTCTTACGCTGTGTATGACGTATGACCCATAACTATGTACCGGATACAGCCTTTGATATGTGTAATTAGTTTTATGCAACTTTTAGCTGTAACGGTCGCAAAAATCATCATTATAGGTTTCAATTCACACAACCTCTTGTTTAACTTATTTTATAAAACATCACTTTTAAAAAACAAACCAAAAAGATGAAGTTAGACCTAAATATATAATAAAATCTTAAATTTGAAAGATCACTTGAAGATGCTTCGACATAAAACGTATGATTATGGCTGCAGTTAGGTACATCACAATACTAATACAGATTTGAAATCTCTATTCAAAAATTGTCTCTCTAAACTACGCCTTGTCTAAGGAGTTATTCTGATTTGACTGTAGTATAAGTATTATATCATTTAAATAAATAAACATTTTAGGGGCGGCGCCAACCAGAAACTGGTTATAATTAAAGTCTCTATCTATTTCATTTATTTATTTATTTAATTACAACCATGGTATTAAATGTAAAAAACCCTAAAAAAAACCCTAGCTCCGCAATCGATTAAACTAAATTGCCAGAAGTGCCTTTAACGTATTTATACTATAAATTCCAGCTTTCTGTAAATTAAATTGACCCCGCAGGTACAGACGAGGTCTAGTTATAGTGTCGGTTACATAAACTACAATAACAGTAAGTCGGTCTGTATTAGAGCGATCGGTGTTGATTGCCGAGGCGCCGGTCGAGGTGTCCCAGACGGCGCAATTAGGATGTACGCTTCCGCCGCCCACTGCGCCGGCGCCACTCACCCGACCGACCATTGCTTGCAACCACTGCTAATTATCTTGGACTCACCACCAACACGCTACACCTACCACTTCTAAGCCTATGCACACTGTGTATATTTTACGCGCAGCCGACTCGCGTTTACGTCCGTAGAGTTGTATCCCAACAAAAACATAAATGTGAAAAATGTTAGCCAAGTTCAATACTAAAAATACGATTGATTGTGGATGTGGACTACGCCAGTAAAAGGATTGAGATGTATATGGGTGCCAAGTTCTGCAGATAATCCTGAAATATATATATAAGAACAAATATATAACATCATAAACAAATATATACACTTATTTTCTGCCTCTATATTTGACTTGCCAGTTAATTTCGCTTGGACTTGGCTTGACACGCTGCCGCGTGTCTAGATATCAATTCAGACGCGCGGAATGTGCGGGTCTTATGCGCTTAAAAACTACGTAGTGTGTAAGGACTTTTAAATTCCGTTTAAATAACTTGTAGCTACTCTAGGTCACGTGGTCGTCGGACGATCTTGATTATGCGCAGTGAAAAACCGGTGTTACACCTACTCCAACCCTGCGTTATCGTAACTGCATCATATTACAAAATACCTAGTTCTTTAAATGATGCCTTAACGTTGGAAATGTTATTACACGGGGTATTCGGTATAAAGCAGTCCATAAATAATGGTGTAAATTTTGGGTTACAGGGTTAAAAAAAAATAAAAAAAAAATCATTTATTTTCAGACTGTTATGTCCATAGTTTGTTAGTTACTAGCTTAAGTCCTATGTCAGTATCACAATTTATAGATAAATGAAAATGAATGAACAGCTGCAAAATCTCTTCCAAGGTTAAAACGGAAATTAAAAATAAAATTTGCCGATTGTTTTGAACTACGAGTACTTAATAGATAAAAAACTAGTGATCAATCAACTGTGTTTGTCTTATTACTTACGTTTGGTTTTCCTTAATCT
Organism: Archips xylosteana; assembly: GCA_947563465.1. Classification (NCBI taxonomy): domain Eukaryota; kingdom Metazoa; phylum Arthropoda; class Insecta; order Lepidoptera; family Tortricidae; genus Archips; species Archips xylosteana. Next base: position 11,993,553 of record OX387344.1, read on the forward strand.
AGCTCCCGATTTGGCTAATTTTCATACTGTCGTAACTAAATAGGTAAGTACATTATTTATTGCGTGTCTATGTACCTACTGTCTAACTAAAACCCAAATAAAACTGCATTTGCTGCATTCCGCAGAGCTAATAACTTACATAGCGTTATTCTGTATCTGCATATGACTCGGTTTTAGTTACTACGCAATATCTGGAGGCACGGTAGTGCCCTTGCCAAGACGAGCCAAGCGAAGCGCAAGGGCACTAGGTACTACCTTTTCTCGAAGCGTTTTGTCGTTTTTTGAACCCTCATAACATAACTTGAGTTTGGATTATACCTACCAGCTAAATAAAATTCTCGGGATATAATGTCAATAGTAGACTTATTAAAAATATAAAGTTTCAATTGCATAGCTCTTATACTTTAAATTTTATTGATATCTTAAAAACCCTGATTTCGTCACTGACTCACTGACGATCATCAAGACTCTTAGGGTACTTCCTGAAGTCCTAGAAAGCTGAAATTTTGTATGTAAGCTGGTATAAGTACACAAACAAGAAAAAAATATAAAACTTGGAACTTTAAAAAAAAAAATTGTCTTACGTGGGTCATTTTGAAATTTTGTGCAGACAAACTTGTCCCAACCTAAAAAAAATTGTTTCCGTTTACACTGTCTATTTTCTGCGGTTATTTGAGTGAAATAATTGATGATTTGTAAAATTATCTTATACATCACAGATAATTATAGATTATTAGAATCCAAAAATGATGCTAAGTATTTAGGTAAGTATGTACTATTTGTAATAATGCATGTTAACAGAGTGGTAGCTCCATACTAATAGTAACCGAGTGTTCTGTGAAAAATTTGAAAATGACCCAAGTAACTTACATAAAGAAGTGAAATCCCATCAAAAACATTTTCATGTAAAATGTTGCCAAGACGTGACCATATTCCTTGCACTGTTAAAAAGCTATCAGATCTCATATAAAGCCAAGCTTCCTAACTCAACACGCCCTAACTTCACAAACTTTACACATTATTCAAAATACGTGGCCGTTTGGTAAGAACTATTGTATGATAGAAAAGTAATGAACTGCAATAAATTGATATACCTATAAATAAAAACAAATCACTTTACGTGTGACGGTAGCCAAACGGCCAAGCCACATATTTTGACTAAGGTGTAAAGTTTGTGAAGTTAGGGCGTCTATATGAGATCTGATAACTTTTTAACAGTGCAAGGAATATGGTCTCATCTTGGCAACATTTTACATGAAAATGTTTTTAGTGGGATCTCCTTTACCATACATAATCAACAACCCGCAAGAAGTTATTTTGCGTTTATATTTAAACAGCAAAAATTACTTAAAGCCAGGTATTTAAGCAGCATATTTTTTGTCAGCTGCCGACTTTGTTCAATATAGGTATGTAGATCTATAATTATAGAGATCTAATACGAGTACCTTCTAAACGAACTTATAAGGGTTCTTTACCGTTTGCCCAAAATTTATTTCCTATGTTTTTTTTACTATACTCGTAAATTACATTTGCCATCAAGTAATTTTTTTCTGAAACGGTATTTTTTTTAACAATTTTTAATGAATTAACCCAACCTATTACATTTTATAAGAAGATGCTTTAAAAAATCCCGAAAAAGGCACGGTTCTATAATTATTTTATGGCAAACGTTGATGTGGCGTGTGATATTATGACAAATTAAATTATAGGAAACAAACTGATCCCACAAGAAGTTGCTTGGAAATAAATAAGCTCCTAATGGTCGTGCGAATGTCTAAATTCAATTGTTATCATTTCGGCCATTAGGCAGCCCCGTTACTGCGTCCGGGGCGTCGTGGGAACTGATTGATATTAATAGTCCTTATTAGGAGGGAGTAAGGGAGACATGATGCTGAAAAACTCTACTATACAATGAAATGCACATGATGATAAATACTGATGTAACTAATACATATTATGAATGCGAATGTGAGTTTGTTCATCGTCATGAAATGTAATAGATAGTTTTGGAGCTTAGGAAGGACGTAGGACAATTTTTATTCCTAAAAATTATATAATTAGTTCCCACGGGATAGCGATAAACTAATTCTTCGTAGACGAAGTCAATAACAACAGCAAAACGTTACAAGAACGTAAGTACCTACATCAATTTTTTTAAAAGGGATTTTGAAGATTTTTTAAAGAATTGAAGAAATGGTGAACATTACTATGAAATAAGTTTATAACAAGTAAAAAACCACCCACAAATTGTACCAAGTAGTAAAGCTCTTGCAAATGTTCAACTCTAACATGGTAATGTTAACAAATGCAAAGGATAACCATTTGCGGCAATAAATACGCACGTAAACAGAATTTATAAGGTATTTAGCGGTAGTGGGGTAATTTTTGAAGGCATTGCATTTATTTTTCGTCGTGCAGCGATGGCGGGAGCCTCGCCGGTCTTGCCTGTGGCGCGTCCGACATTACTCATCATTTGCGGTGATACCGCTCGTCATTGCGGCCCATTCAATTTGTTTATATTTCACGCCACTCGAGGTGCTCGCGGAGATATATCGCCTTTAACGCTGAAATGTGGGGCTTTCTCGATATTTATGATGGCTTTATTTGAACCTAGAGCTTCGCTGTCTGCCTTAATGTGCTTTACAGCGCCTGTAGAGTGCCTTCAGTTGTCATTTAATTTTACTGTTTACTTCGACTTTTATTTTCGCAGAATGGGTGTAAAATATAAGTACTTTGCAAGTGTACTCGTAGGTATATGTAATGTTCTGAATTTTCAGAATTCATTTATGCCAAATATTTTTGCAATTTACCACGAGCTTTACGGTGAAGGAAAACATCGTAAGGGAACATGCACATACATACACGGTGTGTGTGTGGAATTCCCAATCCGCATTGGGTCCGTGTGAGAACTGTAGCCGTAGCCTTCTCATTTTGAAGGAGACCTGTGTATGCCAATGGGACGTATACAGGCCGGGGATAACATATTGTTGTAAAAATACTCGTAACTTAACATAAACTCTCTCTCATAAACTTTTTCTGCAGTGAACAACAACAGCAGCGCGCGCGCTGACTATCACTTGAAGGAATGTATTTTTATTGTTACAGAAGCATTGGGCAGCGTGGGCAGCACGGCGGGCAGCTCATGGCCGTCGTCGACGCCGGAGCCGTCGCCGTCGCCGACGTCGGCCGAAGCGGCCGAGCCTGGCGACGCCGACGCAGAGCCGCCGTTCACGCTCGGCGCCACCGAACACACGCCCTACCAGTGCCAGTTCTGCGACAAGGCTTTCCCGCGCCTGTCGTATTTGAAGAAACATGAACAAGTTAGTCTACGCACAGATGATTTTAACAAAATAACTCCTAGGGTGTTATTTTTTCCAAATATTTAATAATATAAGTTTACCCTCCCAAACAAAAAAAGATTTTTCCAATCCGGTTCGTAAATGACGAAGGTAACGAACATAAAAAAATATAACCTACTCGAAAAAGTCCTCCTTTTTTTAAGTCTGATAAAAAGGGTATAATGTGTTTGGTACCTACTGCATCATTGTTATTCGCGGGATGTTTACGTTTCAATAAAATTTTGATAAATCCTGTACCTATGTTGTATGTTTCGAACTTTATATTTCAACAAATGACTGTCAGGGGTTGTTTGTTGAGTCCATACTCAGCAAATATATGCTGCAGCCTCGACCTTTTGATATAATTATTCTCTACGGCAGGCACTGCAGCAGACTGCTTGTAAGAAGGCACCTTGGACACGAATGACTAATAATTGAATTGTTTATAATCAAAGTAGTTAACAAATGAGATTATGGTTACTAACTAAGTAGGTAAAGCTCGTCTGAAAAGCAAATTTTGCAGCATTGTCTGACATGGTGGCAAGGCAGGCGTTCAATCAGGACAAGAAAAATGTCAACTTATTCATTGTCTCATAATGATCACTTCGCGAGTGGCTCGATAAACATAAACATTCACCTAACTGGTTTATTGCGCCTTTAAGCACAGAATAACTTGACCAGCATGAACAATGCGCCTATTAAATTCATCATATCTTTGAATTCCCAGTCCAGTTTCAAACGTAGTGCTTCATTAGCAAGTAGATACCCAAAACGGCCCATTTACAGAGTCGGTGCGTAGATATGTATCTCGGCCGCCTTGCACCGAGCTGGACTGAGGTCTGACGTGGGGCCATTACGCCGGCCGTACATCTTGCCCCTTTGTGCTGCGCCGCTCGCCCGCGATCTCGCTGCGTTACGATTACAACACACCGCGACAGATGTAGCTGAGATAGGACAAATAGAAACGTCACAAATGCCGCCGCTCCCCAATCTAGCAAACAGGATAGAGATCGGTCACATACACGTAAAGTGACGAAAATAACACTTGAATAGTTGTAGTTTGTGTTGCGTTGAATGTAAATCAGAATAGGTTATTGATTGCTAAGGGATTTCATTAGATTATCAGAAGAAATTGCATGGTCGCCGTTGCGTCTCAGTTGATAGCGATCAGTGCATGCGCGGACGCAGGCTTGTACCTCGGCCGCGGCCGCCGACAAATGTATCGGGCGATGATCGCGTCGCGCTCGCCCGCGACAGAGCGGTGACGGCCGGAAATAGGCTCGCGATAACAACTCCCTAGCCTGCGCGCCACACCTTTATCATCGCACCGCAGCTTGGGAAAGGCGTTCATTAAAAATAAATCAATTGGCAGTCCACGCGTAGCCAATCGCTTCGAGCTAGATGCGCCTCCGGGGACATCGTAAAACTGTAAAGGATCTCAGCGCGAGTCTTAAGTTACGAATCGCAAGAAACTGTTCTCGGCTGTCAGGGCTAATTAAGCGGTCTGATAAGCAATTTACGTATTGTATTTGATATAGATTGATCAGACGTGGTGCAATCTTGCAGTAATAAAGCAGTCTCCCAGCAGACTGCGATGGTCGTTGGTGCAATGTCGTCACGCCCACTCTGCCGCTAGCGGGACTGCGTTTCTTATTGCAATTCTGCTTCCAATTAAGTTTATCAGCATACTTTGCATTTCTTAAATTACCTATGTACCCTTTTTCAATGTTTGCTGTCTTAATGATGCATGATGATGATGCTGAGTAGCACTCCCGGTATATTCTTAGCCTCGGTACAGTAGGCGGCTACGTTCTAGAACATTAGGCACGTGATCGGAATAATTTTGCGCATTTTCCTATCCCACTTTAGTACCAAAGAGACGTTAAAATTTCCTTCCATGTATTCAAGGATTTGCACTTTGGTCACTCGAAAAGTTTGCCGGCCAAACAAAAACAAACAAACAAAAGTATGATTTGGCAACTGTTCGGTAATGGACTGCTTAATTTTTTTTCAGTCTGCTCATTAAATACAACACTTATTTCGATTTTTTGTTTTATACTCTACAGATTAACCCGTAAAGTAATTTGACCAGGTTTTATTATATTTGATTAATATTAATCAAGTTCTAATATTTTTTTGTAAGAAGTTATAAAAAAATATCAACAGTGAAACTTTTGTCATAAAATTGTTTTGTTGTTTGTACTTACTCTATTTTACCCGGGCGTAATCGAGTCGTCGCACTGACCCCTGGCCCCGGGTGATGTGAACCGCGCCGGCGCCGCCGTTACACCTGTGAAAGCCACTCGGTAGCCGCCCGGTACCCATTCCGGCATTTTTATTGACCATCAAGCTCAACTTTGTGGGACAAACTCGTTTGAAATGGTCTTGGTGATCTTTACTGGGAAATACAACTCGTTCGCTCTCACGCTGATAATAATAAATTGTGATTCGCGTGTCTTTTCAACATAAACAGAGACGAGTGGTCATGAAGCAGCCAGCAGGGCTCCTGGAGCCGTGCAGCCAGGGGCGCGGCTCCCGCGGCGTCGCGCGCGCCTTATTGAATATCTACCTATTCGCACGAACCGTGGCAGACTTAATGTTTTGCAATATGTTGTCCACTGCAGCGGGCATCATATGAAAGGTTTCTCGTCTATGCTATGATAATGCGCGCTGTTGGATACTTAAGTGTGATGGTCATGCTCCAAACAAACATTACAGTTATTGAACTATGTATACCTACCTACCTACTTGAATTATTATAGAACAGAGCAGTGACGTGGCGCCGTATCAACTCGATTCCTCCCAGGTTTCCTAAATTTTTTCTGTGACAAGTATGTATAATGTATGACACAAGTTGTGACGGTAACTGCGAGGTGCTGCAACATAAATATATCAATTTATTGAATCAGGCATTACTTTGCGGAGGTCCATATTAATGAACTAAAACAATTACTTTGCTCACCCGCGACCTAAGTCGCGGCCTAGGTCGCGGGTGAGCAAAGTAATTGTTTTAGTTCATAAATATATCAAGTTCATGCAATTCTCACTTTCCGGGTTCATCATTATTATCCCAGCCTATTTACGTCCCACTGCAAGGCACAGACCTCCTCTCAGAATGAGAGGGCTTGGGCCATAATTCCCACGCGGGACCAGTGTTAATTGGGAATTTCACACACATCATTGAAGTTCCTCGCAGGTGTGTGCAGGTTTTCTCACGATGTTTTCCGTCACCGTAAAGTTCATGGTAAACTTCACATGTATTTTCGCACATAAATTCCGAAACACTCAAAGTTGCGATCTCGGGCTCAAACCCACGACCCTCCGCTTGAAAGGCCATAGGTCAAACCACTAGGCTACCACGGCTATACTCTTCGGGTTGCCCAACGAAAATGTTCACTCCACGCCAATGGAACTAAACATAACATCTGTCAAGAGAAATATTTCTCTATTGTAGCTAAGCTATAACTAAATATTTATTTCAACTATCGAATTTAGCATAATATTTATAGCATTTTGGGTTCGTAGCGCTACGAGGCTTTTTAAGAAAATAGCAAAAAGGTTAGGCGTAGTTTAGCTATTCAAAGGGGGAACGCTGCCAGTATCTTCGGAACCTTGCCTTAAGGGACTCCTTTTCATAATATATTTTGGTTATTATTATTATTATATTTCTTGAGGTTTAGTTAAAAGGCTAATTATTGTTCTTGTATATAAAATGTTAATAATCCATGCATAACATTAGATGGCAGATGCAAATTCTTCCTGATTTTACTATCTCAGAGCGTAGTTTGTGTGACGCGTGAGCTGCGCGCTTGGGCGCTGGCCGCGGCGATTTATCGCTTGCGGACGATTGGATTTATTAATTCTGTCGGACCCCGATTGCTCCAATTAAGCGGGAGGAGTAAACATGTCGCTGTCATGTTTATGCGGCGGTCACTGCGAGACGCACCGCTCACCGACATGTGGAGGTTCCACTGCGAGTACCTACTGTTTAGGAAATTAGGGATATTTTAAGTTCTAGTAAAAATCGGCCAAGAGCATGTCTGACATGCCCAGGATAGGGTTCCGCAGCTGTTACGAAAAAATCCTTGCATATCTTATTAATTTTACTATTAATTATACTGTTCGTATTAAACTAGCAATATTTTATATCAGGCAGTTATTTACTCTTAAGCTACTTTTAATTACTTACCTAACCGTTAATTTGACAAATTTAGTTAATTTTCTTAGTTAATTTGACATATTTCCTCCCATCTTGATTTTTTCAAAATTTTTATACCAGCAGTTTAGCTTGTTGAGGGGGGGGGGGGGAGACGCTCGATTTAAAAAAAAAAATTATATCAAGAAAAAAATCACCCCCCCTTTACGTCTATGGGAGGTACCCTGAAAATATTTTTTCTAAACTAAATTTTTTTACTTTGTCCGTATAATTGCTACACATGTCCATGCAAAAATTACAGCTTTCTAGCACTAATAGTCTCTGAGCTAAGCCGCGGACGGACGGACAGACAAACGTGGCGAAACTATAAGGGTTCCGTTTTTCCATTTTGTCTCCGGAACCCTAAAAACGCTGGAAGCGTAAAAGCCGTGGTATAGCCTAGTGTTTTGATCTTTGGCCTCTCAAGCACAGGGTCGCAGAGATCGGGCTCGCGTCTCATGAGTTTTTCGGAATTCACGTGCGAAATTACATTTGGAATTTGAGCTTAACGATGAAGGAAAACAATGTAAGGAACCTGTACACAGCTGCAACGAAATTTCATAGTTTGTGTGAAGTTCCTAATCCGCACTGGGCCCGCGTGGAAAATACGGCTGAAGCCCTCTCATTCTGAGAGGAGGCCTGTTCCCTGCAGTGGGACGTATATAGACTGGGATTTATTTAACTAGCAATGCTTGTAGGTATGTATGTAAATAAAATAAATAAATAAATGTCACGGGACAATTCACACCAATTGACCTAGTCCCAAAGTAAGCTAGGCAAAGCTTGTGTTATGGGTACTAGGCAACGGATAAACATACTTATATAGATACTTATATTAAACACCCAAGACCCGAGAACAAACATTCGTATTTTTCATACAAATATCTGCCCCGACACGGGAATCGAACCCGGGACCTCAAGCTTCATAGTCACGTTTGCTAACCACTAGGCCATCTGGTCGTCTAAATAACTTATTTACAACTTTTGTTAGTTTAAGTTCACTTCCAGTGGTCGAATTGATCTGAAATTTGGTAAAGTACACTTAAATAAATGCGATGACAATAAAAGTAGGTACAGTCCACAAAAAGTATACCTAGTCAGTAAATAAAAGCTTGTAATAAAAATGTTTTTATTGACAAAAACTTATTAGTTCTGCGCTCGTTACCAAGTTCTAGGAACGGAATATGGAACATAATACTATCTACAAATTCTACAATGTTTTAGGAAAGTCCGTGCGTAGATGCGCGTGCGTCACTCGCTGGCAATCGCTAATCATAACAAGTGATTCGCTTAACATTAACGTAAACCACGAGAGTATACTATATCACAATAGTTCAGTCAACACACTCAAATTTTACGAATGACAAAAGTAAACATTTAGACCTTAGTTACAGATATAATTTTGTCTTGACGTTATTTAAGAAAGTTTTCTTCCATTGAATCGATAACAAAATTCAAGTAAGTTATTTTTCACTTCTCATGCTCTTAAAATGTTACTTTAGTCTCTGCATATCGGGACTAAAGCTCTTTTTTGATCTCTAGGGATTAAAGTAAATTTTTTTTAATTGACTATGGAAACCCCTAAACTGCCAAGCACGGTGTTTGTGAATGGAGGATTATCGCCATTTTCAGTAACTGGGTATAGACAATTTTAAAGCTTTCTACAGACCGAAGCGCGCTGCGGACGCACTGTAGCGCCCTGCGCTTCGGTCTGTGGAAGCCTTTAGGGCGTGGAAATAACATCAAAATGACAACTGTATAAAAAATATTTAAAAAATAATAATTTTGTGAAACACATTGAATAATTACGAATATTAATCTATTTAATTATAAAATATTAAAGATGAATTCATTTTATTTTGCATGTAAAGAAAGATTTCCTTTAGCTTAGGTGTTTTTTAATTTTTTTTTTTTTAAAAACGCTGTCGGCAAAGCAGTTTCCTGCTCTGTCGATAAAATAGCAATCCGCACTGTCGGCAAAGCAGTGCTGGAGTGTACGGTAGATAGAGCAGTTACGTTTGAAAGTTAATATGGCGTGACTTCAAAATAATGCGATGTCAGTTGCATTTAATAGTAAATAGAAAGTATAATTAGATATAATTTAACAAAGAATTGGCAAATAGAAAATAAACTTAAAAAGTCGTTTCTTTATTCACGGGTAAGTGTTTCAGTTAACAATATATTTTGTGTGTGAACTTAGATCAATTAGGTTAATTTATTTGCCGATTATAATGAATGAACAATTATCATTCTTACATGCATAGTCCAATTAGTTTTAACATAGTCTTTAAGTTAGAATCTGTTGGCTAATTATGCAAGCATTTAAAGCGTCGCTTTACAAAAAAATATAAAAGAAAAGAAAAGACAGCGGTATTTTTTTTTGCTATTTGAATTTTGAACAGATGTCCATTGCTCGTATTGAGCATACGTTGTAAAAAAGTAATTTTGTACGTCGTTTTTTTCCTCGTATTCAAAGTGAAAAGTAGAGTGTTTAACGCGGGACTAAACTACCATAATGACAACTCGAATTATAGCCTCCCTCGCTATCGCTCGGGTGGCTAAATATCTCGTGTCATTATGGCTTGTTTTAGTCCCTTGTTGAACAATCTACTATAAAACTTGGGTGATATTCTGATATCAATCATTTACCTATTGTTTACTAGCTGTTGCTTGTGACAATCAATCAATCAATCAACAAATATATTTATTATTGGTAACGAAAATTTATTTTAGCCTAACGAAAATGTTAGAAATTTGTTTTAATGAACTACTTAAATGTTAGTATTACGGAAAATCAATTAGGTGCACACGCTAGGAAAGAAGCCAAATTTAAATTCAATGAAAAGTAGAAAAAATGTATATTAAAATTACATTAAAGGATTTCTTCTACGAAGAATTTGTTTACCGCTACCCCCGGAATCTATCAATTTTTCTAGGATAAAAGCTATCCTATGCCCTTTTCAGGATCTCAAAGTATCCCATATCAAATTTCATCTAAATCGGTTCAGCGGATTACGAACGAAGAGATCACAGATCAACAAACAGATTTACTTTTGCATTTATAATATTAGTATGGTTGTATTTAACTGTTAGTGCTGATATTTTATTTCAAACTTTCTATGTCTGTCTTGCTGTCTGTATTTCTGTGTTGTGCTTTCATTTGATTATAAGTAGCTTTTCCTCGGGTTACCAGGTTATGAAATATCTGTGTGCCAAATTTCATAAAAATCTATCTAGCCGTTTAAGCATTAAAGAACAGCAAATGTATGGACGCACTCAGAAACTTTTCCCGTTCATAATATTAGTAGGATAGGACCTATCCTACGTGCTTTGCAATCCTAATGTAAGATTTCATGCAAAGTACGTACCTACGTACTTCAAGCCGTCTCCATAAACCTAACAGTAAAACTGTGTGTTACAGCATCAGTAGATCACACGCAGAAGGCTTGTAAAATTGTTCACCCTTTGAACAACGGCGTACAACCAAATGTTCATCAGTGAGCAATTGAAACAGCTAAGGTCTAGAACAAGGTCTGATATATCGTGCCCGCTAATGACTTAATTTAGATCGATCGCTTCACTAGATCGTGCGCTGATGCTGCTTAGTTTATTAGCCTTAAGTTTATGCACGTCCATGTTGAAATATTTCCTATGCTGTTTTTAATTGGGAAACACTATGTACTGATTTCTTGACTATCTATCTTTATTTAATAGGTTAATGTATGCTTTGAAATTGGTAGTTTTTCGGTAATATGATAAATAGATAGATATTTCAGTATAATTTGGTAATAACACTTACCTACTATGAATGAACTACTTAGTGATGGCGTTGCTTTTATCTATGTACCTTTCATAAATTAAGTACAAATTAATGTATCTAAAATACCATGAACCAAGCTACAAAAAGGATATAAGAAAAACAGATCCGCAGCGCAGGCTTCGTCAGGCAAACATATTGTTATCCGCAACAAGCTTCGTCATAACAACAGATTGGAATCCGCAACAGGCTTCGTCAGCTAAACAAAAACATAAAATCCGCTACAAGCTTCGTCATCTAAACCTAAACAGCACACCCTCCAAGTCGATTCAACCCTGGGCCAAAAGTCCCAAAAACACTTGCCGCATTACCCCGTTATATCGCGAGAGAAATGCGCTGGACTAAATAAGCACCGGAACGCGGATCCCCCCCCTATCCCTCATACGGCGTCCTAAGTCCCTAACAAAACGTTTGGCCTCAACGCCCCAAGGCCCACCAGTCTCAACAGCGACCGGAACGAAGTCATAATTCTTCTTTAATTCCGAATATTTTTTTGTTCAGTTCGTACCTAATTGTCAGGACAAGGACATGTGATAAGAAGATAAAAAAAAAATAATTTAACTGTTTATTTCAGTAAAATTACAATATTGCATGCATAATCTTAACTAATAATCTTAATTTAAAAATATTTTATAAGTTAAGAAGTCTTTTTGTGTATACAGTCAAGATCACAATTACACGCACGTCAAAGTCAAAAATATCTGTACACCTCTTTATCACTAAATAAGGTTGGTGTTTACATTATATCCGACTCCGAGCCGTCCATATGTTTATGCCCTCGACTGTACGTTTTAATTATACAAAGTAATCTATTTCTACAGAGTAGAAAGGTTAACTGGAAGAGATCCCTTTATGGGATAAGTTCGCCTTTGTACACCTGTTTTTCTTGTTAACTGTTATTTTTCATGTTTTACGTACAATAAAGAGTTTTACATACATACATACATACAATAATAATTATAATTGATATTGCTAGTCAGGGTTGTGTAGGTATACAATTATTAAGTAAATTATTTGTCGGTAGTTTGCCCTCTTATTTTAAACATGTATCTTTTTACAATATTTCTAGCTTGTCCACTCGTTCGACCTTCAATTAAGTTTAATAATTCGCTTGAAAATCTATTCAAAATACGCCGTAAGATGCATCTCCATACTCTTTGATCGTATTCATTGTTGTTTTTTGCAATTTCAAAGGTTGGGAGGTTGGCTAAGTTACGTAAGTGTGTTGGACGAAGATTTAATTCTACAAATTATTGGACAGTATCTAGCATAGTGGCGCCTTAAATTGAGTGAAAAGGTACAAAAAGCAAGACGACGGAAGCGCCATCACTTAGCTCAATTAGGTTCTTAGACCGGACACCGGTGATGCCATAATTGCTCTGAGATTAGACGCAAACGCACTAATGCTTAACATGATGTGGTATAAAATGGTATAAAATTTCCAGCAAGTTATAGCACTAGAGAAGTTAATCCTCGGTCGTTGATAAAGAGTCACAAACACTTTCATTCAATCATACGACCGACGACCGGATAACCTGACTACGAAGCTTGAGGTTCCTGGTTTGGTTAGGCAGATATTTGTATGAAAAATAAGAATAGTATTGGATGTTTATTATGTATGTATATGTATGTATTCATACCTAGTATAGGTAACGCCATTAGAGTTGAGGTCACACACACAATAACATCTCATGTAATGACAGCGGGATTTTGACGTTCAACAGACTCAAGAGTGAATTACAAGATTGACTAAAAATTTCTTCAACCTACCTATTTCGTTAAGAATTATTTAAGAAAATACATCTAGTTCAAACAAAACAGAAAATAAAATATTCTGATGTATTTGATTTAAATCAGATAAGCATATTTTTCGCTTTTTATAAAATATCGATTTTGTTCGTTGCGAATATTTCTTATCAGTTTCAAATAGTTTTATTTCAAAAATAGGTTATATGATAAAAGAAAAAATATAATATGCATAGTATTGCGTAGGTTACCTTAAGATCATATAATTCGCATTTTCATTCACTCACTCATTTCATTCATTCACTACTTTTTTTGCAATCAGTACTTTATGTAGCTGTGTGTGTAATCATTCGCCCCAACTCTCGTGGCGTTACCTATACCCATAGTACAAGCTTGGCTTAGTTTGGGCCTGGTCAATGGGTGTCAGTCGTCCGATGATTTATTTATATATCATTAAGCTCAACGTGCCTGTAAAAAGGATTTTGAAGTGTCCGTTACTTTGTCTGCATTCCGCGAAGTTACTTTAAAAGCACTTAGTGTATCTTACCTACCTAAAAGCATTTATGTATTCTTACTTTACTACTTATATACTCATAAGTATTTAGATGTAAGATTTCTTGTGAATTTGGCTGGCACACCGCGCGAGCGCGACACATCTAGGTTCTTATAAGTAAGTACCTATCAACTAAGCAAAGGAAGAGCGGTGGGACGTCCTAACACAGGCACTGTATAAGCCTAAAAGGAGGCCTCAGAAATGTTCATTTACTTGCTAAAGGAAAAAAAAGTTTTTTTTTATCTTAATCAGGAATAGTATAGATTTTATTAGAGATGTAACATTCAGAATCGTTGTAGTTGTTCCAGAGACCTCTTACAAAAAGACAGAAATATGTTTTTTTATGTTCTCGGGTCTTGGATGTTAAAATCTAATATTTTTTTCAAAAATTATGGCTTATTATACTATATCAAATCAACAGAAAGGTAAGCACAAAAGAAAGAAAACAACTTAATCTAAATCTAAAAATCGATAGGTACTTACAAATTTTAGTATCACCCATTTTTATTAAGTATATTGTATAAGTATATGGAAGTATAGATATATATTAAGGACCTGTAAGCATTACTAGGAAGATTCTTATTTGCCATGAGTCATAATATTATGAATACTTAGATCATAATATGATCTGAGTCTGTTCAGTCGTGTCTAAGAAATACAACGTTTCTGACGAAGAAGCGACTTGAAAATTATGTTATTTTAAATATACTTATTAGTATGTGTGTATTTTTAGTCGCATTTTACTTATTCTTCAGGCTCACTGCAAAATTGTTGAGTAACATTGTTCCAAAGTCACTATACTATAATATACGAGTATGTGGTTGCAGCTGTCTGTATGCTTAGTATAAGTTTTAATTCACCAAAATACTTCTCGATCGCGTTTACGTAAAAATTTCAATTCTATGGAAACATGGACGCGCGCGCGCGGAGGCACTGTCCATGTTTCCATAGAATTGAAATTTTTACGTAAACGCGATCGAGAAGTATTTTGGTGAAGTAAAACTTATACTAAGCGTACAGTATGCTTAGTATAAGTTTTCCTTCACTTCAATACTTCTCGATCGCGTTTACGTAAAAATTTCAATTCTATGGAAACATAGACGCGCGCGCGCGGAGGCGCTGTCCATGTTTCCCTAGTAATTGAATTTTTTACGTAAACGCGATCGAGAAGTATTGAAGAGAAGGAAAACTTATACTAAGCGTACAGTACGCTTAGTATAAGTTTTACTTCACCAAAATACTTCTCGATCGCGTTTACGTAAAAATATCAATTACTAGGGAAACATGGACAGCGCCTCCGCGCGCACGCGTCCATGTTTCCATAGAATTGAAATTTTTACGTAAACGCGATCGAGAAGTATTTTGGTGAAGTAAAACTTATACTAAGCGTACAGTATGCTTAGTATAAGTTTTCCTTCACTTCAATACTTCTCGATCGCGTTTACGTAAAAATTTCAATTCTATGGAAACATGGAAGCGCGCGCGCGGAGACGCTGTCCATGTTTCCCTAGTAATTGAATTTTTTACGTAAACGCGATCGAGAAGTATTTTGGTGAGGTAAAACGTATACTAAGCGTACTGTATGCTTAGTATAAGTTTTCCTTCACTTCAATACTTCTCGATCGCGTTTACGTAAAAATTTCAATTCTATGGAAACATGGAAGCGCGCGCGCGGAGACGCTGTCCATGTTTCCCTAGTAATTGAATTTTTTACGTAAACGCGATCGAGAAGTATTTTGGTGAGGTAAAACGTATACTAAGCGTACAGTACGCTTAGTATAAGCTTTACTTCACCAAAATACTTCTCGATCGCGTTTACGTAAAAATTTCAATTCTATGGAAATATGGACGCGCGCGCGCGGAGGCGCTGTCCATGTTTCCCTAGTAATTGATTTTTTAACGTAAACGCGATCGAGAAGTATTTAGGTGAAGTTAAACTTATACTAAGCATACTGTACGCTTAGTATAAGTTTTACTTCACCAAAATACTTCTCGATCGCGTTTACGTAAAAATTTCAATTCTATGGAAACATGGACGCGCGGCCGCGGAGGCGCTGCACATGTTTCCCTAGTAATTGATTTTTTTACGTAAACGCGATCGAGAAGTATTTTGGTGAAGTAAAACTTATACTAAGCGTACTGTATGCTTAGTATAAGTTTTTACTTCACCAAATACTTCTCGATCGCGTTTACGTAAAAAATTCAATTACTAGGGAAACATGGACAGCGCCTCCGCGCGCGCGCGTCTATGTTTCCATAGAATTGAAATTTTTACGTAAACGCGATCGAGAAGTGTTTCGTGAAGTAAAAACTTATACTAAGCATACTGTATGGAAATGTATGCATGTAACAACATCTCAGTTTCGACTGCGGCTGTTCAGGATGTTGTTGTTTTATTGCGCCCTTCAGCGTTACTCCTAACAAGTCTCATCATCGTTCATAAGTCATAATCAGCCGCGTGCATAGCATAAAGGTCATTCGAGGCCGTCAAAGCGATATCGCAACGGGACTCAAGTGAGATTTAACACCCATTCTAACGCATAATGCATGCTCTTAGTTTTTTTTTAATTTAAAACTGACTCTATCTCACTTAATAGTAAGTACAGATGAGGCTGAAGATGTTACTCATTGATTCAATAATAGCTTATTCATTCTCGCCTTGAATAACCCCATATTGTATTTATCCGGAGAAACAGACGACGGAACCGAATTCCATTCCTTAGCACTCCGAATTTGGCTTTGTGCGAATGGCCCGAATATTAACGATATCAAGATGAAGTGGCTCCATACGCCTACGCCTGGTCCTACGGTGGCGAAAGGGGGATGACACAATAAGTTCATGCACTTCCTGCGCACGCTCTCCAAAATGTATGCGATAAAAACATGCATTGCATACAAGCTAGTTTACGGTCATGTGCTAGGCTCTGCAGTTTGGCCCGACTATTGAAGTGTTTCCAAGTGAGGCCCTAGTCTTGCTTTCATGCTATAATGATGTCTCTTGGAAGCTATCGAATACGGCTGCGTAGATCTGCCCCAACCCGGCGCGCCGAGGCCGTGGCGCTAACGAATTGAGATGTGGCGCTAATGGCCCGGCCAGCCGCCCAACCCTATGGTAATTGAGGGAGCACGAGACCGCAAACCCTTCTTGGCAAACAACAAATTTCTTCCGAAAAGATCAATACTTATCTATCGCTTCTGGCGACCCATTTGGTATTTGGTTTTTTCCATGACAGGTTTTTATTTACGTTATGTATATTATACACCTGTTCGGAGCCAGGAAATAAAGTCGATTTAACTCAAATGAAATTTAGAAAAAGGATCTTCTTTTACATATTTGAATGAAACTGCAAATTGCGATTTACGATGATCACTTCACAATTTCGCGGAAAAATAAAACTTTGAAACAAATTGAGACTTTAATGCATGCAAATCCGTTCGTGCGTCCGGACAGTATTAGAAAAAAAATAGATGATTCGTTCCAAATTCGATTTTGAAATACAGTTTGTTTTAGAGAAAAACGTTTCATTGCCTAAGAGCGGCGTAACAGAATAGAAGTCAATTATTCCGAGCGCGTGTTTAGCATTATACTGGAGGAGTGCCGCCGAGGTGGTCAATTAGTAGAAGCGTGAAGTGCCTGTCAGTTCGGGAGTGTATTGTGCTGGGCTGGCTCGAGTTCACGTTGGTGCGAAGGCCGCTGGCTCCCATTATCTTGCTGCCAGCGGAGATTCATAAGCGCTACATTAGCATCCTCATTATGGACTTATGAATAATCTTTTTACCGTGAAAATTGTCATTTTTAGTCAAACACGAAATTAAACGACCGCGGCTAGTATCTATCTTACTAATATTATAAACGCAAAAGTTTGTATGGATATATGCGTGCATGTTTCTTCCTCTTTCACTCTAGAACAGTTTGACGGATTCTGATGAATTTGGCACAGTACGCTTAGTATAAGTTTTACATCACCAAATACTTCTCGATCGTGTTTACGTAAAAAAATCAATTATTATATTTTCCTACTCCTGTACTTTTATCTGTTTTTTACATGGTCGCGAACAAATATATAAGAACATAGATAATATGACTTCAGAAAGTCTATACTTAATCTATTCGTCATAACAGCACTTGTGTCGTAATGTCGTTATTACGATACACCTAGCTGTCACATAATATTAAATGTATGGTACACTCAACACTAAAGCCCAGTTTAGACCTGCTGAGTTGAGTATAGTAGGGTACAGTCGGGTACAGTAGGGTAAAATAGGGTACAGTAGGGTACAGTCGGGTACAGTAGAGTAAAATACGGTACAGTAGGGTACAGTCGGGTACACTAGGGTAAAATAGGGTACAGTCGGGTACAGTAGGGTAAAATAGGGTACAGTTGGGTACAGTCGGGTACAGTAGGATAAAATAGGGTACAATAGGGTACAGTCGGGTACAGTAGGGTAAAATAGGGTACAGTAGAGTACAGTCGGGTACAGAAGGATAAAATAGGGTTAAATAGGGTACAGTCGGGTACAGTCGGATACAGAAGGGTACAGTCGGGTACAGTAAGGTAAAATAGGGTACAGTAGGGTAAAATAGGGTACAGTTGGGTACAGTCGGGTACAGTAGGGTACAGTCGGGTACAGTCGGGTAGTCGGGTACAGTAGGGTAAAATAGGGTACAGTAGGGTACAGTCGGGTACAGTAGGATAAAATAGGGTACAATAGGGTACAGTCGGGTACAGTAGGGTAAAATAGGGTACAGTAGAGTACAGTCGGATACAGAAGGATAAAATAGGGTTAAATAGGGTACAGTCGGGTACAGTCGGATACAGAAGGGTACAGTCGGGTACAGTAAGGTAAAATAGGGTACAGTAGGGTAAAATAGGGTACAGTTGGGTACAGTCGGGTACAGTAGGGTACAGTCGGGTACAGTAGGGTACAGTCGGGTACAGTCGGGTAGTCGGGTACAGTAGGGTAAAATAGGGTACAGTTGGGTACAGTCGGGTACAGTAGGGTACAGTCGGGTACAGTCGGGTAGTCGGGTACAGTAGGGTAAAATAGGGTACAGTAGGGTACCGTCGGGTACAGTAGGGTACAGTCGGGTACAGTCGGGTACAGTAGGGTAAAATAGGGTACAGTAGGGTACAGTCGGGTACACTAGGGTAAAATAGGGTACAGTCGGGTACAGTAGGGTAAAATAGGGTACAGTTGGGTACAGTCGGGTACAGTAGGATAAAATAGGGTACAATAGGGTACAGTCGGGTACAGTAGGGTAAAATAGGGTACAGTAGAGTACAGTCGGGTACAGAAGGATAAAATAGGGTTAAATAGGGTACAGTCGGGTACAGTCGGATACAGAAGGGTACAGTCGGGTACAGTAAGGTAAAATAGGGTACAGTAGGGTAAAATAGGGTACAGTTGGGTACAGTCGGGTACAGTAGGGTACAGTCGGGTACAGTCGGGTAGTCGGGTACAGTAGGGTAAAATAGGGTACAGTTGGGTACAGTCGGGTACAGTAGGGTACAGTCGGGTACAGTCGGGTAGTCGGGTACAGTAGGGTAAAATAGGGTACAGTAGGGTACCGTCGGGTACAGTAGGGTACAGTCGGGTACAGTCGGGTACAGTAGGGTAAAATAGGGTACAGTAGGGTACAGTCGGGTCTATCTACAGCCATTGTCCGTCCACTGCTGGACGTAGGCCTCCCTCATATTGCGCCAAAATTCGCGATCCTGGGCTTCCCTCATCCACCCACTGCCAGCTGTCCTCCTAAGGTCATCAGTCCAACGTGTTGCAGGGCGTCCCACACTACGCTTTCCTAAACGTGGTCTCCACTCCAGGACACGTCTGCTCCAACGATCGTCAGTTGTACGGCAAACGTGACCAGCCCATTGCCACTTCAACGTGCTAATCCTTCGGGCTATGTCAACGACTTTCGTCTTTTGTCTTATATGCTCGTTGCGGACCCTATCTCTCAACGAGATTCCGAGCATAGCCCTCTCCATGGCACGCTGAGCGACTTTGAACTTATGGACTAGTCCTCCTGTGAGTGTCCACGTTTCTGCAGCGTAAGTCATAACGGGTAGGACGCACTGGTTAAAAACCTTAGTCTTCAGGCATTGTGGCAGGGATGACGTCAAGATATGACGAAGCTTCCCAAATGCTGCCCAGCCCAATCGAATCCTTCTATCGGCTTCTTTCTCGAAGTTGTTTCTACCAAGCTTAATGACTTGTCCTAGGTAGACATACTCCTGAACAACTTCGAGGGCCGAATCTCCGACGAACAGGGGCTCAGGGATGACGTGATCGTTGAACATGACCTTTGTCTTGTCCAAATTCATCCCGAGCCCCACTCGTCGCGAAGCATCATTAAGGCTGTTCAGCATTTCCGCCAAATCCTGCAATGATTCCGCCATAACAACTATGTCATCGGCAAACCTGAGGTGAGAGATGTACTCGCCGTTTACGTTTATGCCACGTCTTTTCCAGTCCAGGGTCTTAAAGACATCCTCTAGTGCGTTAGTGAATAGCTTAGGGGATATAACATCCCCCTGCCTCACTCCTCGACGCAACTGGATGGGTTCTGTCTCCTGATCCTGTACTTGGACGGACATCGTGGCGGCATCATACAGACATCTCAGCACCTCAATGTAACGCCAATCGACTTGGCATCGCTGCAAGGATTCCAGAACCGCCCAGGTCTCGATGGAGTCGAAGGCTTTTTCGTAGTCCACAAATGCCAGACACAGGGGCTGATTGTACTCGTGAGTCTTCTGTACAATCTGCCGCACTGTGTGTATGTGATCCACGGTGCTGTAGCCTTTTCGGAACCCGGCTTGTTCTGGTGGCTGGAAGTCGTCAAATCTTTTGGCGAGACGATTCGTGATAACCCTCGAAAACAACTTGTAGACGGGCTCAAGAGCGAAATCGGTCTGTAGTTCTGTAAGAGCAACTTGTCTCCTTTTTTATGGAACAATACGACCACGCTCCTGTTCCACGCCTCCGGTGTTATACCGTTTTGGAGAACGGCATCAAACAACTTCTGAAGCTCTTTTAGGAGCGGTGTCCCACCTGCTCGCAGCAACTCAGTTGTGATACCGTCCTCACCCGGTGCTTTATTGTTTTTCATCTGTTTGAGGGCTATCCTAATCTCGCCGACGTCAATTTCCGGAAGGTCCTCCGTGTGGTGGCGGGTCAGAGTGGCTCTCTCATCTTGAACGTCTTGGGTCACTAGTTTCGAGGCATGCGAGGCATACAGGGTATCGTAGAATTTCTTGACTTCCGCGAGAACTTCTGGTTTGGACGTAACGTGTCTGCCATCCGCAGTCTTGAGCTTTGTTATGTGACCTCTCCCAAGCTGCTGATTAAACACTTTGGATCCCCTATTACACACGCAGTCGGGTACAGCAGGGTAAAATAGGGTACAGTCGGGTACAGTAGAGTACAGTCGGTCAGTACCCTACTGTACCCTATTTTACCCTACTGTACCCGACTGTACCCCATTTTACCCTACTGTACCCGACTGTACCCTACTGTACCCTATTTTACCCTACTGTACCCGACTGTACCCCATTTTACCCTACTGTACCCGACTGTACCCTATTTTACCCTACTGTACCCGACTGTACCCTATTTTACCCTACTGTACCCTACAGTAGGGTACAGTACAGTACAGTGGAGTCGTAGAAAAAATATTGTATGCAACGGCGTATAATTTGGTCTTAACGGCTCGTGCCGTCTTCCATTGCGATACTCGCATTCGCTCGTATCGCAACTCACGTCACTCGCCTTTTAAGACCTCACTTATACAACCGTTGCATAAAATACTATAAACACGATCGAGAAGTATTTTGGTGAAGTAAAACATATACTAAGCGTACAGAAATAGTTTATAACCGGAATTAACTTAAACGATAAGTAGGTACTTTTTATCTCGGAAAATTGCATAGTTCGCAGATGGAGCCGCGGGCAACAGCTAGTATACATATAACCTTGACTTAAAAAACCTTTCTACTACTAGATTATTAGTGTATACTCTTCGTTATCCCTTCTTATGTTTCAATATAATCTCAACAAGTGGAATTAAAATGTTCTTGATTACGTTAAATCTAAAAATACAGATTCATCCAATTTTTACATTTTTTGGCAAGATAAAGTACCAATTGATTTCGATATATCAATGATTTCTTCCTAAATTTATTTACTGCCTCAGCAACTGACAAATCAATGATACTGAACAGCAACAAAAAAACATTTTGTAACGTCACGGCTTGCCCAATAGAGATGTTCCGGTGTGACTTACCGATAGCTATCGATCAATCGAACGCGCTGCTCCCGCGCAGGATCCCGGAATGTTATCGGTTCCGTATCGATTAGTTACGACAACGATTACGGTAGTGCACGAGTATAATTACTCGAGATGAAATGGTTATCGATTAAATTGGTTTTTAGTTAAATTATTAAAATGTTCATTAGTGGTTGATGGAATTTAGGCAGTATTTATTTAAAAAGTTAATCCACAATATCAGTGCTAACTAATAATGTTATAAATGTGGAAATGTATGCATTGGTTTCTTTATTTGTAGTTATCATGCGTATCAGTACAGTACCTAAGTAGGGCACTTTTAGCCCGGAAAATTAAAAAGTATTTACCGGAAATCGATGACCATGTCTTAGCCGTATTACCTAGCAACTTGTTTACGACAATGATGTCCTCAAATATTTATTGAAATATTAGTACCTACCTAATAATAAAGGATACAACAAAATCAGATCCGCAGCGCAGGCTTCGTCATGGTACAATACAATACAAAATTCTTTATTGATCACCAATAAATGATGTCGTTTACTTAGTAGTTATTATTTTATTTCTCTATTATTTCATGTCTGTGAAGTGAACGCTAACTCTACTGTATATGAATTCGGAGCTTACGAAGTCACGGGCAAAAATATGTCATCGTCTCCAATTTCAACTCTACTTACTCTTAAGAGACTATTACTGTGAATACGATATTTCTTACTGACATTTCTTCATTTTCTTATTTCTTACTGGGTCTGAATACATACCTAATATCGCGTTGAATGCGGATGGTACGGGACCGATCTGTTTGGCGAGCCTTGGGGGAGGCCTATATATGTTCAGCAGTGGACGTTTCTCGGCTGAAATGATGATGATGACATACATACATAATGTTTATTAAGAGATTAAGTTTGTTAGCTGGTTAAAAATAATCCTTTCGTTCGCAACTTTGCCACTTGGATTATTTAAGGTTCCTAATTTTTTTAACGTTTTCACCAAATATTCAAAAAGTTGCCGCTAGCATTGGTTTCAAAATTACAGCACATAATCACTTATCATTATAAATATCCCGGCAGAAGACAAACGAAGAAGCATTTATGTTTTACTGCGTAACGTACAAATACTGGCCTCCGATCCTCAAGTTTGATATCTAATTTGAGAGTCACAATCGGCGTGTCGTTTTTTCCCCTGTATTGTTGAACGCCGGTATGGGTGAGCCTCCAACCAGCCAGTCATTGTCCGGGGAAGGTTCTCACGAAACTTTTTGTGAAGCACCCGTAGATATTTCATCTTAATCATCGTATGACTTACACATTTTAATCGCTACTCTTGCACTCGTGTATATCTCGGAGAATGATTCCAAAGATAATTTTATATTATTGTGTTCGGTGAACGGGTTTTCGAAACTAAATCTGTAGTTATTATTTTATGGATTAGATTTTTTTCAATTTCAATTAAATGTAAATTTATTAACTTAATTATAAGTTAAAGAGGCATGTTGCGTCAGACTTGCTCTTTGTAAGAGGGTATAAATAGACGATAGAGTTTAGGAAAATCCGGCGAAACTAAGTGCGTGTTCATTACGCGTAATGAAGGGTTCGTAGTTGAATGGAAGTTAAAATGTTACTACAAAGACCATTAAGTTAACTATGAAGAAACATCGTAACAATTACGTTCTTTTGTGTGAGAATAGCAGTTTTTCTTCGATATCTCAGAATCAGAAACTATACGATCAGTAGCAAATTTTCAATACGGAGTTGCCCATCCAAAAAACCGGGGACAAGTGCGAGTCGAAATTGCGTAGAGGGGATTTTTTTTGTAATTGTTCCCCAATATTTAAACCAAATATTTTGTAAAATTTTCCGGCAATCTATAAGTTTTGAAATATGTTCTGTATTTTTTAAATTTTAGGCCCAGTAGTAGTATAATTTTCGCCTATTCTCTAAAATAAGTAACTTCAAAATTATAGTGACCGTGACGTGCGACTCCGAGAGGAAGGGCTACGGATTAGCCCGAAACATGTCGAGTTAAACTCGTTTTGAGACGTGAGTGATCCGTTTATTTTCACTATGAGTGAGTCTCACGGTAGTTTCAACTTCAAAATTATTTATTTTAAAATGGCAATTTTTTTAATTTTCTAATTCACCCTCTAAAAGTGGCCCTCATATTTAAAATTCATTTATTTGCGTTACACATCTGTCTTTGGATTACTGACTTACACAATGTACCAAATTTCAACTCAATAAGTTGAGAAGGTACTTTCGGAGAAAATCGGCTGTGGCAGATCGACAGACACACACGAGTGACCCTCAAAGGGTTCTGTTTTTCCTTTTAAGATAAGGAACTAAAAAAAAATTTATTGAATTGTTTTTATTTCTGCACAGACGCACTCTGATCAGATGCCATTCCGCTGCGAATTCTGTTCGCGGCACTTCAAGCACAAGCGTTCAAGAGATCGACATGTTAAGCTGCACACTGGGGACCGCAAGTACCGCTGCCCGCACTGCGAATCTGCCTTTTCCAGGAGGTAAAGTATTTATACAACTGTATCCGCAAAGTATTTTGTATACTCGCAAGTGTGGCTGCAAGCATTATGGATCGACCTACTCTAAGAGACAGCTTTCTTCAGCACTTATTTTCCAATTCGAAAACTCCAATTTCGGTCACTACAATGCAATGTGAGTCCGCTTTCTCCAGAATATTATCTATCTTTGAGGAATTAATAAGTATTTGGTTGCGTATCTACACCGACAAAGAAAGCGCAGGGAGTGATTAGCATTTTTGCAGCAAGTTACTCATTTAGTTCTGCGCACTGACGAACGTATATTTTGTAAGCATCCTCCTTTTCTCGCCACTAGGTACTTTGGTGAAGTGGGTGTCAAGATCAAGGACATGCAAATCTAGCAGAATCTTAATTACTTGTTGTCTCTGATCAAATCCAGAAAAGTTTTCTAAAAAGATTCTTATTCGTTTTTGGCCAACCGCAGTACACATTCTTAAGTTATACTGAAATAGTTACGAACGCTACGCTATGGTCTAATCTAACAAAGGTGCGTTCCAAATTCCGAAGTTAAAAAAGCTTAGGAGTAAGCGTCCAAATGGTATCCATAATTAGATTCTTATAAGTATTTTTGGAAGAGAATGGCCTCGAGCTAAGTAGAATACAAAATCCGTAAGTCAAAGCCTATTGAAGGCAGCGAGTAGGTAAGGTACACTTCAGAGATGCGAGGTGCGTGCGACAATGGCCCGCTAAGATTGATCACCGCCGCACAAAGCTCGCTCCTCGGCCACGAGGCGATGCGTCACCTTTTTCGTCACCTCGCCGCGGTCACGTGACTAATTCCCGCAATTTGTCGGCCCAACGAACCGCCGTCGAGTGAAAAGAGATGATGCACTGACAAATGGCGTTGAGGGTCTCACAAAAATGAAATAATGGCCCGTACCTAAACTGGCACGACGAGCGCGGCCATTAGCGGAGGTGTTTGGGCGAACGCCTCTATTCTGTAGTTTGCGTGAAAAGCCTCTTTGTTAGTTCTGTTTGGTCCGTGCTTTATGTGGGTACTTATGTCTCATATGACAAATTGTCATCTGTGGTCGCATAAAAGACGACTTTATCTCTCTTGGATGTTTTCGAACAGACATTTACATTTTTTGTAGGTGTAATTTTGGAATGTTTGACGGTCGTAAAAATAAATCATTTTGTAGCTACATTTTGATAGTAATCTTGATAGAGGCCGTTTTCACATTGGAAATTATGTCTATTTGGCTATTAAGAATAAAACCTGTAATAACTATCTACATGTAAGCAACTTTGAGCGCGAATGTGATGTATTTTTCATAGTTTCAAAGTTTTCATCGCAGAAATTTCTCCCGGTGTGTATTTGTATTTCAACACAAACTTAATTTCAGCGATCATCTAAAGATCCACATGAAAACGCATGACATCCAGAAGCCGTTCCAATGTACGGTGTGCAATCGCGGCTACAATACGGCAGCGGCGCTGACGTCTCACATGCAGGGTCACAAGCGGGACCGGGAGGGCCGCGAGCCCGACCGACGACGGGCGTTGCGATGCCCGCGCTGCGGTGACGCCTTCCGGAGGACTGATCTGCTCCAGGTCTGTTAGGCGATGATCAATGTTATTTCTCCTCTATCTCCGTACCTGCTTCCCTCTGCGTGCCTCGCGCAATAAGTTGGCGTAGTATGACTGTTAGAACTGCACTGCAGAAGGCATGATAGAATTTGAATGATAGCAAAACTAACAGTGAATCAAGCTCACAAAATATAGAGAACTTAAGCTAAGTAGGTACTGTGGGACTGAGCTCGAGTTTAGGTAGAACTTGTACGGGGATACGCGCGTGATGCTAAACTTCAATAAATAACAAGATAGATATCTTCATACGTGGGTTTATTCCTTCAGATCAGTATAACTACGTGTTACAAACTTAGGTCCAGCACCTTTGGCTGTTCGGAGCAATCTGCCCTGGCTCGTATACCGCAGACAACTCTGTTTCATTTAAAATCAAGTTCTAGAATTATTTACAAATTTTATACATAATAACATTAAACTAACCTGCCAGTTGGACAACATTTACCACTGGCCAGCGGTATAGAGCCTTGCCTACATATCCTCCCTTCCTCTCAGAGGTGGGAGCCTAATCTAAGGTTCCTACCTAGCGGGATGTATACATGAAAAGTGCCACTGCTAGTGGCTAGCCACATCTTTTTCATGGAACTCTATGTTAGTATATGACTATTGTTATTAGCAATTGCCATAGAGTTCCTATAAAGGTGGGGCTTCGTTAAGCAAAACCCGAAAAAAGCTTAACGCCTTTTCCAAGTTTTGGCCTAGCTAAATATTAGGACATGCAATGTTGCCTGCGCAACATGACACATCATTCTTGCACCGAAACATCCGTGTCACATTTAATTTTTGGCCAGAATGCCACTAGACATCGGTGCTTCATGACAAGAATATCATACTGCCAACATCTGCTTTACTAGCACATGTTGCTAGTATAATTTGTCTATGCTGACAACTTTATTCAGTAATTTCTATTCCCAGATAGAACATCATGCCAGTGGTAACTGACACAACTCTCCATCCATTACCGGAATAGTTTGAGATGCATGCAAACTCAGGTCCCTTCGAAAGGTGCCCCTAAGCTTTCGTCCAGCTCAAAAATTACCAAGACCAATATGATCAGCTAAAATACCAAGCTGCTCATAATGATTTACCGACTATACTTTTTATTACTAAGTACATAATATCCTCCTGTGTTCGGCCCATTCTTCAGCGTCAGATGCTGAAGAGCTGTGGTGTTCATATTCTTGCTTCACAGGACCCAGGAGCGGAGTTGCTACTCAGCTCGGCTAGTGGTCTTGCATCTTTTCTTATTTCACAGCTATGAACTGCGGGTCTTCCATCATTTTCTTATTTCACAGCAACAAGCTGCGAGTCTTCCATCATTTTTCTTATTTCACAGCCATGGATCCAAGTGTGGACCCCTGGGCAGCCTATCGGCGATCCCAGTTGGCTGTTTGGACTTCCGCTGCTTCAATCTATTTGAGTGGCACACAAAAAAAACATGTATTATAATCACCAGCTGTGAACACCAATTATCTTTGGGCCTCATGAACACATGAAGATATGAAGTTCTTCACATGCTAAGATAATCTAGAACTACCAATTCTTTATATACCAAAGTTCACATCATATCTGATTATAGTTCATACTGGGAGATGTATGTTCCAATAATCTTATACTTGGTGAATTTCTATATGTAAAAAATTCCCCAAACTAAAAATAATAGTAAAAATTTATCATTGGGCAATGCTTCCATCGATGTCATCAGACATCAGCTTTGATATGGACAGCCGGAGCCGCCACCAGTCTTCATCAACCACTGCCTGGCTGCTGTAGACTGCTTTCTCATGTCTGCATGCGAATATTCGATCTCCCAATATGAAAAGTACACAAGAAAGAAAATATTAGTCACATATTATCATTACAGCACACATGTGTCATATATTAACATTATAGCGCACATAAGTCATATATCAAAATTATAGCACTAAATTCCCATAACTAGCGCCTACAATCTATTAATTATCTATTAAATTATTCAAAATGTTTTATTTACATGATAAAATTACTGTCATTTGACGTAAGTGTCAATTTCTTTTTATTCTTAAATTCAGGGACACGACGTCTATAATGAACTTTTTTAATAGCGTCTGTCACACTATCGAGTTCACTCGACTCCTTACACTCACTTCTAAACCGATTTAGGGTTCCCCTCTGTGGAAAAATATATTTATTAGTTTTTATTAAATTATAAGTCGGGTTTACATTACCATTCACCGTATCGGTGCTAGGTTTCTTCACGATTCTACGCCTTCTCGCAAACCGTCCATCATTCGTTCTACAACTTTCTGAAGTCGCCTCTCGCTCCCTCATCATCAGAGCAGTTTTCCTTTGAATCCCTTCCGACTTCGAAATATTTTCACGCTTTCCAACCTCGCTCCGCTCAACCTCAATCTTACGCTCCGACTTTCCATCAACCTCCTTGACCGATACAACCTTCTTGGCCATACGATTTGAGTCTGAAATAGAAAAATTATTAGCACAGAACCCTGTTGCCGTTTTAACCGAACGCACTTGACATTCCGTGGTCAAGAAACCTATTTTCTCACACTCAACCTCTTTCGACCTATTTTCATTCGTTCGCACTTCTTTCTTTAAATTAGACATCGTGTCACTTATTTCTTTAATGAAATTGACACGGAATTTTCCGTTTAACGTCAAATTACCCCTATAAAAATCAATAATTGCGTTATGCGCACTTAGGAAATCCTGTCCAATGATTACGCTATCCAAATCTTCCTCTACTATCAACAAATTTATGGGACAACAGCCCCTGTCCACAAGTAAATATGTGCTAGCCGTTCCTACAGTATGAATATTGGAGCCCCCTGCCGCACGCAAAGGTGTGCCAAGTGCACGCTTATACTTCAAGCAATATTTTTCTGCAAGCGCAGCAGATATCAGTGAAACATTGGCTCCAGTATCCACCAAAGCCTTACATAGCTTGCCATTAAGTTCCGTCGGCACGAACGTGTCCATGCTCGTATAAATATTACCAATATCTGGAAACTTCTGTGAAAAAATCGTGTTGATCTGCGGAACATCCTGCTGTGCTTCAAGATTCGGCTCCTGAAAAACCGCATTTATATTTGACGCGCCACGGCTCTCCTGACGCCTCTGGACATTTGATGTTGAAGCGCTAGCCTGCGCTCCTGTGAACCACTGGCGTGGACGTAAATTGTAGCCGCCGTACGGCCTTGACGCGCCTCGCTGCGCCCCTCGCGTCCCGACGCAAGTGACTGGAGTCTCTGGAGTACCATACCGTGACTGCGGCGTACTCGGTGTGAACCCCGTGTTTGTTTCATGTGATCTAGGAATGAAATCTTCATCATTAAAAATCGGCAAGTTTATTTTTTGTGTTTTCATATTTGTTTCCTTATTAAATATATCACACAATTGCAGTATTGTTTTTCTTAATTCATCCTTTGATGCGAACAATCTAGCTGCTAAATGGGCTTGCCATTGCGAATTGATTGATTTGACGAAGTGTTTAATAAATCTGCCATCCTCCTTAATTCCTGCTTTCAACGCCAATTTCTCGAGATCATAATAAAATGACAGCAACGGCTCTTTCGGGTCTTGCTTTCTATAATAAAAAGACTGAGCATAGTCTTCTTGCGATGGAAATTGTTCTGCCAATTTCTGTATTACTAAATCATACGACTCCAACGTCGTAAAATTGGCCTTGTACCATGACAACGCGGGTCCCTCTAAATAAAGCGCGATGGCCACTCGCTTCTGTTCTGTATTCCAATTCTTGATGATCGCTATCATTTCAAATTGGTGAATAAAATCATCTACGTCTGAGTATCCCGCGAACTTTTCCGCCATCTTCTTTACAAATAACCTTTATCGGTGCACAATTTCTAAATAACACAAAATATTGCAAGCTGACTCACGGTTTTGCTTCTTAAATTGATACTTTTACCCACACTTCTCATATAGGTACTTCACGCGCTCCGTTTATGAGTCAAAACGCGACTTTCAACGGGGAATTGGTCATCCTTCATTTACCGCTCACGGTTTTTCTTCGCCGCCTTCTGGATGGCTAGCTAAAACATAAAAGACATCGACCGCGCCTAACCTCCACCAACTTGTGGGACTGAGCTCGAGTTTAGGTAGAACTTGTACGGGGATACGCGCGTGATGCTAAACTTCAATAAATAACAAGATAGATATCTTCATACGTGGGTTTATTCCTTCAGATCAGTATAACTACGTGTTACAAACTTAGGTCCAGCACCTTTGGCTGTTCGGAGCAATCTGCCCTGGCTCGTATACCGCAGACAACTCTGTTTCATTTAAAATCAAGTTCTAGAATTATTTACAAATTTTATACATAATAACATTAAACTAACCTGCCAGTTGGACAACATTTACCACTGGCCAGCGGTATAGAGCCTTGCCTACAGTACCTAGTTAGTCAGGAGCTCTGTTCGGGACAGTACCGTCAGAAGAACATTTGAGGATTCCAAATACGAAGCGCAACTCCACGCGCCGGTTAGCAGATTTTTCGATAGAACGCCCTATCCGTGTAAACGACTGCCGCTAGGGAGGCAATGGTTCCTGACTGGCCGCTACAGAACTAACGGGATGGTCACTCTTTTGCTGGTATATTCTCCTTAGCATGAGGCTTACAATACAAATATGTATAATGCTACGAATATTTAAACATCGTATTTACCTACATTTGTTACTTTAGGTACCATTCGAAATTTATTCATCTGTAATAAGATTGTGAACACCAGGTACTCATCACAATTAATATATCGCAGTCGTCATTACTTTAACGATCAAATAAGACAAACAAGTTTTTGTACTTTCAGGCTCACATGACTAGCGCCCACGGCGTGGATGCCGCTGCCCTGACGCCGCCGCGGCGCGTCGCGTCGCAGCCGCCGCCCACACTCCTCGCATGTATCTACTGCACACGAGACACCTTTACTAGCATGGAACAGTTGCAACTGCACGTACGCGCAGCTCACTCCGCCCTGTTGAACGGAGAAACTCCTGTAGACCAGAACGTCGATCAGCCCGCTCCGACAGATCTAAGCAGAAGAGCGCCTGAGGAACCACCGATTAAGCGTCGTCGTTCGGATTCCGCGACACCTCAGCTAGCATTGTCACCTGGAACGCTTCTCTGCAATCAATGTGACGCCGCTTTACCAGATTTCGAAGCGTTTCGTGCTCACTTGAAGGGTCATCTGGAGGAGGGTGGAGAGTTGGGGCGGGGGAGCCCGACACCCTGTCCGCACTGCGGCGCGTCGTTCGCGGACGCGGCCGCCTCGGAGCGTCATCTGGCTGCGCACTACCTGGCTGTCTCCTGCGAGTACACCTGCCACAGCTGCGCACGCAGCTTCCCTACTCCGGACGACTTGCAGAAGCATCTGCTAGATCTGCACGCGCATCATCTCTATCGTTGCTCCTTGTGCAAGGAGATCTTCGATTCGAAAGTAGCTATTCAGGTGAGAATACAATATTTGCATATATTGTACTTTGTTTGTCAGGTGCGCGCAAAGGACTTATTTCTCTCTATATAAAAAATGAATACGTAACGTACCTAGGTCAAAGTAAATTTACCTACAGATTCTTACAGTACGTAGGTCAAAGTAGATTTGTTATAACTTTATTTTATTTTTAGTATTTGTTGTTACAGTGGCCGCAGTAATGCATAGGTAATCGGTGAAAATTTGAAGTGTCTAGCTATTACGCTTCAAGTGGCAGAGCTCTGTGACAGACGACCGGATGGACAGACAAACATACAGACAAACATAAAAGATATTCTCAGTAATAGGGTCCCGTTGGCACCCTTTGGGTACAGAACCCTAAAAATAACTCGATAGTCTCGATATGAACTCACGAACCTCTTCTTGAGAGACCATAGGTCAAACCACGGCTATCAGGGGCTAATAAAGCTAGAGTGTTTTTAGGTGCACTTTGCGGTGGCACACAGCGGCGAGAGCAAGGTGTGGGTGTGCCGGTCGTGCGGCGGCGGCGCGCTGCGCTCGGAGGCGGAGGGCGCGGCGCACGTGCGCGCGCGGCACGCGGCGGCGCGCTGCGCGTGCGGCGCCGTGTTGCCGGGCGCGCGCGCCATGCGGGCGCACGCCGCCGCGCACCACGCCTACCGCTGCCCCGCGCCCGCCTGCACCGACACCTTCGCCGTGCAGTACCTGCTGGAGAGGCATATGCAGGCGCACCATGCGATGCAGCACCAGGTTAGGCCCCCATTTATTAGTAACCGCCGTGCTGGCCTGACTCTTTCGCCTCCCAGTACCTGCTGGAGAGACATATATGCAGGCGCACCGTACGATGCAGGACCAAGTTAGGTCCCCATTTATACTAGTAACCGCCCTGCTGCCCCGCGCCTGCTTACACTGACACTTTCGACTCCCAGTACCTGCTGGGGATGCATATATGCAGGCGCACCATGCGATGCAGCACCAGGTTAGGTCCCCATTTATACTAGTAACCGCCGTGCTGCCCCGCGCCCGCTTGCACTGACACTTTCGCAGTGGCGAAGGGTGCTAACAACCCGATTCCTTCCGGGTTGCCTAAAATTTTGAAGTAATCAAACGCTTCTATTAATAACCCGTTGTTTGTAATACAGGCATACTCTTCCCTAATAAACTTAACTTTTTTTCAACACGATGCAGAATCAAAACGCAACGTAATACTCTCACAAAAACGATTCATTCACGATCTCTAATAGTAAATGCCGGTCGGAAATATCAGAAATTGTACACTCAGACATTTAAATAATTCATTGACAAACACCCACACCACTCCAGGAAACATCGCGTATTTATGCTACTTAGATAACCCGGGATTAAGCGGCTTATTACATTTAAAAAAAGACTTTGTGTGTTGTGCGTAAGGCTCACTTTCACTTTGCCTGCCGAAGCCGCGAGCCGCGAGCCGTGAGCGGCTTCTTGGAACATTTTTGGCGCTACGATCGCCTACTTATACAAAATTACTGCAGCGAAATGGAACGTAAAATATCGATGATTTAGTGTAAAACAAAAACAATTATATTTTATCTGCTTTTATTATTAAGGTTTATAAACTGGCGAAATTAATATTAGATTAGAATTTTATAAAATAACACCGTCACTTATTGGAAATAATTGTAATGGCAACATTACGATTGATTTGTCATTGATTACTCTTAGTCTAAGTTGATTACAAACTTAATATTTCGTTTCTTGTTGTGAAGTATTATTATTGTTTATTAGTAGTACAGTGGGCTGCAAAAGTGCATGGACATCTCGGGGCGATAATCGCGTGAGCAGTGTTTGATCGTTTGTGTTCATGTTTCGATGAGAATTAACTAGATGGCGTTGTGAATTGATGCAGCGTAGTGGCCGTTTTCTGCATCTAGTTTATATACCAAACTAAACTGCTATTTCGAAAGTTCTTCTATTAGCAGCTGTGGCTTAACGGTTACACGCATGAGTCAAGTACTGGTATGTGGAATTGGTTTATGGTTCGAATCCCAGATCAGAGTGTTATTTTTGTTTTTTATTTAATTGTTTTTTTTTAAATATGTATCTAATATGTATTTAATTATCTGTTTAATTAAAAAATTTCTTTGATCAGAAAATAAAATAATACTACCTTTTGATATCAAACATTTTATTTAAAACATAAAAGAGCAATTTCTCAATCAATAATATTATTTCGTTTTCACCGATGTAAGGGAACGTGCAGAAACTATAGGCGGCAGCACTTGTGCGACAGAAAAGACACTATGCGGACAGTAAAAGAAACTTATCAAGTCAAAATTTATGGCACCAGTTGGCAGCACCGTCTATGTGCGCATTCCCTATAGCCATCTAAAAAATTATTGAGGTATTCTTAGCTTAAGTATTCGTTTCCAAAATTTACTGGAAAGAAGATTGAAGCATCACCACAATAAAAAGAAATAATATTATTAGCAACTAAGTAGATTTTTAAACTGGGGACCGGGTTAACATAATTAATGAATGCATAATATTAATTATGTAATTTATGTTCAGTATGAAGTATTGAACACTTACTTGGCGATAATTTATGTTCAAAAGAAATAATATTATTAGCAACTAAGTAGATTTTTAAACTGGGGACCGGGTTAACATAATTAATGAATGCATAATATTAATTATGTAATTTATGTTCAGTATGAAGTATTGAACACTTACTTGGCGATAATTTATGTTCGAGTAACTTCAAAACATAGTGTGTTGTGTTTCAAAAATAGCAAAAAAAACAATTTACACTTAAAAAATAGGAAACAAATAAGTACTCATAAAGAATTGAAAACTAAATTTCATTCAATTTTATACGCTTATACCTACTAACATAATGGCTAGATATTAACCCGGTCTACACTAAATTTCAAATAACAGTTTACTTAACATTAATTGTTACATTATTAATTGTGCTTCTAACTGAAAAATGACCAACATGCATATATTTAGCAATTTATATCATTCTCTTTTATCTCAATTTCTAATAAGACTTCTAACACAACTTCAAAAACAATACCTACCTATGTGAGATCAGATGGTGAATCATTCACTATAAGAATAACAATAAGTAAACATGGGTAACTGGATTATTAATAAATAATAAAGGTTCGTTTATAACAGATTAATTACAAAATAATGATATCGGGAAATATTAACAATTTAAGTTACAAAGTCAATTTGTCTCTTAGTAACGGAGAGGATAGCCGTTACACTATCTATCACTTCTTGAAGTCGAGTTTTCATGCTCGAAACCATAATATATTGAAACATATATCACTATTTCGCATCAGTTCCCATGTTCTGTTTACCTCAGTGTCCAAATTATTTTTTGACTTTATCTCACTGGAGTCCCAATTTAAAACCCCGCTACTCCTTTACAAAATTTTACGTCCATTCTTATCCGACACTTTCCGTCGGTAAATATAACGATTTCGTTTTCCCAATCGAAATTTAAATGTCGAATGGCAAAGTTGACTGTGTTTCTCTGTAAAAAAAAAAACAAAATAATAAATACTTAACATTAGATCATGAATAGTGCAATTTGTAAGCAACATTGCACTCAGAAATATTAATATATGTAAAATCTTACCGTTATGCCCATATCTCGAGCTATTTTCTTTATAAGTTTTCTTGTTCCCAGAGAACAATAATTTTTGCTTTCAAAAACGTTGTTAATCGAATCATAGTAAAATATTTTCGAGAACTTGATAATTTGGATATTCACACAAGGTGATTGACAAGAAATCTAACGATTTGTGAAGTCATTATAAAAATTACCCTCAGTTTAGCAAACGAGGCGTGTAAGCGTATCCAAGTATATTATTCAACATTCAACCTTAAGTAGCACGTAAATACAGCAGTCTTCAATAAATCTC
The DNA here is from genome assembly GCA_947563465.1 of Archips xylosteana. NCBI lineage: Eukaryota > Metazoa > Arthropoda > Insecta > Lepidoptera > Tortricidae > Archips > Archips xylosteana. Next base: position 12,029,015 of record OX387344.1, read on the forward strand.
TGAAGTTAAATTACGGTAGTCCAACAATCGGCAACAAACATAATCTATCTATCTGTATCTAATCTACGCATTAACTAGACAAGGATGCAAAGATTAAGTAAAATATAAGATTGTTAGTTTCACCAGTTATTATAATGTCTCCATAGCCGAGTGGCTAAGAGAGCGGGCGAAGTTGCTAACGGATGCATTTGGCTGGCCAGGGTGAATAGGGTTCGATCCCCCCCGGCTTGAGATTAAGAAAAATGTTTTTGTTAGATTTCATACTTGGCAATGTTCTGCGTGTCTGTATCAATGTTACAGATTCCGAAAAACTACAAAAAGCAAAATAATTGTTAAACATTGACATGACGAATTATTACAATATATATAATAGTACATTACTGCAGAGGCCGTGAAGTAAGGGATTGATGGACGAGATTTGGGGTATACGGCCGAGTCGTAGACGAGGCCGGATAAAACGAGTCCAGCAATCCCTCTTCCGGCCGAGGATTGTATAGAGCTTTTCTCAAACATGCATCATCATCATCATCATCATCATCATCATCATCATCATCATCATCCATCCATCCAACCATCCATCCATCCATACATACATCCATCTATACATCCATCCATACATCCACCCATACATCCATCCATACATCCATCCATACATCCATCCATACATCCATCCATACATCCATCCATACATCCATCCATCCATACATCCATCCATCCATCCGTCCATCCATACATCCATCCATAAATCCATCCATACATCCATCCATACATCCATCCATCCATACATCCACCCATACATCCATCCATACATCCATTCATACATCCATCCATCCATCCATCTATCCATTCATCCATACATCCATCCATCCATACTTCCATCCATACATCCATCCATCCATACATCCATCCATCCATCCATCCATACATCCATCCATACATCCATCCATACATCCATCCATACATCCATCCATCCATCCATCCATCCATCCATACATCCATCCATACATCCATACATCCATCCGTACATCCATACATCCATCCATACATCCATATATCCATACATCCATCCATACATCCATACATCCATCCATCCATCACCAGTAGTTTAGGCGGTTTTATAGAAATAAAAGAAGATAGATTTGGAGAAGTTGGCTGTATGTAATTTTTCCTTTGTCAGTTTAGTGTTAGTAAGCAAATTTAAAAAGTTACAGCAGCGGACAATAATGGTTTTTCATACTTACTTTTATGGCCTAGGCCAAGAAGTAATGTAGGGAGCCATAAACAACAAACTTCATGGCTTCATTTCGTGACATTAACGCATACATTTCAAAGCATGTTTGAGAAAATTAATATTAATTGTGAAGAAGAAAGAAGATTCCGAGCGTATGTTTTTTTCATTGAATGATAATTACAACGCCATCTAGCAAGATCCGGTTGAACTAGTACGGCTTATATGGAAGCTACTGGCACTCATTTTACCTTCATAGGATTTTTGTTTTGCTTTGTCCATGCACTTTTGCAGCCCACTGTACATATATGTTTTAATTTAATAAAAAATGCATAGCCAGATTAGTGTTGATGCTCGAAACCAGTGAAATTTCGTAATATCGGATTGTGCAAACTTATAGTGTCAAGTGGTCAGTTTAATTTATATTTTGATCTTCGGTCGGACTCGCTAGATAAACTATTTTGTATTTACTAGGCTTAATAAAAGTAGAAAAGGCTCCTTAAATTAAAACTGATTGTGGATGCGAATTTGTTGAGTGACTATTTTAGAAGTTATGTCCTAATTTTCAAGAAGAGAATAAATAAAAAGGGTAAGATAAAGGTTAGTAGTTTTCGCCAGAGGCGGCGCTGGGTAAGGGCGACGTGGGCCACCGTCCTCGGCCTCGCGGTCTGAGGGTCCTCGCGCCTCGAAAGTGTCCCGTTTTTTGCTCATTACATCCGTAATCTAATGTGTGGCGCGCCATCACAGGGCCTCGCAAATTGTGTCTTGTCTTGCCCACACCAAATTTAAGTCCTGCGCCGCCACTGGTTTTCGCTACGGCTTTACCTGAAAAAAATTTCACGCTTCGCCACTGCACTTTCGCCTCCCAGTACCTGCTTGAGAGGCATATGCAGGCACACCATGCGATGCAGCACCAGGTTAGGTCCCCATTTATACTTAGTAACCGCCGTGCTGCCCCGCACCCGCTTGCACTGACACTTTCACCTCCCAGTACCAGCTGGAGAGGCATATATGCAGGCGCACCGTGCGATGCAGGACCAGGATTAAACCTCCATTTGTAACGTTATCTATACCTACTAGTCATTCCAACTGGAATCAGCTAGAAAAACACAGTGAACGAGAACTTATTGCCTGCATTAACCGGTTGTTCATAGGTTCCAACCTGATCGACGATTCAATTTCTTCAATATATTAACTACCTATAGATTAAGTAACTGGTAGAACCATGCTACTACTACAGGTCTGTCACCCAACACTATGTTTTCTTTGCGTGATACTCTTGATTAGTTACATCATTTAACAGATCCCTTATTTTCGCTTTCAGGGTTTAAATGGCGAAAGTACGCGGGCGAAGAGGGTCGAAAACAACAACTCAGGCGATGGCGCAGACGGCAACTGTTCCCCTTGCACCGGAGGTGCGGAAGCGAGCGCCACTGGTGCTACCGAGGAACGTCGCCGGAAGAACGGCGCCGTGGCGTTGCAGTGCGCGTACTGCGGGGAGCGCACGCGGAGCCGCGCGGAGCTGGAGGCTCACACGCGAGCCCACTCCGGCGCGGCCGCGGCCAGGCACAAGTGCCTCATCTGCGATGAGATACTGCCCTCCGCTGCTGTTTTGGCTGAGCACAAGCTCACACATTGCAAGGTAGGCCAATTCGATTGCTCTATGACAAAGAGTCTATAGATATGTCTTTAATAAATCATCCTTATTCAGTAGACTATTTATCTGAATCAATAAAATCACACGCTTTTACGCGGATCTATCTTATACTAAACAGGGACATAAGATTAAACTAAGTTCAGGGGGTCTTTACGGAACAAAGGAGTAATTTATGAGTATACCTCTTACCTGCGGCTTCGCTCGCTTATTTAATTCCCTTAATTTATTAATTTTATTGAATTCCCGACTTATTTATTATTACATTATCTTCGTTTGTTTATGTCGCGTAAAAAAATACCTGTACAAAATTTCATTCGTATCTACCTAAATCTCGATATCTGGACAAAACGTAGTACATGTTATTTCAGAGATCCATCTTATCTACAAACTGAATTTCATCCAAATCTGTAAATTGTTTTAGCGTAAAAGACCACCAAACACGCACAGTCACAAATTTAAAATTTATAAATTAGTAGGATAGGATTACGACACGTGTCAATACCTTTTAGCTTGACTAAACGAGTAAAGTATCATTATCACAATTTCAGGTTGTTGCTGGCGATACGTGTGCAAGATGCCGCGCCCGGCTACCGTCCGAGGAATCATTCCTGAGCCACATGGCGCGCCACCACCCCGCGCTGCCTGCGCCCTGCGTTGTCTGTCGGCAGACTCTCGCGTCCGAGGCCGAGGCACGCTTGCACGCACGTTTCCATCTGCGATCATCAGGGGACGAGCAAAGGTGTGCGATTTGTCTCCGAGCTCTGCCAGAAGGGGAGGCCGGGGAAGGCGCCCGAGCTTGCTCTGCGTGCTACGCGCGGCACGCGGCGCCCCGTGCGCCGCCGCCCGCCGACCATGACTGCAGGCTGTGCCGCCGCGCCCTTGGTTCCCCAACCCGCCTTCAAGCTCATCTCATCGAGCACACGTTTGCTGGAATCGGAGCGTTCACTTGCTATTTATGCTCGGCTGTCTTTACTAGCGCAGCCGGCCTCCAACGCCACTTGCCCGAACACGCCTCCGCGCCCCGGCCTTACGATTGCGGCCGGTGCGGCGTGAAGTTTTTCTTCCGTGCCGAGTTAGACAACCATTCGTTCGTGCACCTCGAGGAGGCAGAGATAGCTCAGAGAGCATTCTACGAGGCATACGCTAGAGGTGCTGCTTCAGCGTGGGCCGCACTAGCACCGCCGGAGGCACCGCCGCAGCCGCCGGTGTCGACGCCGACGCCGACAACAACTACAGATGTACCTGTAAAGCAGGAGCTCGAGATAAAGGAAGAGAAAAACACTGACGAATACATTGAGGTGGGCTCCCCGCCGCCGCCGCCCGCGCCGTCCCAGCCGCCGCCCGCGCCCTCGCCCGCGCCCGTCGTCAAGCAAGAGAAGCCCGACGAAGACTGAAGGCTGTCCCCAGATCCATATCGTCCGTGATGCGGGCCCCTCCCGCTGCAATACTAGATTACGTCCCGACAAGTTATGTTAAGTAGATAGTATGTTAAAGGTTAATATAATAATCGTTGAAATTTTGCGTTTAGAACGCTGTATTTCCCGTAAGTATACCTAGAGGTAAATAAATAGGATCGTTTATGTTGATGTATGTTTTATAATGTTTACATGAGTATTTGTAAAAAATGTTAAGTTAATAAATTATCCTGTTAAGCTTCACGTATCTAGTAAAATTTTGTTTTAATTTCACCTATCCTTAGCTATTGGAAATATTTACTTAGTTAGGTATTTATACATCTATTGAAGGAAAAAAAATCGACTGAGTAATATACAAGTTATAATCTGAGAGCGATTAAATAAAATCGCGCACTAAGTGGTCCATGGGCTCTGACTCAGTCCTATTACTAAAGTAATAGCAAGGCCTTAATGATTATAGTAGGTGTGTGAATCGAATAAACACATTATCCTACTCCGGATGTTGCGCGTAGCCCTGGATGATTGCCTCGCTGGCCACTTCTTAAAGTTGCCTTTGGAAGTAACTACACTTATTCCATAAAAGTACTTAAGCTTCAAGTAAAAAATAAAATATATTGAACAGTTTAATTTTTAAATTATTCAAGCTTGCAATAAATTCGAAACCATACAGTTTTATCAATAAGCACACATATAAACACATACAGTTTATCTTGTAAACTTCCTTGTAGTTATGAGTATGAGTTCTGAAGTCGTAACACACTAGCTTTAATCGCAGACATAAAACAGAGAGGCTATTACGAAATTCAAAGTTCGTATTTTGCCATCCCTTTCACACTTCTATTAGCGTGAACGGAATGGCATGATACGAAGTTCGAAAATCGAATTTCGTGATAGCCGAGTAGTTTTCAAAAAATTTGTACACAATTAAGGGATTAATTAAAAACAAAATTTAATTAATTATTTTTGTGTAACAGAGTTACCCATATACTTTGTATGACTAACTTTCGTTACACAAAAATAGCGATCGTGATTTTTGTTTTGATTAAGCCGTTAACTATGTACAAATTTTTTGAAAATGACCCAGCCCCCAGATATCCATTTCTTATAGTTGTCCGTGTATTCGTTTTTGTTTACGGCCGCGAAAAATGCTGTAGTGCGCTTTAAGTACTATGATCACTGCCCGTAGACTTCTTTATGTGGTAGCAACCTGGGTCTGTATCCACGGCAGTAGTGCAGCGACGTTGACGTAAGCACCAGGCACGTTGGTGGCGGCACAGCCTAGACCCCACGCCACTAGACCCACCACCACCCACTGCCCGTTCACCTGGCACACCAGGCCAGATCCACCGTCACCCTAAAACGACATTACTAATAGAGAGCAGTAGTATTATTAATCAAATTTAAGTTCATCAGTGTACTAAATAACGCATCTGACGTTTCATTTACACTTAGGTACTCGAGCAGCCCACTCAAAAAAACATTTGCGAAAGCATTTAAGAAAGCGTCAAATGGCTCCTTGACTAGGCTGCTGTACTTGAATCCAGGTTATTAACTCATTAACTTGAAGATTATTAGTGGCTGAGGCCCCTTGTATTAAACATTAAAGCTACACTGTGGCGTAGTCAAAGTTGAAAATGCCATCAGTGTTAACGCCCCTTGTAATTGACTGTAGTAGGGGATACATTTTGTAATGTTCTTTCCGCGTCCTGTAAAATAAGCAAGGAAATATGTGGCTTAATTTTAATGATACGTGGACTTGACGGTCATGTGTCAGTTCTACCTACATAATTGACACTGCCCTACTGGGCTTCCAATTATTTTTTACAAACCAACCATGAAGGTACCGTGGCAATACCGCTCTACTTTTTGTGTTATTTGTGTCACATACAACTCCATCCGCAGCTATAGTTACAAAGGTAACTTTAATTTCATTGGTATTACTTACCGTGCATGCATCTTTGTTGGCTTCCCCTCCAGCACAAATGAATGATGTAGTATCAAGTACGAAGCTTGCACCTAGGCGAGCTGTCTGCATTTGAGTCTGACATAAAGCGGGTGCTACTATAGGGACATCTACTTCTTTGAGAATTTGCTGATATTGACCCTGTTGGCCAAACGTGTTTTTGCCCCATCCAGACACCCAACATCTGAAATTTTAATTAAATTCAATAATAAAAAACATTTATTGGTTAACTATACAAATAAGTACATGACATAATAAAATTAATTTTAAATAAATTAACACTATAGGTAATTAAAAATAAAATAAAACTAACGAAACTAAAAACTAAATAAAATTAATAAATGGTTCCCCCGCGGCATGGACCCAAAGCCCTGGCAGCATTACCTCGCTGTACTCGTATAGCAATGCTGATACGTTGAGCGAGGAAGCTGCCAGCTCTTCGGTCCCCTGTGGTATTACAAAGTCTTTTTGAAAGGTCTTTATAGAGTATAAAATAAATTAAATTTATTAAATTCAATTAGTTTTTCAAACATATATTTTACAGAAGCACTTGAAATAAAGGAAAAAATTTGTGTTATACATAGGTACCTCTGTCCAGTATAAGTTGCAGTACTTGACGGTGGAAGGCATGCCCTGTTGATTGTAGTTGCAGAACCAGTCATAGGCGTCAGTGGTACTGGAGCCGCTAGTCGAAGAACAGTAATGTCATACTGGAGAGTGGTAGGATTGTACGACGGGTGGCTGAAGACTTTGCTGATTGTATATTCTTGGTATGGGACTGGTTCGTACGTTCCAGCAGCGTCCCACTCGCCTAATCGCACTTTTAAATTAGGAGCCGTACCTGAAACACTGATAGCACAAATTAGTATGGCAGCTTAACTGACACTATGTAGTAATGGCAAGAGACTTGTTAAAGATATGCACTTACACATAAGAAGTTAGCCGATGAGTAACAGTCAAGACGTTGTTCTGATCGATTAGTACGCCTCCAGCGATATAATCATTCTGTTTCGTTAATATGATTGCCTGTAAAAAATAGGTCATTAAAACTAAGTTCTTGCGTTAAAATTCAAGAGTACTTAGGTAAGTGCATGAATTTAAATTCGACTCGCGTAGCAAAACTGTCACTCACGTGAATGAAGAACTTCAAAAGATCTAAGTACATCATCTCCACAAATTTAGCATAGATACGTGTGTAGACAGTACAGTGTAGGGTTATTGGTTTATCTGTGTATCTATGTTATTGCATTGTTTTCTTCTTACCTGCCATGGATATTCTCCAAAGTTAGCTTGCCCAACAGCTGGAGAGATGGCTGTAGCAGGTACCGCTTGCACTGTGCCGCATCCTATAATTGTTGTCGAGGTGCCACAGCAGTATTCTTGGCCCGCAGGACATTGCGTTACAGACACGCCCTGTGATATCAATAACACCAATAAGTATTATGAAACTATTTGGTGACTCCTACCAGATCAATATCATATTTTAATATTCTTTTATACAAAATCTTCCGGAAACTTACTGGTGTTACAATTCTAATATCAATCATACCGGCTCCATTAGTTCCATTATTGGCACAAGTACCAGCAGCGACGCATCTACAACTTTGTCTTTTTTGGATTTGGTGATTACCGGTTTCGACAATACCAAAGTTGTCAAAAAGCTTCAATAATTTGCTTCTCTCCTTGGATTTCGTGCTTCTTCGTTCTCTAGGAAATCTTACTGAGGCGTCGTATGATGGAACTTGAGCACTGTATCCAATAATTGGTGGTACTTGCAATGCTGCCGATGTTGCCGGGGTTGTGCCCAGCCGCGGGTCAATCGACGGCATGCCTGCAGCGGATTCATCAGGGTTAGAGATACATACAATATCAGGATTGTTACAAAGAATTACAGGTAAAAGTAATCCACCTATTGTAGACGGCGCAGTAGTGGCTGCCGAGGTCGGTGGTGGAGGTCTAGCGGTAGTAGTAGTAACAGTAGTAGGAGGCATTGTAGGTGGCGCAGTAGTTGCTGCTGATGATGGCGGAGGAGGTCTCGCGGTAGTTGTCGTCGTGGTAGTAGTAGTAACAGTAGTAGGAGGCATTGTTGGAGGCCCTGTCGCACCTGTCATGTTGTTCGGAGGTCCGGGACGAACTGTGGTTGTAGTAGTTGTTGTTGTTGTCGTCGTTGTCGGCACTAGTATAGGACTCGGAGGAGCTCCCACGACGATGACGGTCGTGGGTGAAGGATTTGTAGGCAGCATCCCTAAACAAGCAGTTAAGAGCCACAAACACATGTTGGTAGAGTAAACGCAAAGGCCGCCACGAGGCACAGTAGTTGGTAAACGACTGATGGACGTATATAAAATTGGAGATGGTGATGAACGAGCATTAAATATGTCCTTACCTGGTGCAATTGATGGTATTCCCCTAACAATTGTAGCCTTCATGGTGTAATGCGCCTGATCACTTGGCGACAAATTGTCGCAATTTACAAAATGTGAATAACTAATTTATTTTACATGTCGTAATGCTATTCATATTTTGTAATAACAATGTGACGTAATATTGTAACTAAGTATCTATTGTAATTAGACTACATATTGATTCTTATATTTCCCATCGGATCGTAGAAATAATGTTAATACGGGCTTCCGAAATTTAGCGGTTCTAAAGATCCATTTGTTTTCCTATTTCAATCATTATTTTTTTTTGTACCTTAGTGATCTTTCTACCTCGATAGAGGTGATCAAAGGCATCAGGGGGCAAACACCCACTTATGTATACACCTACGTTGGTACTTACCTATATACATACTTATTGAAGATTGTTATTCGTATTGTTAGGTATAAAGCATCTTACGTATCCCTGAAAAAAAAGTAGGTATTAAGTACCTGCTTACTTAATACAAAATGTGCAAATGAAAAATAATTTTCCAGCTGCCAGACCGTGTCGTGGCCAAAATAAGTAATCATGGATGTAATGAGGATGTAATCGCCAAAATGATTGTGACAGATAATTTAGATTATGAATCACGTTTCACGTGTATAGTCGGGGTAAGAAAAGGTTCGTCACTTTTCGACTCTATGTCAACGAGTTAAGGTCGAAAAGTGACGAACCTTTTCTTACCCCCGATTTACGACGGGCGGCCGAAATAACGACGAAGACGAGTTTCTGCTGGCGTTTGAAGCAAGACGGTGGCTTTTGAGCGGCAAGAAACAGCACATCGGAGAAGATGCAGACGGATGGACGTAACGACGAGGCAGCTAACGAGGCTCAGAGTGGAGGAGTGGACGGGGCACCGACCCTCAAATTACGAACGACGACAGCTCAGACAACGACGAAGTCTGGAAGGGCACCTCAATCTCCAATACCCACGTCACCAATACCACCGGTGATGCCCACGTATGATATTCGAGAAGGCGGCAGCCTGCAGTACATTGATGACCTCATACGAAAGTATAGCGCTCAAGACAAGACGTACAGCGTTACCAAATTTATTGACGACATCGACGAAAACGCGGTAATATTTGGTTGGACGCCCTTACAGCGGTTAATTGTTGCAAGACGCAGCATGACCGGTACCGCAGCGCTTTGGTTACGTGCTGAACGACCGTTTAAATCATGGGATGAGTTAAAATACGCGTTAATCAAAGAATTCCCTGACATGGTAGATATCAAGGCCATACACGAACTAATGGCGGCGCGTAAGAAGAAAAAAGATGAAAGTTGTCTCGACTATTTACTTACGATGCGCGAGTTGGGCAAAAGAGGTAAAATGCCAGACTATGTGGCAATACAGTACATTGTCGACGAGATAGAAGACGTTGAGACGAACAAAGTGATGCTTTATGGTGTGACATCATACAGCGACCTAAAGGAGAATTGATCGGGTGCGCTTAGCTGCTACATGTGTTTTTTTCTGTCTAAAGAGTTTTTTTCCTTAGTTTTCGTTATTTTTTTAATAAATCTAACTTTTTTTTATTTTAAAAAAGTTTGTTTTCTTCCACCGAACCCACATTTTTGGGTTCGTCACTTTTCGACTCTATGTCAACGAGTTAAGGTCGAAAAGTGACGAACCGACGACGACGATACCTTGCTTATGCATCATCACGTATATATATACTTAACTATGGATTTTCCTCCATTTCCGACAATCTACCCTAGAACATAATATACAAAGTGTTGCCCGTAAGTGAAACAATAAATTTAAACAATGAGTCCTTAGAATATTCGAAGCAGCTATCTAATGCGTTAAAATGCTTAATCTCAGAAAAATAATACTTAATATAAATAGCTTTTGCCCGCGACTCCGTCCGCGTGGAATTAGTAATTTTGGCAGCTTATTTTTTTTATCCAATTTGCTTTTTCATCAATTATGGCTCTCCTTAGTTCCTCGATATAAAAAAATTACCCCCCCCCCCCCCCGCACCCCCTCCCTCCCCCCCGCACACCCGCGTTCACATTCACCACCGTACTCCCAGCGTGATGATATATAGCCTATAGCCTTCCTCGATAAATGGGCTATCTAACACTGAAAGTATCGTATCTTTCTCATTTGTCAACCGATTCAAATGAAACAAACACTAAATGTTAATCCAAGAAAATACCAACATATCAATGAAAACCGCATCCTTCTAGGCTAAGCCGTTTCTGAGATTAGCGCGCACAAACGCACAGACAAACAGATAAACAGACAAACAGACAATAATTCTAAAAATCATTGTTTTGGGTTCTATTGCGCTAATAAATAGCCCTAGTGACAGTTTTTCTCAAATATCTTCAATGTACAGACACCGACTTGTTACAGATTTATTATATGTATAGATTTGCAATGCACAATCAATGAATTTCATCATTGTGAAATTGTCAGTTATCAATCGTCAGATGTCTTGGTACCTTGAATTTCCTTGGTACTCCGTCCGACAAGACACTAAGGTCTGTAGTATATTGCTGGCCCGATAAATTCATTGAGAAAATAAGAGTTTTTTTTAATTTATACAAACTAGCATTCCTTCCGCAGCTTCGCCCGCGTTAAATTAATTTTCCCGCGGTAAAAGTAGCCTATGTTGTTTTATTGCTATTTTTATATTATTTTGCTTGTTTTTGCTATGATTGTTTACTTATTTATATCAATATTTTTTTTACATTATGTGGTCCTAGATTTTATTTTAGTTGTTAATTACTATTGTGTGCCCTTACAGGGTGTCATGAACTGACTTAAACTAATGACATCATCTTTATTATAATGTGCATGACTTGACAATGAATAAATGAATATGAATATGAATATGTCACTCAGTGATAATGTAGCTTTCTACGGCGGTAATTTTTGAAATAAATTTTGATTTCCTAGAGTGTCGAAATATACGTTTTTTGCGGCATAAACTAAACGGCCGTATCATTTTAACACGTTTAATTGAAATTTAAATTGAAGTTTGATTTTTTAGACGACCAGATGGCCTAGTGGTTAGAGAACCTGACTATGAAGCTTGAGGTCCCGGGTTCGATTCCCGTGTCGGGGCAGGTATTTGTATGAAAAATACGAATGTTTGTTCTCGGGTCTTGGGTGTTTAATATGTATTTAAGTATGTATCTATCTATATAAGTATGTTTATCCGTTGTCTAGTACCCATAACACAAGCTTTGCTAAGCTTACTTTGGGACTAGGTCAATTGGTGTGAATTGTCCCATGATATTTATTATTATTTTTTTTTTTTTTTTTTTTTACACAGCTTCAAGGGACTGTAGATCTGAGTATATACTTGATTTTAATTTCAACTCGATACCTCTGCTCGTTCCTGATATAAAAGGTCTTGACAGACGGACGGACGGACAACAAAGTGATCCTAAAGGGTTCCGTTTTTTCATTGTGAGGTACGTAATCTTTAAAATTGGCCATAGAGAATACTACTTACATATATTATAATTGCGGGTCTTTCTTACCTAATTTTGATGACTACGTAAGTTCAGTTTTATGAAATAAGTAGCTGTACCTCTACCATGAGTTACACTAGTTTACAGTGACCGTACTCGCTAGCGACGGCGTAAATGATTTGTATGGAGAATTGTACTTCCGTTAGTTACCGCTAGAGGCGCTGTACACAATTCTCCATACAAATCATTTACGCCGTCGCTAGCGAGTAAGGTCACTGTACCTCTACCATGAGTTACACTAGTTTACAGTGACCGTACTCGCTAGCGACGGCGTAAATGATTTGTATGGAGAATTGTACTTCCGTAAGTGACCGCTAGAGGCGCTGTACACAATTATCCATACAAATCATTTACGCCGTCGCTAGCGAGTACGGTCACTGTAAACTAGTGTAACTCATGGTAGAGGCACTGTAAACTAGTGTAACTCATGGTAGAGGCACTGTAAACTAGTGTAACTCATGGTAGAGGCACTGTAAACTAGTGTAACTCATGGTAGAGGCACTGTAAACTAGTGTTATTCATGGTAGAGGCACTGTAAACTAGTGTAACTCATGGTAGAGGTACTGTAGCCCGCGATTCCGATTGCGAAGAATTCCTTTATCGCTATCCGTAAATTTCCGTGATATAAACTATCCTATGTCATTTCCGGGGACTCCATACAATATCTACTTATATCAAATTTCATCTAAACCGATTCAGCGGTTTAAGAATCAAGAGGTAACAGACAGACAGACAGATACACTTTCGCATTTATAGTATGCACAGGGCGGGCAATAGATGTAATACGGTGACGAAAGCATAAGATGGATAAGACTTTTATTCAATTTTGAGTAATATTTATGTATAAAAATGTAATATGCAGTTTTACTTATACTTAAGTATATCAGATAGTACATTACATTATACATCTATCCTACAATAAAATGGAGTCAACCAGTTATAGACAGAGTTCCAGATTATGATTTTATAAGAAATTTTATTGATTATCATGTTATAGTATGTTCCAGTTAAAATGGCGAAAAGTACTTAAAACCAACATCTATTGTTTAATTGTTATCTTCAAGTGGGGTTGTAAAACAATTATGCAGGTGTATCGGTCGGTAGGCCATACTTCGGTCAGTTTTATTACGTCTCTTTGTTATCTTTTCCTTTCATATTCAGCAACAAAAGAAGTTATAAAATGTTAAGTGCATTTTCGCCATTTTAACTGGACTAATAATACTATACTAATAATGGTGAAGGTACGCACCTCTTACATCTGTAGATGTAGAGTGGTAATTTTTCCCATATAAGTGGAGAGTGAATCATAGAAGAAATAGACTGAAAATATGTAATATAAAAAAAATATGAAATTATGTAACTATTTTGAAATTATGTTATCTTTTTTAAAGAAATAAATTGTAGTCATATCCATATTACGTATACATATCGTTTGACATGATTTGGCCGCTCATTAAGTATTAGTACGTAAGTTACATAAGTAAAAACCACCTAACGCTGAAACTCCAAACTACGTGGTAAGACTCGAAGCATAGTTGTACAAAGTCAACCATTTATCGCGACGCCGAGCGATAGGCCGCGGTAGACGGCTAGATGGCGCTGCGGTGCTGGCGGGTGCTTCACGCCGCTCGCCACGCGAGGGCGCTACCCGCGCGCCGCTTCCGCGCACGCCGAGCCGGCCATAGGGACGTCAATACAAACAACAAGACTACAAACGAGAACGCTACGTATAGGTACACTCTTATGGTGACAGGCAGGCGCAACTCGCACACAGTAGAGCTCAGCTCAGTTTGCGCACTCTGCTTGTATTTGGAGGTTGATTGCAGAGGCATCCATTTGACTTGGAGATATTGCTGTCGCGTGTTCGGATCATGACTGATTTGTGTAGTTTATTCTGGGGAACATATACTATCGTGTTTTATGCAGTGAGTTAGCGTGTTGGAAATATCAAAGCCGATCATTGATTATTAAAAAGTAGACATAGATTAAGCAGTGTTAGTGTAAACTCGTCACGTCCCGATAAAAATGTGCGCATTGCCAGTAACGTTTTGTTTTTGTTTACACGAGCTCGACCACCAGCTCCAATCGGGACCCGTCCCATCCATGCAATATAAATAACGCCTTTGTTTATATACATGGAGCGATTTGCTGACGAGTAGATTAACTTGTTGCCTTTTGAAAATGCCTTCGTTTAGTCAAGAAATTAACGTCGATCTTAATTCTAATGAAAAGGACCCGAAGAATGAGGCTACTGACGGGAAAGCGAAAGAGGAAGACAGATTCGTGGCTGCGGATCAAGGTTCGGAGAGCGCTCCGGAGGGACTGAACACCGACCAACGGCTGTCTTATGCTCTACGAGATTTTTTAGGTTCTTCAAATGCAGTTATTAGTGACAGCGAGGGCGAGCCATCGCCTCTGGCCCTAGAGCAGGGATTGCCGTTTATCGATGAGCCGGTGGATGCTGACGATGTGACACAGTCAGATGATGAGCGGCCCCTTTGCCGGGATACGGATGAAGTTCTTAATAACGCGGCGTGTCGGTTGAGGCGGTGGCGGGCCGCTTCGCGAAAGCTGAGACGGCCGAGGATCATTGACAATTTGTGTGGAAGTGAGGATAAGAAAGGTGCCAAGTCTTGTAATGGACATACGGATCTGGCGGACCGACTGCGGAACCTGGCGGTGGCCGGCAGCATGTCGGCTTCGGCTGGCGAGCTGCTGTCGCTGGCGCCGCCGCCGCCCGCGGCCACCGCGCCGCCCTCGCCAGGCTGCCTCCTCTCGCCATCACTAGCCGACCAAACCTCTTCTGAATACTTCGTAAGTACAATAACACACTATACAAAACAAAATAACCTTTACTCAACCATTACAATGGGAACGTATAATTACGGACCATTTGCGTCAACTTGGGTTATCTGGTTAACTCAGAAACGTGATGTTAACTTGACGTATTAAAATAGACGACTAACGGTAAGTTAACTTCATGTCAGAGAGTTAACTGATATAAAATTCAAGCAATTATTATTTAGGAACGTGAATGATACCTACTTTTATTGCTACCATTTTAAACACCATTTATTCTTAATCAAATATGTAAAGCGGTGCGGTGGTCTCACGATACGATTGTATCTAAATTCGACATTTTGATTGTACACTGTAGAAACGGTAGGCAACTAGGCAGGTACGGTACTTAGCATGAATAAATGTCTAAATATCACGCTATGCGGACTACGAATCGTTATAATATACTGTTGATAAGTAATTAACTCTTCAACCACTTAAGTAACTATTGTATTTCGTCGCACGTTAAAGTCACAAATTTTAGCTCTACATACAGACTCACCTTCATACGAGTACAGAAAGAAGATTCCACGATGCGATTCAGTTTGTTTCACTATAACTAAGACAAGAGAACATGAGGGTTGTATTACTCGGCGTCAAAAACATCGCCCCTCCTCGAAATCATAGACCTTAGCGAAATTATGATACCTAATTAATATTATGTAGTATCAATTAAAAGCACGTTTAATGTGTTTTAAATTAACAATGTTTAATTTAAACGAAACATATAGGTAATGGCTTGTGGATCAGAGCGTTTCGGAAAAAAAGTGCACAAATAGGACGCTATTTATAGGGCGATATTTTTGACGCCGAGTATATTAATTTGTTGGAATCTCCATAAGTTACGTTATCCGATAATATACAAGTATTAGGTATGTACTGAATAACTTTACAATAACATTAAATTAAAATTATAATAAAAAATAAAAACCTAAACAGTACATCCTCCAGTCTGATTCAAACATGGGCCAAACGTGCCAAAACATTTTCCGTATTACCCCGTTGTATCGCTAAAGATGTGTTTGCTGAACTAGATAAGCACTGGAACGCGGATCGCTGCCTCTATCCCTCATACGCCGTCCCAAGTCCTTAATAAATCGCTTGCCTCAACGCACCAAGAGCCAGAAGTCTCAACAGCGACCTGAGCGAAGTAATATTTTTTCTAACTTAAGTACCTACGTTATGAAAACTCCAAGGACGCGTGTTTCGTGATGGCACTCGGCCAGTGTCAGATGTTGCTACTAACTCAAGAATTAAGGTTTTCCCCGCTTGTATACAAACAGGTATGACTCGAAACACTCTTAATAGGAAGAACGGGATTTTCAAAAGTTGATTTTTTATAATATCCCCAGGGGACAAGTTTCCTTATGGTTCTCTTACGTGTGTAAACCTAGTTCATTCAATGTCAAATTGTATTTTTTTATTTTATGTTGGTACAATTTTTTTGTATTTAACAGAAAAACAGCGTGAGAGCGGAACGTACTTATAGCATTCCTTGTACGTAAAATTAAATGTATGAAACCTTTTAAAATTTTTGACACTCAAAATTCATTGTTTTGCAAAAAGATACCGTCTGTAGTAGTGCTTAAATATCTTCAACTAATAGTAGTTGAAGTCACGGTAGTTACTACTAATTTGGAAAAATAGCGCCGTTTTTCGAGTCATATTTTCATTCATGCATAGGACCTACTAGTCACCAAAGTTACTAGCTAGCCAAGTACAATACAAGAAACCGAGTCGCCTTGCGTTTCTGTGTGCTGCAAATTACTTTTTGCATACCAATTTTTGCGTTTTGGCCCTTACAGTTCAATTACTGACTTTCCTTTTATTGATACGTAAGCAATGCTTGTGGATTTTAGATTTTTATCTAGGTTCCTACATAATTTAACATGTCACAAAACCGCTACAAGGCACTATGTATGACTAACTTTTTTAGTTGTCTCCTAGTTGAATCTCTTGATTCATGTGATTATGAGCTCATTCACTGTATTTGGTCTAGTTAAAGAACATCTCTGTTGCGTGTTGCGTCTTTTAATTTGCAATTGGTTTGGGTTTCCGCTTGATATAACAAAACTCTGTCTATAGATATTAGATCATTAAAACTTCTAAAAGTTTGTACGAAACACATTGAATATGTTTTTATAGTTTGATCCTTATGGCGGGCTTACAAGACCAGAGTTAGCTACGCGACTCCGAGTTACCTGTTAACCTAGGGAAACGAAATGTCCAAATGTATGGAACTGTTATCCCTAACCCAGGGTTAACGATTCAATTTTTTAACCCTAGCCTAGACCATACAAGTGCCCCTTCTTAGAGCGGTTGCGCTTGATTACTCGTTATAAGGGATTACATTATATCTTGAGATGACTGTATAAAATGAGTCTATAATAAAGAAACCTAGCTTAAAGGAATTCTCTGTCAGTGATCTCTTGTGAATCGGGCCAAATTGGCCTAGTATAAAAATATCAGCAGAGGTAAATGGAATACTTATTTTGCTCCTCCACGATGTAGTGAGGTTTAATTCATTCAACTCCACAAAGTAACGTCTGAATCTATACTCTACTGTATTTAAATATCAGAAGCCCAAGTTAGGTAGTTTTCTTTTAAACTAAGCTCATTATTGTCTAACACACTTGGAATCATAATCGCTTGTACCAATTCTTTCAACGCGGCATAAGCTGAACTGAAAGAGATGCTGAATGCGAACCCGAGAGTCCACAAGTTGACAATACGAGCCCTACGTGATTAAAAGCACGGAGCGTGCGCGCGTTCTATAACACTGAATCATATACACGGTGACACACACAGTCAATGCGGCACAGCGTATATGATTCAGTGTTATGGAACGCGTTGGGCACACTCCATCGGCGTCGCGCGCACGCCCCGTGGTATTGTCTGCGGAGGGCTTTATTGTGTAACGCGCTGGCGCTAGCTATTACATTCACTATTTCGTTCTGTTAAATGGTATTAGTTGGTGACAAAGAGAGATGGTGAATGCGATTAGGTACGAGTGGCCATGCGTTAAACAAGGGTCTCCCTCGCGATCGTTTGTCCTAAAATCACTTGCCCGAACTGTTTTGTCCTAATGGGCATTAGCCCTAACGATCAATTGCAATAACAATCATTTTGCATAATGTAATGATTGCCCTAAAACTCATTTGCCCAAATCATTTTTAACATAATTCTTAATATCCCTAATGTTATTTTGCATATTCCGCGAAATCCCTAATAACGTTTCACCTCATGTCATTTATCCTAAGTGTTGTTGTCCTAATGGGCATTAGTTTTAGCCTTTGACTCCAGTGATAGCGATTGAAGCCAGTGAGCGAGCGAAGCGAGCGAGCAAGACCTGTCGGAGCGGAAGCGACTCGGTATGGTTAGGTTCAAAGGCTAATGCTGCGCTGCGCTACGCTCCCGCATTAGCCTTTGGTGTTAGTTTTTTTTTATGACCACCCGGAAAATCCAATTTGTTTTTAACGATCATTAGGCTTACTGATAATTATAATAAATCACTATTATGGCACATAACGTTAGAATGAATAATCAATATGGCAAGTGACGTTAGGAATTAAAACATTATGGGGAAAAAATATCATCCATACGATGTTAGGAAAACTAAAGATAGGGCAGGGCATATAAGTGTTAGGACAAATTATCATTATGACATAAAACGTTAGGGATTTCTGAATCCCAACGGATCTATATCTGTATAGATCCGTTAAACAATACAGCTTCTGGTCTTGATCTTATGTAAAAGTTATTTATTAAAGTATATAAAAAATCTAATGACGTGCCGTCTTTTCAAATTAGATGTTAAGGGTGTCAGTTTATCTCATATCATATATATTAGGGTGGATCACTCAATGTATGAAAAAATTTTTTTTCGCTATAATCCTTTTTGGCTACTATAAAAAAGTTGTTACACCTAGTAAACATTCATAATATAAAATATAAAAGAGATACATTAATATTTAGTACTGCCCCAAGCTGACGGAAATTTTACAAATATAGTCTTATTTGGCATGATTTCTCCTGCCCCCTATTTTATTCGATTCGGTTATTTATTGATCGAATGTTGATTAATCGTTCAATTATACCGTGGTGCATCACTACGCAGTAAACACAGGACTTTGGGAGTTATTATAAGATGTCTGGAGTTAAAACTGGGAAGGCCGTTGTAATTGTAATGGTTTATTTGCGAACTACACGGAAATGAGCTTAATTTGCGTCATTTATTTGAGACCCTTGTTGGGACTATGACTGAACCTCGTAGCTTTTCAGGCGATATAGGTAAAGCGTTAAAAGTTTGTGAGACACTTCCACTGAGGTCCTTTCAGACAATCAAGTGAACTCTGCCTATATTACAAATAAAAGTGATATGAGCACAGATCAGCTTTGTTTATTTGACATTTGCGAAGCTATTAGTTTAGGATCTTGTAGTAGGTAGTCTAGCTAAAAAAAATCACTGGTACGATTGTAACTTGTAAAACTGAACCACTGTAAATTGCCTTTGGTTAGAAAATAAAATGTATTTTTTTATATTTTTTTCTTACAGATTAGGTCATTTTAAGAAACTAATTTGAATATTTTAAAATTTGGTCGCGTATTTTTTTTTAAATTTAATTTGTTAAATACCGGATATGTTTGACCGGATATACGTCATCCAGTAGCTCGAAACTCTTGATTTCCTTTGCCCATCTGCTTAGAGAAAAAATACTGTTATCTGCCATTCGTACGTCGTCATGTCGTCAATAAGTTTCTAACCTTCTGGTTCTGAAAGTCTATTTTCCACGATAATTTTTGAAAAAATGCTTACCAGTGGAAACTGGTGAAAAATTTGTCAAGGCTGACACGCTCAATCTACCCAAAATGCGAAATAGGTCCATTTACACACATCAATATGATCTTCGAAGCAGTACAAGAGAGATATCTTAAAATATTCGACATTTGCAAGACGACACCAGTTCTCACGTAGATCTTCCCTAACACGGACGAATATTTTGCCGGGGCTATTCATGGAGTAATTTGAACAAATAAAACACTTTCTATAGTCCATTTTTTAGTTTCAAGAATGAAAATAGCCTTTTTGTTTTGTTTCCTATCCTCATCAGTTAAATTTAAATGACATTTTGACAGACATTGACATTTTTTTTTATGTGAAGCGTGAGAGCAAAGGTAAAAGAAAAATGCCTTTGAACCTTTGATGACGTTATTTGAAGATCAAATGAAAGACATCAGTTTTTTTGGAATATCTCCGCTATTAGCTGTTTATTTTTAAGTCCGACTACAGAAAATGGTTGTATAACATTATTCCTCAATGATAAAAATATAAAAAAAATACAAAAAAATATTTAACCAAAGGGAATTCAAGGAGCCAAACATTTACATAAGACTATGATGCTGCCGCGATACCTTCCCCAGCAGATGATAGCCATCTTAGACCGTGTTATTTACTGGAATGGCTATTTTGGGCACCCCGAAAACATATTATTGGTCATGTTAGCTGATGAAAGGGAGCAAGTGTGAGTTTCAGCTTTACAAACTATTACAAAAGTAGGCGGTTCGGTTACAATATCTCCCCAAGTTTTCGTGGTGCCAAAATTTAATTTTGAAGCTTAAAACTACAACGAAATTATAAATTGTAACCAAGTTATTTTGACAGAATCGCTATTAACTAAAAATATATACAAATATGCAATGATTTGATTCTTGATTGCATTCAAAACCCACACCACAGTAAGTCGAAACTAAAATTATACCTCGTATCAAAAAGTATCCCTTCCGCACCCAGTTCACAGGAAGGTGTATCAAAACAGTCAAAAAGCAGGCTGTAGTCTATTCAGAAGGGATGGATTAATCAAAGCGAGGTCGGAATCTCGGAAAATTATGGCATTTTTCAACTCCAAAAAAGATTTAAAAATACTGTGAAAACCTAAATTTAACGTTTTTTCATGAGGATTTTTTTTTATCTCGAACTTCTAAGTATGGCTTTTTTTAATTTAATAAAGATTTTGTAGTCTTTAACAATGATTAAAAACATAATAAATAGTAATTTTTTGTATTTAATTTATCCACAAGTGCAGTTTACCTATGGCGCTTTTTTTACTTTTTTAGAAAACTGACAGCCTTGGGACAGTATAAGACATTTAAATAAATTGAAAATTTTTACTTACCTATCTGATATCATGTTAGGGGGTAACAAGTTTCTCGTGGTAGCCAACAACAAAATAAAAAAAAAAAATTTTTGTGATCCACCCTAATCTATATCATACTTAGTTTATCATGTAATTTTATTCCAGACAGATCGACTTTAATCAGAAATTATTGATTTATACCTACGCTTTTTCTTAAGCAAATTCATATTAAGTTTTACAAAAGAGCAAATTAAAAAAAAATACAAAATTTACTCAACCAGGTATGGCCACCCTCTGATTGTTGCGTAAAAAAACAAACCTGGTGTGAGTTGGAATTGTGCCCTGAGGAATGAGGATACCGTACAAAGATACTTAATTAAAGTATTCCCCGGTTTTTTGTAGGTTTCGCTGTGTGCAAAAGTAAAAAATAATATTACATGTAATTGTCACTAGAATTCGAAGTTCCCAATCCGCACTGGGAAGTTCCCAATCCGCACTTGGCCCGTGTGGGAACTACGGCCCAAGCCCTCTCATTCTGAGAGGAGGCCTGTGGCCTGCAGTGGGACGTATATAGGCTGGGATATGATGATGTCACTAGAAATGGAAATTAGTGATTTCTTTATTTGCGTTGTATTATTAGGTATAATATAAAAAAATTATGTGAACGGGAAATTTTGACAGCCACAGTTTTTGTATCAAAATATCAACTTTTAAATGGTCGTATCTTTTGATTGCGTTGAGGTACAAACTTCCTTTTTTTCACAGACCATGGTAATAGTAAATTAAAGATTTTTTTAAATCCTTTAGGTAAGTTCTTTACGTTAATGGATAATTTTCTAGTACTTTAGATTAATCCTAACTTATTGAAATGTAGAAACTTTGCATGCAGCGTTATTTTTGCTCATTGTATACTTATATTTAATCCCATTACGGAACCTTAACTTATTTAAATAAGCGACAGCGCAGTCTTGGCTGGTCTTTATTTATCGTCCTTTCACTTCACGACGTCATATCACATAGCCTCGAGACAAGTACCTAATCTTTACAACTGTCTTTCTCAATATCAACTGACATGTTTGGTTCTACCATATCTTCGAAACATCAAATCTTGCTGGCTTTTAATATTATCAGTATTTATCAGTGCCTTGGAGTATCTTGATATTTTTCAAGAGCAAATTCTAAACTAAACACTGGGCCCAATTCATTTAAAATAAATATTTGAAAACAAGATTGATTTTTTTGAAGCTTTCTGTATTTTTATTTTTAAACAAGTGATTAAGCAAGCTGAGATGTGTGATGCATAAGAAAAATTTGTGTCTAAGTCCCGACCAGTGGTGGTGTACGGGTTTAGCACGCAGCACGGAATGCTGAGGACTTGGGTTCGATTTCCAGTTTTTTTTAGTATGATATATTTGAAAACAGTTAAAATATGATGCATAGCCTGAATTGCATCAATATGTATAGCGGTAGTTATTTGCAATTAGCCCAGAATCTGCATTTGAGCCACAATGTACACTCAAGGAATTTAATTACCAACCCACATAAGTTTTAATATCGTACAGCAAACTGTCACCATAAGAGCTGATTACAATGTTGCTTTGACGTGTTGCATTTGACATTTCGACCTTATTAGCTTTTCGAATGTTTAACGACATTATTTCAAAATGGGTAGGGAATTCAATTCCTTGACTGTACCTATACTATTACTTTACTCATTCTTGTATACTGTACATATACTTGAGTCCAGAAGGTTGCAGCAGCTAAAGCAAACTTTAGTACTCGTACCTACTCGTAATTGGTATCGCACCAAAATCTTACATTTGAATATAGTTTTTTTTTCTATGTCTGCTTGTGGTCTGGCTCTTTGTCAAAGTAATAATACGTAAAGGCTTTTTTTTACATCTGTCATAAATGTATTCGCATTGCGGGTACTTTACATACAAAACCAGTATTTGTAGGGGTAACATACGCTACAAGCAGCGTATAGTCCACTCTGTCTGAACGCCAGGCTATTTGCATGCGTCATATACGAGTACGGAATATTTATAGGCTTTATGGCAAATCCGAGCAATTTTGTTAAACTGAGAAATTGAAATGAACAAAGAAACTATACTACTTGATTTGTAAAAACGTACTCGAAAGAATTCAACATTGAAGTAAACATCGTGTAGCCGTTTAAAGAATCCTCATTTACACCCGTAAAAGTAACAAATTTAGAAATTTAAAAGAAACAGTTCAATGGAGAACATGGTGAAGTCAACAACCTTCGGACATGACGTACTGAAGTTAACTTCAATGTAAATTTATAAAAACAATTCGAACAGTAAATTTCGTAAAAACTTATTTTGATTCTATTTCGTTTGGTTTCCTCTTGAATTTACGTGTAGGCATGGCATATGTCAGATAGCCAGGAGATAAGAACTCTTTAGTCATCGCGTTTATCTATTATCAGATAGGTACGGTAGCCACACATTTTGCCTTGCCTTACCCCCTAATAACTCTTATTGACAAGATTTCATATTTCTATAATTTGATTCGTTCTCTGTATTCTGTTTGGAAAGAAAAAGACGCTGATAGTTTTAAATTTTCACTAGGATTATTAATTAATTTATAATATTTTTTTTAAGATGTGCTTATTCTAAAAGGGCATAACTCCAAAACTACCACACAATAGATCCATTACTTTTGTCTAGCCTCTATTAAAAAAAGTGATGACGTAAACCTGACGTTGAGGTTGTTATCAAATTTAAAATTATTACAGTTCTTTTTTCTGGTGAAAAGGCCAAAGGGAACATATCTATTCTGTGGTAGTATTGGTAAATTCAGATATATTTTTTTAATTTCTTTTATATTTTTAAATATGGAGAAATAAATTATAATAAATATTTTTCCGTGTTTAGGAGGCAAAACTCTTTTGATTCCAGCAGTAATTTTCAGGTGGTAAAAAAATTAAATTTCGTCAATTATTAAAAGTTACAAACTTGTCATAGCAGAATATTTTAATTATGTAATTATTTGGGCTTTTCGGCTGCTCTTATAATATCTGTAGGCTGCTAACGAACAGGGCAAATATTAAAATTAAGAAAGTATCTAGGTAATGAACCTAGTTCTTGTTTCGACCTCTTCTGTGCTTTATTTGGATTACATTTTGTCTCTATAATGTACGCGTACCCTGATAGATACGAAAAATACTTTACTGAAATTGCTAAACACAATAGTTGGTTCATCATTAAATTTGAGGACGCCATTTAATGAAATATACCTATAATATGTAGGGTTACCTATCATATTCTCTAAATTTTTTTTCCGAATATTTGAAATCCCGAATGCTTTATTTATCCGAATGCATTTTTTTCTGAAACTGTAAATATTTCAGGATTTTTATAAAACAACCCTAACTTGACCTAAAGGGTCCTGAAATAAATCCTGAAATAATTACAGTTTCAGAAAAAAATGCTTTCGGACAAATGAAGTTTTCGGGATTCTAAACCTTCGGAAATAAAATTTTCTACACATCGATAGGTTCCCATTATGTAGATGTGATTTTATCTAAATCATCTGAAACGAGTTACCTGCATATAGACGCATTTTGCATGCTGCAATTCAGCTAAATGTGTGATTCTTTAAAATTCTTCAAGATCTATTTGTTAACCACATTTAATGCAAATAAAGAAATACAATACAAGATACCTAATCAAGGATACATATTTATTTTGTTGTAATAGTACAACAAAATAAATATGTACCTATTCTTGATTAGGTATCTTGTATTGTATTGTATTTCTTTATTTGCATTAAATTAAATGTGGTTAACAATAGATCTTGAAGAATTTTAAAGAATCACACATTTAGCTGAATTACAGCGTGCAAAATGTACACCTTAAATCTAAAAAAAACTTTACAGGATGCAACATATATCTACACAATTTCATACAGTGAGATACCCAAGAGTTGAGAGTGAGAAAATATAATTATAAATCTTCAGTCATACAGCTAATTTTTAAATATTTTATGTAAAAATTGTGTTCAAAATCTGAAATTAAATGTACACAGTCAGTCCTTTATTCTGTTAGCAATATACTTACCTAATGACGAGCAAAAATACCGGGTCACTTTCGATACAACATTCATTTCATTGTTTTTGCTCGTCAGTGTCAGTGTAGCGTCTTCGGGAAAATCGTCGACAACGTATGTTTCATGTTTCGAAAACAAAGGATTTTTTTATTTATTTATTTAATTAAGCACTTGTTAGTATTTTAAGACATCGCCAAGTAATACTTCTACTGAATGAGACTCATTTATAATGGAGGCTCAAGGAGCCTGCCTGTGGTGTTCGTGGTAAAGCTAACCAAGTAACCTAACCGCGCACCGCGTTACTCGTGACCCATTGTCACATGGCAATATTCTAGCTTAAGATCCCACTGTAAAATTCTGCACTTATCTGTTTTTGATTAAAAGTCTCATTTCATATACTATGAAAGGTAGGTGAAAGGTTATGGACGAGATCACGCGTGATCCAGTCTGGTAGCATAAAATTAAACAAGATTTAATTTTTTGACACCTAAAAATTACTACAGGAATCGAAAGAGTTTTGCCTCCTAAACACGGAAAAATATTTATTATAATTTATATCTTCATATTTAAAACAATATAAGAAATTAAAAAAATATATCTGAATTTTAACCAATACTACCACAGAATAGATACGTTTCCTTTGCCTTTTTCACCAGAAAAAGAGCTGTAATAATTTTAAATTTGATATCAACCTCAACGTCAGATTTACGTCATCACTTTTTTTTAATAGAGACTAGACAAAAGCAATGGATCTATTGTGTGGTAGTTTTGGAGTTATGCCCTTTTAGAATAAGCACATCTTTAAAAAAATGTAATAAATAAATTAATAGGAACAGCTTTTTGGAGTCGTCAAACATCAGATCACCCCATGTCAACATGGTTTCTTTAAAGGGCGGTCTGTGGAGACTAATTTATTAGCATTTACGGGAGTTGTGCTGGGCGCTATGGAGGATGGACACAATCTAGATGCCGTGTATACCGATTTTGCCAAAGCATTCGATAAAATCTGTCACAACACCTTATTAGAGAAACTTTGGCGACTTGGTATACATGGCGATCTATTTCGCTGGGTAAAATCCTACGTGGAAGGTAGGACTCAGGCTGTTGTCCTGTCTGGATACACATCGCAATATAAATCTATAACTTCCGGAGTACCACAGGGCTCTCATTTGGGCCCATTACTTTTTATTTTGTATATTAATGATATTACAGACTATATAAAATATTCCAACGTATTACTTTATGCTGATGACACTAAAATATTTAGACCAATCAAGAATCTTGCCGACTGTGACTTATTGCAACAGGATTTACTAAACCTTGAAAGATACTGCCTCGATAATAATCTTTTCCTAAATAATGATAAATGTAGTATCATAACTTTCTCAAGAAAAAAGAAAAATATAGATTATTGTTATACACTTGGAGATGCAATTTTGAATAGAGTATCTGAAATTAGAGATCTTGGTGTAACAATGGATGCTAAACTGTCTTTCATCCCTCATATAGAAACCATACTAAAAAAGTCTTTTAAGCAGTTAGGTTTTATTTTGCGCGTCGGTAAACCCTTCAAAAATCCATCAACTTATAAAATATTATACAACAGCTATGTCCGAAGTCGTCTTGAATTCGCCTGTGCCGTTTGGAAGCCTTTTTATTCTATCCATATTGATAGACTTGAAAGGCTCCAAAAGAAATTTATGAAATCGCTTGATTTTAGAACTGGTCATAGTTATGTTAATTATGCAGACTCTTTACAACGCCATAAGATGCAGTCACTGAGCGATCGGCGTGACTGCGTAGACTCTGTTTTACTCTATAAAATACTAAATGCAAAGTTGGAAATCCCTTCCTTACTCCAAATGGTTTATCTCAAGGTCCCTCGTGCCCGTATTCGTCAATGTCGCAGAAAGGAATTGTTCTCTATCCCTACTAGCAGAACATGTTACGCTCATAATATGTTTATCAGACGTGCTTGCAGACTTTTTAATAAATGTGTAAAACTAACAAGTTTTGATATTTTTAACAGTACTATATTATCTTTGAAGAAATTGTTCCAATGATTGGCAGTACAATACACAACTGTTTCTAAACTTTTAACTTTAGCCATACTTAGTTTATATCATAATGTGTAACTATGTAGGTATTTCTTAAGTTCACATTTAACTATAATGTCACTGACGATGCATCTTTATATTTAATATAATGTTGCATGTAATACATTTCTATTTGTATTTAGTTATACTTAAAAATTAAAATATTAGTGATAGTTTTGAGATGTCGGAATCCGTATCAAAATAATATATGCCGTAAGTTACCTTTATATCCAAAATTAAATGTTCAAAATTCAATAACATCTTTACTAAAGAATCCGACATCATAAAATTATCATAAAATAAAAATAATTTTAACTTTTAATAATTTTAATTATAATCCTTTTTATATTGTATTTAGCACTTTTACAATTTAAGGAAACTGTAGGTCTTATGTTAATCATAAGTATTTCTGTACACATTCTTGTATATGACCGTTTGTTTCTCTTCTCAATAAAAAAATAAAATAAAATAATAATCCTAGTGAAAGTTTAAAACTATCAGCGTCTTTCTCTTTCCAAACAGAACACAGAGAACGAATCAAATTATAGTCTTAGAAATATGAAATGTTGTCAAAATTTTGAAATGGTTATCCTGTAGGACTCTATAGGTTAGGTTAGGTATATTTTATAACAATTATGAATTAATTAATGGTTTCTGAGAAAAAGAATTATGTAAAATGATGAATTATACCAAGTAATGAATGATGCATAAAAATTTTATGCGATCCAACAGTGAACCAGATCAAACAACACCGCAAGGCTGCCTAGAATACTCTTGACGCAAGTACTTTTTAATAATTATTTTTGTAACTTTTTAGAGTACCGTAGGTACCTCAAAATGAAATTAAGTCGGTTAAAAACGGAATCCTCATATAGGATCACTTTGGCGTCAGTCAGCTCATCCGTCTGTCAGACCTTTTATCTCAGGAACGCGTTGAGGTATCAAGTTGAAACACACAACACAACACAAGTTGGTACAAGTATACTCAAGTCTACGGTCCCTTGAAGCTGTGAAAAATCAAACGTCTAAGTTAACTTATATAAAGATACGGCCGTTTATGCTGCAAAAAACTTACCCCACTCTCAAAGGAATCAAAATGTATAGGGTATTTTCCGTTGACCTAGACTATAAAAATTGGCAAGTAATAAGTAACGTCTTATACCTACTACAAGTATCAGGATAAAAATCAGAAAACTAACTGTCATTTTAATGCCATCTGTCGGCTTATGGTGGCATTAAAAGGTCAGTTTTACAAAAAAAGTGACATGCATTGTTTTTCCCGTGGAGTCTTCAAATGGCAACCTATTTTTTCCCCGGCATTGTATAACCCCAGGTGAAGAATTTCACCGTGAAATCTTACCATATTCTACTTATCTGCGATTAATGCGTCCAATATTAAAATGCTCAGTTGGCACTTTAATTACAGCTAATGGCCTCTACATTTTGTTAGGTTATCCCAGTAGCTTTTATAATAAAAGCCAAGCTGTCAAATACGTTATCGTTTCGTCATAGAGATGCAATATTCGAAAAGCGAATACAAAGTTAGAAATTAACCTCAGACCATAGAAATTTCTATGGTCTGAGAAAATAACCCAAGTTCGTTAAGGTTGCTAATTATACTTAATAAATATTTATATGAACGAGTATGTAATGTAATTCGATACTCTATTTTTACACCAGCAAGGTACAATTGTTATAAAATTACATTCACTTAATTTGTGAGCCGAATCAAAAATGCATTGATGATTTACGAACGTGTTATCCTGCCAAAAATATATTCATATTCATATTCATTTATTGATAAAATTAAAAATTTTACATGTCAAAATATTATAGGTACATGTAAATTCATAAAATTACAATTAATTACATTAAAATTACAATACATAATAATTGATGATAATAATAATATTCATCATTCCATTTAAATAAAAAATAATAATTATTTCAATACAAGAAATAATCAAAACAATCCAAAATTAAATCAATTAGGTATAAAAAATTTCAATCAAAATATAAAAATTAAATTAAAATTAAATCATCATTATTATTATATTCTGACATGTCATAAAAAGCGTTTTTTGTTAGCCATTTTTTTAATCGGTTGGAGAATGTCAGGTCGATTTGAATATTTTTGATGCTGTCGGGTAGGTAGTCTATTATAAATGTAACATGTATACTTAACATTATCACCTGGTCCTGTGACACAAAAGTATTGGTATTGGAAAAAGTGCCAAATTAAAAACGAACAATCAACTAGGTAGTTATTCCACTAAAAACATTTCATGTAAATTCACCGACAAAATTAAGTATGACTTGGCTGTTTCGCGGACGCGGCCTAGATTTTATGCAGTTGCAACGGATAGAGTCCCGAATGTTCCGAAAGTCTAGAAAGTTAGAAAATAGTCATATAAATATAGTTGATAGTAGGCCTTAAAAAATTGCAATCTCAAAAAGTCGCTAAATAATTCGTACCATTCTTTTATCAACTGAAATGAAAATAGCTTTTAATCCTGAAATTTTCTATTAACATCAATGCCATGAAAAAAGTATGTGTGTGTTCAGTCTGGAAAAGAAGATGAGCTCTGTCAGTTTATATCTCGAAGATAATTTTGTGAACCGTAAAATAGCGTTGAAAAATTTATCGAATAAATCATGTTTCTGACGTCATAGGTATGCTTACTAGGGGCAGCTGGTAAAAATATGGTGAAGTAAATTATGAACATAATAATATTGGTCATTTTATGTGCAGAAAAGAGTCAGGTTTTAAACTGTTTAATTTGTCTTGTAAGAATTTTTGACTGAGCACATGTAAAAATTTTTCACGAGTGCATGTAGCGAATGACGTCTAGTAATGTCTACAAATATTTGTTTCATATCCAAGAGTTGACTTTGGTTACACTGAACACGCAATCAAATTTTGCTTTCTCCTCCGTGCAGAATAACGTCATCAAAAGAACCGTGTCCGTTCTGCTTTCCAAGTATTTCGTGTTAAAACAATAACTCATTCACTTTTAAAACGTGATGAAGAAAAATGACCCCCAACTCAAATAAAACGGTGCTAGTCTAGTCAACGTAAATCAGCGACTTCAATTGTGTAAGTACAGTCGAAAGCAACAGTAGGTACAGTACAGCGTAACTACACAAATATGTATAGGTATAGTCATCGCGTCAAAATATGTAAACATCAACCTTATGGTTAATGACATAGAGTTGTGTAGATATTTTTGACACCTTGTTAACGTATATATATTTTTGCACGTGACAATACCTACATGTTACTAGGGAGGAAGAGGGTACTGGATAAGCTATTTATGATGCTAGGAAGCTAACGCTCTATCAGAGACTGAGGAAATTGATTTAGAAAATCTTCTGATTCATCATTGCCTGTCCAATATTTTAATTATTGCTCAATTTAAAAAAAAACTCCTTTTTTTAAGCTATTACTACCAACTGAGATTTTTCCCCGCCTATTTTAAGTAGGTAGCACATATGTTTCAGAGTATTAGTGCTTTCAAAGCGATGGTAGCTCATTAGCATATTTCTCTCGACAAGTTCTAACGCTAAAAAATAACTTCTGCTCTATAAAAGCCCAACACCAACCGGCCTGGTATGTATGATCAGGAGGGCTGACTCTAAGTAAATGTGAAGGAGCCAGGACGAAGAAAAAGAAACCGAGTTCTGCGAACGGCAAAGGGGTACATGTAAAACTACGCCTCGCTATTGTAGGCACTGTTGTGGAACAGTACCTACACTGCACATAGTAAGTGCAACCAAACTTCAATAAACAAAGTAGTTATGAGCTACGCACGAGCTTGAGACGAGGGAAACCTAATTTTGTTTTTACTTTTAATTGAGAGATGATATAAATGCTCGTTGTATCTAATAGAACACGCGGTTGCACCATGCGAATCACGTGAGAGCTGTCCGTAGCGTGCGAATCGATTATTTACCACCGATTCAGTTTTATCTTTACCAATAGGGAATTTATTGACACCACCAGTCAGTTGACATATTTTTTACGAGCAGTTACACGATTCCGCCATAAAATTCAAATGACAATAGCAAGCTTTGATGTCATTTGTTTGTCAACTGAATTGACTAATTATTTATTAACGCATTTCATAGCAACTAAAAATCAAATTATTTACTTTGTCTAGTTTTCAGGGATAGGTTAGTATAAAATAAAGAGTTTTTTACTAGGGTTTATTAGTTAATGGTGTCGACTATCTTATACTACAGGAATAACAGCATATTTTGGCGGCAAAATATGTACCTCAATGAAACTTTGTTTACAAATTTATTTTGGCACTAGAAATGAGGATCTGCTGAGTTCTACCAAAATTTTCAAGAAAAGCGAACTTACACGCGTGTACCTATTTTTGCGCCATTCTGATTTTAGAACCATCAAAATCGTTCAATTTTTAGACGTGACCATATACCACCAATAGAGTTATCATTTTAGCCATTCGATTCTAATTAGTATATTGTCACTAATAACATATTAGCACTAGTCTTTCGCTATAGTTTTTCTTTTATCCCCGAGAAACAAAAGGTAGACGCTTGAAATATTCACAGAATATTTAATTATACATTGAATTTTAAAATAAATCGTTAAATTAAAATAAAAAAATATTTAAGGGGGGCTCCCATACAATAAACGTGATTTTTATAGATAATTGAACAGAACCCTTCGTGCGCGAGTCCGACGCGCACTTGGCCGGTTTTTTCATTTCATGCCTTTTCGTGTAACTAATCCAAGTTACAATAGTTTAATGTCAACAGCTCGTTATTTTTAAAAAATATTACTTTTCCCGTTACGTTTATTACGTTCATTGTTGAGGAGGCATCCTGGCGCTTCACCATGCTATGTGATGACTAAAATCAGAGTGCAACGATCGCTGGGTTGCATGACGGATTTTGTTTGAAACAACATTGATATTCCTGATCTCCTAAAATCCAGGTTTTGATGTTTTCCCTTTATGTGGGTATGAAACATACCTATGTCCATACTAATTTTCAGCTCTCTAGGTTATTGGGGTTTTCTTTGGATGATGACGAATAAATCAGTCAGTCAGTGCTGAATTTTCCTTACTTCACTTGCCTTTCATTTCTAAATTAAAAATTTTACGATTCTTGTAAGTACCCTTGGCTTATTAAATGATAAATATTTCGTCGTGTCATAACTACCCCGTATTGCTAGAGAAAAATGAAAATAAGCCGAAATTGTTACAGAAACGTACAGATCGATTCACAAGAGTTGGCACGAATGGATTGAACGAAAGCAATGTCACTTTGATATTTTTGTAGGAAAATGACTGATGCATGACATTTTCATATTTGTGTGAAGTGTATTCAAATAGGTACACATAGATACTTTCATTCACTCAATCGATCCATTCGTGCCAACTCTTGTGAATCGACCTGTAACAAGCTAACTATAACCGTTAAATAAATTATCTACTCGAACAAAGTTGTGGGAAATAACTAATTTATAATACCTATCCAAAATAATTATTCTTACTTACAAAATTATGGGAAGTGACTGTCTTACAAACGACATTCCATGATATGTGGAATGATAATTTTGCCACACCTAAAAGTAATACGTGAAACCGAATGATTGTAATTTTTATACCAGACTTGCTATTGGTCCGCAACTCCGTCTGTAAATAATTCGTTTATAGCTTTGTATCCCACGGGAACTATGCAATTTTCCGGGATAAAAACTATCGTATGTCCTTCCCAGGGTCTCAAACTATCTCCATGCCAAATTTCATCTAATTAATTTCAGCGGTTTAAGCATGAAGAGGTAACAGACATACAGGCAGACACACTTTCGCATTTATAATATTATTATGGATGGTGGTGATCCCCTCAAAGCCCCCATTGTTTTTACACTACTCAATTTCAAGAAACCTTTACTTAGCACGGTCTAATAAAACAAAAAGAAAGATAGGTAATAGTTAAGAAAGAAGGGTTCCTAGTTAGGAACCGTCCGATGGTTATTAGACCTATTAATTGGTTCTATTCACACTTCCGCAGGCTCTAGAAAATTTTCCTGCATACCATAGCCTCTGCTGAAGTAGCCTTAGTAATTAGTAGTTTTTAGTTTAATCATCATCATCATCATTTCAGCCGAAAGACGTCCACTGCTGAACATAGGCCTCCCCCAAGGCTCGCCAAACAGATCGGTCCCGTGCCATCCGCAACCAACGCGATCCCGTAACCTTAACCAGGTCGTCGCTCCATCTTGTTGGAGGCCTACCTACACTGCGTCTTCCGGTCCGTAGACGCCACTCTAGAACCTTTTTGCCCCATCGGCCATCAGTTCTACGAGCGATGTGCCCTGCCCACTGCCACTTGAGTTTGGCGATTCTTCGAGCTATGTTGGTGACCTTAGTTCTTGCGCGGATTACATCATTTCTAATGCGATCCCGCAGAGAAACTCCGAGCATAGCCCTTTCCATTGCCCTCTGAGTGACTTTGAGTTTCCTTATGAGGCTCATCGTTAGCGGCCACGTCTAAGTGCCATAAGTCATCACTGGCAACACACACTGGTCAAAGACTTTTGACTTGAGACATTGCGGTATATTGGATGACAAGATATTGCGGAATTTGCGGAGCTTAATTTAATATGCTCTTACTTATTAGCTCAACTTGTATCTATACAACATCTGTGTATGTACAGTCAAGTGTAAAAATATGGGTGCACGCAACTTGCTCATAAATATGTCCCATAGCTCTTATGTCGTCGAATTAAGGTATTGGTACATAATTGGGATGTACTAAAAAAAATAACCTATAGTTTTTATATTTTTTTTGGAAAGAATAGGATATTTTAAGATACCATTTTCATCGATTTTGAATTAAGTTAAGTATTTAATTTTTTATAATTTTTTTAAGAAATATGTTAGATGACGTCACAGTGAGAAAGCCACGTTCCATTGCCTGCAAAAATTCAAGCCGTACATAACATAATCTGTGGCACTACTGATTTGTCTTGTCACTGTCAATAATACAAGCACGGCTTAGGGTCCTAAATGAACCGTGACAAATAGTTTTATTTATTTATCTTCTTTTAGCTTCGATTATTCCTGTTTGTTTAATGGTGTGATAGTAAATAGATATTGTTTACTAAAATCTGATATTTAAATTCTTTCATATTTACTTGTAACGTAGTAATTTAATAATTAAATTTGTAAAAATACATTGCGAGTATTGTATACATTTCGGACTTTATGATAAATGACAACTGTTTAAAGCCAGGTGCGCATCATGTGATTAAAGTTCTGTCTTTGTCACTCTTTGCTATTATAAGCAGGACAGCAACATTTCAAACTGTCAATTTGCTTTAGAGTGTAGACCTGCTTTATATCTGCCTATGTGACGATTCACTGCAGGGGTCAAATGAAGGTCATTACTTAAATTTTCTTAATTTAATTCAGTTTATCATATTTCTGGAATCTGATTTCTGAAAACGATTCACAAAGCCTATTTCTCCAAACGGTTTTCGATTTATTTTACGTTGTCAAAAATTGGGACATCCCAATTATGAGAGGATGAAATCGACACTTATTTTTGCACTTGACCCTACCTATGTAACGGAATCTGTGAATTTGATTTTCATTCTGTTCTTGCTGTGGCTTTGACATGACAATTGGGAGTTAAGCGTAGCCTGATGAAAATATTATTATTATAATAATATGGTTGCATCGACCTGATCTGATTTACCTAGTCTGATCTAGCAGGTCGACGTAAACTAGCCCTGTTTGAACTTATTAGAATGGTCTTAGGGTCAGGTCATCTTCTAGTTTAGTTTCATATTGAAGAGTATTTTTTTAGTTTTTTAAAATGTAGAATTAGGTATTTAGTTTAGCCCAGATCGAGCATTGAACTCGTATTTGCTTACTTTTTTTAAATTACTGTATTAACTGAAATGTCTGTACCTGACCAGAATGAGGAAAAGTATATGCAACAGGAAGACTATTTTATGTACTCGTATGTTATGGACTTACCCTCAGTATGTTTGAGGTAACTATACGTAGGTAGTATTTAAGATGAGGCGGAGTCTTGTATGAATAGACGAAATCTAATTGAGTTGTCAATTAAGCAAAACAAATGACGAACATTGAGGAAAAACCGAAATAAATCAGGTACCTATACGTTAGTATAATGTCTTATGATATTTTTAAGGTGCTTTTGTTGTTAAGCAAACCAAGCAGTCAAACGTAACGTAACGTTAACGTTACGTAAGCAAGTCCTTGTTTGATGAAATTACATAATTTGGCCCCTAATTAAATCACATAGTATTTTGAAAAAAAAAACATACCTGGTAAGTACTTGACTTAAATTTAATTTGTTTAAATTTATCCTTAAAATATAAGCTTTCGTATGCCCATTGCCAAGCAAATCGTTTTTTTGTTTGTTACAATACTAGCATCGAGATAAAAAAAGAGCAAACTAGGTATCTATTTTACATCTCCACATTTTGGCAATTGTCGAAAAAAAGTCTGTTTATTTAATAGAAATACTTCCAGGTTCTATAACCACACGCTTATCCATAGTGTTCAAGAGTTCGGTAGCAATGACGATGAACCGCAATCAGGTCAATACAGCCTTTGTTGGATAGGTAACACTTACAACCTACATTTTTCTGAATCAGTTTCCGTATGAGAGTGCCCTCATTTTTTACCATCGATCCCGATACAGCGCCAAGCTTTATTAGACCAAGATACATTAAACTGAACGAACGAATTCATTACAATAAAATAAGTATCGCATTTATTTGGCTGTTAAATTAGATCGCTATCTTTGTATTTAAGTCGGTCAACGGTACAATGAGAGCGCGCTTTTATTTGCTATTAAAAGATTGATGTTGTTTAGCCGAATTCGTGGGGAAAGAAAAAGTTGATACTCTACGTTGGATACTGTAAGACGCTAATCGGGTCGGACGGGCTCCTCGAGCGCCGGATCGCTGTACTTCGGAGCGCGCCCTGGTGACCCGAATTTTCGCAATGACGTCATCGAACCGCCCCAGCATGTGGGTCACGCCGCGACTGCGACTCCTCGCCGACCTCGCCGTCCCACCAACACTGATACAGATAAGATAACGACTGTCAGCTGACACTACTAATTCACGCATTCCATAAATGCACGAACTAATGGCTAACATATCATAGGTTCCAACTTTATTTACGAACGTTTACCCTCAATAAAAAGGACATTTATACATAACGACTTATCTGCGTCTTGATCTGTCATTAGCATTTGACGGCCGGCACAGTACATAAATAACAATATAATTCCGTTTTTGTACACCTATTAAATGTGTGCTTAACTAGAAGTACAAGGTCGTGACTGACGTCAAAACCGAGATGTTTCATTATTGCAACGAACGGTCGTCGTTTATTTTTTTCTTTCCAAAATATTCATATTTCCAAGCTATTGACTCTGTAATTAATTGATAGTCATTATTTTATGCTTATACGGGTGCTAGGTAGTATCGATTTCCATGAACTTAGAATACCACCTACTTGGTGTAAAATTTGGTCGTCAACGTTAAATAAAATTTAGTGCAATACGAGTAGGTATGTGCAATATTTTGATACTTTTACTAGGGACATTCTAATTTATGCCTTAACTAGCTTTTGCCCGCGGCTTCGCTCGCGTGTACCATGAGAATTCCAAAGCACCAAGATATCAAGCAAGCAAGCATACAGGCAAGCAAGCAAGCATGCAAGCAAGATGCTAGCATGCATGCACGCTTGCTTGCTTGCGTGACAATGGGACCATCTCAGTAGTATATTATATTCTTTCGAATAAAAAAATAATTTTTAAAATCGGTCCACAATTGACCGAGAAATCGGTGAACATACTTACATAAAAAAAATACATTAAGTGGAATGCATAACCTCCTTTTTTTTTTGAAGTCAGTTAAAGAGCCCTTTGCGGCCTACTTACAGTATAAACT
Source organism: Archips xylosteana (assembly GCA_947563465.1). NCBI lineage: Eukaryota > Metazoa > Arthropoda > Insecta > Lepidoptera > Tortricidae > Archips > Archips xylosteana. The sequence goes on from OX387344.1 coordinate 12,066,309, forward strand.
TATGAATTTTGAAATTTTAGCTTACAATCAGTAAAACGCAAAATTCCGTATTTTCCCGTTCCCGTAAGAATTTCGGGAAATAGTTTCTTAATACTCCCCTACACTCCCCAGGAAACCCACTTGCCAAATTTCAGCTTTCTACGGCCAGTAAAACGAAAAATCCCGTTTTTTCTCGTTCCCGTGGGAATTTTGGAAAGTCCTCTCTCAATGCTCCTCTACACTCCCCAAGCAACCTCATGCCGAATTTCAGCTTTCTACGACCAGTAAAATGAAAAATCCCGTTTTTCCCGTTCCCGTGGGAATTTTGTATAGTCCTCCCTTAATGCTCTTCTACACTTCCCAAGCAACCTACATGCCAAATTTCAGCTTTCTACGACCAGTAAAACGAAAAATCCCGTTTTTTCCCGTTCCCGTGGGAATTTTGGAAAGTCCTTTCTCAATGCTCCTCTACACTCCCCAAGCAACCTCATGCCGAATTTCAGCTTTCTACGACCAGTAAAATGAAAAATCCCGTTTTTCCCGTTCCAGTGGGAATTTTGTATAGTCCTCCCTTAATGCTCTTCTACACTTCCCAAGCAACCTACATGCCAAATTTCAGCTTTCTGCGACCAGTAAAACGAAAAATCCCGTTTTTTCCCGTTCCCGTGGAAATTTTGGAAAGTCCTCTCTCAATGCTCCTCTACACTCCCCAAGCAACCTCATGCCGAATTTCAGCTTTTTACGACCAGTAAAATGAAAAATCCCGTTTTTCTCGTTCCCGTGGGAATTTTGTATAGTCCTCCCTTAATGCTCTTCTACACTTCCCAAGCAACCTACATGCCAAATTTCAGCTTTCTGCGACCAGTAAAACGAAAAATCCCGTTTTTTCCCGTTCCCGTGGAAATTTTGGAAAGTCCTCTCTTAATCCTCCTCTACATTCTCCAAGCAACCTAGATGCCGAATTTCAGTTTTCTACGACCAGTAAAACGAAAAATCCCGTTTTTTCCCGTTCCCGTAGGAATTTTGGAAAGTCTTCTCTTAATCCTCCTCTACACTCTCCAAGCAACCTAGATGCCGAATTTCAGCTTTCTACGACCAGTAAAGCGAAAAGTCCCGTTTTTTCCTTATCCCGTGGGAATTTCCGAAAATCCTTAAAACTGTTTTTTACTATTATAATTACCTACTTCTATGCCAAATTTCAAGAGTCTAGTAATTATACTTCATAGGATCCCGTTGAACTGAATATATAAATCCCGTTTTTTCCTTATCCCGTGGGAATTTTGAAAAATCCTGAAATCAATGTTTTAACTAATGTAATACCTACTTGTGTATCAAATTTGAAGAGTCTAGTTATTATAGTTACTGAGATAGGGTCACTTGGAATCGAATATATAAATCCCGTTTTTTCCCGTTCCTGTGGGAATTCCCAAAAATCCTTCCTTAGTGGATGCCTAAATTGTATAAGGTATCAATGTGCAAAATTTCAAGTCTCTAGGTCCAGTGGTTTGGGCTGTGCGTTGATATATGAACAGTCATTTAGTTTATTTAGACATTTCAACCCCATCGCACCCCATCCAGGGAGATGGTATTTTACGTCCGCCACGTCGGATTTTAAAACCGTTGTTGTTTTCGTAACCAGCGACCCGACAAACCATAGAAACAATACACATAATGATTTTCAGACTTTGTCACCCCATTTCCCCCTTTTAGGGGTTGAATTCTCAAAAAACCTGAAACACGTGTTTAATCATTTATCGTTAGGATTACTCCTATGAAGTTTCGATTAAAATAGTCAAACTAATCTTGTTTCCCCATACAAACTTTGGACCCCCGTTTTACCCCCTTAGGGAGTGAATTTTGAAAAATCCTTTCTTAGTGCACCCCTAGACCTTATAAGGAACCTACGTGCCAAATTTGGAATCTCTAGGCCCAGCGGTTTGGGCTGTGCGTTGATATGTCAGTCAGTCAGTCAGTCAGTCAGTCAGTCAGTCAGTCAGTCAGTTTCTTCTTTTATATATATAGATTGTAAGTAGAAAGTAACTGCCAAATACATACCGATTAACAAAATTATTAATTGATTATGATCTTTCTGACACGTACTCAGTTTTCCTGTCATTTATTTTAGCTTAAAAATGTGTAACAAGCTAGGTAAGACACATTATTTTATTCGTTAATTTATTATTATTATTATTTATTCACAATCAAGACATCAAAAGGTCCAATGGTTAGCAAACAAGCAAGCTCCTTATAGCTATGTTATGTTATGTTGTATGATGAATTTAGTTAGGTCGAATGTTTTTTTAGCGCAAAACTAACTTATACAAAAAAACTAAGTACACTAATATGCAAATATAAAATGCCTGACAACCTTCAATGATTAAATTTAAGACTAAAAGAACACATTGTATATTTAAACAAATAGCCTACTTCTCCCACAGTAAATAAATAGCGCGAAAAATGCGTAGTGAAACAGGAAAAATTCGTTATTCTTTGAGACACACCAATATTTGGTTAGTAAAAACCCACCAAAATAGAAGTTCCGCTTGAAAATAGGCCGAATTTATTTGTGACCTCTACACTAGTTCTGAAAATGCAGTAATAACAAAGATTGTAGCCTTAGTTTAGATCTTAGGAGTTGGACTGGATGTGATTACCCGTACACCCTTTCAAGCTTGGGCATAGCTAGGGTAGGTAGGGGGTCATATGAGCACCCAGTGCGCACAAGCTAAGCCGTCCACTGGTACAGCAAGCTACAAAGAAAATAAGACCTCATGCGCCGTAACCATTGCAAAACAAAAACACCCTGGTACACTTCTTTGCAGCCTACTGTATACCACTTGCTCCCATACAAGATAGAAGTTCATCAAATACGTGTTTTATTAGTTGTGCAAATACGAAATTTCCAAACACTGCACTCATGTCAAACTTGCTTCTATCAATAACATTTTCCACCAGGGTTCGAGTCCCGAGTGTTGCGGGGAGAGCGCCGGCCTGGACAGTGGCGGGGCGCCGGTGCCGCCGCCGGGCCCGCGCTACAAGCTGGCCAGCGAAGGCCCACTCCGCGTCTGCTCCTTCCAGCACACTCGCACCGTCGTCGACAAGATCCTTGCTGCCAAGTTCCTCCGCCGGTGGGAGACGCACATCCTCTGTTTGAAGGAGGACCACATCGAGTCTAAAATGGTTAGTAGCAACATCTAGTGGGTGACAGGGGTCATGACCTCATGACAATGCCCAAATTATGGTTAATATGAGAAACTGATCGCAATTAGAGCCATTGTGGTATTGTGATGCCTTTGCTTTTGGGTAATTTTGTACCTAACTATTATAATGATTATTCCTAGTCTTGTAAAATAATAAGTTCGTAAAAAAAATTAAATAAAGAGTGTTGTTGGCGTAGGTACTTCGTACAGTTCAATTGCTCGGCGATAGTAATAAACGTTTGCCTAGGTTTTTTGTTTGGGCTTTTTATCGACACGCGATAACATTCCAAGTAGCAACGTAGGAATATTCATTACCCAACCCAGGTACGGTAGTAAACTTTCTTATGTTCACAGTGAGGTATATGTATATTTAGACCGTATGTACCAAATACTTGCTTATCGTGCCTACATAATTCGTAAAGTAATTCCATAAAAGTAGTTTGACGCAAGTAAACATACCAGTTTTTTCTGGAAACTATTAATTGTTTCGTCCGGATAATACTAGTATACTATTTTGAAGTAATACGACAACGTTCAATAAAACCAAATGATGCGTAAGTCCGACTGGCGCAATGATTCGAGCCTCAAATGAGTGAATCTCATCATCAACAGCCAACATCATTTCAGCCGAAAGACGTCCACTCCTGAACAATTTGAACATAGGCCTCCCCCAAGGTTCATCAAAAAATCAAAAAAATCAAAACGTTTATTCTGCAAGGAGGGCTCTTTTACATGTCACTTTTTTAAAACTACCAGCGCTTTCGTAAGGACCATCATTGCCAAGAAGAATGCGCCGCAAGAAACTTGTTCGCCAAACAGACCGGTCTTGCGCCATCCGCATCCAACGCGTTCCCACAACCTTAATCAGGTCGGCGCTCCATCTTATCGGGGCCTATCAACACTGCATCTTCCGGTCCGTGGATGCCACTCGAGAACCTTTTGACCCCATAGGCCATCAGTTCTACGAGCGATGTGCCCTAAGCTGCCTACTGCCACTTGCGTCTGGCGATTCTTCGAGTTAGTTATGTCGGTTACTTTAGTTCATGCGCGGATTATCGAATCTCATAGTTAAATAAAATTGCCCATTTCAATTTAATATTAACATCAAATACATAATTACAAACCATTTATGTTATTTGTTTTGTAATATTTCTCTCCTGATCCAGACGAGCAAGAGCCTAACAAACTTACATTGATAGAAATACAATGAAATATCAGAGTATCAAGTGTGTGCTTAATGAGTTAAGCCCCAATTAAGGTGCACATTCCTATATATTATACCCACATAATACGTGGTAAGAATTTAAATAAATTAATTTACATGATAATATAAGTACCGCTCATAATTCTTCTATATACCTACATTTTATTCATAATTAAAATGTATGATAGTTGCATGAGCATTAATACAAAACTCCCTACTACAGCTGACTGACTGATTCATCAACACCCAGCGTAAACTTTTGACCCTAGAAAGCTGATATTTCGCATAGTTTCTTTTTATGCCCTCTGCCCTCTATATGAGTTAAAAGGAGGATAGAGGTGTAGGTATATGAAACTTCGTAATTTTAGAGCTGCAAGAATGAAATTTTGCAGCTATTTAACATTAAAAAACCCTTAGAAACATGGGGTGAAAGTTTTTATGGAGATCTGTAATTATTGAAAAAACAAACGTAAATATTGTTTTTCTGTACTTAAAGGATTTAAAATAAAAAAAATAACTACGTCAAATGAATCTTTAAGATTATCAAATAGATTGGGAAAGTAAGAACAAATCAAAATTTCCACTTGATGAGGAACTATCTTATTTTTATTATTATTCAGGGAGATCCACTGGCGTAAGCTAGTTAATATATTTAAGTTAGGTACTTACTTATAAATTATTGAAGTTTTGTATTCCATTTCAATCGCATAACAGGAAAATATTTCAAATTAAAAGTAGTGGGGTCCGGATATGTAGGGCGGCATAGTCGCCTTCCTGCCTACGAGTATTTGACAACATCATCAAAATAAAATGTGCCTTTATTCGCAACATAAATAACACTTTCACATAACTATTGAAATTTTAAATAGCCTGTAATCTTCTCACCATCTGTACAAACATAAATATACGTCAATCCGAAAACAGCATTACTCATCACGTAGAGTATGTGCGTAATGTTGAAGAAATTGTAATCACTCTGACATTGTGGTAATCACTCTGACATTGTGGAATTTGGAATCATATGGTTTAATCACATTCGTAGGTATATTTTTTAATTCTGTCATGGCAAAATGTTCTAAGACTAAAGTCTGTGACTAACTCTAACAATATTAACATGAAGTTTGCTGATTAGATACACTTCCAGTAAGTAGTTGGACTCAACGCGAAGATAACTATGATTACTTCCTGCAGTAAGAGTTAAGGTGATAACGAAGTAACAACTTCCTTAATTATTGAAACATTTTATACGCATGTATATATAACAGTTTTTTATAAATATTTATTTGCTGGCAGATCAATATTGTCGTTCCATAATTATTATGTAGTTAGTGGCAAATTAAGTAATTTAAGTGTGTATGATGAATGAATGTCATGTATGTAGGTATATATAACTCTTTATACACCTTAGATAAAAATTTCGGATAACAGGACGAAACAGATGTACAAGAGCGCACTTATTCCTTAAAAGGATCTCTTCCAGTTAAACCTCAAACTATTGACACGGTGTCAAAAACAAGTGCCTAAACAATTTGTTTAAGCTTGTAGGTAGTTACTAAAATAACTTAGAATGTCATTACCTTGCGTACCTACCGTAATCAGTTTTTGAAAGAAATTGCAAATTGCAAATTGTGCCTTTCTCGCTCACCTAGCGCTATGAGACTTTTTCAAACTAAAAGAAGACTTATTTTCTGCGTCGTAGGGTAGCATTTAAATACATGATATTTGCTTGTGTAACACCACGAAAAGCTTCAAACATAGTATTACGGAATTAAGCGAGTCACGTAATTACCAGAGTTTACTATATACCTAGTGCTATCGGCAATATCGACACATCATTATTTTTTGGTTTAGACGAGTTCACTGTTCATTATTTTGTTTTATGACGTTATTATGACGTTTGTTAACTAAATTAGCCGTTTGTAAGTTTATCGTGAACTTAACAACGAGGTCAATCAGTAGATAAGGGAAAATGTATGTTCGTGCGTCACTCGCATAATACCGTTCGGTACTTGCACTACCTACTCGAAAATTTCATCTAAACATTCCCTCTTGAACGACCGAGATTGTGAGAGCCAGGCTTAAATGGGCTCTCACGACTGAACACATCACTGTTCACAGTACCTGCCCAAATGGATTTTGTTGATCAAAACACTACTTGACGTCATTCGCACTAAAAACCCGCTGCAAACATATATCTCAACATAGACGGAACAAATTTAGCTATTGCTATTCTAAAGTAGACCGAACTATTTTGGACATTTAGTAAGTTGCAGGCGCCAGTAGGTGTGTATGCACACGTCATCAGCTACGTTAGTGCTGAATAGTTAATAATTGACGACCGCTTTAGCCTAGTTGGTAGTGTCCCTGCCTACGAAGAAAGAGGTCCTGGGTTCGAACCCCGGTAAGGGCATTTATTTTGTGATGAGCACGAATATTTGTTCCTGAGTCATGGATGTTTTCTATCTATTTAAGTATTTATTTATCTATACTATAAGTATGTTTATCATCGTCTAGTACCCATAGTACAAGCTTTGCTTAGTTAGGGACTAGGTCGATTTGTGTAAGATTGGCCCCTAATATTTATTTATTTACTAGCTGACCCGGCAAACTTTGTTTTGCCATATATCACCTAGGGGTATAAAAAATACCCTACGACCTATTCTCATACCTACCGAACACAGAGCAAAAAGTTTCATGAGAATCGGTCAAACCGTTTCGGAGGAGTTCGGTAACAAACACCGTGACACGAGATTTTAATATATTAGAATTTATACGTATATTTAAAGTAATTAACTAGGAGCAGTAAAAACGTTTCGGTGCTTATGAAAAAAACTACTATTTATTGTTAGAAAACTACAATCTAAATTAAATAGCTTAAAATGAATACAGGAAGTCACAGAACAATTACTTCTGCGATAAAGCGGTAAAACTACCGAGAATGCAATTCGTAAAGTCAGTGATCTGTAATTACCTAGTAATTACTAATGCAGCCGGATGGGATAGAAGTCGAATACTTTTTGTGAGAAGATTTGACGAACTGCAAATTTATGTTAATAAGGCAAAGACCTACATCTGGAGTATAGCATTATATGGGAGCAAGACTTGGACATTGACTCAGCGGGACCGAGACAGATTGAGTGCGTTTGAGATGTGGTGCTGGCGGAGAATGGAGGGGATTAGCTGGACTGAAAGGAGAACTAATGAGGAGGTTTTAGAGTTGGTGGAAGAGGAAAGGCGGCTGTTAAGGACGATTGAAAATAGGAGAGGGAATATGCTGGGGCATCTGATACGACATGACAGTTACATAAAAACTATTTTGGAAGGGCAAATAGAAGGCAGGCGAGGCAGGGGAAGACCGAGACGGTCATTTATAGACCAAGCCAAGGAAAGAGTCAATGTCATGTCGAATCAGGAGCTGAAAACGCTGGCAGAGAACCGAAAAGAGTGGCGTTTACTCCACCGACAAGAGCTAAGCTCTTAAATTAATGATGATGAAGGCAAATAACCAATTCGTATATGAATTGATTTTGAAGAAGAATTGTTATTACCTAACAAACTCTACCCCAGACGCAGTATATAATAAGTATTTGAACTAGATGTTGTCCGCAACTTTACCTGCGTCCCGCGGGAACTTTGCATTTTTCCAAGAGAAAAAGTAGCCAATGTTACTCGCTTTTGACTTAGGACATTACGGACAAGCACATATGTAATTTTGTTTTTCACTATTACCTAACACAGTTTTTTTTTATACATCTGAGCATGTTTGACTTAATTCAGTCAGCCAGCCACTCAGCCACGCGACGCAAGAAGTATAAATTAGGAATTGTGTGTTTCTGAACAATTCAAATACAGACAGCCGACAGGAAGTAGATATTATTCAGTCTTAAACGCAGCGTTCACCGTGGAGGACAATCCACTTCGTTATAAGTCCTTGTAAGAGCTCGTTCCCACTATGTCGTTGTCGGATTCCGATTTTAATCGGGCGTTTCAGTGGCAGAACATTTTATATGAATCTGTTCACACTTGACGGAATCGTAAATCGTGTCCGACAAGTGTGAACAGCTTCATATAAAATGTTCTGCCACTGGAACGCCCGATTAAAATCGGAATCCGACAACGACATAGTGGGAACGGGCTTTTACTCCCCCTTTTGTTTTAGAACGCGGGTCCTTAGAACATGTACGCGGGTCCTTAGCGCCTAGCATAGTTTTGAGTAATGTATACGATTACTAAAAATTCATAAATTTTTGCTTGTCGAATAATATAGTCATCATTATTAATTCATCATTCCACCCTATATATGTCCCAGTGCAGGGCACAGGCCTCTCAGAATGAAAAGGCTTTTGCTGTAGTTCCCACGCGGGCCCAGTGCAGATTGGGAACTTCACACACACCATTAAATTTCTTCGTAGGTTATGCGGGTTTCCTTACGATGTTTTCCTTCACCGTAAAGCTCATGGTAAATTTCAAATGTGATTTCGCACATAAATTCCGAAAAACTCAGAGATGCGAGTGGATTTGACCCACGATCCTCTGCTTGAGAGGCCATAGGTCAAACCGCTAAGCTACCACAGTTTTTCAAATCAAATAAGATTAAATTCATCAAAAAATATCACAATGATTCATCATCATCGTATCAGCCAGACGACGTCGTCTGGACACAGGGCCTGCCCCTATTGCAAAACGATAGGTCCTGCGCTGTCCGCATGCAAGTGGTTTCTGCGACCTTCACCAGAGCGTCGGTCCATCTTGTTGGGGACCTTCCTAAGCCATGTCCTCAAGTTCCCGATCGCCACTCTAGAACCTTACTGCCCCATCAGATGATCCCTCAGTTTAATGTTTTATTCTATTCACCATTACCAGTATACAGCTGCTATCTTTACACGAGAGTACCTACAATCCAACTTTTCAAAAACTACACTAGCTAGGGTGCTCTATTAACAAGGTCTGTCTGCACTGTACCTAATTAACAAAAGACAGTCTGTCGTACGAGGCGTCTGCATCAGCAAGATTATCTGCAGTGTCTTGCGCGGCACAGACGCTAATGTCAGAGGTCGCAGTGCTCCCGGTTTTAACTGCTCTAATATACTCTGATAATAGGTATAGTCTAGGACGGTATAACAAGATAGCGTCAACGATAACGATTGGGTTAGGTTTGAGTACATAATTTTTTATAAGTATATCTATATAAACACCATTAGACGCCAGACGCAAACGCTCACAATCTCATTCACCACCTGTTTTTACTCTCATCCTATACCATTCGATAGAAAGAAGTGTCGAGAGCAATTAATGAATCCGAATACGTTAGACAACATGGTCTCAGCGGTCGTTAGTAAATGATAGAATAAGAACAAATGACGTTCTTGTTTAAAGAAACAGGAGAGCATATAAATATACGAAGGTATCTATCTACCTACTAGGTAAATGAGCTCTTACTTATATGGATGTATCTTACAGGTCTTAAGATCAACCAAATTAAGATCGTATTTACAAACACATTTCTAGTGCATGCTTAAAATATGACTACGTTCAATTCTGTAACGACTGAACAATGTACACGATGATTTAATGATGTGTATATTCTACACAGAATAGTCACGTAGTGTTTATTTATAATGTCATCTATGATGTTATTAGAATACCTATAAAGCTCTCACGGAGTTAGGTGTTTTCTCAGTCTGCGTAATCATATATTGGATTGGCATTCCCCACGAGCTTTCTTTCCTCACGTCTCACCGTTTTGTTATTTCCTGTAGCTCACTCCCTGGTAGTGATAACGTAGCATACAGTTTACTAACTTATGTTTAGACTAGTACATGTATAGGCAACAGATAAACATGCGATTTTGTTTGAAATTATATAAGCTTACTCCATTACGCGAAACAGATAATAGCTCCTGACTTCACAGAATTAAATAACATGTACTTAAGTGTTTAAAATATGTAGAATGCTTGAAGAGAAGTTAAATTAAGTAAGTTTTTAAATTGTCTATTCGATTCAAGTTCTTAGATGGTTCTAAAGTAAAATATGAACAGGTTATTTTCATCAACGACTAGCTATCCGCCCCGGCTTCACACATTTTCTTTCATACAAACCTTTTCTCTAGTAACCATTGTTACTGCAACAAAAAAGAATTAGTCAAAAGAAAGTTTCTGGAACTGGCCACTTATAAAAAGAAAATTAAAAAAGCAATAATTGGATTTGAACTGACTGAGACTGTCATTTGTTTTTTCATCGTGGTGTTGGATTGAAATTTGTGTGTCGCTGTTGCAATGAATTTAAGTCGTGAAAATTTTCGATCCATGATTTTTTACGATTTCCGATGTGGATTAAGTCAGCAAGAGAGTTGTCAAAGACTTCTCTTAGCATTTGGTGATGAAGCCCCATGTCGTAGCTCTGTCAAGACGTGGATTAGTGAGTTTAGAGGAGGACGTGACCATCTCCATGGCGATGAACGTGAAGGCCGGCCAGCAACTGCGGTTACCGATATTAATATTAATACTGTACGACAACTAATTGAAACTGACAAAAAAATTACATGTCAGCAAATTCGTACTACCTTAGGAATTGGAATGAGCCAGGTCCAAAAGATATTGCATTTGCATCTGAAGGTTCGGAAACTTTGCACCCGATGGATACCGCATGATTTATCGGAAGACCAGAAACTACTGCGTGTAGAGTGGTGCCGCAAAATGATAAAAAAATTTGACGGAGGACAATCAATGGCAAAAGAGTCGAAGCACAGGTAAGAAAATGGTTGCTTCGTTTTTCGGCAAATCGGGACATTACACCACTGTGTCACTTGAAAACCAAAAGACAGTAACTGCAGATTGGTATGTGAACACGTGCTTGCCCAGTGTTTGAAAAAATTCGTGAATAGCGTCCCCGTAGCAAAATAGTCCTTCATCACGACAACGCGTCGGCACATTCCGCTAAAGCAACGAATGCGTATTTGGAGGCCTCAAATGTAGAATTAATGACTCATCCGCCATACAACCCTGATCTTGCACCATGCGATTTCTTTTTGTTCCCAAAGATTAAAGATAAACTTAGGGGTTTACGGTTTACAAGTCCGGAAATGGCAGTGAATGCTTTCCACGAGGCCATCGAAGAAGTCCCTAAGGAAGACTGGACCCACTGCTTTTCACAATGGTTCCAGCGAATGCAAAAGTGTGTAAATAGGGAGGATATATACTTTGAAAAACAATAAATGTGTCATAACGATAATGCGTAGTCTTATTTTTTAGAATCCAGATACTTTCAGTATGACCTAAGTATGTGCAGCCGTTCTGAAGTTATACGCGTACCATAAATTTTTGGCAACTGATTTTTATTTATAAACTAGCTTAGCTTGTATACGCCTTATTATTAAGTAAGTGGATATAGGTATTTTTAGAAAAATTCACTTTGTAGATGATGCATCCAGCAAGTTGTTTCTTACTGTAGGCACCACCCCAAGTATATGTATGAGTTACGTTGCTAAAGCTACTTAAAAAACAACTATAATAATCAGTTTTTCGCACTACCGCAGTCTGGTTAAGGGCAGCCCCAATTAATTTTACTGCTCGACCGATTGACGTCATTGGCTTTTTTTAACAACACTTTAGGATTCTTTTTTCCCGGAAAATCTTCTGCGCATTAACTAATATTTATCGATAAGGCAGATTAGTAACGTGCCAGCGAATATGTATGGTACTATATTATTATTAAAATCGATTGCATTTTTATCGTAAAACGGGATTGACTGAATTTTATGAAGCTTATCTGAAACCTATCTGAAACATTTGCGTCGTAAATCACACAGATATTGTTTCCTATTCAATAAAGGTCATGTGCATCGCATGACGCACACTGCATAGGTGGAGGTATGGAGGTGGTATTTAAAGTCGGGACAGGGGGGCTACAACGAAATTCCAAATTCGAAGACCCTATCGTGCCATCCATTTCGCTCTTCTGTTTAATCTTAATATTATAAAAGAAGAAACTGACTGACTGACATATCAACGCACAGCCCAAACCACTGTGCCTAGAGATTCCAAATTTGGCATGTAGGTTCCTTATAAGGTCTAGGGGTGCACTAAGAAAGGATTTTTCAAAATTCACTCCCTAGGGGGGTGAAACGGGGGTCCAAAGTTTGTATGGGGAAACAAGATTCGTTCGACTATTTTATTCGAAACTTCACAGAAGTACTCCTAATGATAAATGAGTAAACACGTGGTTCAGGTTTTTTGAGAATTCAACCCCTAAAAGGGGGAAAAGGGGTAACAAAGTCTGAAAATCAACATGGGTGTTGTTTCTATGGTTTATCGGGTCGCTGGTTATGAAAACAACAACGGTTTTAAAATCCGACGTGGCGGACGTAAAATACCATCTCCCTGGATGGGGTGCGATGGGGTTGAAATGTCAATTAAACTGCTACTGTTGATATATCAACGCACAGCCCAAACCACTGGACCTAGAGACTTGAAATTTTGCACATAGATACCTTATACAATGTAGGCATCCACTAAGGAAGGATTTTTGGGAATTCCCACGGGGACGGGAAAAAACGGGATTTATATATTCGATTCCGAGTGACCCTATCTCAGTAACTATAATAACTAGACTCTTCAAACTTGATACACAATAGTTAAAACATTAATTTCAGGATTTTTCAAAATTCCCACGGGATAAGGAAAAAACGGGATTTATATATTCAGTTCAACGGGATCCTATGAACTATAATTACTAGACTCTTGAAATTTGGCATAGAAGTAGGTAATTATAATAGTAAAAAACAGTTTTAAGGATTTTCGGAAATTCCCACGGGATAAGGAAAAAACGGGATTTTTCGTTTTACTGACGTAGAAAGCTGAAATTCGGCATCTAGGTTGCTTGGAGAGTAGAGGATTGAGAGAGGACTTTCCAAAATTCCCACGGGAACGGGAAAAAGCGGCATTTTTCGTTTTACTGGTCGTAGAAAGCTGAAATTCGGCATCTAGGTTGCATGAAGAGTGTAGAAGAGGATTAAGAGAGGACTTTCCAAAATTCCCATGGGAACGGGAAAAAACGGGATTTTTCGTTTTACTGGTTGTAGAAAGCTGAAATTCGGCATGTTGGTTGCTTGGGGAGTGTAGAGGAGCATTGAGAGAGAACATTCCAAAATTCCCACGGGAACGGGAAAAACGGGATTTTTCGTTTAACTGGTCATAGAAAGCTGAAATTTGGCAAGTGGGTTCCTTGGGGGTGTAGGGGAGCATTAAGAAAGCATTTCCCGAAATTCTTACGGGAACGGGAAAAAACGGGATTTTGCGTTTTACTGGTTGTAGAAAGCTAAAATTTCAAAATTCATAAGTTTATACTGTAAGTAGGCCGCAAAGGGCTCTTTAACCGACTTAAAAAAAGGAGGTTATGCATTCCACTTTATGTTTTTTTTAAGTAGGTATGTTCACCGATTTCTCGGTCAATTGTGGACCGATTATAAAAATTATTATTTTATTCGAAAGAATACAATATACTCCTGAGATGGTCCCATTGTCACCAAATCAAGATCTGATGACGGGATCTCAAGGAAATCGAGGGCAACCCTCAAATTTTGTAGGCACGCATTACGTTTTTCATATATTTTCTTAAGCTATTTAAGTGTTTGCGTCTGGTAGACATCATCTCATGTTGATGAGCTGATGATGGAAGGTAAATCTCCTTAAAGGTTAGGGGTTGAGGATAATTTTTCAAGTATTATAGGTACGTATAAACCGATTGTTGTATTCTTTCAGGTTATCCGGGTGAGCTGATGATGGAAGGTTAAACTCCTTAACGGTTAGGAGTTATAGGAAGTTTCTTTAAATATCATATGCACGTATAGATCTTTAGTTGTATTCTTTCTGGTTATTCAGATGAGCTGATGATGGAAGGTATAACTCCTTAGCGGTTAGGTCACACAACACCTTTACAAAATACTATAATATGTATAATATCAATGCTAAGTAGGTACACAGCGCTTCCAGTTACTCAAGTTTCCGTAGAAGGTAAGAAAACATTGAATTATACCTAATGCAGGACAGGGAAAGTATTAATAGGTTTTATATTATTAACAAGCCTGGTTATTTTAGTGCCCGCTTCCGAATTAGTGAAAAACGTTGTATATAAAGAAATACTGTACAGGACCGTATCTACCTGAAGTTTAGTCGGGCTTGCTTGTACGCTTGCTTGCACGCTTACTTGCACGCTTGCTTGCTTGCGTGCATGCTTGCTTGCTTGATATCTTAGTTCTTTGGAATACTCATGGTACACGCGAGCGAAGCCGCGGGCAAAAGCTAGTACTACATATTGGCGTGAACGGAACGGCATGATACGAAGTTCGAAAATTGAATTTCGTAGTATAAGGGCGCTTGTGCACTTCAAAGAATTTAACTGTCCGCCATCCGATTTTTTACGGTCCGATATGGCACGCCTTAAATTTAAAACTAGCTTGTGCACTGCACGTAATTTTACCGTCCGAAATTTTATTTTTCTGCATTCCGGACCGTTTTTTTGCGCTTCGAGATGACAACAATGAAAACTTAAGGGATATAGCAAAAAATCATAAATAAATAAATAAGTAGTTGTAGACATCCGATAGTACTTAGTTATAAAATAAACTTTCGTCCTGCCTCAATTTATTGTGGTTTAAAATGGCCCTGTCAGGTATCTTTCACTTATAAGGGGATGAACCCAAAATTATTTTTGTCTTCTACATCTTCGCACGAGTAATAAGCAAGCAACTGCCGACGTTCCAGGAAGCTCATCGCTCCTAGCGTACTTACGCGGGCGTGTCGTGTAGTTTTAAAGAGAGCTAACCCTTAACTGCGCCGCACCTCCGTGAAAAGACGGACAAGTGCACAAACCAAAGGGCGATTGTGCACTACAATGAATTTTACTATCCGGCATCCGATTTTTTACGGTCCGTTTTTTTCATGCCATTAAATGTACATATAGGACTGCCGGACAGTAAAATTCAATGTAGTGCACAATCGCCCAAACATCCATTTTTTCATGGTAGGTATGGCATGAAAAAAACGGACCGTAAAAAATCGGATGCCGGACAGTAAAATTCCTTGTAGTGCACAAACGACCTAAGGCCAGGTCGGGTGTTCGGGAGAAGGTCGCGGAGGCAGGAGCGGGCGCGGCCGGGCGCTGACGTCACCGGGAGCCTCGAGACCTGCGGGCGTTGCTCCGCGGCGCGACGTCACGCGCCCTCCACACGTACACTGCCCCTTTACTTTACCTATATAGGCCAACTCCACACCGCGCCGCCCCCCTTCCCACGTTTTCACCTCACATGTGCTCATTAGTTGGCCCATTGTTGATCTGTCACGTACAAGGATACTTAGTTATTTGTGTACAAAAAATACCCTGATAATAATTCGTATTTTTTTACCTATTTGCATAAATAATAATTTCATTAATTAAAAGTAGGTAAATTTGATAGGTACTACTTTTCCTGCTTTGTTGTACATACGTACGTTTTCGTGGTGATGTAATCATGATTTCGGTTTTCCTGTTTTTTTATGAATTACGATCGGTGATTACCTAACCTAATTACAATTTTAACTATCCGTACATCAATTGTAATGCACTGAAGATACAAACATCCTTAGGACAACGTTAAAGTGTCAACATCACGTTATTAAGCTCGATTGAAAATTTTAACACGACGTAACGCTCATAACAATAGTAATAGTTAATGAATGTATGTAAAACTCTTTATTGAACATAAAAACGTGATATTAACAGTTAAGACGAGAAACAGATGTGAAAAGGCTAATGATAATAAATAAGAATTAAGCTTTACCACAAATTTTATCTATGTGCAGACAAACCGCGGGTAGAAGCTAGTGTATTATGACCCAAGCACAGTAGAACTAGTCCAATAAGCCTTAGATATAACCACGATATAACGATCGGAAGTACGCACGAACGCATACGTAACGTAATCACGCAGCACGCACGTGAAAACGAGTGTCAGGACGGGAATAAAAAGTAATTTCTGACCTATTCATTATTCAACGCTGCCGCAGGGATAATATATTGTATATTGTGTATCTGACATTAGATTTGTAGGAATAAGGAGCTATTCCGACTTGAGAATACAATATTACGTGGTAGAGTCAAAAAGTCCATTATGATTCTTCTTACAAAGGTTTACATACTTAGTGCCTTTTCACTCGTACCGGCTGCCGGGTGTCGGCGCTGGGTACGAGTATCCAGTAGGTAATGTTCATGTATGGGCTGGTAGCTTTAAAAGGTACCAATGTAAAACATCCGGCGCGCCCATACATTTCACCACCAGGTGCCGACTATCCGGCAACCAGAACACGTGAAAAGGCACTTACTGATACATCCATAGATACTCCTAGTGTTTAAAGTAGTGGTGCAGGAATATACCAAAATAAACGTAGTATCTTTTATTGTTTTAGCCGTCTGGCATGCTGGAGCGGCCACTCTCGTATAGCAGTATGCAGGAAGTTTATTGCATCTCACGATGGGACACAGCTAGGAAATACTGCCTCAGGATCGTCATGCCTCATGGCTCGCTTCTGTTACAGGTCTGTATAATAAAAATCACCATAGCCTTTATATTATGCATCAGACGGAATGTTTCTGGGTTAAATATTTAATGAGAGGTGCGTTTAAAGAGTCTACGGGGGTGATCATTTATGTCAAGTTTCTTAATCTGTAGACATTGATCCGTTACACAGTAATATTGTAACGAACTCTAGAATTGCACACAGTTGAATATTTCTAATTAAAAGCACTTAACACTGTCAAACACTCGACCTCGAACAATAAAGCTAATGCTAAATATAGTGACAATTACCCATACACATTAAAGGATTTACTGCTTGCAGGCGAACGATGCTTATACAAGAGACCAATGGTATCATTCTATTGTGTGGAGAGTAAGTATCTTGCAACTATTAGCAAACATGTTTATTGTCTGAGATGTTGAATGAACGTTGATGCCAAACCTTATTTGTTTTGCAGAGAAATATGATAAGATATCGCAACATACTCACAAAGAGTGTTCGGAAGGAGGTTGTTATGAAGGAATTGAAGGTTGGTAATGTTGGTTTTTGGCTCTATCTGTAAAATAAACATTCTACAACTCTACAAATCCAATTTAATGAATTTACGGTAGCTGCTAAGAAACCTATATTTGACTCCATATAAGTACACAATAATTAGGTTTAAATAGGTACCTACAAAAATGTAACGTCATAAGCAGTGATCGTACTTTTTGTAGCATTTTTGTTGTCAGTAGTGCCCAATATTAAATTGTTTGAACCAAGGATCAAATAAAATCAAAGGCATTTAGAACTAAGTAATAACTTAAAAATTAATGATGTAGAGATCGTTGGTAATTAAATAAAAAATAAACAAAAAAGATTCAAATCTCGTCTTGAATAACGCCTGTTATCTACCTCTATTTTTATTAAGTTTTAAGTATGTTCTGTATTCTGTATTGTTTGTGTTTCTTGAGGTGTGCAGTAGAAATCGAAAACACAGAAAATTTCTTAGAACATGTAAAGCCCAACCCAATGTGCATAATGAAATGAAGGGTTAATTTACTATTATGAGAAAATGTGTTGCAATAAATCCTTATCTGAGGTTATAGTTATTATTTATGATTAGAAATTGATATACTAACTTTTCTGCTGTATATTTGCATTGACAGTATAATGCGTAATGGCAGTCCATAAATAGATATAGAAGTCATTTGATTTCTTCAATGACGTCCCGTCAAGTGATAAAAAACAGTTGCGTTGATTTTGTGTGTGAAAATAAGCAATAATTATTAACTGTTATTAACAATGGAGAAACTGTTAACCTTTTCGACGCCAACGACACATATATCACCACCGCAGGTTCTACGCCAACGACTTATATATCAGTCATGGCGTGCAGAGCGATATCTACCTACATGCATTTCTGTAGGGTTCAACTTCGCGTTTGACATTCCGATGTCATGGCGTATGAGTGAGAGTTGTTGTATTTGACAGAGCGTTGAAAAGGTTAAGTAAGCACAGTTTTTTATTAAGGAAAATTCTTCGATATTTATTGTGCTAAAAAAATGACACGATTGAAACATGTTTTGCGAGAAACATTAAAAGTATTAAAACATATATAATAAAAACGAAATGATGTTAATCAAAAGATTAAGTAAAAAAAAATAGCGTTTTATTTTCAACGACAACATAATATTACATTATTTTAAACGTCAATCATATTATACACGTCGACAACCCTAGGTCGCTGTCGTGTGTCATTTGACGTCATCGCACCAAAAATGCTACTAAATCTACGATCACTGGTCATAAGTTTGTTAAAGATGGACCGCAATGAAGCATGCACATTCCACGATCCATTCATTGGATTTATATTCAAACAGAAAAGAACCCATTTTCATTAATTTCGCATTCCCATAGTGAATTATGAATCCTACATTAGTAGGGTATAATATTAATTATAAACGCGAAAGTTTGTAAGTATGGATGGATGGATGGATGTTTGTTACTCTTTCACGCTAAAACGTTTTGACGGATTCTGATGAAATTTGGCACACAGATAGTTTCTAATCCGGATTAACATATAGAATAATTTTTATCCCGGAAAATTGCATAGTTCCCGCGGGAAGAATTCTTCGCAGACTGAGTCGCGGGCAGCAGCTCCTTACAAATATTTAGAACTTCAATCTCTCAGTTCTAAATAGGTATTTATACAGTTAGGTATACATACAAGATGAAATTTTAAACAATCGCAATGTATGGACCTCCTTAGTAAGTAAGACTATTTAAAACAATGAAGTTAATGCATGTTATTGTCCATCATGAACTGATTTAGAAACGCTAGTTTTGTATCACATTTAAAATTTCACCTTGTATTTTAGGTGAATACTTATCTATAATTATCTTTTTTAAATCAATTTAACTATTACTTTCTATCTATCCTCTATTGTACGATCGCGGACTTTAATCGATGAGCCACATATCACTGTTTGTTTTTTAGCCGCGTAATTGGGATGTCCCAATTTTTGGCAACGTATAATAAATCGAAAACCGTTTGGAGAAATAGGCTTTGTGAAGCGTTTTCAGAAATCAGATTTCAAAAATATGATAATCTGAATTAAATAAAGAAAATTTAAGTAATGTCATTCATTTGACCCCTGCAGTGAATCGTCACAAAGGCAGATATAAAGCAGGTCTACACTCTAAAGCAAATTGACAGTTTGAAATGTTGCTGTCCTGCTTATAATAGCAAAGAGTGACAAAGACAGAACTTTAATCACATGATGCACACCTGGCTTTAAACAGTTGTCATTTATCATAAAGTCCGAAATGTATACAATACTCGCAATGTATTTTTACAAATTTAATTATTAAATTACTACGTTACAAGTAAATATGAAAGAATTTAAATATCAGATTTTAATAAAAAATATCTATTAACTATCACACCATTAAACAAACAGGAATAATCGAAGCTAAAAGAAGAGAAATAAATAAAACTATTTTGTCATGGTTCATTTAGGACCCTAAGCCGTGCTTGTAATATTGACAGTGACAAGACAAATCAGGGGCACTACTACAAAAATCGAAGTTCGTTTCGTATCATCCCTCTCACTCTCGTGTCAAATCATATTAGCGTGAGCGGGACGGCATGAAACGAAGTTCGAATTATGCACTTCGTAGTAGGGTCTCAGTAGTGCCGTGGTAGTGCCACAGATTATGTTATGTACGACTTGAATTTTTCTAGGCTATGGAACGTGGCTCTCTCACTGTGACGTCATCCAACGTATTTCTAAAAAAAAATATAAAAAATTAATTACTCAACCAAATTCAAAATCGATGAAAATGGTGTCTTAAAATATCCTATTCTTTCCAAAAAAAATATAAAAACTATAGGTTATTTTTTTTGGTGCATCCCAATTCAAATTAGAACAAACGAGTATAAGTGACTTTAGCCATTTCGATTATACGGCTAAAATACGAAGAGTGGCTCATCAATTAAACTCCGCGACCGTACTATAAATTTCAAAATAAATCTTTTAATCTCGTAGAACATGGTGGATTTCGTGATGACGACACCTCTGCAGGACGAAATCGTGACGCGGGCTCCGTTGCAGACACTGACCGATCTGCTCTCAGAGGTGAGCGACCGTCTGTACTTACCTTACCAGTGTCCCTGGCCAAGCGACATCACTATACGACGCGAGCAAATTTCTATCCCATTACGGGGAATGTGATTTTGCTCTCCCTTGTACCGATTGTTTTCGCCATCGTGTCTTGTCTAAGGCTTCATTATTTAGTACGCAAGAATTGAATCCAACTACGCATAAAAACTAAAACGCCGTTTTTAACCCCTACGCAAAAAGAGGAGTGTTATAAGTTTGACGATAATGTTTGTCTCTGTCTGTGGCATCATAGCTCTCAAACCGATGGATTGATTTGGATGCGGTTTTTTCAAGGCGAAAGCGAATTTCCTCGCGGTCGTTCTGGGCTATGTTTGGTAAAAATCGATCCAGCAGTTTGAAAAGTATCAGATTTTCTTTCCCGATCTGAGAAAAAAACATTTTTTAAGTACTTTTTACAATTATTTTCTAGTTCTATTCTATTCTATTCTAAATAAAAAAGATGCACCGGGCGGCAAACATCAAACCGTCCCTAGACATAAAGACGACTACATGCGTAAAAGCCACACACAACTCGAGCTTAATTTAAGGGGAAATGGACTTTGCTCTCTTAATCATCTATTAAACTTCCCATTTTATCCCAATACATGATTTTCAAGCCATTTTTTCCAATGTATATACCGTCTATCTAAGGCGTTTTGCGTAGGCAGACAGATATAAAACTTATCGTGTTTTACTGATCTTCGCGATACGCGTGACGTAAATGCAACTGAATGCCTAACATGCGCACTTGGCGTTTTGTTGTTGCGTGTATATAAATGACTAAATCTAGTCGATCATTGAAAGCATTAAAGTTTCAAAATCTGCAAAAATAACGACCAAAACCTGGAATATCTAGTCCACCGCTGTCATCTACATGCACCGACTAGAATTCACAAGTTAATTCAATATTTAACTATCTTTTTTGCTGACAGTCCTTGATTATTGCATATCAAAGGAAGATTATTGGATACATGCATGACGTACCTACTGAATTTCAAATCGATTTTAATACTAGTAAGTGGTCGAAATACACTTCCAAGACTTGGAACGGTCAACTTATTTACTAGGTTTAAAATACGATTTATTTAATTAGTCGCGTTGACTATATAATAAGAGATAACATTTACTTACGCAAATGGGAAATTATACACGAGCTATTAACGACGTATTTACTACAAATATCTTTATCTATCTAATACCTTTAAACGAGCAATTCTTGTAAATATATATATATAATCAGAATCTCAGAAACGGCTCCAACGATTTCAATGAAATTTGGTATGTGGGGATTTTCGGGGATGAAAAATTGATCTAGCTTGGTCTTATCTCTGGGAAAACGCTTGGTACCGAGTTTCAGCCCGAGCGGAGCTCGGTCGCCCAGGTACTGAATATTAAACCCGTAATAGTACCTACGCAATTCAATATAATTTTACTATTGAGTGATAAGGTAAACGTACCAATGCTCGACACCTCAACGCCCATTAGATGACACCAATCTGTCACCACTCTTGCTATGACATAAGATCGAAGGTGCCTTGTTATAGGTCTGTGTCGAGCACGCAGGGACTTTTACCTTAGATAATCAAAATAATAAAAAGAAAATCAATCGAGTTCCAGTGGTTGGTCCGTCTCTGCTAGTAGGTAGATTCGGACATCATGTAGGATTGATTGGCTTCTGATTGTTCATAGAAAATTATCTTGCTCCGTTCAGATGTTCAGATAATTGCTTGCTATTGCGTCGATTAGGTACGCGGACATCAGTGAAGATTTTTAGGACCTACCTACGACTGATACGAGGCAGTTTAAATTAATCTAAGTACATAACGTTCAGCTAGAAAACGTTAACATCTAATCGTCATGTCCGTATTAAGATCCCCCGTATCGTGTTCGCAATCTGTATTATATGTATTATTAATCTATTTTATGTGTAAGGATGGTGATGTGATGATAGAGGCAAATTTTACAGGAGAGCATTAAATTTGAATATCTTTGAGTATATTGTATATGCCTATAGCCGCGAAATCTCAAATTTGCTACCTTTGTAGGTTACGCGGCATTAGCCATTGTTCTTTACGCAGCATTGCAGTATCATCGACGATATGTAGTTTAATCTGTGTTTAAAAAGGTAATACGAAAAGTAATTTCAGAAAAAGGAGAGCCCCGATTGGGAAGAGTGGGCGGAGAAGGCGACCATGGTAGCGGCACCGTTGCTGGCCGAACGCTGTGCTACGAGCGAGCTGTGTGCCCTACTGGCGCGGCTATGTCGGCGGCGGCCGCGCGCCACGCCGCTGCCTGCGCTCGCGCCGCCCGTGCGCCGCGTACTCACCCGCAACGTGGATTTCGCAAGAGCGCCCAACGCCAGACGGCTCGTCAGAGATTATATCAGGTACCGACCACTATGCACGAGCGTTAAACATGTTTTATGACCCGTGACGTGCGTAGCTTTGCTATTGTTATTCATAAAAACTGTGCGATCTGCGTTATGATATCGGAATAGTTGACCCGTTTTGCTCACGCTAGGCCGGGTGATTTTTGCATTTCGATACGCACGTGGTACAGGTTTGATTCTAAAATTTAAATTTTAAAATGTTATGCAGTCAACATAAATTCTAAAATATGTAGTGAACCACAATGCTTTAAGTTGACGCCTTAAAAATTAAACCAGGAAACTGTTGATTCGCTTTTATTTTTTTTCCAATTTTGAAAATATTTAATAAGTGTTGTCTTATTTACATTTTTTGAAAATCATTCCATACCTAAATTTGAAGCCGTTTCAAAACGAAAGATTACGAATGATAAACAAACACGTTTTATAGGTACTGGAACTGTGAAATTTTCTTATCACTATGGTATGAAGTACACAGTGAAATGTGAGCCAGTGACAAGAATTTGTAGTGAACGCGTCGCAAAACCCGGACAATACACTTGCGTCCAGCGAAGATCAAGTTTGAATCCTCCTAAAACGTTTAGTCCATAAATGCAACAGTCAAGCCATTCGCTCAGTAGCTCCTCCTAATTTGAAACAAACAAAGGCACCCATTGTGCCGAGCCTCGTTGCCGAATGAAAAGACCTTGGGCCAGCGCCCACTAATAGTTACACCCATTTACGCCGTTGACAGAACAGATTATAAAATATGCTGACCTGATGCAGTAAAACATTAGCCTCGTAGCCTCATTTGTGTACAATAAAGGTTAACTTAATAATAGTGCGACCAATAAACATCAAGCGGCGTTGCAGCGGGTTAGTTAGGTTCAGGTAGTGACGTCAATTATTGTTGTTTTGCATACTTTCAACATAATTTTACAGCGATTTATGACGTTATTTGCTAAGAGAATGGGTTATTACGAATACACTATTGTCCGCGTAAGATGAAAGTTGTAGCTGCGGTTTATATGGATTCGTTCATGTGGTCGAGCGTACACAGTTCACGACACAGTGACCGTGTATTATATTTACGTAGAGCTCTACATAGAGTCATATGAGCCTTGATAAGTCTCCACAGTACCACGTAACTGATGGAAGATGCTGGAATAATATAATACTATCCTATCCTACTAGGTAATACTATAAATGAGAAAGTTTGTTAGGATGTTTGAATGTTTGTTAGTCAATCACGTTGTAACGGCTGAACGGGTTTGGATGAAACTTAGCATAGAGATAACCAAAAACCTGTACGCTTATTGTTTAACGCGCGGGGTGCTTGCTACCGCATTCACTATTTCTTTCAGTCAAATGGTATAATAATGTAGACAGAAGACGGTGAATCCGATAGCATGCGCCCGCGCGTTAGAAAACATAGCCTCTGGGCATATGATACTTAATACTGCGAAAATATGTTCCGGTGGAGTCATATTTTATCTTATAACAAAAATAGAGGGCACTGTCCAGTCCAAGAACATTGATATAAAATAGGTGTCTCGGCTTTCAAAATGGAGCGTCGATTTAGTCTGTATCCTAATCCTAAATCGGTTCAGCGGTTAAAGCCTGAAGTGGTAACAGACAGACATACAATTACAGACCGAGTTTTTCTCTCATTTATACGGATCTTATCTTAATTTTCTTACTCATTGGTGTCAGAGCGCGTGACTTTGAAGCGCTAGTTGAACGTCACTTGACGTTTTGCCTAAAAGGACATCCCACCACAAAAATTTTCATATAAAATGGCGCTGTCGGAGCGAACATTGTGCGTTACAAATGTTACCGTAACCTTATTCAGGCCAAACTTTGATGTAAATGTTTCTCTTAAAGGTTTTTCTAATGCGGGTTAATCCGCTGCTAAAGGCTAGTTTTAAAAAAACACCTTATGGAAAAAGGTCAATGAACCCTAGTTGAGTGACTTGATGGTAAAGGTCAGAAAGAAGATAATCCATACTACCTAATAATTATAAATCCGAAAATGTGTCGGTCTGTCTGTCTGTCAGTTTGTTACCTCTTCACGCTTAACCACTAAACCGATTTAGATAAAATTCGGTATGGAGATCATTCGAGGCCCTGGAAAGGACATAGGATAATTTCCTCCTGGGAAATTGCGTAGATGACGCGGGATAGCAATAAACGTATTCTTCGCTACAGTATTTGAATACCTGTTGTTACCTACTAAGTATTAGCATTTTCTATTTTAAACTTTCGTGATTTTCACTCATAATTACTAAATATTTATTTATTGCGTGATAAGTCCCGTTTAGTTTAGTACTTATTAGCATTTTCATCAAATATTATAACCGTAAAATCAGTAGGTATTTTGTGACCAGAAATAAAAAAACTATTCGTGGGTCGTTCTTTTATTTAAATCTTCAGCTACATACTTACGAAGAACTTTAGTGTAATTTACTTGCAAATTCAAATTTTCGAATTTCGTAGTAGCCCCCCATCCCTGTACGGCACTCGAAATAATTGAAAATGAAATGACGTTCATTGAGTCATTAATGTTTTTCTTGAGGTGCCATTTCCTATCGGAGGTCGTCTATCATTAGTGCGATCAGATTATTATCTTTGATACAGCAGCTCGGAACAGGGATCTTGTGCTAAGGTGGAACCATGTTAGTCCATGTCCAATGTCCAGGGTACGATGGCTGAGAGACTTTTGAGAAATAGGTATTTTAATGAAATGTCGCTGTCTTGCCCGAACTCCTCCGTGTCAGTACAGCGAGAGCGGGACAACTGCAGCTCAGACCGTTAATAGGCGCGTAAAATTGATCAAAACAGCATTTCGTAATCCCCTGTTTTCTTCTCGAAAACTGGACCAATAAAATTATTTTTTTCAAATATAATTAGAGGATAGATTTAGCTATGCCCCTATGTTTTCCTTTTTTTGTTTATATAAGGGATTCTTTTCTGATGAGTGTCTGAAAATGACGTTGAAATTGGGCAATTTTTTCAGTTTTTTGAAAGCTCATATTTCTTATGTTAATTGAAATATGGAAAAAAACGAAACCTAGGGGCATAGCTGTGGTAGATACAGATTACACAGTAAAAAAAAATTGGCTCTAAAGCTATTATCCAGGGAGGAAACAGGGGATTACGTTTGTATGGAGAAATGGTGCGCATCGTATCCTCTTAAACCGCGAAGTACGCCTTCTTTGAGCGGTCGTTTTCCCTAGATTTTCCGGATATTTTTGATTCATTGACTTGTGCAAAACAACGCCCGAATTAATCAATTATTTCCTTGTGTGAACAGTGCGGTTAGTTCGCACAACTCCGGCGCAGCGTTGGTGCGTCGATTCGTGGAGGTGACGCACGGTGGTCGCGCCGCGTGCCCGCACCCTCGCGCCGCACCCAACCTAGCGGCAGTTGCACTGGCCGCGCTCGACCACCGCTTCCGCGACCAGCCGACGCCTCACCGCTGCGACGATATTGAAGACGACGTGCTATGCTTTGCTGACATCTTGGAGCATATGTGAGTGGGTGACAGTAATGTTTGGGATTAAAATAAAACTTATAGCTCTAATCTAACCACAAACACTGAATAGTAGGTAGAGCTTTGAAATCCTGTATGTCAAATGCGGTGGTGGGGCGCGTCATTTTAAATTAGACAAGCTATACTCATAGTACCAAAATGCAAAAAATAAGATTCCGATGAATTTAGAACCTACTCCTTGTTTAAAGCTTTTTATTGCATTGCAATGTATGTAAGTATCTATAGACGGGGTAAAAAAGGTTCGTCACTTTTCGACCTTAATTCGTTGGCATAGAGTCGAAAAGTGACGAACCTTTTCTTACCCCGACTATATTGTACGGGTTAAATCTTGGAAGTTGATTTTGGCCCACTTCCAGTGGCCTATACCTAAAAAAATAGTATAGCTGTCCAATTATTTTCCTGTTAGGTATCTTATGTATGTGACGAATATTTATGATGCCGTCGTTGTTGTTGGCAACATACAGTTTCCCATAGTTTGAGGTTGGCAATAAAATAATTTAATAAGCGAACAGTAGTCTTCTTCTTTAATCGGCCCACAAAAGAAAACTACAGTCCACACTCCAAACAGTCTTAGCTCATTTTATTCGATTAGACAAAATGCGGTATTAGAGATTTCTGTCACATCATAAAACAATAGTACATTACTGCAGAGGCCGGGACTTAAGGGGTTGCCGGCCGAGTATCGAAGTTGACGGCCGAGTGGTACATGAGGCCGGCAACCCCTGTTCCGGCCGAGGCTTGTATAGTGCTTTTCTCAAACATGCACCATCATCATCATCTTCATCATCATCATCGTCATCATGATGGTGATGGTGATGATGATGATGATGATGATGATGGTGATGATGATGAGTGAGGGTGACTGATGATGATGGTGATGATGATGAACTTCATACTAGAGCGCCCGAATCGACGCACGCACACAGTTAAGCGTCTTACACGGCGCGAGCATGGGAACTGCATTGTTTTGTCTAGCGAAGATTGGTTAGCGGCCGTGTAAGACGCTTGGCTGTGTGCGTGCGTCGATCGGGCGCTCTAGTATGAAGTTGGATTACTGGTTACATATTACTTATTCTGTGCCCTAAGCCTTCCTTCTTTGTAGGTGCGAGTACGAGGACTGGGTGTGCGTGGTGGGCGGCGTGCTGCAGCCGGTGCCGCTGTGCGCAGGCGCGCTGGCGTGCCCGCGCGTGGCGGCGCGGCTGGGCGGCGTGCTGCGCGCGCTGGCGGCGGACGCGCGCTGCGCCGTGCACGCGGCCGTGGCGCCCGCGCGCGCCGCGCGCCCGCACCCGCCCTCCTGGCTCCGCGCTGCCTCCCCCGCGGACCCGCTGCTCGCGCTCCCGCATACACAGCTGTGCCAGCTTTGGGGAGACATGGTAAGGGTCGCTTATGGTCAGAGTGCGAAGATTGGGTGTGGTGGTTGGCGTTCTGTGCGCGATAGCCTCACCTGCCGTCCTGGCTCCCGCGGAGCCACTGCTCGCGCTCCCGCATAGACACAGCTACCAGCTTTAAGGAGACATAGTATAGTAAGTGTTGCTTGTGATGTGAACGCGAGGATTAAGTGTAGAGGGCGTCATTCTGTACGTACACGTTCAGGTCAGGCTCAAGTGATGTTTGATGTGAGTACGAGAATTACATGAGTAGTGTGCGCTGCGTGCGCCGTACCTAGCCACAACTGGTACAAGCACACACACAGTCCCGCCCCCCCCCCCCCCCCCCCTATCTGTGCCACTCGTCATGGCTTCTTTTTTTTTGCCGGTAGGTAGGTAAGTACGTACGTACTCTCGCCACAACCGAAGCTGTACCCGCTTTTATTTTTTTATTATTTGGGTAAATATGGTTAGTGAATGACTCTGACGAAATGAATTTGGATGATAAATAAAACACTTACAAATTACGGCCTAACCGGGCTTAATGTTTCAGGTTGGCAGTTTATTGAAATGTTGCTCGAAAAGGAAAAGTTTTCTTCAAAGCATGAGTAAGCAACTGCCGGACTTTCTTCTAGTCGCATTAACGGAGCACGTAAGTTACTTACTATTCAGAAAACCAATTAATTAGGTAATATTTTTTAACTGTTTCGGTACTTTGAATTTCTTGTTACCAGGAGTTGCTAGTGAGTTTTCGTCAACTCATAAATCTGGATATGGCTAGAGTACGGTCGGCCTCAGAAGTCGCTGAACACTTTAACTAGCACTTTGTCACTTTCACTAACGTGACATAAATATTTTGAACTTTACAGTAAACGGAAGAAAGCACATTTTATAGAGATGCAAGACGCG
The DNA here is from genome assembly GCA_947563465.1 of Archips xylosteana. Lineage (NCBI taxonomy): Eukaryota > Metazoa > Arthropoda > Insecta > Lepidoptera > Tortricidae > Archips > Archips xylosteana. The sequence continues at coordinate 12,095,081 of OX387344.1, forward strand.
AACTCATTAACGACTGTAAGGGGCTGTTTCACCACCCATTGATTAATTTTAACCGACGGAAAAATGTGATGCCGTCAAATAAATTTAATCAATGGAAGTTAAATGCCGTGCCGTACCTAATTAATGAGATACATAATAACAATAAACGACTGCGTTTATTGGTACACAACGGAAATTAACCTCATAAAAACATTACTTTCCAGCCCGCAGCTTTGGAGGCTTTGTGCCTTATGCTGGAATGGGAGGTGGCGAGCGGCGAGCAGACCCAGCTGGAAATCATCGCCGCGCTGCAAGGCACTGACCTTGGCCAAAAGTATTATAAAGATTTGTGTGAACGGCAGAACAACCTCCAGAGATTGGTAAGTCCCCGAATGCCCGATGCTTTCGTTTGAATCGCAACAAATCGTGACTCATTGAATCGATTCGAGCTCCCTCCCCCCTGATCAAAAGATAGCTACTTACTCGATCCCACAATATATTTAAAAAAAATCGTGCATGCAGTTCCTCCGCGCGGAAGAAGTGAAACTTCGTAATGTGGAAATGAAAAAGGTACTTATACATCAATATGAACCTTATTGCAATAACTTAAAGAACTAAATTTACTTATGCATCTATGTGTTTAAATTACTCACTAGATGGCGCTTTTATCAAGTCTCATACAAATTTGCACAGACAGTATGAGTTCTGCATCGCACTATCGAATTTTTTAACATCCGTTAGTATAATATACAATGCGAGATTACTTGCTTCGGCAGTACATATACTAATGCTTTCATACCCCCTCCATGGTAGCGTTAAACGTTTAACGCGACCTTGTTGGAAGTCGCATTAGAAGTTTCACTTCAAAAAACTTTTAATGTTTGTTGATAGCATGTTCGAACTTAGGTAAGCTTAATAAACTACTAGTTTATTGTAGCAAGCAGAGGGCGGACCGCGGCGGTTGGCGCTGCCGGTGCGCGCGACTGACGCGGACGTGGCAGCTCTGTTGGAGGCGGGCGCGCTTGGCAACCTCGAGTGTCTCTCGCTTGCCTTCACCAGTGTCACCAGCGACTGTGCGCAGCATCTTATCAAGGTAGGTACCTAAATTGTGCCCGCACCGAGCTTCGTTTTAGCTATTCACACTCGTGTATGTATGTGTGCGTGAGAACGGCTGGAATCAAAACCGTGCGTAAGCGCAAGCGACACATGTTCCCCGACCGATGGCCGAAGGAGAACTAACGCAACTAACTATACGAACAAGGGGGAAGCACGACAGCTCAAGATAGGTTGGTCAGACCGCGCGTGTATTTAGGTATTTTCATCGTATTACAAATAGGTACATATTTTATAAATGTAGCATCACAAGGCCCTAGAAAACATCTTGTTTTATTAACATTCAAAAAGCCATGACCTGCAGTATTTACGCCGTAGGTACTAAGGATTTATTTTTTAAAGACGATTTTGGATTTTATTTCTATCGAGTAAACTACAAGTAATTGTTTCGAAAATCACTGGTCATTAGAGAGAATCCTCAAATATCTTGAAAAAAAAAAAAAGAAGAGGGCGAGCTCTTAGTGGCTGAAAGAAAGATCTGGAGGAAGATGCTAGGGCCGATTCAAGAGGAAGATGGCAAGTGGAGGAGGAGAAAGAACCGGGAGCTGGAAGACCTGGTGTCTGAGCCCAATGTAATTGGAGAAGCCAAGGCGGCGAGACTGCGCTGGCTCGGCCACCTAGAGAGGATGGGAGAGGACAGGGCAGTGAAGAGAGCGTTTATGGGGCGACCGAGCGGAAAACTTCCGGTGGGTCGCCCTAGATACCGCTGGTTGGACGAAGTGCAGAAGGACGTAACCGCCCTCGGCGCAGCCAATTGGCGCGAGGTGGTGGAAAATAGGGAAGAGTGGCGCTCTCTGGTGTCGGAGGCCAAAATCCTCTTTGGGTCGTTGAGCCAGTGTAGTAAATAAGTAAGTAAGAGCCACGTTTGCACGGTACCTAGGTCCTACTAGGTAGTGGTGACTGCCTCCTACACATCATCGACGTAAACTAAAAAAAAAATCAAAATCATACATATAATGGTATCAAAAGTACAGAATGATGATAGTGGTTGGCACCTCTATTTAAGTATGAAATACCTGTTTTAAGAGGCACCTTTCCTCCATGAGAGGTTATTACAATTGTACCAATTAACTAGGTAATTAATAACATTACAATTACTATGTAGGTACTTGAAATAGCAAGCTCAAATAGAAAATATAAAATTTGGAGGCCAATTCACCCAGTTGGCATGCGCTTCTATTCCTCCCGTTTATTGTGGTTGTCTTGGAATAGCCTGCTTCTCTGGATAGACAGCGATACTTACTGGCATTAAATCACTTGTTTGCTCTCTTCCTCCATTAAATTTGTACATTTCGACTCTGTCAAATTCACTCCCAAATATTTATAGTACGTATTTTTTTTTGTCAGCTGCCGTCTCTCCGCTACTTGAACTTGTGGGCGACCCAATTCGGAGACAGCGGGGTGCAGCTGATCGCAGAACACCTGACGCGACTGCAAGTGCTGAACCTTTGCGAGACGCCCGTTTCAGACAAGGGGATCGAGGCACTCTCTGGTAAGTGCTCATAGATATAGCTGAAACACGTTACGTGACTATTTATTTATGAACTTGTTTTGTAACGAATCAGACTTTTTCAAGACTAAGTCTTAAAAAATTTAATGGGATTATCTTAAGAGGGTTTATACCTGCTGAGCTGGCAACGTTGCATTTTTGTTAGTTTTTCTCGATTATTCCATAAAAATTGAATGAAAATTAAAAATGTTTTGTATACAAATTGTTCTAATATATAAGTTAACGTGTCTACTGCAATAATAGTTCGTGATAAGACTTTTATTTTCTTTAAAAACCGTTAGGTAATAATTTGTTCGTTTTTAAAGAAAATAAAAGTCTATCACGAATTATTATTGCAGTAGACACATTAACTTATATATTAGAACAATTTATACAAATTTTAAAAAGGAACAAATTATTACCTAACGGTTTTTAAAGAAAATAAAAGTCTTATCACGAATTATTATTGCAGTAGACACATTAACTTATATATTAGAACAATTTGTATACAAAACATTTTTAATTTTCATTCAATTTTTATGGAATAATTGAGAAAAACTAACAAAAATGCAACGTTGCCAGCTCAGCAGGTATAAACCCTCTTAATTATAATTTCATTTCAATAAAATGAGACATACTTTAGTACGTTCTATTTTTGATAAAAACGCAGAAGGAAATCAAAATTTTCCTAAAAGAGTAAGATCGAGAAATCAAAAATCCGAAATAAGATATAACTTAACGCATTCTTTACTTGAAACTCTACAAATGCTTTACAATTATCCGTTTACCTAACCAGGGCTCTCCAGTTTGCGCCGCCTGAATCTGAACAGCACCAAGTTGTCTGCAGAAGCCTTCGAGATCTTGCGAGAGAGGCTGCCTCACCTCCAGGAGTATGACATCCGCTACACAGAGGCGTGGTGACAGCGGTCCCCCAGCCAACTGCCTTAAATATCAGCAGTTACCAAGTGTACAATGAACCGAAATTATTCCTACCGAATGGATATTCACCAGTGAGCTCTAAGCGGTTGCAGCATAAACGATAATGCGCTCGGGTCTCTGATGTTTATCCAGCGAGATACCTACATAAAACGTGAAGGTTTTCACAAGAATCGACTGGTTTCATTCCATTTTGTGTCTCGCAATTGCACAACTCTTCAGAATCTTTGGAATGTAGTAAATTAAATAGCTTCACTTGCGATCTCAAAACACCACCACTATTTTATTCTCCAGTAGATATAATTAATTACTTGAGGGTATGTTTGATCGTAATGAAGTGTTGTAATTGAAAATGTGTCTGTTCCCATCCCTGAATTAAAATTAGGCACACAAAATATTCGAATTTAATAATGATTAATGTGTCAGTAATTTAATTATAATAAACCAAATTCGTTTAGATTATACCTAATATGATCTACTTATTTCATTATCTTATTGGTAGATCGGATATGACTGTATATGTAGAATTTGAGTTATTTGAAAGGATGTCACCAGTAAGACTGTTTACACCAATTAGTTTTAGTTCCTAGGTATGTCTATGTGTAGGTTCATGTTTAGGTACAAAAGCATCGTCGGCGTGTTTTTTAAACTTGAGTTTTCGTTAACACATACTTCAAATTTAGTATACTTACTAATTCTCCAATATTTTAATATAATAATTAGAACACGAAAGTTAATATTTTCATGATCAGGACGTTTTGTCAACACACCCATGTGTCCATGTACAACAATGTCCTCCTAGGTTTTACTTTAAAAATTAATCTGATTGAAACTTGACTTTTAAACGCTATCGATAGTTTCGGTGACGAATATTGGTAAAGTACTTACCTACCCATTAGACGAGTTAAGTAAATTATTCCTTACCAATTATAAATCATCATGTAGGTAATTCCTGTAAGATAATTTAAAGTAAAGGTCAATTCGATGTTTCAAAAATAAAACTGATAGTCCGAAGATAAATATTTCTCAAGGTTACGATGCAAACACGAAGCATTTATCTTTTTGATACAGTTAGCATACAATATATACTACATATATACAAAGATACGCACTGGACCCACGCATTATAGTATTATTTAGGTAATTGTAGTAGTCTATTTTAGATATCAAACTGGGGGCTCAAATGCCCAAAAATATCTGAACTGCATAATTAATTTTGGCACTTTTTCGACTCCTATGAGCTGGCTGGCTGCTCATTTCATTTATAGTTTTAACTTTGAACAAATGTACGGCTAGATATGCCACAGATTGAATTAATTATATTTGTTTTGAAATAAGTTATTGGTCTTGAAACTATTTTAAAGGTGTTCAGTAAGATTTAATGTAAGTAGAGCCTGTCTAATTTAAAATGACGCGCCCCACCACCGCATTTACGCACAGGATTTGAAAGTAGAAAATGGCCCTAAATACAGCTTCAATAGGTTCAAAATCCTGTGCGTTAATGCGGTGGTGGGGCGCGTCATTTTAAATTAGACATGCTCTACTTACCTAACTTGTTTACCTATGTGCTGGTTTTATGGCCACGCGATTTTTTTAGCAAAGAGGTTATTTTTCCAAAATTTGGTAGTTTGCAGATAAAAGGCAAGAGTTCGATTTGTGTAGATTTCTAAAGCTTTTTTCAGTATACTTACCAATCCGCTGACTATATTTAACTGGAATATCAAATATCACAAAAAAACTGGAACCTAAAATACTTAGTTGATGTCAGTAAACACACTTTAAAATAGTTTAATGTCATTGTTTTAATGTATGAAAGTTGCGAAAACATTAGAATTAAGTTATTTATTTTCAAAGCTGCCTACGATGTATGGAATGGTCTAACATTAAGAAGTTGATTTTGATTAGAAAACAAATACTTGGCCTGTTACTGTCAAATACTTTCAATGAAAATAAATTAACTAACGTGGTGGTTTATGTGAATGTTTAAATAATGTAGGTACTAAATAAGAGGGTGTGCTCGATGTTTTTCAATACCAAAAAATATGAAACAATATTTGAAAAAATAGAAAATTTTACGGAAAAGACGGTAGCGGTATTATTTTCTACAGTTATCCAAAACCGGAACTAGGGCTAAACGGTGGTGTCTTTGGAAACAAACAAAGCGTATAGGGATCGTAACAGTTGGAGTCGCCATTAAATTTTATTGTATGCCTGTAATAACAATGGACGTGTCCAGACATACCTAGGTGGAAAACAGGGCGAGGAGGGGGCACAGAAAATATACCTACTTACCTAGGAATGATCTCAATCGATATTAGGCAACTGCTAGGACCGACTCTTGCGGGACGAATGTGACCAAAAACGTCTGGATACGGTCATTGTGTCGACCATCTCGTGTTGTTGATAGATAGGTTAGATATATAGTTAGATAGATTGGTATTTACTACAATAAAAATACGCTTCAACTGTTACTCTAAGATTATGTAAGACTTGTTGGCTGTGAGAATATAACCAACACGACACATTTTTGAATGTTGGTGTGCTCTCGTGAGGTAACTGTTTCTTATTTGTTATAGCACAATTCTTATAAACTTAGATACTGAATTAGTAAGTTAATTTAATTAAATTAAAACTCAACTGATTTGTTTATTTTTATGATCAAGCGATGAAATTGTATCTGCTAATGCATGAAACTAAATATATTGCTACACGTTTAAACGGAAACTTGGAACACTTCCCATCGATGTATAAGTAAGTATACATAATCAATCATACTAGACATTCTTGTATACTTATATCTATTTAGAAATTGTCGATAATCTTTTAAACAGTACGAGCTAGAATACTTGGCCTGAATAAGGTTCCCTTGAAATTACATAAAAACGGTACAATTAATAATGTTTTTAAACAAAATCGGAAACTTCCAGGATGAGACCTTTACTTCCCATATACCATACCTACTTGACTACCTGTCTTTGTACCGAAAATATTAACATTTTAAACTTGCATTAGTTTTAAATTTATTCTAAATGGCATTCTCCGGAAAGAAATAAGTTGTAGTATTAATGGGAAGAATCTTTGATCAATTATAACTGAAGATACACATTGCCGAACAAAATCCCCTTCAAAGAATGTCCGAACTTTTTTATTTGTTTGCATAACAATTAAAATCATCACCTACACAGAAATTTGAACCTAGTCTTTACTTCATTACAGTCGAATTTCGGTTGACACTTGACAGCTAAACTTGACAATTTCACGCAACGTACTGAGAAAAAAGAAGGCCACTTTTATCAAAGTAGCGCTCATTTGGCTCGGACATTTTCGGGCGCGCGACTGTGGATCTACAGTTATAATTGATCAAAGGGAAGAATAAGTCACTTCGTTTAATAACCTGGGATATTAGTAGGTATACATGATTTGGACGAGCATGACTATCGTTAATTTAATTCTGAATGTCAATCAGATTGAGGTTGCAGACAATAAGTCATGTTGCTTTGCAACTCGTAACAACGGATTTGATAGTATTTTGACTATTAAATCCGATTGACCGTATCAATCTCGGGAGGTAGCGAACGTCAGTCGCTGGATGTCGGCTCGTATAATGCTGAGCGAATCGTTCGCGGTCTGAAAAATATAGAGTAACCCACCCATATACCTAGATTCATATCAAAAAATAGCATAAAGCCGTCCAACTGCGCCGACATCTCCCAATAAACCTACAATTATTATCCGCAGTCTATTTGATATCTTCATCAGAATTTATTTTCTACCACCCATAAGGGACCATCTATTTGATATTTTTATGGGCGATCTCTGGTTTATTTGTTTTCATTAGCGTGTGTTTTACCCTATTGTCCTTTTCATGTACCTACATCAAATTATCAATTATAAGGGTATATAATTTAATGTCGACCTTCTTATGTACCAATAAATAATTAAAACGCAAACAGTTATAAGTATTACATACATTGAAATTAGTGTCACGAAGAGGTATAAGACTTGATTTGTCCACTGTGTGCGAAGTGTGCGGTTTTTTAATAAAAGAAATTTCAAAATGGTATATCTTTTGATTATATGTATCCCTGTACCTATATCCTTTTTTAGATACCTACCTACGTTACATTTTATTGAACCAATAGTGTTTAGTGATTCTTGAATATCATAATTACAAGAATTAGATAGAATACCCTTATACGCAAAACATCTCCACCTGAGCAATATATAACTAGCCATGCAAAAGAATAAAATAAAACTAATTACGCAAATCAACAGTTCGACTCTGGCTAATGAAAGCTGATCCTAAGATTTATTTCAAAGTTTTAAATGGCAACAATTTAGGTGAGTAAGTATGGGGATGGTATGCGCATTTTTCTCATTCAAATATTTTATTTATCATTCAAATTTAAATACTAGTAGATACGTAATTATATCGGATATTTGAAATTTACCATGAGCTTTACGTGAAGGAAAACATCGTGAGGAAACCTGTATACCTACATCTGAGAAGAAAGTCAATGGTATGTTAAGTTCCCAATTCACACTGGGCCCGCGTGGGAACTACGACCCAAGCCCTCTCATTCTGAGAGGAGGCTTGTGCCCTTCAGTGGTAGGCTAGGATGATGATGATGATGATGGTGATGTAAAATCATTTTTGTTCACAAGTATCGTAATCGTTTTTCGCACTATACACGGTGTTGCAACACGCCGATTTTTTAAAGCTCTATTTTCTAGTATCTGCTTTCACTGGCCAGTCTATCCAAAAGTACATAAAACATAAATAATACATAAAACATAATAGTACATAAATAATTAGCATAGGATCGAGACCCAGTAGTTGTAATTGTTTTACGCTTTCAAAACTGTAGCAGGTTACTTGGGTAACGATTTAGTTCTTATTGTATGCCGCTACTTCTGGTTGTGGTAGGTATAGTTATAGTTGTACTCGTAGGACCACTTTTGTTCTCACTTAGGTTTATTATATATTATATTGTTTCTTCATATATTTATGGTTACTAGCTCATGTCGTAAGCGTTGTTTTGTAGTAATTTGTCTTTTGCGACATGCGTATGTTTATGTTTAATGCATGCTGTGTTTGCCTGTAATTGGGTGAATACTCTTCCATTTGTTATTAATATGTTGTAGTGCAAGTTTTATAGTATTTTACCTGTTGTTTAATAAAAACAATATAACACATATCAATAGAATGCAAGTGTCGGTCAGCGGCTGCTGCTTAGTACATGCGTATTAAAATTTACGGTAAGTAGTTTCAGATTGATTTGAACTGAATTTGATCAGGTATAGATAATTTTGACTGGTTTCTAGCGGGCAAAACTAAAAATTACGAAATTAATAGGTACTAATGAATATATTTCAATAATTTTAATACCATTACATGTATGAATTTATGTTACATTACATTATAATATAGCTATTTTATACACGTTCAATCAATTATAAATTTCGTTTTCGATTTGTTTTTTCTTTTTAAGAGACTATGTACAAATATAAAAACAATGTCCCAACATAACACGGAAACAAAAGGTAAATAAAAAGATACTTATCTTACACCACAATTAAAATTTACGCTAATTAGTAACTAGGCATCCCCATTCCAAAACGGGTGATTCTTAAGCAATAACCGTATCTAGTATTGATATTTTCCAAACGACCTCTGCGTTGAATAGACTCTGCTTAATAAGGTTTTGGGTTTGTATAATTAATACAGTACAATCTCATCTGTTCCGTAAATGAAAACGAGAATGCACATTTTTAAACAGAAACTTCGATAGCTATCTACGCAGTGCTTGATGCAAGTGAAAGCACCTATTTCCATGGACAAGACCTCTGCAAGCGACCGAAATTCAATACCACTTTGTGTGCATTAGAGAAAAATGGTACTTCGCTCGTATTGTGTAGCGCCTACTCCGTACGCTTGTAGAAATATTGTCTAGGAGCTATGGAAAAAACACCATGACACTAAAAGCTGCGTTTTGTGAACTTAAGAAGTCAAATTGAAACTTTAGTTTTGAAAACTCCAAGCCACATTTGTATCAGAATAACATTATCAGTATTATTACTTAAAAGAAAATATAATTAAGTAAGACCAAAACATAATTAAACTAAATATGTATTTAATCGAAGCACTACACGCGTCATAAGCGAGATAACAAAACTAATGATTTCAGATTGTGTGGGTGGACACAAAACGTAATAACTTTGAAATAATTAGCGCATGCTACTTGCCAGATTTGATAGTAAAGTAGTGATTAAATTAGAATAATGCAAGGCAAGCGTTCTTATTTCTAAAACCATAATTTTACACTACTAAAGCATAAGAGAACATAGTAATTCATATAGACATTCACAGAATATTTTATATTGACAGATAAAAAAAAGATATAACTCTAAAAGGACTATTAAAACATCATAATACATCAACAGGAATACTCAAATCAATAGACCTCAATAAAATGTGTACAAGTTTTCAGATAATAGAATCAAAACTAAGCGCATGTTGAACAACATTTTAACCCTTTCAACGCCACGCCTCGACAAAACGTAAACCTGCTTTGAACCTTATGTCATCGTGTCAAGATCACTTTGACACTGTACTTTGTGACACCTATATGTGTCGTTGGCGTTGAAAAGGTTAAGCTCGTATTTTCCTACTGGAAGCGTGACGGGCAACTTATAATTATAATACAAATTTCTACTAAGAGCGATCAAATGGTTTAAATTAATGCTACACGTAGATTGTGCTATTAGTAGTCATTTTATCAGTAATCGAAAGAAATTATAATTTCTATGCGCAATAATAAATACCAGGGAGCTATTATCAATGTACTTGTCTATCCCTAAAAAAACATCTCTTTCACTTTTCCATATTCAAAATGATCACTGCATTATGAGCCCAAATAGATCCAATTTTTTTTTAATCCTGGCTAAATAATGATAAGCCATGACACTTCGTTTGTTACAGCCATGAATGTAATACAATCTGCACAAATTGAGAACAGACAGCAAATATCCCAGTTTCTTTGAGTTTAAGAAACATACACCCTAGCCGATTAATATTTGTTATTTAGTAAATGCTGCGAACACCGCCCACATGATTTCGCAAGCTTCCGGCCGCATGGCTTCGGCTTCAAAGTCTAAGTCCAGGAGGGCTCGCACGCGCCTCGTAGCCAGTTCGTAGTCCTCGTCAGAGAGTGGCGCGAAGGCGTTTTCGAGGACATCAGCAGAGTGAGCCAACATCAGCAGCGCCAGCGATCGCTTGTCTGCGTGAGCCACGTCTGTGATCGAGCGCCGGAGGGCAGCTTCCTGTACCTGGAATGAAACAGCTCACTGTCAGACCAAACTACAGAAGAAACAGCATACATCTGCGGTTATAGTAAAAACGTTATGAAATTCATTACTAATATTTCTGTGCATGATGTGTTTTATTATTTCACGTTTCGCTACTACACCAACACTAAGGGCCGGCGCTCACTGACGGCATGGCACGGCATGGCATTTTATTACTATCAAGTTATTTTGCATCTTATTTCAATGAGTTTAGAATTCATGTTACTTTATTGGTTATGCGTTGCGTCATCCCTCGGCACGTCGCGGCATCGTGGTATCGAAATAAAGTATCATGAATTCTAAACTCATTGAAATAAGATTCAAAATAACTTGATATTAATAAAATGCCATGCCGTACCATGCCGTCAGTGAGCGCCGGCCCTAAGGCTTGATTTCCTCCTACGCTGACATCGGTCGCTGACGTCGGTCGCTGACGTCGGTCGCGCGTACGAATAAACACAATACTCTATGGTCCACCGCACAGCAACGCTGACGTCCGCGGCAGATTTATTGCTACGCGCCGCTGATGGTGCGCGTCGGTCTCGCTCGTCCGCGCCGCGCGCGTCTTTGCGCTGACGGCGCTGACGCCCTATACACATACACCACTATCGCGCGCTCAGTGCGAAGCTGACCGCTGACGTCGGTCGCGCGTACGAATAAACACAATATTCTATGGGGCACCGCACAGCGACGCTGATGGCCGCGCGTTTGTCATACGCGACCGACGGTGCGCTCGACCGACGCCAGCGACCGACGTCAGCGTAGGAGGAAATCAAGCTTAAGTCTCGCCTCGCTGTTTTGATCTTTTATTCCAATGTACTGAGTAAACATACTATTTTACGTACTGTACACACCATTAACTGTCAATATTACATAAATCATACTCCTACGAAACAATGAAATATAAAACGACAAACCCATGGGCGAAATTTGGGGGCACGGTAGTGCCCCCGCCAAATCGAGCAATAAATATTTTCATCAACAACCAGACAACAGAAAGCCACCTGCTGCTTAAAAGTTCATGTTAACTCGTTTCCAGGCATAGTGCAAATAGTGACTACATTAATCTACACAATGATTCGACCTTTCTCCCTTCACAACATGGTAGAAAATCAATTGAATTAATTTAAATATATGCTTTGATTTTAAATTAATGTGAATAGGTAAAGAATATAACACAATGATTAATTTCGTAGTAGCATAATATCTATTCGGACAGTTCCTGAAAAAGGGTTAATGATGGTTTTTTTTCAAACAAAAAAACATGGGTGCATTGTCTGTTAAAGGCATGTATTTAAATACAAATAACTTGCTTTCCTTTAGCCACTATACTCAGAAAAAACACAGGTACATAACATATAAACAAATTCTGTGCACAAGATCGCGGGCCAAAACTAGTTATGTATTATGCAGCCATTTTGTAAACAAACAGGTTTACTCAAGTATCTCAGGAGGTGAAAACAATATAACTGTTATGAAATTTAACCTAAATATGGCAAAACAATGCAATTAGTTATGACAGCAATAGTTTGCCTGTGATGCATCCTGTTGCATGCCAAACATTAGGTTTGGTATCCAACACAATTATGTTATAATGTATGAAATGCTACCACAATAAGTAATCCTTGTGTACTGAATACCTACAAAATTAAACATTGTATTTTGCCCTCCACTTTAGGATTAAATACCTAACCAACCGCCAAAGAAGTTTTGAACTCTAAAATATTAGTTGTTGCGAAAGATTCATTTATCATTATTCCATGGGAACTATGCTATTTTCCGGGATAAAAACCATCATGTATCCATCCCAGGGTCTTAAAGTATCTCCATACCAAAATTTCATCTAAATCCAGTTCCACAGTTTAAACATCAAGAGATTACAGACAGACATACTTTCACATTTATAACATTAAGCAAGGATATACTTGAATATTAAACATATCAGTAAAAAACAAATCAAAATTATATATTTCAAAAAATCCACAATGGATGTAAATGTGATATCACATAAGGTTAAAAAAAGTACTTTGGTGTAGGTTTAGAAAAAATATCTCATGTAGAGCCCTCTAGAGAGTTAATGTCATGCTATCAACTTAGATAGGTCTAAAAACCATCACCTATGAATCACCAACATTATAGGGAAAACCGTATCTAAATTGGTCAAATCGGTTCAGCAGTTGTTATGCGCACTAACAAACAACCTCTCACTCTAAACGCATTTGCTCCGCTACATTCATACTGTGATTAAAAATAACTAATCATTAATTTTGCAGGTGTGATTAGAGTATGACCCGGAATGAACTAAATAAAGCACAACCTGATAATTCAACCCTTATAGCAATTACATGAGGGTCTAAATATCAGGCTGTTATTAGCCGGATCTCCACTGAGCGAACTGCCTCGCAAATCAGCTATTTTCGGCGCGATTTTGAACCTTGTGTTAAACAAAATTATGCCTCTTGTGCTAGCCTCGCGAGGCAGCTCGCTCAGTGGGGACCCTGATATTGTCATTCATTCCGGGCCGAAAATTACAGGTCATACTTTAGCTGCACCCAATTATACTTTTACTATTTTACTGTAACAAAATTCAAAATTGACAAGCATCACGAGTAAATAATATAAAAATAAATCGCTAGTTAGTTATAATATATAACTACAATTGCAAATGTGTGAAACAGTAACATACCAATGTTCCAGTTTGATAAGAAAGAAGTATATTGACTTACTACTGTACATAATTTGGTACTTAATATCCTTAGCTCCACTCAACTCTTATATTATCAAATCAATTTTTTACCCCGCAATAGTTTAGCGCAATTTGAAAAAGACTTATTACATTTCTACATACCTTTTTAACTAAGCGGCACTTGACCACATTGTCGGTCAGCGGATGAGTAGTCATGTCAAAGAGCAGGAAATTTTGTTTTTCAGTTGTTAAAACTCCCTTCTCAACTAAATTCTTAGCAAGCCTTTCACGGACATTCTTCAACTGATATTTAAGTTTCATTGGATTCCATGTTTCACCTAAAACAAAACAAAGATTGTTGGAATTAAAATCAGATTAAAACAATTCACAGTAAATTTGTTGTAAGAATTTATGAAATCTTATATTGTTAGTAGTTTAATTGAATATGTACCACTAAGATATTCTATCCAACTCTGCACAGATTCTGGAGGCTCAGTTTCCTTCATATGTTTCAAAGCTTCATCCAGCAGGACATCACCTGTAGGAGTATCTGGAACAGATTTAAGATAGTTTTGTTAAGTATGTTTTATCAGATAATAGGAGGTTGGAGTAAACAGTGATTGGTTTTACATTTCAATATACGGGAAAAATAATCATAAAGTTGAGGGATTCTTTTGAGGCTGTGAATTTAGTCTATGTTAATAACTCAGCATCAATCAGCATGATTAATTTCTATTTACAGACAATTTTGAGGTGTAAACCAACACACAAAATCTGGCCGTTTTCAAGTCAAGAATGAATGAGCATTTACTAGGCAAGCATGCTCCATCGTAGACCTTATCTTCACTTTACATCAGGTGCAATTGTGGCCAAACTCAAGCCTGTGTATAAAAAAGGGCTCTTAAGCTGGAATTTTTTAAAATGGATAAACTGAAAACCTACATTAACCCACTGTCTCCCACTGATGCAGATTTGCATTGGATTTTAATTTATTTTCAATTGTCTTTTTTTTCAGTAAGCTGCCACTTAATTTAATTGATGTGCTAGCTAATAAACTGCAAAGTTATAATAAACACTACTAGAAGCAACAGTCCATTATAACATAACGGGATTCTTATTGACAATATATGTATGTATGTATTAACAAAACATGGACAATAGTTGGTCTGAAATAAATGCATTTTATTTTTTATTTATTTTATTATTTTATAAAAGATGCAGCATTGCACATCTAATAAGTTCTAAGATAATAAGTTTTATAATTATTAAGTACTATAGACAATATTTACCTCAATATTTCAGCCACATTACTGTGGCCATTGTCATGGGTTGACTGCCACTGCAATGTGGCTGAAACATTGATGTAAATATTGTTTGCTCAATAAGTTCTGTTATTAGTAATAATTATGAGTGAAAACCATGAAAGTTTAAAACATAATAGGTAAGTTTTATTTTTGTATGGTAAAGTACCCAAACAATTTTCCAATAAGATTTTTGTTTCTTGAATAGCCAAAAACTGTTCTCCTAACAGAGTATCAACTAATAACAGTACATAAATTGTGGTTATGTGCCAATAAAACGATTGGTTTCAGTAATGGCAATTAAACTTGAATGCTCATAAAAGCCAAATTTCCCATACTAAATTTACAAATAGGACATGTTTTAGGTAACTACTAGAGGCTTATCGTGTTAATTTCCGTTTTAGTAGATAATAGCATTCTTATTTAAATTGAAACATAAAGCACACTAGATTTAATACATATGATAGCAAAGTTAAAAATAAAATTGTATTCAGTTGTATTACAATATTGTATGTTATTATTATCTGCATATTCTCCGTAGCGAAATGAGAACACCCTAGTAAACAAAAGTGAGAGATCATTATAATACCTGATTTTACGATGACTTTTCTAGATAAAAGCCCCTTTCTCCTCATGCCAGCCCTCTCTAGTTCTACACGGCCTCTCAAGCCCAGTTCAATTAGAATACATCCTCTTAGTCCGCTGGATATGCAGTCATTCCAAAATGATGTGTAACCCTGAAACATTCGTAACAAACATGCACAATACGCAAGGACACCCCGATGTTAACAGGATTCAAATATACACTCAAACACAAATTACCTCTTTGTCCTTTAATCCTAAAAGTAATACTTCTTCCATTAACGTCAGTCGTGTTTCTTTTGAATCACCGTCATCATAACTTTTATCATTTTTCTTATCATCGATGTCGTGGTTTTCTTTCAAATTACCATCAGAATTACTGTCTTTCACAACGTTTCTACGTTGCACCAAGCCGTCAGTTCTATTCATTTTACATTAAAACAAAAACAGGTCCCTAAAGATTAAAATTACTTCTCACTTGAAAATATTTAAGATGCGGATGCCTATTTTCTGAAAGTCGTAAACGAATTGTTGACGTTTGCTTGCTACGCGAACGTCGCGAGTGTCGAGAAAATATGGCCGACAAAGCGTTTCGTTCAATCACATAAGAATGAAGTAATGAAAAATTCGTAAATATCTAAATGTACAAAAACACTATTTCAACTAATTTAAATTTGATTGTTTACTTATAAAATCTTTTCTTTTTTTACTTATTTCCTATTATATATGAAGTCTGGCCTTATACTACGAAGTGCAAAATTCGAACTTCGTATCGTGCCATTTCTCTCACGCTAATAATATTTAATACAAGAGCGAGCAAGACGATGCGATACGAACTTCGATTTTCGGAGTAGCCCCCCTGTGCTTATTTCGTTTTTAGTTTCGTTTTCTCTCGGCTGTTCTGTGTGACTATGCCTTTATTCTTGGATATGTTTAAGGCCACCACAAACCGAAGCGCGGGAAGTGGGGTGCCGATGGACCGGGCCCAGCCAGCGTGCTGTATAACACTGAATCATATACGCTGACACATACCCACCGCCGATAGGCCGCGCGTGCAAAACGCGCCGCGCCGCAAGTATATCAGCGTACATGAATGAATGATTCAGTGTTACACAGCGCGCTGGGCCCGCTCCGTCGGCGACGAGCGCACGTCCCGAGCTGCGGTCTGTGGTAGCCTTGAATGAATATCTGAATAATATGAGTATGCGCGCACGAGCAACTTAGTCGCGAGGCAATTTATTTGTGTTATGTGTATTTGTATCCCAGGAGTCGCGGCGCTACGTGTGCGCACTTCCATACTAACCCATAGACTTGATGTGAGAGACAAATAGTCGCGGAGACAAAAGTTGCTCGTGCGCGTATACCCTTATTGCTCCGATATGTACGACCTAATAAATAATGTACGTCCTTATAACCTTATAATTTGTTTCCAATAATAAACTAGCGTAATTTGTAGATAGTACACAGTACACTAATTATCAGGGCGTGCATTTTTAGGTCATACATTAAAACGACCACACCCGTGAATTTGAAAAAAAAGCGTAGTTATAGTATTTAATATTGGTTACAGTAGCATCTAAATAACAGTTTGATCTGCCCTTTTAACATACTGTTTGCTTTTAACTTAGCTTAGTAACAGTCGAGTTAGAAGTAATGATATTTCACCTTGTCGGCGCATTTTGTAAGCGCCAGAACCCCTGGACCAATGGATAGATTTGATGTTTATAAAATACCAAAATATACTAGGTACCTTTTTGCTGTTAACTTTTTGCTGGATTTGATAATTAACTTCAAATAATTTGTACCTCGATTGACAGCGAAAAAACGAGTTAAGAAAGTGGCCAGACATTCTGACGTCAGGAATTCAGGATGTCTGAACCATTTTTATTTTACATACCTACCTACTTCGAAACAACATAACTAATTTATTTCTTTCTAATTATTCACTACCTTTTTAGTACCACAAGATATATAATTATTTAATTTTTTTTTGTAGTAGGTAAAAATTTTTTTTTGTAATGGATATTTCATTTGTCTAAGTACCTATAGCATACTATGTTTTTAGCATTTATGTAAGTATATATTTTTACATTGTGGATTAAAAATCATTCTTTATATTGTAGAGAATCGTTTTCATAACAAGAAATTGTAGGTAAGTAAGTACACCCAGCAACAAAAAACACCCAAAGTACCAAAAATATGCATCCACGACTCTATTACCAGGGCATAAAGGCGTGTATACATATTTTTGGTACTTTAAGTGCATTCTATTTTTGTTGCTGACTGTACATGGTGTTATATAAATATTAGTTATCCATTATTAAAATAAATGTTTCATGGGTAACGTTTCTCTGGTAGATATGCCAAAAAAAAAAAAAATTATATATTAGGGTACTAATAAGGTAACTAGTAAATACAAAGAAAAAAATTAGTTGTGTGTGTTGTCTCAAAGTAAGTATGTAAATAAAATGGTCCAGACATTCTGACTTCAGAATGTCTGGCCACTTTCTTTACTCGTTTTTTCGCTATTCATCAAGCTAGGTACAGTCACCAACAAAAATATGAATACACCCGAAGTACCAAAAATATGTATCCACGACTCTATTACCAGGGTATAAAGGCGTGTATACATATTTTTGGTACTTTAAGTGTATTCATATTTTTGTTGCTGACTGTACTATTTTGAAGTTAGGTATCAAATAGTAGCAAACATGTAGAGCTTGTCTAGTTTGAAATGACGCGCCCCACCACCGCGTTTGCGCACGAGATTTGGAGCTATAATAGAGTCTATTGTAGCTTGAATTGAGTTTCGAATCCTGTGCGTGAGTGCGGTGGTGGGGCGCGTCATTTTAAACTAGACAAGCTATATAGTATATTATTATTTTCAAATATTTTGGTATTTTCTAAACATCAAATCTATCCATTGGTCCAGGGGTTTTCTGTTCTGTCGCTTACGCGCATTCTTCTTGGCAAGGATGGTCCTTCCAAAAGCGCTGATAGTTTAAAAAAAGTGTCATGTAAAAGAGTCCTTTGCGGCCTACTTGCAGAATAAACGTTAAGATTTTTTTTGATCATCCCTCTATTTGATTATTTAACCTCTTCAATTTTGCATACTCTACCTATGCAAAATGGCGTCTATTAGGTTTCCGACTCTACATTTTGGCGGCTAAAAACAAACGTCGGCCGTGTACAGTCAAGGGCAAAAATATGTATACACTTTAGTACCTTGTCACTTTAACCACTGTGACAGTTCATATATGGCAGTTCAAATATGACGAAAATAGACAAGGTACTAAAGTGTATACATATTTTTGCCCTTGACTGTACCTCGCAAACGCAAACATAGGTAAACTATACGTAAACCAAGTAATACCTACATAATATTATAGTATAGTTCTGATTGAACTCGAAGCATCTAAAATTGTGTACCTACGTACATAAGTATTAAGTATTAACGCTAACGACACATCATGTCGTGGGTTTACGTACTGTATCAGTCGATGCTAAATTAATTGTTCTTAAATTATTATTCGCGTAATTAACTACAGAATTTTATCAAGTTCATAAGCACTAAAGATAGTATACGTAAGTATTTACAATACTTTGAGAAGTATAATCGTTGGCATAGGCCTTACCGGGTGGATATTTTCTTTTTGTGTTTTAACACGTTTTATTTTTATCCGTAATAGAGCAATAAACAGGAAATATAAGTTGATACATAAGCAGGTAGATAATTATTGTGCTCAGTAAGTTTTTTGTAGAGAGTAGGTACCTCCTACCGAAACTATTTTTGTTGTAATTAGGTTTTTCCCATAGCGCAGCTTCCGTAAGGAGCTTAGGTATATACCTGGGGATAAGCTTGCTGATTGATCATTTTATTTTTTATGGACTTAAGAAGTTAATGACATTTTTACATTGCCGTAGATTCAAAGGGATCAGTAGATAGTCTTAACTATATGATAGGATAAACGTAGCATAAAGATAATTCGAGGCTTTAGTGTTTATCAGTAGACGCGGGGGTTGTCTACACAGCGCTCGTGTTCATAATCGGCGAGTAGTTACTCGTGCGGCGGTGGTTTTTCAGCACGTGTGCAACAGAGCCCGATCAAGACTATGGAGATGGAGCGGAACGGGCATGCTACAGTAAGTGTCTTCAACTTTCACTAACCATTTACGGAAGTCCCATGTAATCTAAAGACCTGAGATTACTTCCTTCTCAGTTAAGTAAATTTAATTTTGATCAGTTGTTACAAAGTATGATGAAGGATGCTTATGCTCATCACTGTTGGTGAACTTTATACCCAGAATCGTGAACGCGCGTGTTAGGGCAAAGCGCCAGTTGGCTGCCGTGCTTGCTTCGCTTCGGTCGTAGACAATCGAACGGCTTACGTCTCGAGACGACCTCAACACGGTCGTGATCGTCACACATTATCAGCTATAACAATTTTAATACCGGAACGGTCCCATGAAAAATAAGTGATAATAATAATTGTGCGATGAAAAAAAACATTGATGATTAAAAAAGTGTTGTGTGTAATTTAAGTACGCGGTGTAAATATTGGAGCTATTTATAATTCGTAAATTCCTGAAGAATTGTTTATGAGGTGAGAATTCTTTCGCACTTTGTTCACCTTGTGGCTCATCGTCGGGTGCAAATCACCTTTACGTTAGTGGGTCAGTTCTATGCCTATTATCGATCCAATTAAGTATTAGTAAACCTTGGTATTCACAGCACTAAACCAGAAATGTGTCTTAACAACACGTATATTTGCTAAAATTAATTCGATTCATAAACCATTTACCAAGTGAAATTTAAAACGGAGCTCAAGAAGTATTAAATACTATATACTCTTTAAAGGTAAAATGTTAATTCATATGTAACATTGATTTTCCTCATACGATATAAATACCAGAATAAAATAGAGTAAAGAGTCTGTTGACGCATGTGGCACGCGCTGCACGCACAATTCACGCCAAAACGAAACGATAGACCCGTTAACTGGCCGGTATGCTTAGTATAAGTTTTTACTTCACGAAATACTTCTCGATCGCGTTTTCGTAAAAAAATCAATTACTAGGGAAACATGGACAGCACCTCCGCGCGCACGCGTTCACGTTTCCATAGAATTGAAATTTTTACGTAAACGCGATCGAGAAGTATTTTGGTGAAGTAAAACTTATACTAAGCATACGGGTTATGTTACGAAAATCAAGATCTCAACTCCTCAAAGTCATTGAACGCTTTAATTAATGTAGCGATAACTTTTAAATAAAATCTTTTAGTGAAAAACGAGTACCTACGTCGCGTTTCTAAACTTTGCTTACCTACCTACATACATAATATGCTTGCACATACATAGATATATACACAATATTAACTAGGTAGTAGTACCTACTCGGAAATATTGTACCTAATACAGTTGTTGTCTATATACGTACCTCTGCAGGGCACAAGCCTCCTCTCAGAATGAAAGGGCTTGGGCCATAGTCACCACAAGGGCCCAGTGCGGATTGGGAACTTCACACACACCATTGATTTGCTTCTCAGATGTGTGCAGGTTTTCTCACGATGTAAAGCTTATGGTAAATTTGAAATATAATTTCGCACATAAATTCCGAAAAACTCAGAGATGCGAGCCCGGACTCGAACCCACGACCCTCTGCTTGATAGGCAATATAGGTCAAACCACTAGGGCACCACGGCTTCCCAATTGCCATTCCTATTTACGACGCTCGAAGAACACTCATAAAATAATGAAGTTTCTTCAGTTTGCGGATAAGGTATTTTGTCCCGTGGGAATATTGGAAGTAGCCAATATGTTATTAAAGAGATTCACCTATCTGCGTGCCAAATTTCATCTAATTCCGTCCAGCCGTTTTAGCATGAAAGAGTAAACTACACGCACGCACACTATACTCACAAATTTACGTACATTTATATTTTATAAATAAAAATGAATCACCGAAATGTGTGTACGCGCATAACTTCCGATCGACTGCAACAAAATGGATAATTCTTTTTTTTGAGTTCGTACCTATTATCAGGAAAAGGATGTATGAAAAAAAATTAGCAGGGGCGCAGCCGCGAGGATCAGCCAGTTTATAATATTTTTCTCAAACATGCTATGTAATGTTTACGTTGTGTTCGTTAAAACAGGCTTCAAAATACACCGTTGCAGGCCTAGGCCGGCAATGCGATCGTCTATTGTTTCATGTCACACAGCACCATGATGTTTATAGGTCTATGGCATCATAGCATTCAGCCATTTAAAAAAAACTATAAGCAATATTTGCGTTTTGGTTCATTATGACATTCTGCCACTACGCTTATTTAAGGTAAGGTAAGATGGTGATGGTAATGGTGGTCTGCTTAGAGAAATATTTCACCATAACATCATCATCATCATCATCATCATCACCATCATCATCATCACCACCATCATCATCATCATCACCATCATCATCATCACCATCATCACCATCATCATCATCACCATCATCATCATCATCCATCACCATCATCATCATCACCACCATCATCATCATTCATCACCACCATCATCATCATCATTCATCACCATCATCATCATTCATCACCATCATCATCATCATCACCACCACCATCATCATCATCATTCATGACCATCACCATCATCATCACCACCATCATCATCATTCATCACCATCGTCATCATCATCATCATCATTCATCACCATCGTCATCATCATCATCACCATCATCATCATCATCATCACCATCATCATCAATCACCACTATCATCATCAACATCATCATCATCACCATCACCATCATGATGACGACGACGATGATGATGATGGTGATGGTGCATGTTTGAGAAAAGCACTATACAAGCCTCGGCCGGAACAGGGGTTGCTGGCCTCGTATCATGCCGGCCTCGTGTACCACTCGGCCGTCAACTCAGATACTCGGCCGGCAACCCCTTAAGTCCCGGCCTCTGCAGTAATGTACTATTACTCCACTTTTGTTGCCTATAAACCTATAACTAACAATTAAGTTATATCAGATCAAGCAAAAACCCACGAAGAATAGAATTGTTTGAAAATAAAAATATTTATTTTTAGCAGCTTTCGCTTACAACAACAAAAAGAAGAAGTTAGTTAGTTTGGTATTTTTTTTTAATTTATTCAAGAAAAAAGAAAATTAAGTATACCTACATATTAATTAGTTATAAACAGCGAGCGAAAATCGCGAACGATTTATCTGTCGCTGATTGTAACACGCTTCCAGCGCATCATCGACATCATTATGGCTAGATAGTACATACTTATATTAAGGTGTTTTTCTATGGTCTCACAAACAACACTTGCTGTTCTAAACTACCTACTTATTTGTCTAACAACATTAATTTTATTATTAATTAAACTCTAAGAAATTACAAAAAAAATGGATTAGAAATTATCACATCTGTTAGGAATACTCACCTAATTTTATTTTTACTGAAATTGTACGGTTATTAGGAAACACTGTAGTTATCATATCATAATCTTAGCTCTACGTGAGTTATAATTATAGCATTTTATCTGTATTGGGCTTTCGATAGATATAATTGACGTATTCATGCTATCACTGAGAGAACGGAACTAAAATGTTATCGTAGCGCCATTTGTCTTATTTACATATACATTTCAGTAGTAGTTTAGTTTCGTCAATAAGCCATAACACCACGAAACTTTGAACGTAAAGGCCGTTCATACCAACGTTACTAAACCTAAATTATACTAGGTATGTGCCATAGTGTGTTAGGGTTTTGTATCACCTTTGCATATGAAGTACTCTACCTTACTAGAAGTTATGTTCTGAATGCCTCATTTAGTTGGGTTTTCTTCTTTCAGTTTGGTAAGCTCAACAACAAACTCCTAAATGTGCCAATTCATTTTGATGTAATGCATCTCGGAGATGCACGTAACATACATTGTACAAGATTAGAATAGAAACAGCGGTGTGCTTTAGAGTTAGGTACAGCTGAACAGGATTTTATAGAACATTGGTAACAATTATAATTCGACCACCTTTTGTACCATGTTCTAAGAAATAAATCATCATCATCATCATCATTTCAGCCGAAAGACGTCCACTGCTGAACATAGGCCTCCCCCAAGGCTCTCCAAACAGATCGGCCCTGTGCCATCCGCATCCAATGCGTTCCCGCTACCTTCACCAGGTCGTCGCTCCATCTTGTTGGAGGCCTACCTACACTGCGTCTTCCGGTCCGCGGACGCCACTCGAGAACCTTTCGGCCCCATCGGCCGTCAGTTCTACGGGCGATGTGCCCTGCCCACTGCCACTTAAGTCTAGCGATTCTTCGAGCTATGTCCGTGACTTTAGTTCTCGCGCGGATTTCATCATTTCTAATGCGATCCCGCAGAGAAACTCCAAGCATAGCCCTCTCCATCGCCCTCTGAGCGACCTTGAGCTTCCTTATAAGACCCATCGTTAGCGGCCACGTCTCAGTGCCATAAGTCATCACTGGCAACACACACTGGTCAAAGACTTTTGACTTGAGACACTGCGGTATATCGGATGACAAGATATTGCGGAGCTTCCCGAACGCTGCCCAGCCGAGTCTAATTCGTCGATTGACCTCTTTCTCGAAGTTGCACCTACCCAATTGGATTGTATGTCCCAGATAGATATAGTCGTCAACAACTTCGAGCAAAGTATCTCCGATTACGACGGGAGTTGGTACAACATGGGCGTTCGACATGACCTTCGTCTTGTCCATGTTCAATTTAAGACCAACTCTCTCGGAGACACTTCCGAGGTCAGCGAGCATCGCACTGAGGTCCTCCAAGGTCTCAGCCATAAGCACCACGTCGTCGGCAAATCGAAGGTGAGTGAAGTATTCGCCATTTACATTGATGCCACGCCCTTCCCAGTTCAGAGTCTTAAACGCATCCTCTAGTGCAGCGGTGAACAGTTTCGGAGAGATAACATCTCCTTGTCTGACTCCCCGCTGCAATAGAATGGGAAGAAATAAATATATTATTATTATTATTATTATTCTCAAGTAGTTTTAATCTCGACATGAAGTCGGTTTTTTTTTTGGTTCATGATACGGGCACAAGCCAAGTATCATGTGACCATTGTGTGTGTAGGTTATGTTATTTGTGTAGTATCTGTGTTAGTGTGGGTGTTATGTCGAATTATTGTGTTTGTGTGATTGTCTTCTTGATTGCTGTGTAGTGGTAGAGAAGTTGGATTTAGAAATCTGCGTACTATAGAGCAAGTATCTAAAACTATTGATTTCTGTAATGGTATATAGGTGTTTTCGTGGAGGTCTAATATTTTAAGTGCTGTTTTAAGGGTTTTTGGTATAATGCCTGTTGAGGAGATAATGATTGGGATGATTTTGACGACGTCTTGATGCCACATCTGTTTTATTTCGTCTGCTAGAGGTATGTATTTTTGTATTTTTTCTGTGTGTTTATTTTTCAGGTTGTGTGTGTTAGGAACAGCGATGTCTATAAGGTAAGTGGTTTTACTAGATTTTTCGATAAGTGTGATGTCAGGTCTATTGCTGAGGATGGTACGGTCGGTTATTATGTCGCGGTCCCAGTAGAGTTTGGCTGTGTTACTTTCCAGTACATTTTTCGGCTTGTATTGGTAGTAGGGTGTGTAGGTTGTAAGAAGTTTGTGTTTAAGTGCAAGCTGTTGATGTATGTGTTTATCGACGTTGTTGTGGCGGTGGGTGTATTCTTTAAGGGCTAGGAAATTGCATCCTCCTGTCGCGTACTTAGTACGCGAAGTATAAATATTTGTACAATAGCAACATTATTCTGAAGATTCAAATTTCCGCCACGTTATAAATATCTGTGGTAAGCTGTCAATCTGTTTTACATTTTTTGCGCAGCGTTTCAAATGATTCAATGTAAAGTAAAAGTGTTATCCAAATATAAATGTGATGATGTCCGGACTCCTGAGCTGATTTCAAAGCTAAGTGGTTCTTACAAGATTATTTGCCAATTAAGTATACTAAAGGTTTTATGTCTTAAACCATAGTTTCATGTGGTAAGTATGAAATATACTTTGTGATCTGCCTCCAATACGTGCAGGAGTGGCTGGCTTGCGCGGGATTGGTGTGGCAGCCCCAATGGTACATGTTTGTTATCTGCCTCCAATACGTGCTGTTTGCACGGGATTGGTTCGGCAGCCCATGGGATGATGTTTCTGCGACATACGTGCAAGAGTTGCTTGCACGGGATGTGAGGGCAGGCCATTGGGGGGAATATGTCTTTGCGCCCCTTCATCGTCAGGTCTTGATGACTGACATGTGGGTTGATTTAACCAACAAGTGAATGACATGATTTGTGGGTATTATACCATTTGCGTCTGGACTTAATGACGGACAGTAAGTTGGTTAAGCTAACCAGTGCAAGACATGATTGGTACCACGTAATAGTCGGGTCTTAAGGACTGGCATGTGGGTTGGCTCAACCAACCACTGAAAGATATAACTTTATAATGGTATGTTGGTTTAGCCAACCGATGAAACTTGGTTATGTTATGATTCATTAATGGTGATCCATGGCAATCTTGTATGTGGCTTCAACTGCGGTTGAAGTCATAGTATTTATTTTTACCACAGGTGGTTGACGCTTAGTCTGTTTGGATATCACACTATATGAGCACCAGGCTAGCGCCTGAGTGAGATGTAAATGGCTGAAGAGCGCGGACATCACAGGAGTTATCTTAAGGTATGAGATCACAATATTACTATTGCAATTGCCATCTAAATAGATATTGATATAGATTGTTTGACATGCTCTTTATTGACCTGAACTTGGGCAAGTATATTGTGGGCAGTCGGTAATAAGCGAAGCAGATACTCAGATATGAACTCTTTACAAACAGTTTATACTATTGGTTACATTCCCACAACAACAACACACAACGCCCCCACAAATTGGTGTAGTAGCTGCGGATAAGTGCATTCGCAATTTGCTGTTGCAAATAAACTCATTAAAGAGCATCTGAAAATAATTTCTTGCAAAATGGATGGGCAATATGTAATTTTGTGACTCATAACGACATCTATGATCAACAAATGGAACTAAATGTTGTTTAATTTTATTCTTAATCTGTGCTGTGGTATTAAACCAGAAAAATACAAGCAAAAATTTGTAAATTGCATAATTTTATTTCTAGAAAGTACGAATTAAACAAATGCCTATATCGTATTGCGAAACCGGAAGTACTACGACGAAAACGAAGATGGTGGCATATCATTTCTAATAAGAATATTATTAGATGTACCTTATTTGTCGTAACTGTTAAGACTTCAAAGTGGTTAATAAGTGAAATTATTATTTTATAAGAAATTATTACGCTAATTCTAAATATCATTAGTAATTTTTACGAAATAAAATACGTCATTGACTCGTAGTTCAAAAAGTAGCCGGCGCGAGCCGCTTCCAAGATGGCCGAATTTTCTTCTAGTACTAAGGGCGTCGTTACCGAGAAAAAGTTTGTTTGGCGAAAATAAGTGGTGATAAGTTCTCAAAGTGCGTGAAAAGTGTTCATAAATAACAGGTGAGCATCATATTATGTGGATTACGTTATTCTTATTGTTAAACAGCCAGAAAAGGTAAATGCAACCATACCTACTCGACACTATTTTACCAAGTTACTTTTGGTACAAATACGATATAAAGTGGCAAAGAAATAAGTTAATAAACAACCAGTATTGATGAGTTCTTGATCGTAAATAAGACGGCTGCCGAAATTCAATGTATTTACATGAAATAACGCTGCTGCGGCGTAAGTACCGAGATGGTTTCAATGCCGGCACCGGCACATGGTGGCCAGCGGCAAAGTACCTATGCACACTTTCATACCTGTATTTACGCAATTACAGGGTTCAAACATCCTAAAAGGAAATTGTTGTAACTTATTTATAAACTAATATGTATTGGTATCTTAGGAGGCAACATTAGTTCAAAGAACTAAGCGCGCGGTATCGCGGTACGACACGTACCTACAAGCTTAAGTCGCGGTTGCGGTTTTAAAAGCAGACTTGTGTGCGATTTAATGAACAAGGTATGTAGAAAACCTAATTAAATGTAGTGAAAGTATATTAATGTTCTGAATTTGATGATAACTTTATAGTCAAAGTAATAAGATATTTCTCTACAACTACGCACTATGGTATAATCGTATCGTTTTTAAGATAAAATTTGAAATAGATGACTCAAATACTAATACAAAAACGATGAAATAACATCGCAATTTAAGTATGTAATTTAATTGGATAAAATTTTGGTTTGACTAAAGCTCGTATAAAGGATTTATTTATACATAATTATTCAGTGCAATTAATAAAAAACAATAAATGATCCGTCATATTGCTTAAAATTTAAAAGCAAAGTGAATTAAAATCATTGTTTATTTGGATAATCATAATTATAATTATTGCTCTATTTGAGGGCACGGTAGTGCTTCGTCAAGTCGAAAAATTCCATTGATTAATAAAATAAACATAGTTATGGTACCTATCATCTGGAGGCACGGCAGTGCTCTAAGCCAAGTTGAACAATTTCATTAATTTAAAAATTAATATAGAGATTTGATTTTATTTTCTAATTAATTAATTAATTAATTTGTCATGTTGTGATGTTAATAGCTTTCATATATGCTAACGCCTAGTTCAATACTATGGTACTTATGTTAAATAAGTACATTTATATCCACTATGCTTTGATATTATGAAATTGAGTTGAATACTTGAACAGATTAAACAAAATCCAAAATAGAACTCAATATATCCTGTGAATATACAATTATGAATAAATTATATGAATTATACAGGGTGTATAGAAGAGACAGTACTTAAAATAAATATTATCAAATTATACAGGGTGTATAAAGGCACAGTGCTTGAAAGTTAAATTATACTGGGTGGATAAGTACACAGTACTTGAAATTTAAATTGTACAGGGTGTTTATATAAATAAATAATGATCATATTGTGATATTTTGTTCGACTAACTTACAGATTAATACTATTCCTTGGAATCAAAATGGAAGAAATATATCTAAATAGACTGTCAACATTTGCAAACAATATTAAAGACTTGTCTGATAAGGCTCTCAGTTTGTGCTCATTCAGTTCATGGAACGACAATCAGCTGGAACAAGCTAGAATTACCGTCTCGAAATTAACATCCATAATTAATAGATTTAATACCGAACTATATCAATATTTTAACCAGTCTGTCTGTCCAAATGCCGATGAAATATCAACACTCACTTCCCTACAACTAGAAGGAGAAGAAGCATTAGCCGAACTCAATGCTCGAGTACAGGCTAATAAGGATCTTCAACCATCAACTTCGAGCTTGAACAGCTTCAGAGGCAAATTACCGGAATTACATTTACCTACATTCAAAGGAGACGTATTGGAATGGTTCCAATTTTGGGATCAGTTCAGTTCCAACATTGATCAACGAAACCTTCGTGATGTTGACAAGCTTTTATACTTAAAAGCTTCTCTTAAGGGTGAAGCAAAGACTGTGATCGACGGGTTGGAGACAACAAATGACAATTATATGATTGCTATAACCACTTTAAAGGAAAGATATGGGAAAGGAGTGCAAATAATTGATGCACATTACTCCACACTATACAAGTTGAAGAGGGCTGAAAAACCTGAAGATTGCAGGAAAACTTTAGATGAAATAGAGAGACATCTCAGAGTACTGCGGTCGCTGGGAGAAAACACAGATCACAATCATTTGCGATTTTTGATCATGGAGAAATTCCCTGAAGATATAATTTATGAGATGAAGATGAAGATGAGTACGGAGACTATTGAAGAAATGAGAAAACAACTTAATGTAATTATTTCAGCAAGAGAGGATGCGAAGAGGGCGTTTGAAACGACAAACAACGAAGTTCATTATACTGCTGAAACCTTACATACAAGGGGTGACTGCTCCAAGAGATTCTTCAATAGCTCGAAATTTAATATGAATGGAAACAAAGGACCTAAGAACCACAGGTATAAAACCTCTGCCTTTAATACCTCATCCATACCAAAAAAGCGGCAACACGAGCTCAAGGCGGAAACAACTGACAACAACTTTAACAAAAGAAAGAAGCTGACTTGTGCATTCTGTCACGAGGCTCACTATAGTGATAAATGTACAAAATTCAAGACCATGGCTGAAAGGAAATCTAAATTGATACACCGATGCTTCAATTGTTTTCAAAATGGACACAGAGCTAATCATTGCAAATGGAAAGAAAAATGCCCATATTGTAGCAAATATGGAAATCATAACAGGGCATTGTGTCCGAAGAATATCTACAATAATAATGGACCTACAAAAACATTACATGTCAGCGGAAAGAGTCCTACATTTTTACAGACTGCTGTTGTCAAGGTGATAGGACAAAATGGAAACTTTAAGAAGTGTCGTCTTCTATTAGATTCTGGAAGCCAGCGTAGCTATGTTACCCAGAAGATTGCAAGAGATTTGAATTTAAGAATTGAAGAAGAAAACCATTTAACTGTTTTTACGTTTGGATCCAAGAAACCACAAGAACTAGATAGTTCTCTGGTAAAGTTGAATATCGAAACAAAGACTAATAAGATTAAGACAATATTTGCTAACGTTGTACCTTCGATAACTCACGGAATTCCTCATCCAGAGCAAGAACTGATTGGGTGGAATGACAAGGAGAAGTACATACTTGCTGACGATGGTTCATTGTCAGACCATATCGATATATTAGTTGGAAACGATTATTACTATTCTTTCATATTCACAAATAAATTACAGATCCAGGAAAATTTATACTTAATAGACTCAGAATTAGGATGGATTCTCTCCGGCAAGACTGAAAACAAATACCGAGATGAATTGTCCGTTTTGACATATTTTCAATCATCATGTGAAAACAAACTAAATGAACCAGACCCACCTTTAGACAATGGTTACGTGAAACGCTTATGGGACCTAGAATCTATTGGGATCTATGATTCTCCTAAAACTGACCGAGATGAGGAAGCAATCAAGCACTTTAACGAAAATACAGCATTTGAAGAAAACAGATATGTTGTAAGCTGGCCTTGGAACGAATACCCACCAGATTTACAAACAAATTTTGGATTAGCCTTTGGACGTTTAGTCAGTTTACTAAAAAGAGTGGATTCCAAGACTTTGGCAGCCTACAATCAAACATTGGATGACCAGTTTAATAAGGGTATAATAGAAGTAGTTCCTTTTGAAAAGGACATCAATCACCCTATTCACTACTTACCGCATCATGGGGTCTTGGCACCAGGTAAGGCACTCCGAATAGTGTATGATGCTTCAGCTAAAACTAAGAATTCAAAAAGCTTAAATGAATGTTTATATTGCGGACCGATGATGCTGGAAGATTTGACAGGACTTTTGATCAAATTTAGATGCCATCCTGTAGGACTAACGGCAGATGTAGAAAAAGCATTTTTACAGATAGGACTTCACGAGACTGATAGAGATGTTACCAGATTTTTATGGCTAAAGGATACGACTAAACCAGCAAATGAGAATAACCTAGTACATTTTAGGTTCACACGTGTACCCTTCGGGATCATATCCAGTCCATTTTTATTAAATGCTACCATAAGACACCACTTACAAAGATCTAGAAACGAACATGTAAGAAAACTATCGAATGACATATATGTGGACAATGTTCTTACAGGTGTAAATACAACACAAGAAGCTATAGATTTGTATAAAGAAAGCAAGGTAGCGTTTCAAGATATCTCCATGAACTTACGCGAATGGAGTTCCAACTCGAAATAATTTATGGATGCTACTCCAGACGCTTGTCATAATGAGATCGTAAATGTACTTGGATTGGATTGGCATATTAAAAACGATATACTTTGCTTAAGGTTCATGAATAAAGGCTCAGATGTAAATACCAAGAGAGGCGTATTGAAAGTTATTGCGTCAGTGTACGATCCTTGTGGTTTTGCTGTACCATATGTATTAGCAGCCAAACTTTTCTTACAAGAACTTTGGATAAACAACATCAAATGGGATACTCCCTTATCAAAAGAAATGACAAACAAGTGGATAGATATTCGAAAGGAACTAGATGACATAAGAGATATATCAGTTGGTAGATGCTACATGAAGAATGAAAATGAAGACCAATACGAGTTGCACTGTTTTACAGACTCGTCGACTAAAGCATATGCAGCTTGTATTTATCTAGTCAATGGGTCAAACAGAGGTTTCATAATAGGAAAATCACGACTAGTACCAATAAAGGACAAAGACAATCTTAAAATTCCTCGTCTAGAACTGTTGGGTGTTTTAATAGGAAGTAGACTTGTAAAGTACGTTCTCAGATTTCTTCAACAAGATATAACAAAACAAACTTTATGGACTGATAGTCAAATCGCGATAGGTTGGTGTAAGTCTGACAAATTGCTACCACCTTTTATAGCAAGAAGGGTAGAAGAGATAAAGAAAAACCATAGGTTAGACATCAGATATGTACCATCAGAGCTTAATCCAGCGGATGTTGGAACAAGACCTACTTCTTCGAAAGAAGATAAGAAGAAATGGCTTCAAGGCCCACAGTTTCTCAGTGAAAGCCCAGATACGTGGCCGTCAAGACTTCACGTTGAAAATACTTATTCCCTTTCGACGGGGGAGGGTCTGCCGAAGACTGACGAACCTTCGGAGATAGAAAACCTAGAATTGACAAATACATCCAAGGACGTGACCGTAGATCCTGTTGCATCGAAAGGCAAAGATTTAAATGAGAACTCTACTGTCAAAGAAATAAGAAAACTACAGTTGCAATCATTTTCTGATGAAGTCAAAGGTAAAAAGACGCATCTTACTAAAAACCTTGGCTTATTTATTGATGTTGACGGACTGCTCAGATGTGATGGACGTCTGACTCATTCAGATTTATCCTATGAAGCAAAACATCCAATTCTATTACCTAAAGATTGCAAATTTACAGCAAATGTAATAAAGGAAGCTCATGAAAAACATTATCACGTTGGTGTAGCACATACTTTAAACATCGTTCGACAACAGTACTGGATACCTCAGGGAAGAGCGCAAGTTAAGAAGGTGATCAGTAAATGTTCCAAATGCGTTAAACATGGCGGTGGACCGTACGCTTTGCCTGATACCCCTGCTCTACCTGCAGAAAGAGTAAAGTACACGTCATCGTTTGCATATGTAGGTGTAGACTACTTTGGCCCAATGCTAGTAACCACCGATGACGGCAAAAGGAAAAGATGGATTTGCTTATTTACCTGTCTTGTAGTACGAGCCATCCATCTTGAAATTGTGAAGGATTTAACTGCGGAAGAGTGTCTACTTGCTTTTCGACGATTTATAGCGTGCAGAGGAGCACCAACTTTAATAGTGACTGACAATGCTCTTCAATTTAAATTATTATCCGAACTGATAGCTGGTGAAAATTTGACTACACAAAGAATCAAATGGAAGTTCATACCAGAACTCGCTCCTTGGCACGGAGGTGTTTATGAGCGACTAGTAGCGGTCATTAAACACTGCCTAAAACGTACTTTACAAAAACATCTACTTAATGACAATCAACTACTTACTATCATCAAAGAAGTAGAAGCTGTAGCAAACTCAAGACCACTTACTTACGTTGGAACTGACTTAGAACACGTACTGAAACCAGCCGATTTTTTATCACCTGGAAGATGCTTAGCTATTCACATGTCAACAGATCAGGTCTTACCTTCTGCTACCACCACTAAACGACAACTCATTGATGGCTGGAAACGTGGCGAGATGATAATGGGTGAATACAGAGAAATGTTTATGAACCAGTACTTACCAAGCCTAAGAGAACGGTATAGGCACTCACCGAAACAACCCAGAGTCAAAGCTCATAATGATCCTAGTCTAGGTGACATTGTACAGTTAAAAGGTGATTCTAAAAACAGAGAAAACTGGAAAGTGGGACGGATTGTTGAGCTAGTTAAAGGCGCAGACGGACAATGTAGAGTTGCGAAAATTAGGATTGGTAATAATATATTTACTAGATCCATCGGACATCTATACCCTTTGGAGGTAGATGAAACTGAAACACCAGGTAATCTATCTTGTAACAACGTAGAACCTGAGACAAAGTCGAGAGCACATGGAATGGACATAGAGGAAAATCTAGACGCACCAGCAGTATTAGTGGAAGAACTGATAAATTTGCAGCCAAAGACAAATGAGACGGCTGATAATATTAATGTAACAGATATGAACACAGGGATGACACAAACCTTGGAAGAAAAGACAACTGAGAGCACAGATAAGACAACTGAAAATATGGATGTGACTAATGATAATGATGAGATGGAAAATGAACCTGAACAGTCTATTGAAGATAACCAGAAACGGGTTGCTGCAGTCCGAGCTCGAGAGAAGATCAGAGAATGGACGCGCCACCTGATGACTACACTAACGCTACTTTAGCATGCCCGGCGGGTGTGTCGCGTACTTAGTACGCGAAGTATAAATATTTGTACAATAGCAACATTATTCTGAAGATTCAAATTTCCGCCACGTTATAAATATCTGTGGTAAGCTGTCAATCTGTTTTACATTTTTTGCGCAGCGTTTCAAATGATTCAATGTAAAGTAAAAGTGTTATCCAAATATAAATGTGATGATGTCCGGACTCCTGAGCTGATTTCAAAGCTAAGTGGTTCTTACAAGATTATTTGCCAATTAAGTATACTAAAGGTTTTATGTCTTAAACCATAGTTTCATGTGGTAAGTATGAAATATACTTTGTGATCTGCCTCCAATACGTGCAGGAGTGGCTGGCTTGCGCGGGATTGGTGTGGCAGCCCCAATGGTACATGTTTGTTATCTGCCTCCAATACGTGCTGTTTGCACGGGATTGGTTCGGCAGCCCATGGGATGATGTTTCTGCGACATACGTGCAAGAGTTGCTTGCACGGGATGTGAGGGCAGGCCATTGGGGGGAATATGTCTTTGCGCCCCTTCATCGTCAGGTCTTGATGACTGACATGTGGGTTGATTTAACCAACAAGTGAATGACATGATTTGTGGGTATTATACCATTTGCGTCTGGACTTAATGACGGACAGTAAGTTGGTTAAGCTAACCAGTGCAAGACATGATTGGTACCACGTAATAGTCGGGTCTTAAGGACTGGCATGTGGGTTGGCTCAACCAACCACTGAAAGATATAACTTTATAATGGTATGTTGGTTTAGCCAACCGATGAAACTTGGTTATGTTATGATTCATTAATGGTGATCCATGGCAATCTTGTATGTGGCTTCAACTGCGGTTGAAGTCATAGTATTTATTTTTACCACAGGTGGTTGACGCTTAGTCTGTTTGGATATCACACTATATGAGCACCAGGCTAGCGCCTGAGTGAGATGTAAATGGCTGAAGAGCGCGGACATCACAGGAGTTATCTTAAGGTATGAGATCACAATATTACTATTGCAATTGCCATCTAAATAGATATTGATATAGATTGTTTGACATGCTCTTTATTGACCTGAACTTGGGCAAGTATATTGTGGGCAGTCGGTAATAAGCGAAGCAGATACTCAGATATGAACTCTTTACAAACAGTTTATACTATTGGTTACATTCCCACAACAACAACACACAACGCCCCCACACCTCCTGTGATATGGTCTATTGTTTCGGTGGTTTGGTGACACAATCTGCATTTATCGGTTTCTATTGTTTCTTTTAATATATATTTTGAATAATTCCGGGTTTTGATTACTTGGTCCTGTATGGCTATAAGGAAGCCCTCAGTCTCACCGAAAATATTACCTTTAGTGAGCCATGTACATGATGCTTTCTGGTCTATGTGTGTTTGTGATAGTTGATGTGGGTATTTTCCATGTAGTGCTTTACTTTTCCAGTTCTCGGTTTTTTGTTCTACGGTGTGTATTTTGTGTTTAGGGTCAAATAGTCTATTACTAAGCTGTAAGGGTGTTCCAGGTTTCGATAGGTTTGTAATTGCTCTGTGTAGTGGGCTGTCGTTAGCTTTCGTGAGGAAATACGATCGCAAATTGTCAATCTGTGTGTAGTGTAAATTTTTTATATCAATAAATCCGCGGCCTCCGATGTCTCTACTCAGTGTAAACCTCTGTACTGCTGAGTGAATATGGTGGATATTGTGTCTGTAGCATGCTGTACGTGTCATTGTGTTTAGAGCGTCTAATTCAGTGTCTGACCACTTAACTATTCCGAAGGAATATGTTAGTATTGGGACGGCATATGTGTTGACTGCTTTAGTTTTGTTTCTTGCTGATAGTTGGGTTTTTAGTATTTTGGTTAGTCTCTGTTTGTATTTAGTTTTTAATGCATTTTTTATATCTGTGTGGTTTATGGATGTACTTTGTAGATATCCTAGGTATTTGTAAGTTTCTTTTGCGTCCATTTTGTCAATAGTCCCTCCCTGTACTTCTAGATTATATGGTTCTGTCTCTTTATGTTGTCCTTTAATAATACTGTTAATTTTGCATTTATCTGTTCCAAATGTCATTTTAATGTCCTTACTAAATTCCTCGGTTTGTTTAAGTAGCTGTTCTATGTTTTTTCTGCTTGGTGCGTAAAGTTTTATGTCATCCATGTAGAGTAGGTGAGTCAGTTTGATTTTGTTTTGTCTGTCAATTGTGTATCCATGGTCTGTCTTGTTTAGGATTCTGGAAAGTGGATTTAGTGCTAGACAGAACCACAATGGGCTGAGTGAGTCCCCTTGGAAGATACCACGGGCTATTTTTATTGGGGTTGTACTAAGTGTTGTTTTTCCAGTTTGTATATTTAATTTAGTAGTCCACTTTCTCATTGCGCCTTGTAGGAATTCTATTAATATTGGATCGATTTTGTATATTTTGAGAACTTGTATTAGCCATGAATGTGGTACGCTATCAAATGCTTTCTGGTAGTCTATGTATGAGTAGTATAGGTTCCTGTGGTTTTGTTTGGCTTGGTTGGACGACCAGATGGCCTA
Source organism: Archips xylosteana (assembly GCA_947563465.1). Taxonomy (NCBI): domain Eukaryota; kingdom Metazoa; phylum Arthropoda; class Insecta; order Lepidoptera; family Tortricidae; genus Archips; species Archips xylosteana. The sequence goes on from OX387344.1 coordinate 12,131,560, forward strand.
GTGGTTAGAGAACCTGACTACGAAGCTTGAGGTCCCGGGTTCGATTCCCGTGTCGGGGCAGATATTTGTATGAAAAATACGAATGTTTGTTCTCGGGTCTTGGGTGTTTAATATGTATTTAAGTATGTATCTATCTATATAAGTATGTTTATCCGTTGCCTAGTAGTACCCATAACACAAGCTTTGCTGAGCTTACTTTGGGACTGGGTCAATTGGTGTGAATTGTCCCGTGATATTTATTATTTATTTATTATTATTATTTATTATCTCTGTGTCTATAACTAGCTGTTCTTTGCATCATCTCGATCCCTAACTACAACCTTTCTGTTCTTCTGGTATTATTTTGTTTTCTGTAATACTGTGTGTGGTGAGCTTGTGTGAAATGATAGATGTCAGAAGTTTGTAAATTGTAGGTAAACATGTTATAGGTCTGTATTTAGCCGGGTTTGATGTGTCATTGTCTTTAGGTTTTAAGTAGGTGATGCCTTGTGTAAGGAACGGAGGTATGTCTTGTGGGTTGTGTACTATATGGTTGAATGTGTTTGCTAGATATTCGTGCGTTGAGGTAAAATATTTTAACCAGTAATTTTGTACTTTGTCGGGACCTGTTGCTTTCCAGTTCAGTGTTTTCTTCACTGCTTGTGCAACGTCATCTTTACTGATGGTAATTTCTGGCATTGCGTTAATATTTCTAACTTCTTCTTCTTCTATTGTTACCCAAGATGCATGTGAATTGTGTTCTGCTGGTGTGGACCATATTTTTTCCCAGAAATGTTGGACGGTAGTGATATCGGGTGGTTGTGTGATTGCGATGTGTTCTGAGTTTATTTTTCGGTAAAACAGTTTCTGGTTGGTGTTAAATAGGTTATTGTCAGCTTTCCTTTGATTACTTATTTTGTATCGGCGCAGTCGCTTAGAGTATGCTTGTAGTTTTTGTTTATTACTATCTAGTTGGTCTACTATTTCGTCCCTACTTTTATTGTGAAAGTTCAATTTTGTTTGCTTTCTTTGTGTAAGATTTCCCTGCAGATATTGCGTAATCAGTCCTATTTCCTTTCTAAGCGCTGTAATTCTGTTATCTAGTCGTTTTTCCCACTGTGGTCGCTTTACTTTGTTATGAGTTGTATTATTATCAGCGCGTGTCGAATGATTGTTATGTTGTGCTGTGTGGTGTTGTAAGCTATGTTCTGTTGTGTTACTACTAGTGTGTAATGCTGTGTTGGGTGATAAAAGGTATGATGGGCTAGTATTGATGTGCTGTGTGTGACTGTTAGTGTGTGATACATGACGGTTATCGTGCAATAAGTAGCTTGGGATATTACTGCTACTTAATGACGTGCGTTGAGGTGTTTTTCGGTTCTTCTGCTTAGAATTGAGTGTGATGACAGTAAGTGCTGCACAATATATAAATGTATGTACTTCTTCTAAAGTTATTGTTCGAATGCTTCTTAAATGTTTGCTCATTATATCATTGACTGTATTAACTAAGTGTATCATCTTTCTTGTTGTTTGAAGTTTCGGAATGGAGGGTCTAAGGGTTGGATCTGTATCTGAATATTTAAGAAGCATTTCTGTAAAGGTGTCTTCGATTTGCTCATTAGTTACTGAATCGTGTTGTGTGTCTGCTGTTTCTGAATTATTTTGGGTTTCATGTAATTCACTTATGATATCGTATTGTGTTCGTGTTGATGTAGTTGATTGTGCTGCGGGTTCAAATGAAAGTTGCGTCTGTTCGGTAGTCTGTGATGTGGGGATCGGAGTGTGTGCATTATGAATGTGTTCAAAGTTGTTGTCTACGTTAGTGGTTGGTGTTGCGTAACATATTTGACTCTCTAGGTTGTGATCATTGACATTCGTGTTTGACTGTGCAACTAATTGTTTGATGTTTTCTCTTTCTTGTGCCGGTATTCTGTTGTTTCTGTAGATGACTCTGATCTGATCTGCTAGTCTTTGTTCTGGTAGATGTCGTAGTTCGGGAAATGTCTCTGTGAATTTCTGATGAAGAAGCGGTCTGTAGGAGGTTAATTCGGTTTCGCAGTGTGTGACTATGTAGTAGCAACGAAGGAGCTCTCGGTTGATATTATCAGTCCACTTCATTCGTTGTCTACCTTTTCCAGCAAGGGTGGTTGCAGGAAGCATTTCCTGCAAAACACTTCGTGCTGGTGTGTTGGTGTCGATATTTGATGTATGTGTTGTGTTAACGCGATCATTAGCTGTATTGGTTAGTGATATACGCGCGTTGGTGATGCCAGTGATGGGCGCAGGAGGATTAGCTAATGCTTCCTGCGCAACATCGAATGGCATGGGTGATAATGTGGTGGATCGTGATGCGGATGAGTTCTGGTGTGAATAAGAGTGTGGGAATGAGATCGGCGATGGGAATAAGCTATGTGTGGACGATGTGGGTGATGAAGTGTGTGTGTGTGTGTGTATTGGTGTCGACTGCTACTGAGTCGTGTTCTGCAACAGTTCTCAACTGGACAGAATTATGCGATACGGCGTCCCCCCCAGAATACGTGGGACTACCTGAGCTTACGTGCTCAGGGCGGGATTCTCCGTCGCGGTTAGCTTCGGTACCGCCTGGGGTAGATATCTACCGTTTCTTAGACGCATCGCATGTTTATTTTTCCTATTGCTCCGTTGGTCTTTGGTAAGTTTTAGCTAAATAGCTGCCAAAGTCCGCCCCTCACGTGATCTCAGATGTTCGGATCGGACGTGGAGTTAGAGTTATGAGGGGCTTATTATTATTATTATTATGTTGGTACGGATTTCCGATCACGGGCCCATGGGGACCCGGTCATTTGAAAGGCATTCATGGGGCCGAAGCCAACATGAAGAGGCCTTTGGTACCATATAATATAAATGAGATGGGCGCAACTATGGAGGTCTATCCCCTAATACACCATGAGGATGTGCTAGCGGACATTATTATTATTATTCTAAAGGGTTTTTAATCTCGACATAAAGTCGGTTTTTTTTTGATTCATGATACGGGCATAAGCCAAGTACCATGTAACCATTGTGTAAATTATGTTCTTTGTGTAGTGTCTGTGTTTGTGTTAGTGTGATTGTCTTGTTGGTTGCTGTATTCTGGTAGTGAGGTAGGATTTAGAAATCGGCGTACTATAGAGCAAGTATCTAAAACTATTGATTTCTGTAAGGGTATATAGGTTTTGTCGTTGATTATTATTATTATTATTATTATTAATTAAGTACTTAGTCCCTCAGTACAGTACATACCTACACTTCGTTTTTTTAGCATTAGAAATAAGGTAAACAATCTTGATACGTCTTTTTATAGAAAAACGATTTAATAAATACCTAGTAACTATTACTTATAAAACCAAAAGAATATAAATGAACATAATTTCCTTGTTAGTTGTTACATATTTGCTGTGATTTATTTTTCTAAAGTGTTTTTCAATAAAAAGGCACTTCAAGATCGTTACCATCTTTCTAATGCCAAAAAGAACGAAGTATTTATAGTATTTAGTCCGACAGAGATAAGGTAAAAGTAAGTAAGGTACAATTATGGTCAAACCGCAGTGGAAAGTAAATAAGTAGCCATATATTTCCAACATTATCATGAGACAGCAAAACTGCGCTCATGGTTACAATGCAGATTCGATCTAGACAATTTTCCAAGTGTTTTGGGCATCACGCAGTTCGAAGAGAGTCGCCTTTGTTTGCGCACGACATCGCACGGTGCATAGCAATTACTAAGACACCTACCTACTGAATTTAAATTTGGGTTACTAGCTGCTTACATACGTTTTGATACTGATGTTACTTAACCACAAAAATACAAGATTCAAGACGATATTAGCCCTCGCAGACACCACCGGAGACTTTTATTTTCGTCTGGTTTTGATAAAACCTTGTATAAACATACATAACCATGTACTCGTAGGTAAAGTGTTAGAGGAGAAAGTCATTTTATGCGTACCTCCTTTTCTCGTTCTTACAAACAAGTATTCGTTCTATAAGGTAGGTATTTATAATACTTACGTAACTGTGTGTGGATTGGCAGAAAAATAATAGGTATGATATGATTAAGATATACCTATATTATTTATTTTATTAGCAGTACGGCTGCTCACCGAATCTAAGATTATTTAAAAGCGAAAAAGTTTTTCGGGTGCGCCGGTGGGATTCGAACCCACGTCTCCTGGGTATGCGCCCCAACGGGTGTTCTACCAATTGAACCACGTCGCATCCTCTAAGATATACCTACTTATAACTTCAAGGTAGAATAAACAACAAATACTTAAATAAAAATTCGCTTCTGATTTTCATAACCAGTTTAGCCATTTGACTATAAATCATATCAGCCGTTTCAGAAACTGTTAAACGAGCAATAATGTGTGTAACTTTGTCTCATAAACACATTTCACAAACGGCTTGAAATTGGTCTTACCCTTACCGTTACCCTTTGGACCCTTTTATTGGCCCTTTGGGGCAAAATCGATCGATTTTTTGGGTAAAATCGATCTAGGTACTTAGGATTTTCACTGAGGAAAGAACGTTTCTCTCACTCGTAAAATAGTTTTAACTTTATTATATTACTGGCTAACCCGGTACTCATCTTGAACGAAACTTACCTTTCATTGCAGTATAATTGAACTATTTTAATAACTAAAAAGTTAACGATTCATGAAAATTTCACCACGCAGTCACCGCTTAACAAGGTCAAACGGGGGCTATGCCCCCTGGGTTCAGGTCATGGCTCCCCCTCTTAATAGCCTTACCTACTTATACGTCAAAACATACGTAAAATAGTTTGTTTGTACGGCCTTCGTTTAAAAGCCAACTTGTCCACCTATTTTAAGCTTTTCAACCGACGTAAAAAACCGAGGAGTTTCTGAAGTCGACGTATATATTTTTATGCATAACTTTTTACAGATTACTCCGATTTTGATAAAATGTTTTTATTGGAAAGGGTGTAGGTACCTGTCCACCTTTTTATGCTTTTTCCTTCTATTTTTAAGAACGTACCTACATTACTTTAGACAAGTACCATAGTTGTAGGTAACCATGTTTTAAAGTCTTCAAAGATAATTTATTCGCTTTTTATTTGGAGTACCGGGGCGGCCGAGCTCCGCTCGGGCTGGAACTCGGTACCAAGCGTTTTCCCAGAGACAAGACCAAACTAGATCAATTTTTCATCCCCGAAAACCCCCACATACCAAATTTCATCGAAATCGTTGGAGCCGTTTCCGAGATTCTGTGTATATGTAAGTATATTTTAGTATATACAATTGCTCGTTTAAAGGTATTAGATTTAATTTATCGGCTTGTATAAGAACGAATAGAAACGAAATGCTGCAACTGCTGATAGGTAACTGTTTTCACCTCGTCGTACAACTTTATAGCGGTTGGTAAAACATTCTTATCTCGTGCGTAAGTCATAACCAAGCCGAGAACGTTACAACTGATAAAGCACAGAACCACATATTTCCAGATTAAAGTCTTACTTTTTCACGAATTTTGAAAGGTACTTACTTATTTCACCAGTCATCTGACTAATATCATAAGAATAAATAATAACAGAGTAGAAGGGAATCTCTTTTGACCGCGTCCAAAATGCCGCCATTTATATACCTACTTCCCCCTTCACGTCGTTACACCCCGCTGTCGTCCAAGCGTGTTGCTAGGGTTGCTTACTGTTAAATATTACTTACGTCTAAAGATAATATCGCTAAAATATAAGTTTTGTTTACTTTGAAATCATTATTTTATTCTAGTTTTACAAAATATGAGAATTATAATTATTCTCTCTCTCTCTCTACTACATTTGCTAACAAGTCAATTTCAATGAAATACATATTGTTCCGTACCGGAACAGTATATTATTTAATTTTATTTTAATATTTTAGTTTGTGTTAACAAGGTGACGCAATTTGTTAAATATTGGTGGTTTTCTGTTTATTTAAAAGTATTTATTTTGACTGGGTTTGCGATAAGCTGCCGACATCGGAACGCACCACCCACCAATGGGAAACGGCCTTTCGGGCGATACTAGCGCCACCAACGGCCGCCACCTACGCCGCTAACGCGGCTTGAGAAAACAGTTGCCAATCGCGGACGCTTCCGAAATGCAGCAAAAATAACGCTCCGTCGCAACTCACGTGTATATATTCGTCTGACTTGTGTTATTGTGTTAAATTTACGATACAAACTTGGAAGATAGTGTTAGTGACCTATTGGATTTACATATGTAAGGATTAAACCAGCTGGAGCTTCTTGTGTGGTGTGCCGACGAACCCCAATTGTACCAGGACCCGTACCTACGGCGTGGTTGTGGGAAGATTGAAGCGGTAAGTCGCTGGACCCAGTTAGTTATCCGACATAATTGTTTGTTCCTTCGAGCCGGATTAATATCTTCCAATTTGCGTCATCTTGTGTTAGTGCAATTAAGCAGTATTACGTACTCATTTTCAATTGCATTTGCGTGCCTCCGCGCCATCTTGTAACACAATGTCGGACGATGAAGCGTCGCCTTGCGACCAAGATATTTTTGAAAGAGACTTAATATTAGACGAGTTAAAGCGTATCATTTTACTCGCTAAATCAAACGAGCAACAATTTCGCTCGCGAACTACAGATTTAATAGCTCACCAAAGAAAGTTCACCAAAGTTCAGGCTAAAATTGAAAAGACGCTAATTAAATCCAAATCGTTCAACAAAGACGAAAACATCAAAATTCGTAATGATTTTAACGACTTGTACTACGACATAGTCGGCCACTTGAACGCGTTGAAAGCATCCGATGAGCGCCAACGCCGTTCAAATCGGTCTAGTAACAATGTGTCTTTCGATATGATTAGTAACGACAGAAGGAATTTACCTACTTTACCCTTACCAGAGTTCAAAGGCGATCCTACGGATTGGCCATCGTTCTATGATTTATTCACATCGCTAGTGCATAGCAACAGTGCCTATACGAACGCGGAGAAACTTAGATACCTACTTCTTGTAGTTAAAAACGAGCCGTTTAACCTCATAAAATCCATACCTATCACAGATGATAACTACACGATTGCCTTAGACATTTTACAAACTCGCTACGAAAACAAACGAGTAATCGCATCAAAACATTTAGATCGGATTTTAGATATCGAACAGTGTACCGAAAAATCTTCGTATAGTGTGCGAAAGTTACTAAACGCTTATCAGGAAAACATTCGCGCATTAGAAGTCTTGAGATTTCCGACTGATCAGTGGAGCTTCGTTCTCTTAAACATTTTACTACGTAAAATACCTAACAGTTTGAGAAAAGGGTTCGAACGTTCGCTAAATAATCCATCCGAAATTCCCGATGTAAATACGTTGATTTCATATTTGCAACGCGAAATAACCGCGGAAGAAATTGCATCGAGTTCCGTTGTTATATCTTCGCCGCACGCTAATAAGCAAGCTTCTTTTCGGGTAGGTACCACGAATCAGCTGTTCAACCGCGACCGTAGCAACAGCGCACCGAATAACATTGCGGCAGCTAAACGTTCTTTCGCTGCCAAAGTTCAAGCGTCGTCAGACCAAAATCGACCTACGGTCGATAGTAATAAGGTGCGATCTTGCTCGCAGTGTAACGGGTCACACTACTTGACAAAATGTTCCGAGTTTTTAAATCTTTCTCCGCAAGATAGGTATAACCTTGTGCAAAACAAAAATGTGTGTTTCAATTGTTTGAACGTCGGGCACGACGTAAAAAACTGCAAATCGAATTTTGTATGTAGAACGTGTCACAAACGACACCATAGCTTGATTCATTTTTCGACGCAAGCATTCCCGGTTGTAAACGAAGCCGAGCCACCTGTAGCTGTCCCGCTCACTCCTACGGAGGAGCGATCTATTCCCGTCGCGGTGCATGGAAATTGCGCATCTAACATGCCCGTCGCTCGCGCGGGAACAGTGTTGTTGTCAACTGCGCTGATCGATGTATGTGTAGGTAACGCGAAAGTATCATCGGTGCGATGTATGGTAGATACCGGTAGCCAAGCATCGTTCATTACAGAGGCTTGTGTTCAGCGCTTAGGCTTAGTGCGTAGGCATAGTGATGTACCAGTGTTCGGTATTGGTGACACCGAACCAGTGCATCCAAAAGGTTTAATTTCGTGTTCAATTACACCGAAAGGCAAACAACAACCCGTCATTCCGGTAAATGCCTTAATTTTGCCCGAATTAATTTCAAAAATGCCAAGTGTACCATTACCTTATACAGGGTGGTCACATTTGAAAAACTTAACCTTAGCCGATCCGGAATTTCATACGCCTCAGCCGGTTGAGATGTTACTAGGAGCGGATATTCTATCCCACGTGTTACTAGGCAACACTATCACTGGCCCGCCGGGCACTCCGATCGCGATGAATAGTGTGTTAGGTTATTTACTTCTAGGAAAAATAAATTGCGATAGTGTTGGGACGCCTCCACTCCAAGTGTGTTTTAGCTCGTTTGACAACGACAATCTTCAAAGGTTCTGGGAGCTGGAGTCCGTTCCAGAGAAGCGGAGATACACTCCCGAAGAGGAAATATGCGAATCCTTTTTTCAAAAGACGCATACTCGTGACGCGGACGGGCGATATGTGGTCGCTCTCCCGTTTAAGCCCGATGCACCGCCTCTCGGCGAGTCGCGGCCTATTGCGCTAGCGCGGTTCCGTAAACTCGAATACCGGCTAGAGCGTAACCCTACGCTGAAGGATGACTATCACGCGTGTCTCCAGGAGTACGTGGATCTCAACCACATGGAACCCGTCGATGATCAACCTTTAGCTGAAAAAAGCTATTACATTCCGCACCACTGCGTGGTCAAAGAATCAAGTACGACGCCGACGCGCGTAGTGTACGACGCCGGGTGTCGTTCGACGAGTGGGTACTCACTCAATGACGTCTTGCTAACGGGTCCTAAGCTTCACCTGGACATAGTCGACGTACTTTTAAAATTTCGTATTCATTCCGTGGCTCTTACAGCCGACATAAAACAAATGTATCGCAACATACTTATTCGTGAATGTGATAGGGATTTCCAGCGTATCGTGTGGCGTCAATCACCCGACGATCCTTTACTTGACTATCGCTTACGTACGGTTACATTCGGTGTAAACTCATCGCCCTATCTCGCTTTGAGAACTATCAAACAGCTAGCTCACGATGAGGCTGATCGGTTCAAACTCGCCTCGCCTGTTTTATTGAACGATGTCTTCGTCGATGACGTCGTCTCCGGCGAAGACTCAGTAGCCAGAGCACTCGCTCTGCAACAAGAGTTAGTAGGTATTTGTAGGACGGCTGGGTTTGAACTGCGTAAGTGGCACAGCAACTCGCCAGCGTTACTCGCTGCGGTGCTGCCGCCAGAGTCTCATGGTGAGCGGCCGGAGAACGTTCCGTTTGCTGAAATGGAAAATGATAAAAAGGTCAAAGTCCTTGGTCTACAGTGGAATCCTAAATCCGATTCATTCAATTTCAAAGTCCAAATTTCATCTCAAAAATGTACAAAACGTGTCATTCTTTCTGAGATAGCCAAAATTTACGACCCTCTTGGTTTACTATCACCGGTCACATTGTTTGCCAAACATTTGATCCAACTTTTGTGGATAGCCAAGGTAGACTGGGACGAGGCACCGCCTGTGGACATAGTTAATTCGTGGACTTCATTCGTTAACGAGCTACCACTCATATCCGAGATTTCGTTTCCGCGACACATATTTAAAAATAATAATTTAGAGCCAGTACAAATTCATGGTTTCGCTGACGCATCTAGTAAAGCTTTTGGAGCATGTGTTTACATTCGCTATCTGGATAATGATGGTAACATCCAAACTCATCTGATTATGGCAAAAACCCGCGTAGCGCCGTTGAGTGTGTGTCTTACCATCCCGCGCCTCGAACTAATGGCCGCCGTTCTTCTATCTAAACTTCTCGAAAAGGTAATACTTACCTACGGAGATCGTGTCCGCCTCGACCGGGTATACGCTTGGTCCGATGCCTCCATCGTGCTTGCCTGGCTCCGTTCAAGTCCGCACGAATGGAAGACGTTTGTTTCGAACCGTGTCAGTGATGTCGTCTCCCGCCTGCCCGCGGACCGTTGGCACCACGTCCCGTCGGCCGACAACCCCGCCGATGCTGCGTCTCGTGGCCTACTGCCCGCTGCGCTGGTGAACCACGATTTGTGGTACCATGGTCCCTCATGGCTACGTCAAGATACCGACTCATGGCCTGTTCAAACTTTGGTAGAAGATACGTGCGAAGAAAAACGAAACTTAACGGTTTGCTCCAGCGCGTCTACGACGCCGCCTATACAGGATGTTGATTTTATTACGCGATTTTCGTCGCTAGGTAAACTTGTTCGCGTAACAGCACTTATTTTTCGTTTTCTTAACAAGTGCAAGAAAACAAAACAAGAGTTTCCGCAGTATATTACTGTGCCGGAATATAACTTCGCGTTAACGCGACTTATTAAAATAACTCAACGATCCGTCTTTAACGAAGACATAACCAACATAGCACAGGGTAAATTAGCGTCCACGCGTTTACGACGTTTAACGCCATTTCTGGATAATTCGGACGAACTATTTAAAGTTGGTGGGCGAATCCACAAATCATTTTTACCATTTGCGTCTAAACACCAACTGATTTTACCTAAAAAACACCATTTAACTCATCTGATCATTGATGATGCACATTTATCTACTTTGCATGCCGGGCCGCAGTCTGTGCGCCACACGCTCTTACAGCGATATTGGATCTTGTCTAGTCGTGACATCGTTCGTCAACGCATTCATCGCTGCGTGCCGTGCTTCCGCGCGCGACCCACTCGCAACCAACCGCGCATGGGACCGCTCCCAGCCGTGCGACTCCGTCCCGCGCGACCGTTCATAAAAACCGCAGTAGATTTTGCCGGTCCATTTTACGTACGCGCAAATAAAGTGCGTAACGCGAAAATTATTAAATGTTATGTGTCAGTTTTCGTATGTATGAGTGTTAAGGCTATACATCTCGAATTAGTTTCGGAACTGTCTACAGAAGCCTTCTTGGCAGCCCTGCGACGTTTCACGTCCCGTCGTGGCTTATGTACAGACATTTATTCAGATTGTGGAACTAATTTTATCGGTTGTGATAATTACTTAAAGGAACTTTACGCGTTTTTACGTAACGATTCGGTGCATAGTGCGCTTAACCAACAAACCCTTAAACAGGGGATCACGTGGCACTTTCAACCTCCGTATGCGAGCCATTTCGGAGGCCTCCATGAATCGGGGGTCCGTATTTTTAAGCACCATTTTCATCGTGTGATCGGTACTCGCACTCAAACCTATGATGAAATGCATACATTCTTGTGTCAGGTCGAAGCAGTTTTAAATTCACGACCACTCTGCGTCTTAAGTGCAGATTCTTCGGATCCTCTTCCTTTAACACCATCTCATTTTTTAATCGGAGAACCCATGACTGCTTTACCCGATATTTCCTTAATCGATGAGACGCCGAATCGTCTCACTCGTTGGCGTTGGATTCAACAAACGGTCCAACACTTTTGGAAAAGATGGAGCAAAGAATATCTCCACGAGCTCCAACAAAGTAGCAAGTGGCTTCAAGACAGAGGCACCGCTCTTCGTGAAGGCACTGTTGTAGTGATATGCGATGACCACTTACCTCCGTTACAATGGAAGTTGGCGCGCATTCATGCGCTTCACCCCGGTTCCGATAATGTCACGCGCGTAGTGACTCTTAAAAGGGGAAATTCCCTCTTTAAACGACCCGTCGTTAAGGTCTGTCCTCTACCTTTAGAGTAATTAGAGTCATTACGAATCTTAGTGTAAATACTTCAGTTCTACTTCATTTCAATATTAGTTTTAACTTTTGTGTTAAAAGCAGCTACGTGCTTTTAAGGTGAGCGGCATGTTCCGTACCGGAACAGTATATTATTTAATTTTATTTTAATATTTTAGTTTGTGTTAACAAGGTGACGCAATTTGTTAAATATTGGTGGTTTTCTGTTTATTTAAAAGTATTTATTTTGACTGGGTTTGCGATAAGCTGCCGACATCGGAACGCACCACCCACCAATGGGAAACGGCCTTTCGGGCGATACTAGCGCCACCAACGGCCGCCACCTACGCCGCTAACGCGGCTTGAGAAAACAGTTGCCAATCGCGGACGCTTCCGAAATGCAGCAAAAATAACGCTCCGTCGCAACTCACGTGTATATATTCGTCTGACTTGTGTTATTGTGTTAAATTTACGATACAAACTTGGAAGATAGTGTTAGTGACCTATTGGATTTACATATGTAAGGATTAAACCAGCTGGAGCTTCTTGTGTGGTGTGCCGACGAACCCCAATTGTACCAGGACCCGTACCTACGGCGTGGTTGTGGGAAGATTGAAGCGGTAAGTCGCTGGACCCAGTTAGTTATCCGACACATATAATACTGTGCCGGGTAAATACTGTGTTCATCGACACAGGCCCTTAGGCCTGCTCTAGTTTACCTGTAACCTGTACCTACATAGATATAGGTACTTAGGTACAGTTACCCTTACCATCGAATTTTACGTCTTTTCAGTAGCGAGTAAAGTAAGTACATGCGCAAACATAGCCTCACCACGTCCCATTTTGTTCAAGATGTTTGTCGGAAACTATAGGTACGTATACGTAGTGTGGGTTTAAATAACTGAATTTGCGCCACTGGCCACTGCGCTGCGCGATCGCGTCGCGAGGCGAGGCGAGCGAGAAAAGGTCAACGACCGATGGCGGGGCTATTGAAGATTTGACGAAAAGCAATAAAATGCTGTAGGTACCTACTCTAAAGTAAATTTTACCATTGGGTGAAACAATTGGCTACACAAAAAGAACTGCTCATGTCTTTTTGATTAATTAGGTACGAAAACGAAATAATATTTAGAAAATATTACTTACCGCTCATCATCTTTGGGAAAACTAAAAAAACTTAAGTGTGGCATCGTTTTTCCATTATTTACACACCCAAATACACCACAATAACTTGACGCCATTGTTATTTGTTTCCAATAAAACGAACGCGCAAACAGTAAACAGCCAAACGCGCGTGCGGCGACGCCGGCCGTGACACCCTGACTGAGTTCTCTCTTAGATAGTACTCGAATATCGTGACCTTGAGTCCGCCCGGAGCGAGAGTTTCCCTTCTACTCTGTTATTATTTATTCTTATGCTAATATCTTAGATTATTTATGCACTAGATGGAGCATAGGCGGCATGAAAACGTCCCATAAAAATATAAGCCAACTTGGCTTATATGTCAATTGCGTCATTCCGAATGACAGGGTTGCCAATAGTAATATGCTAAAATCCCCAAACGCATTGTCGAAATTCCCCACGGGTGGGGAATGAAAAATTATGTGGGCCGAGTGACTTAGTTTCGAGCTGTTGCGAATAGTGAATTGTAGGAAATTAATCAAGACTAGCAGAAAAACAACAAACAAAAAAAATCAAAATGTCAAATGTCGCGTATTTGTGTTCATACTTAAAATCCCCTCATTTTCCCAGAATTGAAGCTCTCCCCACACATTCCCCAATCAGCTTCGCTTTCCCCGCAGTTTTGCCGCACACATTGGCAACACTCATTTGTCATTTTCCCTTCAGTCTGCATTGTGACAGCGCGAGAAACGTTATAGAAATAATAATAATAATAATAATAGTTTATTTCATAAGCCTCTTACAAAGGAAATAAAAGAAAATATAAAATCAAGCATTAACATTATACAAGGCCTGCTATTATCGATACAATTTAATAGTTCCCTGGCCTTCATGCTAGGATACCCTGTGTTATGAAGGACAGTGGTTCGGAGCTCGAGACACTGGTTGTGCTAACCTTAATCCAATGCTGATTTTAAATGAGTTGTGATTTTGTGGTGTGTGTGTGTGTGTGTGTGTGTGTGTGTGTGTGTGTGTGTGTGTGTGTGTGTGTGTTTGTGTGCGAGAGTGTGTGTGTGTGCGTATATATGAATCATGTTTATGGGTGTAATAATGTACTTGCGTAGTGATAATTATAAAGTTTGATTTAAGTACATTTCAAGTTTTAATTAATACAATGTAAGGTATATATAATCATTTTAAGATCTGTTCAGATTTGTCATAGTCTTGTGTTAACAACCATGATTTTAGTTTACTCTTGACTTCATATTTATTCATACTATCAATACCTAGTATCTTGTTGATTTTATTGTAAATTCTACAGCCTGAAGAAGCGAGTTGTCTTTTTGCAAAGCTAGTATTGCAAGGTACTGTGGCAAATGCTGATCTCTTCCTTCTCCTGGGCGGAGATTCAATATTCTTCTTAGGAAGAAGGCAGTGTTGACGCAGGACAGATCGTAAAATATACATTTGCCTCACCGTCAGCACTTTTGACTCCTCGTATAATTGACGAGAAGGGTACCGAAATGGCTTTCTGAACATCACCTTAAGCACCGCCCTCTGCGCTCGCTCAATATTTATAAATGATGTTTTACAAGAGCCTCCCCAGATGGAAATGCAATAGGACAAGATAGATTCGCAGAGTGATCTATATACAGTATGCAATATTTGGGGGCAAGCGGAGTTTCTGAGTTTTTTAAAAATAAAAATAAAATAAAAATGACTAAATGTGTAATAAATAAATGTAATGTAACCGTGTTTCATTATTATTTTTGGAAATAAATTCTTTTTCACCACTCAAGCTCTGAAAGTAGGTTGCATTCAGCTTGAAATCCGGGATATAAATTCGATTTACATCCTTAGGGATGTAAGTAAATTTGAAAATCGAATGGTGCTCCTTTGTATTCACGAACCCCGTAGCCGCGTGCTGCGCCACGCCGCGCGCGCGCCGCCCTTGCGCTGCTGCACGTGCAGCTGCAGCGCCTCGCCGCCTGCGCACCGAGCTCAGCAAGGTGTGCAGGCGGCCGCGGCGACGTGACGCCGGTGCCGGCCGCAAGGGCGGCGCGACGCGCTCTCTTACAAATGGCGTATATATTTTTAACATAACGGTTTTTCTTTATTTCCTCGCATTTATGATAAAAAGTAGTGTTCAACTCGAGTGTAAATGATCAATTACAACTTACAACTAGAGATGCGCCGAGTACAACTTTTACCGAGTAACCGATTACCGAGTATACTCGGTTCAAAGTTTCTCAAACCGAGTACTCGGCCGAGTTACTCGGTTCTGTTTTGAGGCGCGAAAACGGGTTTAGACAGGTTCGCGCGGCGCTACCAGCCACCGCGAGCGAACGTCGCGGGGATCCCCGCCTTCTCCCCGCAAATTAGTCAGTTTTTGTTTAACGAGTAATACGCATTTGGTCCGCACATTAATTGCTTAAATATTTTAAAAACATTGGAAATAGATGATTCTGTACAGTGACTGTTGACACAATGAGTATACGCAAAAGTTTGCGAATCTGGTTGTTTTACAAGCCCGTTTTATTTTAATACGCATGATTAATAATAATTTTATTTAGACCGAGTATACTCGGCATTTGAACCGAGTTATTCGGCCGAGTACGAGTATCAAAAAAACTGCCGAGTACACCGAGTACCGAGTAGTACAACCCTTATTTATCAATCTACTATCTATTTGTATTGTAGTTATGAAGGGGTCAAAAGTGGCTCCAATTGGTTCGTGTAATATTCACACAGCGCTGCTTTGCCAGTTTCATTTCCTTGAACTTAGCTTGACACACTACCGCGTGTTTAGATTTCCCCGCGGCCGCTCAAATTTCGATTTTGCCACAGAAAAAAATATATATAATCAGTTTTTAGTTTTATTTATTCATACTTTATTTAATTACCATTTACAGTCACTTTTACTCGCGTCTATCGGCCTCTAATATTTTTTCCCCACATTTTGGGGAATGTGAAATTAACTGGTATCATTAAGCACAACCGGAATGACGTAACGCGATCGTAATATGAAGCTGTCAAATGGATGGTGGACGTTTTGTATCGCGATGTTTGCTCCTGACGCTCCATCTAGTGCATAAATAATCTAAGGCTAATATTATAAACGCGAAAGTTTGTATGGATGGACAGATGTTTGTACAGATGTTTTGACGGATTCTGATGAAATTTGGCACGCATAGGTATAGTTTAACCTGGATCAAAATATATATATAGAATTCTTTCATTCCAGAAAATTGCCTAGTTCTCGCGGGATAGCGATAAACGGGTTACCTATAATACCTACCCTCGAAAAATGTATTTCCGAATATTAAAATCCCGAAAACGAAACGCCATTTTTTCATTTTCCAAATATTATTTGTCCAAAGTTTTAATAATAATAATAAAAATTAATAGTAATAATAATTTATTTATTCATTAGATAACAATAGATCCATAATTGTTTGAATATGCTAGGAACCTACCTATATTTTCTTTTCCCAAATGTTTCAAAAATGCACCTTTTTATTTGACAACTGATTCAAAATCCAACTGTATGAAATTTCGTGGGATCATTTGCTAAATCTATACAGGGTTATTTGTAATTCACTGGCATCCTTTTAACCCTAAACTCCTACCACTTAAACAAACGTTTTTTGATTTACAGCTTTTGTCATAACTTAATATTTTTGGTGTAATAACGTTTTGAAAATTTGAGATTTCCTCTTATTTTTACGATACTCTGTGTATTTGTATGGGAAAAAAGTGCTTCATTTTAAAAAGTCGTAGAACAAAAAACATTTGTTTGAGTGATAGGAATTCAGGGTTAAGAGGATGTCAGTGAATTACAAATAACCCTGTATTTATTCGGCAAAATCATTATTTGCGAAATCTAGCTTTTTTATTTCATTAAAGATGATTTATGACGTTTGTTGTATAGGAGCCCTCTAAAATATTTATTTTATTCTAGTTTTTAGTATTTGTAGTTATAGCGGCAACCGAAATACATCATCTGTGAAAATTTCAGCTATCTAGCTATCACGGTTCATGAGATACAGCCTGGTGACAGACGGACAGACGGATGGACAGCGGAGCCTAAGTAATAGGGTCCCGTTTTTACCCTTTGGAACCCTAAAAACCGGTTCGAATTTAAGACAAAAGTGACGATCTGTTATATTGCACACCACGCGACGTTGCTCTCAACCCGTGCAGTCTGTTTTCCATTCGAAGCCGGTCAAACCACTGTGCGACGTTGAACTTTGGACGACTTCACACCACACATCGTATGATTATGCTAATGTTAAGTTTCTATTAAGATTGTTTTGCTAATTGATGGTGTGTATGACGAACACTGTAGCATGGTTGAAATACATCCACACTCGGGTCTCTATCACGACATAAATAAATGATTGCTAAAATCATCTCGACGTTTCAACCACATTCAACAGCCGTAGTCACGAGGGGACTGTGACGTGTACACAGTCTCCATTAGTAGATTAATAATAAGTTGCAGTGCAAAAGTATGAATCAAATTCCTAAAATAAATGCGAAAGTTCTTGAGCATATGCGTGGTGTTTTTGTTACACATTTTAGTTCGTTTGTTTCAAGGTCCCTGAAAAATTTAGTCTCACTGAAAAAAAGAGTTATGGCAAATTTGCCACGTTGCAGCAAAAAGTTTGGCATTCAAATGAAGGAAATCCTTAAACGTGTTAAAAACTAATTTGAAATGTAATGTGATTAGAACCATAATCTGAAAGGTTTCATTCATTATCTCATGTTTCGTTGGTCAGCGAACATTGTATTTAATTAGAACCAACTGTACCTTTAGGTTGTGTTTAGCACAGTGGTTTGACTTATGACGTCATAAGTCAAACCACTCGAGGGTCGCGGGTTTTTCCGATTTATGTGCAAAATTACATTTGAAATTTACCACGAACTTTACAGTGAAGGAAAAACATCGTGAGAAAACCTGCACAATCCACGGGAGCTACGGCCCAAGTTTTCTCATTCTGAGAGGAGACCTGTGCCCAGCTGTGGGATGTAGGCCGAGATGATGTTACCGCTAGTGTTTTATGACGTCATTCATGAAAAATTTACATTGAATCATTTACAGGCGTTAAACCTGTTTTAAGTTTGACAGTTTCATAAAAGACTCCGCAGAAAATGTATAGAAAATGGTTTTCAGTCAAATACTTAAATTTTGGGATAATGTAGAGTTTGACTTCTTAATCAAAATTGAATATGGGCGAAATCACCGTCAATGACTAGTTTTTAAAATAAAGTGAAAACAGTGGTTCCAGTGGTCACTATCTACATATTATACATAGATAGGTGGGTACGTCATTTTAATTATTTATAGTTATATCTTATCTAACATATAATTCGCAAAAAGTTTTCCGCAAACACCTTAAGTCAGTTTCAATACCTACATTAGGTATATAAAAATTTCAGTAAATTTGACTGAAAATAATTTTTTCATACATTCGCTGCGGGGTGCGGCACTACTAAAATAAGACTAAAATCGATATATAATTTGAAATAAATCGATTGTAGCAATTAACATTGTCGTGTGTGATTTTTTTTTGTTATTATTTTCCAGAGACGATTATAAAACCAAAATGTGAACCCGATTTTAAAGTACCGTTAGCACAACAGTATTTACAAAGAATAAATATAATCGTAAGTCAATCTATGATATATCTTCATAGTTTACGTATAGATAATAGATTTACGAAGTATGCTTCATTATAATCAGTCACTAAATATTAAAACTCAATTCTTGGTAAATACTGTCATTTATTTTATAAAAAAATATTAAAGTGTCTGACTAAATTGACATCATTTTAAATATAATAGAAATAAGAAAAGAGAAAGTTCCTGGTTCCTGGTTCCTGGGAAGTTTCTGGAGAAATTGATCGTAGTTGGGAACACAAATGGTAAGCGAGCCCGGGGCCGATCTCCTACCAGATGGACCGACCAAATAAAAGACTCCAGGTCCCCGAGGTTTAGCTCCGTCGTCAGGGCCGCGATGGACAGAAGCCGATGGAAACACATAGTTAATTCCAAGTGTGGACTACTTGTTGATGACCACGATCCTCAGTCATGAGGGAACGACTAGAGAGAGAGAGAGAAATATAATATTCAAAAATACATTTTTGTTTTAAACAATGTGAATCGTGTTAGATAAAGTATTAAACGTTCGGTGCCGAGAAATTATATTTAATTTTGTAACATATTTTAATGACGAAAAATTCTATTATTTCTTCATTCATTGTATTTTATTTAAGTTTGTGATATACCTAATTTATATTTTTTTCAAGCTTTAGAACTAATTTTTCATACTGAAATAAGTCGCTGCATTTATCTGCACACTCTACCACTGACAATATTATTTCATATATTAATTCAAAAACCACATGTGTGCTCAATCTTAAAGTAATCGCGGTTTGACAATTCACACCAATTGACCTAGTCCCAAACTAAGCAAAGCTTGTATTTGCTATGGGTACTAGACAACAGATAAACTTATGTATATAGATAAATACGTACTTAAATACATATTAAACACCCAAGACTCGAGCACAAACATTCGTATTTTTCACACAAATATCTGCCCTAACCTGAAATCGAACCCAGGACCTCAAGCTTCGTCGTCATGGTCTTTAGCAACTAGGATATCCGGTCGTCTAAAAATAGAATAAATAAATAAATAGATGAGAGTCCTTGATAAAAACTATTTGTCGTTTAATTTATATGACGACACTTGTATAATTCTTAGTTACCTACTCTAAGAATTTACATAGCTGAGACTGTCAAGAGTCACGCTATGTCCATCAGCGTAATGATTAGAAAAAAAATCATGATTGTTTGTTGGATAAAGAAAATTATAAACATAATTATTCAAGGTATATATTTTTTTACCTATTTATCTTGGTTAGGTTTATACGGTGCTAGCTGTTGCCCGCGACTCCGTCTGCGAAGAATTTGTTTATGGCTATCCCGTGAGAACTATGCAATTTTCCGGGATAAAATCTATCCTATGTCCTTTCCCGGGACTCAAACTATTTGTATACAAAATTTTATCTAAATCAGTTCAGTGGTTTAAGCGTGAATTGGTAACAGACAGACAAACACATTTTCGCATTTATAATATTAGTATGGAAGTATGGATTTAGGTCATCCATCATCTCGGTCTATTAATCGTCCCACTGTAGAGCACAGGCGTCCTCTCATAATGAGAGCGCTTGGACCGCAGTTCCCACACGGCCCCAGTGCGGATTGGGAACTTCACACACACAACTCCGAGTAAAGTGCTAATCCACGGTTAAGTAGTTTCAAAATGGATGAAACTGTCATCACATCACAACCCACGGTTAAAGACTTAATTTCACCATAGACCGTGCAAGCGGTGGTGCAAACTACTTATACTTCATTTAATTTAGAATTAGAAACCACAATAACATTATATTGCGTCTGGTCAACTATTTCTTACCTAGCAAATAGTACAGTACAATAGTCTGGGAGCCGCAAAATAAAATTGTTTTAATGTCACTTTATTTGCGTGTCGTCTTTTGTTACTCTAGTACAAATTGTAAAGAGATTACACTTCACGAGCCGCAATATAATGTTGTTGTGGTTTCTAATTCTAAATTAAATGAAGTATAGGGTGCCACCGGCAGCCGAGGCAGTGGGTCAGTGCTCGTGGTACTGGGAGTTAGGGCCGCAGAGCGAGGAACCCCTGACACTAAAAGAGCAGATGTAGGTACGGCGGATTTAACATCTGACTGTCTCATGAGATTATAGTCGAGATTAGCACACAAATGGTTCATTACCACTATGCAGTCGACCAAGTAAATGCTTTACCACTTTTAGGGTTCCGTACCTCAAAAGGAAAAAACGGAACCCTTATAGGATCACTTTGTTGTCCGTCCGTCTGTCTGTCAAGACCCTTTTTCTCAGGAACGCGTGGAGGTATCAAGCTGAAATTTATATCAAATACTCAAGTCTACTGTCCCTTGGAGCTGTGAAAAAATCAAACTTCTAAGCCAACGCAATCAAAAGATACAGCCGTTTATGACGCAAATTTCCGCATATTTTCGAAACTCGCAAGGGAATCAAAACCTATAGGGCACTTCCCGTGAACTCAGAATCTTGAAATTTGGTACGAAGCAAGGTCTTATAGCACAGATAAAGGAAAAATTGCGAAAAGCATAATTTTTTTTGTCTGTCTGTCTATATCAGTAAACAACGCACATTTTCGACACTCGCAAGGGAATCAAAACCTACAGGGTACTTCCCGTGAACTCAGAACCTTGAAATTTGGTACGAAGCAAGGTCTTATAGCACAGATAAAGGAAAAATTGCGAAAAGCATAATTTTTTTTGTCGGTCTGTCTATATCAGTAACCAATCTACAATGATCCCACACTGCGCACATTTTGCTTAGGAGCAGGGGTCTGCTAAGACTGGATGTTCATAGATACATATAAATTTGTACGGAACCCTCGGTGCGCGAGTCCGACTCGCACTTGGCCGGTTTTTTTATGACAGTTCCTACATCAGACTAATAACAATAAGGCTGATTGTCACGTTGACTTGTAAGTGAAAATAGCCTTTGATTTTTTAAGCCGTACAACTAACATTGGACCTTAGGGTGGTAAAGGAATTCTTGGTCGAGTATATATAAAATTAAGACATTTTATTTGAAAATCACCCGAAAACCAGAGCTGCCCTATCCCCAGTGTGGGTAGGCCGTAGGCGGTTGGCTTTGGTAGGCGGCCTGGCAATAAACTATCGCTTATTATCGGTTATTTAATCACATTTATTGTTACAGGAAAACTCAACAGTCATTGTAGAAAACGGCGAAGAAATCGTTAAAGTCAACAAAATGCAGATGGTCAACGGAAACAGTAATCCTATGAACGGTAAGCAATTAAGTTATGTTTTCATTTATTAGCTTCGTTTTTGCCCTAACGAAAAAGTCCCCATATATCCCCATCGTTCTCATACAAAGTGCATCTTTCTCTCCTGCGAATAATCGAACGCGAATAGCGAAGTGTTATGTAGTAGGTAGCATTTGGTGCTTGCTTCTTTGCTTTTGCTTGTTCCCCAGCACTGATAAAATTAATGATGCACTCGTACTTAATTGAATAGCCTGTTCTTTTACTTACCCACTGACACTAAGTAATGTTAACACAGTAAGCGTATAACTACGTAAGGTTTCTTTCACCTTCACAGTTACGGTATTAGTGACATTTGCAGTGTTTTACGATGTGGCATCGAACTATGTATTATACACCTGGGCTCGCACCACTAAGTTATGAAAATTTTATTTATACGTCGGTATTACGTCCTCGGTCTGCGGGATCATTTATGTACAACTAGTGTATGAAATATTACAATTGAGTAAATACTGAATTTAATTGATGTTTCCCAGACACTACGTCTAAATGAAACAAAAAATATTATTGCGCAGTACATTGTTGTCATTGTTTTAAGAAGACATTCTTTCAATCACTTCCGTTAATTCAAACGCAACGGTATCAAAATAGAGATCCATTTAAAATCAAAGAGATGCATCCATTGTACTGTCGTAAAGATTGTAGAATTAAAATATACTTACAATAAGGTACAACTTAAACAAAAGGGAATAAATTATCGAAATTACTAACATACTTGTACTTGTTGTTGTTTGTAAGTACTTGTTTTTCTGTATTGTTTTCTTTGTGGTGGACAATAAAGAGACATTTTATTTTATTGTATTGTATAACAGCCGCATTGAAATCGCCTGTAGTGCCTTCAATGGCATGAAAAAGATTCACTGCAGCCGCATCCTCAAGATGTCTTTACGCACTCGTCTACTGCAGTGATATATGATCTATACTTCTGTACGGATGTGAAGCCTGGACTGTCAAAAAACAAATTCGGAAACGTACAGAAGCCTTTAAAATGTGGTTCTATAGACGCATGTTGGCTATGTATGAGATGGATACATCGAGTGACTAACGTTGAAGTACTACGCCGAGCTGGGAAGAAACGCCAACTTATGCAGACCATTAAAAAGCGTAAAGTTACCTATCTAGGCCACGTGCTTAGACACGCCAAATATGAACTCCAGCAGCTAATAATGATGGGCGAAGTGGCAGGCAAAAGAGCCGTCGGCCGTAGGAAGAAGTCGTGGTGGCGCAATATCTGGGAGTGGACCGGAATCACCAGTGCTGCCGAACTTTTCAACCTCGCGAAAGATCGGAGGAAATATGCGGAGCTGACTGCCAACTTCCACTACTTGGAGAGGCACTACAATAACAAGATAAATATAACAGATCACTACCTTTTGCTGTTCCTACTATCCTTGCCTTTATTCACAGCATAGTTGCCTACTCTGCGCTTAGTACAATATTTATCCAATTAGCCTAGGTAGAGTTCATCTTGAAAAGTCAAGTTTCCACAATCTGAGTAGTTATTAAACACCACCACATCTTAATGTTGAAAAAGTTAAAATGTAATTAATATTGCTATTGAAAATGTGCTGAAACACACTGTAATTAATTTAATAAGTCACCTACGCTGTAACTTATTTCATTATAGGTACTTAGAGTTGTAATAACATAACAATGCAGAGATTTTCTTGTCTATAAGTCGAAACGTTGCTCCCTATGATCAGATTTATATTATGTAAGTCTATCAGTTATGGTATTATATTATTATTATTTAATCACATATCTATATAGTAATCATTCGATCGCCAGGTGGTATTATAGGTAGATATTCAAATTATTTTATAATTCGCGATAAGACAAACGTAATTTGCATAATGCAGTATTTTAAAACTGCTGAGCCTTAAAGCTTACATGCTTTATTTATGTAAATAAGATACCGTTAAATACTTAGGTACATTACAGTTCAATTGAAAACATTTAAAAAAAAATCAATCTTGTTATTTTGTTTTTATACTTAATAGCTGGTTAAAAATCAGACTATCCGTGTTTCTCGGTTTTCCTTTATTTTGCTTAAATTGGTCGTTAATAATTAATTAAAGAAATTATCATTAAAAAGTCCGTATATACAAAGATAGGAATAATAATGTCACAGTCTTAACATGATATAAAATTTAAAAAAAACAACTGTCATAATATGTCATTATGTCAATTCGCGTCACACATTGTATATGGGACTCCTAGTCCTGAAATAAAAGTTTTTTATTTTTTATTTATATTTTGTCAACCATGCGTTGCAAATTCACGAATTTGTTATTTTATGCGTTTGTTGCTTTGAGTTTTCAAATATTTCTTTATAATGACGACCGGAAAAAAGTAGCATCAAGAGCCTTGACCATTTGTTTCGTCCCAAGTTGCAAAAACACGGCATTAATGGAATTTAATGGATTTGGATGGTAATTGAAAATTGAAGAACTTTGAAATGTAACCAAATAAAATATAAATATTTTTTACAAGTATTGTTACTTTTTGCTCCTAAATAAAACGCTGTAATCTTTATTTGTTTATCCTTCAGACCTACCGGTATTTCAAAGTTGACATAACCTACCACTGATTTAGTCAGTAACTTTAAATAAGTAACTGGGGAAAATATTCAACTAAAACAGTATAAGCAGGTACCTACTGTTGTGAACTTGAATTTTCTGAAATAATTATAAAGTGACTCGTCTTTGTGCAGTACAGTACAGGTACAGGATAAGTTCCCTTAGCTAGGTATGATAAACTGTCAGTCAATTGAAATTGCAAACAATGTAAACAAA
The DNA here is from genome assembly GCA_947563465.1 of Archips xylosteana. Lineage (NCBI taxonomy): Eukaryota > Metazoa > Arthropoda > Insecta > Lepidoptera > Tortricidae > Archips > Archips xylosteana. Next base: position 12,156,188 of record OX387344.1, read on the forward strand.
ACTTGTATTTAAAATGTCTTTAATTTCCATTTTCCCTCATCAAATACTGCTAAATCCATGTGTTATTTAATCAATACTTACCACAACACTATCCTAAACCATTAAAACAATAAACAAGTGCTAGAATATGGATATTTCATTGAAATGTCTGAATGACTGATGATGTGAATGTTTACATTGTTCGCAATTTCAATTGACAGCGATTTTAACGTAAACATAAGGGTTCATGAATTGATGTAATTGTAAATAAAAAACTCGAATCTGTGGGTTAGTATTGTAATTTAAAAGTAACACTTTTACAAATGTAGTAGAATCACACGTTTTTCTAGTATAAATAGGTATTCTCCGAGATTCTTCTGCACCAGTTAACATATGATTGATGTTATGAAAGCCTTGCTTGATTACTTTTGTTCTCTCTAAACTGGGATCAACCACACGAGATCACGTCTTAATTTTTCTGTAGCGTGCATTTGTATTTTGTACTGCTACTGGTTTACTGGTTACGAGCGTAGCGTGTAGAATGTGCTAGAGGACATGAGAACCTTCGCTCCTTAAGTTTCCGCAACATTAAAACAGTCATTTTTTCGCATGAACTGTACCTAACAACATCCATTCGGCGACTTTGAGCAGATTGGGACTATCAGCTTTTACGAATCTGCCAGTCACTTCCATTTGAAAATGTTATCAAAGCTTAATTCAAAACAATGATATTAAGAGAACCGAAAGCGTGTCGCTAGAATTTAAGTAGTCCGTCAGACAAGACTATCTTCTCTAAGGCCCATACTACACGGGCGGTTCTCCCGCCGCGGGAAACCGCTTCTGAACCGCCACTAGACACAATTTTATATGGAAGTTGTATGGTGCAAACTACACTGCGCAGCTCCGTCGAGCGGGAAACCGCGGCGGGAAACCGCCCGTGTAGTATAGGCCTTAGGACAAGACAGATAAAAAATGAACATGAAATGAACTGACAGTTGTTTTTTTTTCATTTTATGGTAATAATATGACTAAGAGCCGCTAAGTGTATGCCTAACATTCACAATCCAACTTTTTTTACTCTTTTTTCCTAGATATAAAAAAACTACTGTATAAAAAAATCCCAAAATATTTTTCCTGTAATCAGCAGTGAAAAATCTACAAACGGTTTTTTTATTTTACTTACTTAGTACATTTGAATTGTTGTCAATTGATGTATTTGTGCATACGTACCTACACCTTTATCTGTAGTACTTTTATGGCCCAGACAAATTGACATGAAAACAATTTCCCCGTTAACTATTTATGAGATAAATTGCCTGCAAATGTAGTTACTCCGATACTTACATATTTGACTCACGCGTTTCTTGCTTGGAACTGCGTAAAGTAAAGTTAACATTAATACTTAATTCAAGTAGCACCAACAGTTTTCCTCTTTAACTTAATAACAACTTTATTACACCCAAGTTAACGTCTTCATATCGAAGACCTTCCGGTAGAGGAAGAGACATTTTAGAATTTTACGCAATTTTTTAACCGACTTCAAAAAAAGGAGGAGGTTCTCAATTCGGTTGTATGTTCTTTTTTTTTTTTTTTTTTTTTTAATGTGTGTTACCTCAGAACTCCGTCATTTCTGAACCGATTTAGAAAATTTTTTCGTTGTTTGAAAGCACATGCTTCAAGGTTGGTCCCGTTGTTACCAAAATCCAGTTCTGATGATGGAATCCATGAGGAATTGAAGAAACTCCTCAAAAATTCAAGAGAAACGTATAGCGATTTTAGTATTTTCGGTGACAAGTCGAGCATTTGCATTCAGAAAGTATCATGGAACTCTGTAATAAAACGACATAACCCTGTCGAGTTTTAAAAATAGAATTTTCAACATAAACTTATTTCGAAGTCAAACTGATGATTTTATCCTACGCATCTATTTTATACAGAAACAACTAAAAAGCAAAAAATAAAAATTTTTAAATAAAAAATAAAACCTCCTTCAAAAACATCCAAAAAACTATGAAATAATAATTGAACCGAACCGACCACAATAAGCGTGAAAATATCTTTCTTCTAATCTGTTTTAAGTCGGTGCCTCAGCACGAGCCAGCAGGAGTGTAGAAGCCCTATAGATAGTAGGTATGTAGATAAGTTAGATTACTAGGTCCACTCCTGCTGACTCGAGCTGAGGCACCGACTTCAAACAGATTAGAAGAAAGATATTTTCACGCTTATTGTGGTCGGTTCGGTTCAATTATTATTTCATAGTTTTTTGGATGTTTTTTGAAGGAGGTTTTATTTTTTATTTAAAAATTTTTACTATACCAATAGATCTGACATTATACACAAAAATCAAACGGTCATTACTAGAAAATTGGAGGCACATTATATTTTATCTACTTTTATCATCTATTTCAAAACATTTCCGGCCACGAGCACGTCGGTACATAAATATCGCTTTACTGTAGAGGTTAATAGGAACAGAGTTTATCAAGCCTCCGGTCAATAAGTCACTCGTCTCACAGATAAAAACATCGGCTCTTTGTTCGCCTCTACACTTTACCTTAATTTATATATTGCACTTAGAGATAATTGTATACCTTGTTACCACTCTGAAATTTACTTAATAGGATCAGAAACTACTGCCAAAAATAATTAATAGAAAAGTACGAGTTTTCAAACTTGACTTTTTTATGCAGTGTCATAGATTTTTGGTGATTAAACTTTAAATAAGTAAATAAAAAAGTCATCATCATTCATCATTTCAGCCGAAAGACGTCCACTGCTGAACATAGGCCTCCCCCAAGGCTCGCCAAACAGATCGGCCCTGCGCCATCCGCATCCAATGCGTTCCCGCTACCTTCACCAGGTCGTCGCTCCATCTTGTTGGAGGCCTACCTACACTGCGTCTTCCGGTCCGCGGACGCCACTCGAGAACCTTTCGGCCCCATCGGCCGTCAGTTCTACGGGCGATGTGCCCTGCCCACTGCCACTTAAGTCTAGCGATTCTTCGAGCTATGTCCGTGACTTTAGTTCTCGCGCGGATTTCATCATTTCTAATGCGATCCCGTAGAGAAACTCCAAGCATAGCCCTCTCCATCGCCCTCTGAGTGACCTTGAGCTTCCTTATAAGACCCATCGTTAGCGGCCACGTCTCAGTGCCATAAGTCATCACTGGCAACACACACTGGTCAAAGACTTTTGACTTGAGACACTGCGGTATATCGGATGACAAGATATTGCGGAGCTTCCCGAACGCTGCCCAGCCGAGTCTAATTCGTCGATTGACCTCTTTCTCGAAGTTGCACCTACCCAATTGGATTGTATGTCCCAGATAGATATAGTCGTCAACAACTTCGAGCAAAGTATCTCCGATTACGACGGGAGTTGGTACAACATGGGCGTTCGACATGACCTTCGTCTTGTCCATGTTCAATTTAAGACCAACTCTCTCGGAGACTCTTCCGAGGTCAGCGAGCATCGCACTGAGGTCCTCCAAGGTCTCAGCCATAAGCACCACGTCGTCGGCAAATCGAAGGTGAGTGAAGTATTCGCCATTTACATTGATGCCACGCCCTTCCCAGTCCAGAGTCTTGAACGCATCCTCTAGTGCAGCGGTGAACAGTTTCGGAGAGATAACATCTCCTTGTCTGACTCCCCGCTGCAATAGAATGGGCTTCGACATCTGATCCTGAAGTTGGACGGACATTGTGGCGTTATTATACAGACACTTCAGCACTTCGATGTACCGGTAGTCTACTTGGCACCGTTGGAGAGACTGCAGTACAGCCCAAGTCTCGATCGAATCGAAGGCCTTCTCGTAGTCCACAAATGCCAGGCAAAGGGGGCGGTTATACTCCTCGGTTTTCTGTATAACCTGCCGCAACGCATGTATGTGGTCCACGGTGCTAAAGCCTTTTCGAAACCCGGCTTGTTCGGGAGGCTGGAAGTCGTCTAACCTGCGCGCGAGACGATTCGTGATGACTCTCGAAAACAGCTTGTAAACATGGCTCAGAAGTGAAATGGGTCTATAATTCTTCAATAAGGTATTATCGCCTTTTTTGAAGAACAGCACCACTACACTTCTGTTCCATGCTTTTGGTGTTTTCCCTTCACGGATGGCGGTATCGAATAGTTTCTGAAGGGCTTTGAGGATCGGTTTTCCACCCGCCTTCAGAAGCTCGGCTGTTATTCCGTCATCACCAGGGGCCTTGCCATTCTTTAGTTGTTTGAGAGCCGTACTAATCTCGTACAGGCTGACGTCCGGGATGTCTTCGGTATAGTGCCGGGTTAATCTAGCTCTCGGGTCTTCAGCTAGATCCATGACGGGTTTCTTCGTTGATGTGTACAGCTGTCCATAGAACTTCTCAACTTCTAACAATAGCTCCGGTTTAGAGGTCACGATCCTACCTTCATCGGTCTTTAACTTTGCCAATTGGCTTTGCCCAACAGACAGATTCTTGGCAAAAACTTTAGAGCCTCTGTTGCGCTCTATCGCCACCTCAATACTATTAGTATTAAACTGGCGTATATCGCGCCTCAGAGACTTTGAGATCTGTCTGTTAAGCCGCCGGTATTGGCAGGCGTCACCAGATGTCTGTAGGATCATTTTACGTCGATCTTCCATGAGCTTTAGAGTAGAAGGTGTGATTTTTTTGGTTCTATTTGTACGGTGAGTCTTAAAGAACTTTGACCCAACCGTATGGACAGCTTCCACAAACCCGTCATTGTAGTCATCCATGTCGCTTCCTAGGCATTCGAAACGGTTTTGAAGTTCGAGCTGGAACGTTTCGAGGTTTTGTAGCTGTACTAATAAAAAAGTAGTAGTAAATTTTCATCCATTCATGAAAACTGTAGGGAAACATTGCGCCATTTTTGCACGGTTCAATAGGAAAGTGTTATGTATTATGCAATATATACTATCGCTCACTTAGAGGTGACTATATAGATATAAATTGTTAGTACCTAGTAGTTACTAGCTAGCTACTTACTACCGCTGTAGCTATGACAAATAACTATAAATTCAAAATTTTAAAACCCCCAACGCAATTATGTCACTCGTATGTTTGAACATTAAGTCAATGCCCGTTATGCGTCTAAGATCCCTTCCACAGCTAACAAAAGAGCTGATAACTTTGAAACGGCTGAACCGATTTTGATGAAACATATCTAAGAACCATCGCCAAGAAACCTGCTTTCTAATAAAAAAAACCGCATCCAAATCGGTCCACCCGCTTAAGAGCTATGATGCCACAGACAGACACACACACTCATAGCGGTCAAACTTATAACACCCCTCTTTTTGTGTCGGGGTTAAAAAAATAAAGCAATCATTAAGACACTAGGTACACGCACTGCTTGCTTAACCCTAAAAGCAAAAGCAGCATCAATGAGCAATTACTATCTCGTAGGTATTTGTTTATTTTCATACCACGCCGAGCAAACAAGTTTGTACCTCCCACACCCCCACTACTGAGCTAGTCATTTTTTGTGCTTCTTTATGACACTTCGTAATGTTTTTAGGTCCGGACCAGGTGCTCCCAGCAGATGACTACATAACATGGGTGCCAGAAGGTCGCGTGAAGTTGCGAGTGGCATCTCGAGGGACCGCCGGTGAACCGCCCCTCTCTGTCCCGGGACTATTAAAAAGAATGGCTGCAAGATATCCCGATAGTGCAGCTCTATGTTCCAAGATTGATGGAAAATGGGTGAAGACTACGTACAAGTAAGTGCATTTGTGACCCTGTATGGGTAAGAGCAGTTTAGGTGACGTGAAATTAAAAATCGACCTCTAATTAGAACACTGAAATGAACGCGATAGGTTATTGGTAAGGAAGCATTGAAGATAACTGGACTCACGCACATATTTGTTTATTGTTTTAGACAGTACCTGGAAAGAACAAGAACAGTGGCTAAAGCATTCATCAAACTAGGATTAGAACGGTACCACTCCGTGTGTATCCTTGGTTTCAACTCCGAACAGTGGTACGTTGCGGACTTGGCAGCTATTCACGCTGGGTGAGTATGAAACAATCGAGGCCTTCATTCTACAGCCACTAATTGCGTAGCGAGCAAGCTGATAATTGCACGAATTACCTTTATAGTGGCTATGCTGCGGGAATCTACACGACCAACTCGGCAGAAGCATGTTTCTATTGCATGGAAAAAGCAAGGGCAAATATTTGCGTTGTGCAAGACAAAAAACAATTGGATAAAATATTGTCGGTGAGAAGCCGGCTGCCGAAGCTTAAGGCCTTGGTGCAGTGGGAGGGTGCCATCGATACATCCATACCTGACCTATATACCGTAAGTATCGTAATTGCACTTTCATACTGTATTATGTATGTGTATCGTATGTAGCTATACGTATGCGCCATAATTGCAATATCGATCTTAGTCGATCCAAATACAGACTGCCTTAGGGCTGATTAACATTCCTGAAAGATTAAATGTTACTACAAGATACGCTGATCTTAAAACTTATGGATTTGAATAACATACACAGAATACTCTTATCGTGAATGAACTATTAATTGCTTTTTATCTTTTTTCTCCGCTAGCCACCGTGCATCACAGCTGAATCTGTGCGACTTACTACTTAATATGTTTATGTGTTGTTTCTCAACATACTTAATTTTAATATGTTGAGAAATAATGCTTGAATCAATCAATTACACTTACCTTGCTTCTGCACTAGCAAATTGGTAGTACCTAGTTTATTGATATGGATCTCCACAAAGTAACGCCACATTCGATCAATTATTTATTGATTTCATTAAAAATTCAACTCGATGCAAAACGAGAAATGAAGATTCCTATATTAGTTTACTAATAAGTATTATAAAGAGGAAAGATTTGTTTGTTTGTTTGTTTACATTGAATAGGCTCCGAAACTACTGGACCAATTTCAAAAATTCTTTTGCCGTTATACAGCTATATTATCACTGACTAACATAGGATACTTTTTACCGCGGGAAAATACCTTTTCCTTCGGGAAAATTAATTTATCGCGGGCGAAGCTGCGGACGGAAGGCTAGTTAGTTTAATAAAGGTGACTCTACCTACACTGCCCTGATAGGGTGGACTAGCGGCTATAGCATTTAAATAAAACGTAAAATACTTAAAACATTGTGTTTACTTGTATAGGAGAAAATATATAATGACACCGTACATCAAAAGTAAAAGAACATAATACAAATTCAAATTAAATGCATCATAGACAAGTATACGTGGACAGCATCACGACCTTCCAACACCTTCTCCTGATGTCCACTCATGTTGCCGAGACACGTTTCTATACATGCATTAATCTTGCACAGTGTCTTTCAAACTTTACTTTTGACAATGGTTTTGTCATTACGTCAGCTAACTGAATTTCTGTGGGACAGTAGCTGATATTTATTAAACCATGCACGAAGTGTTCATGTATAAAATGGTACCGCACGTCTATGTGCTTCGACCTTTTATTGAAGGATCCAGACTTCACAAGTTGAATCGAACTTTGATTATCAACATGCAAATTTATTTTTATGTCCAAACCGGTTATTTCTTGTAATAGAGATTTGAGATGCAATGCCTCTTTGCAACAGTCTGCTGCGGCTATGTACTCGGCTTCAGTCGACGATAGCGCTACTATAGGCTGCCTCTTGGATGCCCATGATATTGGTCCATCAGCTATCATTAGCACGGAGCCAGAGGTGCTTCTTCGCGTCAATGGGTCTCCAGCATAATCCGAGTCGCTGTAAGCATCGATGTTCTCTATCGGTTTGTTCCGTTTGAACAAAATGCCTTTCTCTTTGGTTCCCACTAAATATTTGAATATTTTCTTGACTTTTGTGACGTCTTCTCTAGTGGGGTTTTCGACCTTCCTGCTAACTTGATTGACCGCTTGTGCGATATCTGGTCTGGTTCTGGTAGACAGGTACAGTAAACTTCCCACTGCTTCCCTATAGGGATATTCCTTCTCCTGGGCAGTTTCCTGTATCGACTTTGAATCGCTACTTGCGGGCGTGTCACAAGGTTTGGCATTTTTCATGTTGTATTTTTCCAGTACGTCATTTATGTAGGATCTCTGAGTAAGAATTATTCCTTCTTTTGAGTTTTTTATTTCCATACCCAGATAAGTACTTGGATTTTCATACTTTTTCATTTCAAATTTGGTTTCAAGTTTCTTCAAAATAACTTCGATCTTTTTCTTGTCTTTTCCTATGACAAGTCCGTCATCAACGAATAGTCCGATTATTATTGACTTATCTTCGTTTATGAAAACGCATCGATCGGTTTTGATTGTCTTGAAGCCCAAATCAAACATTGCTTGGGTAAAAGTTTTGTTCCATGTAAATGGAGCTTGTTTTAAACCGTACAACGATTTTTTTAATCGGCAAACTACGTCAGTAGTATTGCAGTTAGTCTCATAGCCAACAGGTAATTTCATATAAACTTCATCTGTTAACTCTCCGTATAAGAAAGCTGTCTTGACGTCAAATGTCATGAAGTAGTAAGATTTAGATGCGGCAATGGCTAATAAAGTTTTTAATGCAGATTGACTTACTACTGGGCTATAAATGTCTTCGAAATCTAGGTTTCCTTTCTGCTCGCATCCACGTACGACTAATCTGGCCTTGTACGTACCGTCATCTTTAATTCGAAATACCCATTTGTTCGACAGTATTTTGTGTCCTTTGGCTTCTGACTTGTCAACTAATACCCAGGTGTTATTTTTCTGTAGTGATTCCATTTCAGACTGTATTGCCTTCTCCCAATTTCGTCTGTCGGTGCCAGTCACAGCTTCTTTATATGTCAGTAAAGAGCAGTCATAGTCGTCATTGTTTTCTGACGTAAACATGGTCACGCAGCGACTTAACTCGTAATCTTTGGTCCATGCTGGTGGTCTCACGTCTCTTTGTGGTCTTCCACTTGAGGGAGATGGTTCATCATCAACAGGATTTTGACTAGATCTGGAAGGAAGAGGGTTAAGCTCCTGAAAAGGTAAGTTATTATTAATTTTGTTTCTTATTTCTGGTATTTCAATTTCAATTTGTTCTGTTTCAGGTTCTGGATTGACATCTTCGCGTTTCTCAGCAGGAGTACCGCCATAATGCATCTTTTCGATTACTTTTACATCTCTGCTGATAACAACATCATTCCTTTCGGGTATATAGATTCTAAAACCTTTTGTATATTCCGCATATCCCAAGAATACTCCTTCTGTGGCTTTGGCTGTGAATTTTCCTCTTCGGTTTTTGTTCATCACAAACGCTCTATTTCCGAACACGTGTAGGTGATTTCCTGATGGTGTTCGACGTACCCATTTCTCATATGGGGAATTACCTTTCAGAGCTCTTGCTGGGCTTCTATTTATCAAGTAGTTTGCAGTATTTACTGCTTCTGCCCAAAATTTTGCAGGGATATTGGAATCTAGCATCAGACATCTTGCTTTATCCATCAGCGATCGATTTTTTCGTTCACTCATGCCATTTTGCTGAGGCGTGTAAGGTGCAGATAGTCTTCGGCTTATACCGTTATCTTTGAGGAATTTGTCAAACGCTTTAGACCTGTATTCGCCTCCATTATCAGATTGAAGATTTTGAATTTTCTTCTTATGAAACAGTTCAACATAGTTTTTATATTCCTTGAATTTGTCGATTACTTCGCTTTTTTCTTTTAAGAAATATACACAGCAATATCTTGTATAATCGTCAATAAATGTTACGAAATACTTTGATCCGGCCATTGATTCATTCTCAAATGGGCCACATACGTCACTGTGAATTATCTGGAGCACTTCGGTAGAGATTATTTGTCCATGGCTTTGGAATGGTAGAGTGGAAAATTTTCCTTTGATACAAGTCTCACAGGTACCCAAAGTTTTTTCTTTAAAGTCGAGTCCTCGCATCATTTTATTTTTAACCATTTCTTTTAGGTCTCTTTCATTGACATGACCTAATTTCTTGTGCCATTTCATAATTTCGCTTTCGTCACTAGGCGTGAAGTTTGCTGTCTCTTCCGGTTTATCAAATTCAAGATAGTATAATCCATTGCTTCTGTTAGCTTTTAATACAGTTTTTCCGTCTTTTGTGACACTGGCTTGTTCCTTTTCAAATAGAACTTTATAGCCATGATCCGTAATTTTGCTTGCAGATATTAGATTATTCGACAAATCAGGTACATATAATGTGTCAGAAAGACTAATTTTATAGAGTCGATCCTTTGTATACAGTTCGGCTTTTCCTTTCCCTTTAACTTCGGTCGTATGCTTTTCTGAAGCTAGCCTTAGAGTGTCAGTCGCGGGGATTAAGTTATGGAGTATACTTTTATCACCCGTCATATGTGACGTACAGCCACTATCAAGACACCATAAATTGCCATTTGATTTCGACGTTCCTGTTGTTAAACAGATGTTACATGTCTTTTCTTGACCTTTAGTTTTATTGGGTTTATTGGGTCTCTTCTTAAACCAACAAGCTTCTGTGGAATGCCCTTTCTTATTACAATTCTTGCAAAATTGTGCCTTTTTCTTCGTCTTTGCGTAGAATGCTTCTGAAGTCTGAGGTTCACTCGCTTCGGTTTGCCTTCTTGCTTCGTATTCTTCTACTATTTTTACTTTTAAATTGTCAGGACTTGGCAGGACATCTCTCGACTCAATAGCCGTTCGGAAGCTATCGAAATTTGTAGGTAAACTGTATAACATCATTATGCTTAATAACTCTGGATGAATTTTGACATCCATGTCTTCTAATTTACCTACTACGTCCATAAAATTACTGAGATGGTCTCTCACATCTTCTTGTGGAGTCATTTTCTTCAATACTAGTTGCTTTAATAGCGTAGCCTTTCTTGCCGGTCCTGAACTTTGATGTACAGACTTTAGTTTGTCCCATACCTCCTTGGATGTATTACACCCTTTTATTTGTTTAAGTTCTGGCGGAGATATAAGTAAAAGTAGCTCTGACCTTGCCTTTAAGTCTTCCTTTAGGAATGCACTCTTTTCATCGGCAGTCGCGGTTGCCGCTAACGTTTTTTCACCACTAGCGTATTCCCACAAATCGTATCTTATGAGAATCGCCTGTGCTTGTAAGCACCAGGTATCGTAATTCGATTTTGTCAACGGTTCTATGCTTCTAATACTCGAGCTCATTTTAAAATTTTTATTTTCTCATTTACTTACGATTTTAACTATGCTTTTTCCATTTGCCACTAGATATTCATCCAACCACGCTCTGCTACCACTGATAGGGTGGACTAGCGGCTATAGCATTTAAATAAAACGTAAAATACTTAAAACATTGTGTTTACTTGTATAGGAGAAAATATATAATGACACCGTACATCAAAAGTAAAAGAACATAATACAAATTCAAATTAAATGCATCATAGACAAGTATACGTGGACAGCATCACGACCTTCCAACATGCCCAAATGGCCTTATTAATTCAAACAAATCCAATTCCTTGAAAAGTTGTAAATGTTTGAAAAGAGAGGTTTAATTAGTTGCAATGGAGCTTAAGATTAGACTGGAGGCTAGTTAAGTTACTCTTGGCAGTGATAAAAAAATTTATTATATATTTTTATCATGGAATTCATTGATTGCATTTTTTACTTGTATTATACTTATAGATTCATCCAAATTCACACCGACGATCAATAATTATGCATTAGTTTGATCCTTGATTATCTTCCATAAGTAACTATCGTAGGTGTTATATGATAACATTTTGAAGAATACAATTTAGTTTAATATTACGACTATTTACATCTTATTAATAGTAAAGTATTCTTTCCAGTGGGAGCAATTAGTGGAAATAGGAGCGAAAGAACCAGACACACAATTAGACATCATTCTCAAAAGCATAGCTGTCAACGAATGCTGCACCATTGTATACACAGTAAGTACTTAATTTATTAATTCATAGTAAAACCAAAAATTTCAAAAAGCTATGCCTGCACATTCATTTTCTCCGCAAACTGCTACTAATTACTAATTAGTAAAGCATATTTTTTCTTAATAACTTTAATCGAAAACCATGGCCTTTGGCTATGCTGCCCTTCAATGGCAGAACGCTGTAAGTCAAAAACCCTAGTTTCGAGAAAAACGCGTTTAAAGGTTTTTAACTTTGACGCTAGAAATAACCTATTATTTATTGCCTTAGAAGGTTGCGATTTTTTGTAATTTATGAGTAATTGTTTCTGCTATATGGCTAAATAGTCAAATATCTATTATTTAATACTATTAAAATAATATGTAGGATAAAGTGTTTTGCCGCAAGATATATTATAAAAAAATGCAGAAATTGGCTTGGCAAAACGCTACAAGTTGTAAATTAAAGCGTTATGCCGTGTCTTTTACCATACGGTGTTTTGACATTTTCTCTTCTCGCTTGGTTCTTTTAAAAAACAATGCAAAACCTGAATAAGGGGACAATCCTGAAGTCCGGTAACTTAGAATTGACCAAACGATCGTTGTAGGTCATACAGGTTTACGCTCCAACTTCGACACACTCCAACGAAGAGGTGGAAACTATATATGAGGATATCTCCAGAGGTATGCATAGCTCCGGAATTCACTTCACAGTTGTTATGGGGGGGTTTTTAACGCAAAACTGGGCAAATGGTATGGTGAAAAGCTGCGAATGGGGAAATTTAGAGTAGCGTAGGAATCACCGTCATCATCATCTACCTGGCCTGCTTCATAGAGAAGGAAGGACTCTATATGATGAACCTTATGTTTTGAAGCAAGTACGTGAAGTAGACTTGGATGAGCCCTGACAGTGTAACGAGGAAAGAGATAGACTTTATCACATCGACGAAGAAGCAAATATTCAATGATGTCTTCGTGGCCAGTTTGGTTAAAACTAGGAGCGATCGCCATATGGTACGAGACACATTGAATATTCGGGCCAAGCTTGAAAGATCTTGACTGATGAAGTCTATACTCAGCCTGGCACCAATCCGATTCTAAAATTCCGAAACGCTCCAGCTCAATCATCAAAACTGTTTCGAATACCTAGGAGGCGATGTGGACGATTACAATGACGGGTTTGTGGAAGCTGTCCTTAGGGTTGGGTCTAAGTTCTTTAAGACCCACCGTACAAACTGAACTAAAGAGATCACATACTATTTAGAGTAGACTCTAAAGCCTATGGAAGAGTGACGTGACTCACAAACATCTGGTGACGCTTGCCTATTCCAGCGGCTCAACATACAGATCTCGAAGTCTCTGAGACGCGATATATTCAATACTAATAGTGTTGAAAAGTCAATAGAGCGCAACAGAAGCTCTAAAGTTTTTGCAAAGAATCTGTCTGTTGGGCAAATCAATTGGCAAAGCTGATGATGCAAGACCGATGACGGTAGGATCGTGACCTCTATTGTTAGAAGTCGAGGAGTTCTATGGACAGCTATACACATCAGCTTTTTCGCGCAACAAAACAATAAAAACGTCAAAAGCATGGAACAGAAGTATACCTACTTAGTAGTGCCGTTCTTCAAAAATGGTGATAATATCTTATTGCAAAATTATAGACCCGTTTCACTTCTGAGCCATGTATACGTAAGCTGTTTTCGATAGTCGTCATGAATCGTCTCGCGCGCGGGTTTGACGACCAAGATCAGAGTGTTTAACTCCAACGTCAAGTCAGTCCTACTGTACGGATGCGAGACATGGTTCGTAAGGAAGGACATCACCGATCGGTTGCAGGTGTTTGTTAACAAATGCTTGAGGCGCATCCTGGGAATTTATTGGCCGCGAACTGTCTCAAACGTAAGACTGTGGCAAATGACTAACCAGAAGCCAGTAAGCCGAGAAGTTCTGACAAGGAAGTGGCGATGGATTGGACACACGCTTCGAGGGTCAGATAACCACCTGCCCAAGCAGGGTTTCCGCTGGCAATCTACTGGCACAAGACGGCCAGGACGTCCTCGGACCACGTGGAGGCGATCAGTTGAGAAGGAGGCTGGCTCAATTGGTCTCGGCTGGGAAGAGCTGGAAGAAGCCGCGCAAGATCGAGCCAAATGGAAAACTCTTCTACGAGCCCTATGTCCCTTATGAGGAATAACAGGAACACATCATCATCATCATCATCAATATCCCCAGAAGCGAGGATCAATCGCGTCGACATTTCCCTGCACCACGCCTTGGTATAAAATAAAAATATATGTGGTATTGGTTTAAAATTTTGGCTTAATTCTCTATATTATAATTAATTATTCTGAAACTTTTACATTGTTCTAGTATATATCATTATAATATATACTTAGCGGCAAAAAATTTGGCTCAGCCTCCATAAAAAATTACCTATATTAAATACATATGAGGGCCATATTATTTGCTGCTGATTATATTGTATTTTTAACCCACAAACATTATTTGTTTGATTGTTGAACGAACGACTAAATACCAAAACTAATTTTAAAAAAAGTGTTCCCAACTTGATATTTTTGCAACAAAAATGAATTAAATATTCTATTTCATTTTATAAGTTTTGAAAGTCAAATTTATTTTCTCTATTTCACTCTGTTGCCGCGTTTTGACTTGACGGTGACGCAGGCGACGTAGCCCATAAATCAGGCAAAACGCTGCCATTTAGTACTTACAGCGTTCTGTTGTGACAAGTCGGCATTAACGGTCTTGATATAAAACATTATAATTGCAGTTATGATGTTTTGGCTAGTTTTATGCAGAGTTACCGCGTCTTGCCAGTTTTCTACAGCCTAAACTAAAACATATTTTGAAAAAGTCTTTTGTAGGTATGATAGAAGAACTCATGAGGAATCGTTTGACGCAAGGCAACCCAAAACGCTGTAACTCGAGTTGCAGCGTTTTGCCATTGAAGGGCAGTATGGTCTTGAATATACAACATATAATTTAAATAAAAGTATTTATTTATAAAATTACAAACGCTACTCGCTTGCTTACTTGTTTGCTTACTCGTTCGTCACAAGTATAAAAAAAACTTTACCGACCATGTACTATTAAACGTTTTTCAAAAGAACTTATTTATAGCTATCGTGTTTACGAAATTATCTTCTAATATATAAAAATCTCGTGTCACGGTGTTTGTTATCGAACTTCTTCCGAAACAGCTTGACCGATTTTTATGAAACATTTTTCTCTATATTTGGTAGGTCTGAGAATAGGTCGGTCGTGGGCTATTTTTTATACTTACCTACCCCTATTCTTCGCAGACGGAGTCGCCGGCAACAGCTAGTATTTTGTAGAAAATACAATTTGATTTAATAGAAATTAGAATAAAGTTAATTTACTTCACACAAAATTCTTTAGCAATTCAGTTGCATTTCCTCTTAGCAATATTTATTCAGTCTGCATTATACTATGCAACTAATTAATGATGATGATGTTTTATTATTCATGCGGTGATTTTATTATACTTTTAACTACTTAATCTATTTTAGTTTTGTCTGCAGATACATTGTTATAATATCTAGACCGTATTTTAATGGATTATGATAATTAATTGTCGTGAATAAGAAATATATCGTGTACCTACTGTAACACGAGTTCGTAGAAAAAACGCGAAATCATTTTCATTTACACAAAATATCTTCGATTACGATCTAAATAAGCCTATCGTGTTTTTATCATTAACTCATTTCTAAATTTATTGAATATTTAGATAACTACCTACATTATGACTTTATAATATTTCTAAGAATTATGAAAGCATGCGACATGGTCATCGTTTTGGTTAACATTGCGTATATCCGTAGTGTAATAGCAAGGATGATATAGACTGGATTGGCAGTCGCCATAGTACGGAACGGCCGCGGTTTTTATAGTTCGATTATTAAATCTACATGGCGCTGAAAAATAGCCAGAGGCTTTGAAGGCAAAACAATAAGACAACAGATATTTCATATCACTGCAAATGTATTATTATGCAATATTTTTGAAAAATAATACATTTGTAGTAATATGAAACATCTGTAGTCTTATTGTTTTGCCTTCAAAGCCTCAGGCTATATTTCAGCGCCATCTAGATTTAATAATCGAACTACAAAAACCGCGGCCGATCCGTACTATGGTGACTGCCAATCCAGTCTATATCATCCTTGGTAATAGCTAACTAAAATATGTATAAGTTATATTTATTTTATCTTCACTAAAACTACTTTTTATTTTTTTGTTGTTAAGTCCAAAGTCTAAAATGACGTTGCTAGTACATAAATCGCAAGTGGCGTGATGTTATGACGTCATGAACTCGAATGATTTTGGTTTTGACTCATACATGTACACATAAAAGCGTAGTTATTGACATAAAAATGTAATGCTTATGGACATTTTACCGCAGAAAAGTTACTTAGGTAGGGGGAACATGTACAGTCGAGGAAACTGAATCCGTGAATCGTTTACCAAAATGGAACCTTTTCACGATAAGTAATTTTTGTTTGGGAGATGTAGAATGTCAACAGGACATTTGCACGGAAAAGTTTCACTGTCACGCTATTCAGTTTCCTGGCATTGTCTATTAAATAGTTCTTGTTAAAGTTATTCATAGCTACACCTAAAGTTATGTCGCCTAGGTAGACGTTTACTGAATTAGTTGTTGAAGTATGTCCCGGATCAAGGTGAACCGTTAACATCAGCTGTTGAGTCTATTGATTTCGAGACATTGCTCAAGGAGCAAGGGGCATCATCATGTCACCTCACCAGGTCAAAAAAATTCGATTGTTATATTGATTCGCATTATCATCTTCATTTTCAAGCTTTTGAGTCACACTCAAAAGATGTTCTTCTTTGGTCCTTTTTTAATTTTCGTTTAAATCAGCTATACTCAACCTACGGTCTGCTGGCCCCATACGACACGGCCTGTCAAGCTTCTATAAATCCGTCTGGCAATTGGCTAAGTAAAGTTTTTTTAAGAGGTGCTAATTATATTTTTTTTCGACAGTCGGCGTTCTGAAGATCGAGAAACTGCAGCTGTTTTATTTTTATCTCCTATTGTTTACTGGAAATATTTTTTTAAGTGTTCGAGTTGACATTTGTGAGATTTAATGGCTGACAAGCGGTTCGTGCTCAGTACTTAGTAGAAACAGAAAAAAAACTAAGTCATCTGTCACTTTTGTCCATGTCAAACCGTTTGCGTTTCGTTTGCTTTGCGTTTTGGTGTGATTTTTGAACTATTTTTAACAACCTCCGCACAAAATCCGGATTTACAATTTTACCGCATTTTTCCACGACTTATGCACGACAATTGAATCACGATTGAATATTTTTGATCATTATTTTGGAATTGCTTTTTGGACAATGCAAAGTAAACGAAACGCAAACGGTTAGATTTCATTTGACATTGACAATTGACTCCGTTTTTTTTTCTATTTCTGCTAAGTACTGAGCACGAACCGCTTGTCAGCCATTTAATCTCACAAATGTCATCTCGAACACAAAAAAATATTTCCAGTAAACAATAGGAGATAAAAATAAAACAGCTGCAGTTTCTCGGTCTAGAAGAAGACTACTGTCGAAAAAAAATATATTAAGCACCTCTTCAAAAAACTTTACTTAGCCAATTAGGTACATATATTAATTTTCAACCATTTTGACTTTCAATGCGCTGTTGATAATCAAAGCTGTGGCCCGCTGCACCAGTGCCATAACACATTTGTAGCCCGTACAAAAAATGGCTTGAGTATGGCTGCCCTAAACGCTCTTACCAGGAGCATCTGACCTTGTTGTATATATTTTACTCTATTTTACATTTCTGTTAAAGGGTTTTGTAAATCTAATACCTTTAAACGAGCAATTCTTGTATACATTAAAAAAAAATTAAGTGCGGTTAAACATGGTGCATGTTTGCAAAAAAAATTAAAGCGGCAAATTAAACATTTTTTTTGTAATCGTTCGTTTCGATTGTAAGTAATTTCAACAAAAATAAAAATTACTTCTAGTGAAGAGAGTGATGGGGAAGTTGTGGACTGTACTCCGCTTCATTTGAGGAAGGAGGCAAACTTAGCAATGAGATTTACTTGATTACCTCGGCCGTCTATCCCAAACTCGTCCATCAATCCCTTACTTCACGGCCTCTGTAGTAATGTACTATTTTTTTAGCTTTAAACAATTGCTACGTGGTGTGTGGCAATCCTAAATTTTAATAAATTTAATTTTGTAATCATGTGCGAGATTTATCGAGAGCTGCTTCATAGCCGTAGTGCTGATTGGCGGGCGCGACTGTCACATACGCAGAAATTAACGGTCAGCACTACACTTACGCGCCGTTGGGCTGTAGCAAGGAGTGCTTGCAATTAAATCTCTCTTACTCTTCACGTGGGACCACAACTAAACATGTACTTACTGCTGCTTAGCGACTGGATTAACTAGATAAAAAGCGGATGTCCATCTTATTCGCCTATCATGCTGCTAAGCTACTTGCTTGCACCGTTGAGTTTTGCTTAGGACTCGGCTCTCTCACTATCCACTTTGAAACACAAGCACTGTTGCTTAGTACCAGCATTAGTTAAAAAAGTGGATGCGGTAGGACCCTACACAAGTTGTTACAACATAAATAACCTAACCAACAAAAAGTTGGAAACCCACGAAATTGACATTTAAAAGTTCAATATCTCAAAAACGGCTGAACCGATTTTGATAAAACATGTCTAAGAACTATCGCTAGAAACCTTGCTTTCAAATAAAAAAAAAACCGCATTCAAATCAGTCGACCCGTTTAGGAGCTAAGTTTCCGCAGACAGGCAGACACACATTGCGGTCAAACTTTTTTCGTTTTCACCCCTCTTTTTTCGTCGGGGGTTAAAAAAACACATGTTAAAATAATTTTGCTACTAGGACTACATAATCATAATTTCAGTTACTGTAGCGCAAGCGCACCCGACAGTTGTTGTGAACGCAGCACTGCCTGCGCGTGAGCAAATTTTACGCTAGCCAATAAAATCAAAGAAGGCGGAGCTTGTAGTGATAATGAATGATTTTGACCAGGCGTCATAAGAGTTAGTGGAAAGCTTCAATTACAAAGATTAAACTAAGACAGACGAGTCTTTTCAAATTTTAGGGTCAGGCAGGTACGTACTTAGTTTAAATTGATGTTTGCACTGATAACTTTTCAGCTCAGTTTAGTTACTCTCTCTGTTTATGTCAAATCAAAAATAAGAGAGAGTATCCTACACCCTTCACGACACATTTTCAAACCAGGTACATGGTGGAAATGTCGAACTAACCGCCACCAATGTCAGATTAATATGGGGGTCATCCATAAAGAACGAAACACATCTAGGTGGGGGAGGGGTCTGACAATTTGTGACACGGAAGCAAAATAATTCCAATTTTCAAGTGTGATAAGGGGCGGGGGGCGGGGGGGGGCAAAAATGGTGTGACGTCATTAGCCGCGTACTGACTGGCGAGGAACGTACATGTCCCGTACAGAGCAGTGAGGATGTACAATCTTAGTACTAGCGCTTGGGTAATTTTTAATGGGGGGGGGGGTTTAATAGGGGAATGAAAATTTCATTGATTTTGCCGTAGGATGCACCGTTTTCAAGATATTTGACCTTTTGTGTTTTACTATACGAGCAGTGTAGTCTGTCTGAAATTCCGTAGATTAGCCAAGCATTTCCGTAGGTCTGGGTACAAGGCCTATTTACGGACTTTTCCGTAGATCTGGCAACGCTGTACCCGATGCTGCCTCGCCGAGGCTGCTCGCCAGTCAGTACGCGACGCGGTCGGCTCGGGCCGAGCATGCGTTTGCCTCGGCGAGGCACTTCCTGACTGCCCGAGGCTGCCTCGCCGAGGCAAAAGGTCGAGCAAACGCCCAAGGCTGCCTCACCGAGGCTGCCTCGCCAGTCAGTACGCGGCTCGCTCGGCTCGGGCCGAGGCACGCTCGCCCGAGGCGAACGCATGCTCAGTCTCGGGCGAGACACGTCCTGACTGCCCGAGCATTCGCTCGAGGCAAACGCCCGAGGCTGCCTCACCAGTCAGTACGCGGCTATTTATGGGTGACCGCTAAGGGTTATTTTAAGAAAAATAGTTATTAATTACGTCACAAAACTGAAACGTCGCACTTAGGTAAAATTGCTGACAAATTAACATTCTGAAAAATAGTTAGTCTATGATTTAAAAGCCAATGACCTGAACAGCTGATCGCTAGTGTTGGGAATCTTCTAAAAAACATGTCGATATTTTCAAAAAGTTTCGATATCGGTTTTTTCCATAACCATTATAGCTAGAAAAAAAAGAACAGCGCGCAAAATTACAGTTTTATTTACTGTTCATGGGGTTTCAGGCTTTAGGGGTTATTTTGTAACACCCTGTATATATATAATCAGGATCTCGGAAACGGCTCCAACGATTTCGATGAAATTTGGTATGTGGGGGTTTCCGGGGATGAAAAACTGATCTAGCTATGTTTCATTTTCAGAAAATCGCTTTTGCTCGTGTTTTCCGGCTATTTTTGTTTGCATTAGAATATAAAGCTAAATTTCGCCGACTTCGAGCAGATCATAATGGCACATTAGAAATCGGGTGGTCGCGGATCCAGCCGACCTCGGTTCGATTCCACGTTTTGTTCAAGATTTTTAGTTTTTTTTTATAAGTTTATTTTTTATGAGAAAACGTCAAGTTTCTTCTTTTGTGAGAAAAAGTTACTTTTTGTTAGAAAAAGTATTATAGGGAACGTGCAGTAACTATAGGCGGCAGCACTAATGCGACAGAAGAGACACTATGCGGACAGTAAAACAAACTTATCAAGGTAAAACATTCAAATTGATGGCACCCTTATGGCACCAGTTGGCAGCACCGTCTATGTGCACGTTCCCTATTGGGAGCACAGAACAGGAAAAGCCGGTTGTCTGTAAAGTCGGTTTACGGACGATAGTTTAACGTGACTCACCCCCCCCCCCCACCCCCTCCGGTGTTTTTGTCAAATATCTTGAAAACGGTGCATCCTACGGCAAAATCAATGAAATTTTCATCCCCCTTTAATACCCCCGCGCTCCCTCACCCGCATCCCCTCCCCCCTCTCACCCCCCCCCCCCCCCCCCCCCCTCCGGTGTATATAATCAGGATCTCGGAAACGGTTCCAACGATTTCGATGAAATTTGGTATTTGGGGGTTTTCGGGGATGAAAAATTGATCTAGCTTGGTCTTATCTCTGGAAAACGCTTGGTACCGAGTTTCTGCCCGAGCAGAGCTCGGTCGCCCAGGTACTATTTTATTAATTGAGATATCGCTACAAAATTTTGTTATAATATTAAGTTCCTAGCTTACAAAAATTACATACAGGTTATTACAATCTATAACGTTGTTCTTTGATTGCAGTCTGGCACTCTTGGACCTCCGAAAGCGGTAATGTTGTCCCACGACAACTTGACGTGGGACGCTTTCTCGATCACCCAGCGCTTAGGGGAGATTCAGCCAACGACAGATTCTCTCATCACATTCTTACCGCTCAGCCACGTCGCAGCTCAGGTAACGATATTTCTCCATCAACTTCGAATGTCTGCAGTATTCTTAGTATAAGCTTTTACTTCACGAAATACTTCTCGATCGCGTTTTCGTAAAAAAATCAATTACTAGGGAAACATGGACAGCGCCTCCGCGCGCACGCGTCCATGTTTCCATAGAATTGAAATTATTACGTAAACGCGATCGAGAAGTATTTTGGTGAAGTAAAATTTATACTAAGCGTACAGTATGCTTAGTATAGGTTTTACTTCACCAAAATACTTCTCGATCACGTTTACGTAAAAAATTCAATTCTATGGAAACATGGACGCGCCAGCGCGGAGGCGCTGTCACATGTTTCCATAGAATTGATTTTTTTACGTAAACGCGATCGAGAAGTATTTGGTGAAGTAAAAACTTATACTAAGCACTCTGTATGCTTAGTATAAGTTTTCCTTCACTTCAATACTTCTCGATCGCGTTTACGTAAAAAAATCAATTACTAGGGAAACATGGACAGCGTCTCCGCGCGCGCGCGTCCATGTTTCCATAGAATTGATTTTCTTACGTAAACGCGATCGAGAAGTATTTGGTGAAGTAAAAACTTATACTAAGCACTCAGTATGCTTAGTATAAGTTTTACTTCACCAAATACTTCTCGATCGCGTTTACGTAAAAATTTCAATTCTATGGAAACATGGACAGCGTCTCCGCGCGCGCGCTTCCATGTTTCCATAGAATTGAAATTTTTACGTAAACGCGATCGAGAAGTATTGAAGTGAAGGAAAACTTATACTAAGCATACTGTACGCTTAGTATAAGTTTTACTTCACCAAAATACTTCTCGATCGCGTTTACGTAAAAAAATCAATTACTAGGGAAACATGGACAACGCCTCCGCGCGCGCGCGTCTATGGTTCCATAGAATTGAAATTTTTACGTAAACGCGATCGAGAAATATTTTGGTGAAGTAAAACTTATACTAAGCGTACTGTACGCTTAGTATAAGTTTTCCTTCACTTCAATACTTCTCGATCGCGTTTACGTAAAAATATCAATTACTAGGGAAACATGGACAGCGCCTCCGCGCGCACGCGTCCATGTTTCCATAGAATTGAAATTTTTACGTAAACGCGATCGAGAAGTATTTGGTGAAGTAAAACTTATACTAAGCGTACTGGCCTTATAACTATGAAATTCGATTTTCGAACTTCGTATCGTGCCGTTCCGTTCACGCTAATATTAAACAAAAGCACACAAAAGAGTGTAAGGTACGTTACGATATGAAGTATTTAGCCTGTTATGTAAGTACTTATGCATAGTTGATGCCAAAAACGCAATTTTTTACACTGTGTAGAGAACACAGAACCACAACAAAGGGATTCTGCATAGTTTCGCTTTGATTTGAAGTGTAACCGCCTTTAAACATGTAGTAGTCTTCATATTACAATCTATCTAATATATAAAAATCTCGTATTATCGAACTCCTCCGAAACGGCTCGACCAATTTTTATCAAATTTTTTCTCCACATTTGGTACCTACCAATACCAATGAGAATAGGTCGCAGACTATTTTTTATACCCCTATTCTTAGCCGACGGAGTCGCGGGCAACAGCTAGTTATATATAAATTCTTAGCTTTATATGAGCCATAAGTTAAAAAATAGAAAGTTAGTATATTGTTCAGTTAATAAAATCTGACGCATTAATCTGATGTAGGTAAGTCTTGTTTGTTTACCCTTACATGCTTTAAGGTACAAAGTGTAAAAATAAGTATCGATTTAATCCTCCCATCGTTGTATACCTATACCTTAATTCGACGACATAAGAGCTATGGGACATATTTATGAGCAAGTTGTGTGCACCCATATTTTTATACTTGACTGTATAGTCGGGGTAAGAAAAGGTTCGTCACTTTTCGACTCTATGTCAACGAGTTAAGGTCGAAAAGTGACGAACCTTTTCTTACCCCGACTATACTTAAACCTTTTTGGCTGTCATTTGTTTACGCAGTAATAACTAATGTACCTATTTTATTTTTCTCTGCTCTAGTACAAAGTTTGTTTTTTGTGTAAATCAAACACAACTCGTTAAATAATTCCTTTGTCATATAGAACTGTTGTTTATTCAAATGGGCTCTCTACGTTTTTGTTTTTTCTAGCAGTGTAGGTCAGGTCGCGGTTTTGTGGTTTTCATGTAAAGAATTTACCTACCTATGCGCTTACGTAGAACCTCTTTTTTCAAATAAGCCGAAATGAGATCGAAAACAAAAATATATTTTATTACCAAATCTTTAAAACTATAGGCTTATGTCTAACGCCTAGACACCATTTCTATCTGTTAAGCTGTGTAAGATAGCGATAGAAAGAGATGGTGGATTTGATTGTGATTGATTACAAAACATGTTGGACAATTTTGCAGCAGGTATTTTATTTCTTTGTGTTTGTTATGAAGCGAGGTCCCATAAAGGCTTGTTTACACTTTGTGAAGTAGCAAGTGCAGGTTAGAAGTGATTAGTTAACATGTTTTTACGATGGTAAGTGTTAAGAAATCGTTTACGTACACACTGCTTAGTTCTGCTTTGTGCAGATGTAAAGTGTCGAACAAAATGGAGGAGGAACAACAATTAGAATTGCGAAATATTATAAAAAGTATAGACGCGGAAATCGCTTTTGAAATCGAGAATGAGGTTTTAGTTGAAATCGAGAACGAGAAACCTAAAAGGTTATGCGAATAAAATGGATCAGCAGAAGAATTCAGTATGGAGCTAGTGATAAACTTTTAGAGGAACTAATTAATGAGGATCCTACCGAATTTCGTAATGCAATGCGAATGACTGGAGATAAATTTAATGACTTATTGACTATTGTTTTACACAGTCCACCTCATGTTTATACCGTTCGCATCCGTCCGTACTATGCACTTAACAAGTAGATACCTACTGTTTACACAGTGTTTAGTTAGGACAAGACTGCAAGTGCGGGGAGTACGCGGGTGTGCGGGGGCACCAACTTAACAGACAAAAATAGACCGCACGTCTATTCACTGTACTTTGCACCTGCACTTCGCACTCTCACTTGCCACTTAACAACGTGACCGTTTACACGTTGTTTTTACTAATCACTTTACACCTGCACTTGTCACCTGCACACTTGCCACTTAACAAAGTGTAAACAGACCTTATGCCTAAGCGCTAAGTTCATCGCTCGAATGTAAGACATCAATGCCTGCCTTTTTGCATAATACTTAGTTGCCCACGCAGGCCTTTGGTTGGATACCATTCCAGCAGATATGTACTAGGTATACAGCTCGCAGTAATATGCAGCATAGCATACTGCGAAGATGTCAAAGCTAAGCTACAAAACTATGTGACTGTTCCCACTAATGCTAAGCTATGTAGTATGTAGCCGCTCGAGAAAGACCCAGAGCACGCATCCACTGCACGCATTTCCCAATTAAAAAACATTGCTTAGTCGAACCCGTTTCGACTAGTGCTATGCTATGTGGATCAATGAATATGATTGGTGGATATCAAGGTCATCCATAGCAACGTAGCATAGCAGATATCTAATGGAAAAGCACCCTTAATCTCTCGCTTATGTACTTGTTAGGAAAGCGTAGAATATTTTTTTATATCGAAAGCGACAAAAACTACTGTGGCAACAGCTAGTAGGTATAATGATAAAATAATAATATGGTTTGTCACCAGGTGGTGGATATTTACGTAACCTTGATGAACGGAGTGACGGTGTACTTTGCGCAACCTGATGCACTGAAGGGCAGTTTGATTGAGACACTAAAAGAAGTTCGGCCCACCAGGTTAGTAACATTGTGTGCAAGGAGGATGTAAGTGATGCAACCCCCTTGTCGTTTTTGTAATTCGCTGTAGAACGGTAAATATAGGTAACGCCACGAGAATTCGAATGATTACACACACAGCTACATAAAGTACTGATTGCAAAAAAGATAGTGAATGAATGAATGAAATGAATGAGTGAATGAAAATATGAGTTATATGATCTTATGATGAAATACTTACGCAATACTATGCATATTATAATTTTACTTTTTTCATATACCTAATAACCTATTAACCTATTTTAATAGCGAAAACTATGCTTATCTGATTTATATAAAATAGATCAAAATATTTTTTTTTTCTGCTTTGTTTGAAGTAGAAGTATTTTCATAAATTATTCTTAAAGAAGAAATTGAAGAAATTTTTAGTCAATCTTGTAATTCTATGTCGAGTCTGTTGAACTTGCTATCGGTACGAATAAATGTCAAAATCCCGCTGTCATTACATGACGTGTTGTTGTGTGCGTGACCTCAACTCTGATGGCGTTACCTATACTATCTGGCGGTAAAATATGATGATGTTGTATTCATACAACTTGCTGCTTTTATTTTACTGTGCGTGTCCATGATTACATTTATCTTCCCGTAGATTATAATAATAAAATATGTTGACGAGTTATCAACAGCTAAATCATCATCATCTTATCAGCCTATACTTATACGTCCCACAGCAGGGCACAGGCCTCTTCTCAGGATAAGAGGGTTTGGGCCGTAGTTCCCACGCGGGCCCAGTGCGGATTGGGAAGTTTACTCGCTCCATTGAATTACTTCGTAACTATACTTCGTTTTTTTTGCATTAGAAAGAAGGTAAGCGATCTTGACGTGTCTTTTTATTGAAATACACTTTTGAAAAATAAGTCACAGCTAATATGAGTACCTAATATGTAACAATTTGAAAGGAAATATGGTCATTTACACTCTTTTGGTTTTATAAGTACCTACTATTTTTTTAAAGCGCTTTTCACTAAAAAGACTCGTCAAGATTGTTTACCTTATTTCTAATGCTAAAAAAACGAAGTATAGCGATGAGTACAACTTCTCTCACGATATTTTCCTTCACCGTAAAGTTTATGGCAAATTTCGGATGAGATTTCGCGCGTAAAATCCAAAACACACAAAAAGGTGTGAGCCCGGGCTTGAACCCACGATCCTCTGCCTTGAGAGGCCATAGCTCAAACCACTAGGCTACCACGGCTTTTTAACAGCAACAGCTAATTATTTAAAATTATTCCTGATTAATAAATTGTATTAAAACATTAAACAGATATTATTGAATCTTCCTCATTAATTATGACAGGCTCTACATTTCATTTACGTAAACATCCCACAGCGTAAGAGGGGTTAGATTAGAAGATATCTAATACCTTTAAACGAGCAATTCTTGTATATATATATATATATATATATATATATGTATATATATAATCAGGATCTCGGAAACGGCTCCAACGATTTCGATGAAGTTTGGTATGTGGGGGTTTTCGGGGATGAAAAACTGATCTAGCTATGTTTCATTTTCAGAAAATCGCTTTTACTCGTGTTTTCCGGCTATTTTTGTTTGCATTAGAATATAAAGCTAAATTTCGCCCACTTCGAGCAGATCATAATGGCACATTAGAAATCGGGTGGTCGCGGATCCAGCCGACCTCGGTTCGAATCCACGTTTTTTTTCAACATTTTTAGAGAAAACGTCAAGTTTCTCCTTTTGTGAGAAAAAGTTACTTTTTTGTGAGAAAAAGTTACTTTTTTGTGAGAAAAAGTTACTTTTTTGTTAGAAAAAGTATTATAGGGAACGTGCAGTAACTATAGGCGGCAGCACTAATGCGACAGAAGAGACACTATGCGGACAGTAAAACAAACTTAACAAGGTAAAACATTCAAATTGATGGCACCCTTATGGCACCAGTTGGCAGCACCGTCTATGTGCACGTTCCCTATTGGGAGCACAGAACAGGAAAAGCCGTTTGTCTGTAAAGTCGGTTTACGGACGATAGTTTAACGTGACTCACCCAACCTCCGGTGTTTTTGTCAAATATCTTGAAAACGGTGCATCCTACGGCAAAATCAATGAAATTTTCATCCCCCCTTTAATACCCCGCGCTCCCTCCCCCCCTCTCACCCCCCCTCTCACCCCCCCCACCCCTCCGGTGTATATAATCAGGATCTCGGAAACGGTTCCAACGATTTCGATGAAATTTGGTATTTGGGGGTTTTCGGGGATGAAGAATTGATCTAGCTTGGTCTTATCTCTGGGAAAACGCTTGGTACCGAGTTTCTGCCCGAGCAGAGCTCGGTCGCCCAGGTACTTTCATCTACAAATGAAAAAATTGAGACTAACTTGACCATTAATTAGCATTGTATGTATTTGATACTTAAGTGAGAAATGCCCTCAATATCAGTTGATAAATTTATAACTGAATGCACTATCTGTATTTTTGTCATTCGAGCTGTAAGATACCTATCTATTATGATAAATATTAAAAGTCTGCAAGAAACCTATTAGCATACCTATTATAGAATGATCTTGGCGTCTGGCATATAACTTATCTGGTTATTTTTTAAATAGATAATAGACTAACGGACAAATTTCTCATGGATTATTAAACATTTGATTCACATAACCGGTGTTGAGGATTGAATTAAACACCTACGTCGATATAATCGTAATAAGTTATTATCCTTTAGTTCCTATAGCTTTTGCCCGCGACTTCGTCCGCGCACAAATAAAATTTATGTTCAACCCCTGATATATATCCTGCAGGAAATTCCAAAAATCCCTTTTTACTACACTTCTATATGATCCTAAAGGAACGGTTACGGAGATAGGGTCCCATTGAATTGAATATACAAATCCCGTTTTAACTTTATTTCAGTTTTTTCAAAAATCATAAAATTAGTTTTTTACTGTTATACTTAAGTACCTATATATCACCTACTGGCATGCTAAATTTCAAGTCTCTAATAATTATACAAAAACTTTTTAACAAAAAAATTAAACCGCCGAAAACACTGAAAAGCAAAAAATAATACTTACTTTTTTTGTTTGACCTTAATCTAGGTAAGTACCAGTTTGAAGTCGGTGCCTCAGCACGAGCCAGGAGGAGTGATAGAAGCCAATCAGGTAGACGATTATAGGTCCACTCCTCCTGGCTAAGTGCTGAGGCACCGACTTCAAACTGGTACCTAGATTAAGGTCAAACAAAAAAGGTATTGTTTTTTGCTTTTCAGTTTTTTCGGCGGTTTAATTTTTTTGTTAAAAAGTTTTTATTTTATACTTTTTTCCCATCCTTGGGGTAAATTTTTTTCCCAAATTTATATAATACCAACTTTATCCAATAAAAAGAATTATGACAATCAGACTACTCTGTAAAAAGTTAGTCAATCATCCCCTGTTTTCCTACCCTTAGGGTAGGAATATTATTTCCAAATTTACATGGGACCACCCTTGGGGTATACGCTTTCCAATAAAAAAAGAATCATCAAAATCCGACTACTCAGTAATAAGTTATGCGTGGTCATATAGTACAATCAGTAACTGAACAATCAATCATCCCCTGTTTTCCTACCCTTAGGGTAAGAATATTTTTTCCAAAATTAAATGGGACCACCTTCGGGGTATACGCTTTCCAATAAAAAAAATCATCAAAATCGGACTACTCTGTAAAAAGTTATTCGTGATCATACATAAAAAAAAATATATACACGTCGACTTGAGAACCTCCTCCTTTTGTTTTCGTCGGTTGAAAACAGATACAAAACAGACAACTGTTTTCAATAGCAATAATTAATGAAATCATAAAGACCTAAAAACATCAAATTGTGATAGCAAGATGCGCAGCGCCTCTCCATTTGTCGCGGGTCGCGGCGCGCCTCGCCTGTGCGCATGTCCAACTTAAGTTGAACCCTATTTAGTATAGTCTACTATACTGTTGTCAGAACATCTTATGTTGGATTTTTTTTTTCTATGAACTATCAGTTTTTTAATATATTCGTATAAGTTTTAAATCATCAAAAGACTATACTTAATTAACAAAAACTATGGTAATATATTAACCGAATTTTTCGCGAAATTAACAACGACTCTTCCAAAAACTGTTCGATAAAATTCTTTAAATAGGCGTATCTTTTTTTATTTGTGTACCGTTTTTATGAAACAAACACAAAATGTTAATTTAATCCAAAAAAACTCCAACACATCAGTGAAAACCGCATCCTTCTAAGTTAAGCCGTTTATGAGATTAGGGCCAATCAACTTTTAAACCGACGTTTTTGGCGTCTCCTGCGTTACCAAAATTGTCTCTGGCGTTACCAAAAAATCGTACTTCCAGCAAGATAGTTCACGGTTTAATAGGTTAAACTTACGTAGGATGGTATGTATTCATGTACACCATCTATTAAATTACAGAAAAAACATGTTTACCTACAAAAATCTGCAATTGTTTGAAAAATGTCGCGGACAGATTAGTGTCGGTTTAAAAGTTGATTGGCCCATTAGCGCGCACAAACGCAATGGCAATAATTCTAAAAATAGTTGTTTTGGGTTCTATTACGCTAATAAATAGCCCTAGTTACAGTTTTTCTCAAATATCTTCAATGTACAGACACGGACTTGTTACATATTTATTATATGCACTCGACTTTTACTTACTATATACTTATAATTATCAAGAAGTATGAGTAATTTCAAACTACTAGGCCACCACGGCTACACTACGTGTGTGTACTGCGTGGGAACTACGGCCTCTCAAACTGAGAGGATGCCTGCGCCCTGCAGTGGGACGTATCGTATATATATATATATATAGGCTGGGATGATGATGATGATGAGTATTTTTTTCATTTCTTTAATTATTGTACTTTGGTACCAGAAAAACCGTAAAGTATGTCTTGACTTGAGTGGGGTAATGATTAATGTTAGAATCTGGCCACCTGTTTCTTATCTATTCGTATTATTTAATCACTATCTAGAAATATATATCTTGCAGGTCCGGTTTTCCTGCAACACTAGCCGTTTTATTTTTAGTTTTCGGTTAATTTTTGATCAGTCTCAAAAATCACATTTCGAGGGCTGCTTGGTCATACCCTTTGTCATACCCATTAACTTGAAATATTTGACTGTTGAATAAAGAACACTATGTAAAATCTAAATTAAAAATTCTTACAAAACAATTAGATTGACTTATCGGGTTTGACCACGCACTCCTTGATTTATTTTCACGTGAAACTGGTTCAAATTTCAATCAAGTGACCCTAAACATGTACTTTCAAGTTATTACTGTTATTTTTAAAAGAAAATCTATAATGTCTACAGGCTTTTGGCAGTGCCTCGAGTGTGGGAGAAAATGTATGAGAAAATAATGGCAGTAGGCGCTCAGAGCGGAGGCCTCAAACGGTCCATCGCCACGTGGGCCAAAGACAAAGGACTCAAGCACCATTTAAATAGGATTGAAGGGTGAGTTTGTAAAAAACTACGTACATTTATTAACGATTTTTTAATTTGGTTGTACCCGGTGCGCTGATTAGCCTGTTATGCGTTATGCACAGTTGATGCCAAAAGCGCAATTGTTAACACTGGCAATGTGTCGAGAACACACAACAACATCAAAGGGCTAGTGCATAAACAAATTTCATCTCGCTTTGAATTGAAGGTTATTGTTATTTTAATTCTTTGCAAAAATCAGTCAAATTGGCTCATTTCAAAAAAATGCTGCGTTTATTAAAGATCATCACTGGCCGATTTTCCTGATATTTTGTCATTGTTCTCAACAGTCAGTTAAGGTTGAATGAAAGGAAATCTGCTACGGCACAAATTAGTAATTTATAAATAGTCATATACAGTACAGTTTTCATCAAATAGATTTATCGATGGCAAGCACATAAGGTGCTCACAAATATCTAAGCCAGTTGGCAATAAAGTCGTTTTAGTAAGATATTTTTTACAGACTTCAAAAAAGGAGGATGTTCGACTGTATGTATTTTTTTAGCAAATTGTTCGCATTTGGTGGTTGCTATCCAATGAATAATTAAATTCTTGGTACTGATATGAGTTACTCCCAAAATGCTCCGAACTGAGGAAAACATGAAGATTAGATGTTACATGAGTGGGTTAATATTCCGATGTAGCGCCGCCCGGACTTAGTCGGCCTTATCAGCCTTATCATTTAACCGCAACACTATCTTCTGCATCGCAAATATTCAAGTTTTTATCTGTTGGGATTATGACATTTACACATAGTTATATCTATTTCTGGGATTATTGCAGTTTACGCCTTAAAACCTATAATTTTTATTCCGTGTCTGATAAACGCCTATTACAAAGTTATTTTGGAGGGTTTTATCAGCGCAGCTTTAATTTAACTTTTATTGAATTACGTAGTTGGTCCCGGATTTTGATGACCTTTTGTTTAAAAGTTTAATTTGATGTCAGGGCTTTATCAGCTGGTATGAGGGGCCTTCCTATAGAGTTCACGACTCTCGAAATGTTACAGTATTGGTAAGGTCAACGAATGCCTCGTAGATTAGATACTTGTTATGTACTTATTTTATTGAATGGTGTGCTTTGTTAACGCTATCAGAATCAATATCGCATGCATGAAACATCGATTGAGAAATAAAGCGACAATAAATGAAAATTATTTTCCATATATCATTTGTTGAGATCACGGAAAAGAAAAACATTTGGAAGTGCCAAAGTTCCAATGGCCGCCAATTGCTAGTTACCAATAGCGCTATTGCCGAAAGTGTACACAGTCACTGTCACATTTCATGATTTCACACACTGAAATCTTGGCCGTTATTGGTGGTAGCTTTTAAATTAAGACAGTAAATAAAACGGGCTTCCACAGGGTTGACTGTGTTTTTTTGCTAAATAGGCATAACCTACTTTTGCAATTGATGATAGGAAACAGATAAATTTAATTAATTTGTCTTTTTGCAATTTAAGACGTCCTTTGTATATAAAATTTTACTAACCGCGTCATAAGTACAAGGTCGCAACAAGATTACCAATCATTAACCTAAGCGACGGAAATTGCGACGCTTATACATTTGCTAGTTCCTTTTGTTTTCTCTATTTCAGGGCTAACATTACTTGTTAATTCACAGTTTTGACAATGCCTTTTAAATACAAATAGCTCATCATTTTGGAAAAAAAATTTAGATACTTAGGAGCATGTTTTATTCACGTACCTACCTACTCAGAAGCCACATTTTTTCCTCTTTTTTACCAGAATTCAATGTTTTATTTAATTTGACTCCTGTAAAAACCTATGACAAGTGACTAAGCTTTCATTTCGTACAATATTACTTCATTAGCATAGCTACGTCTATGACGACTAAAATCAGCCTTACCAAGTAGGTAAT
This sequence comes from Archips xylosteana, assembly GCA_947563465.1. Taxonomy (NCBI): domain Eukaryota; kingdom Metazoa; phylum Arthropoda; class Insecta; order Lepidoptera; family Tortricidae; genus Archips; species Archips xylosteana. The sequence continues at coordinate 12,188,788 of OX387344.1, forward strand.
TTTTTTCTGGAGTAGGCTTGGTGTAGGTGTGTAAACTGTCATAAATAACCTTCCTTCTACAGTCGGGTGAAAATGGCAAAGCATTCGTTTGGTTTTATAGCATATTGTAAATTGTAAATACTTATAAAAATGCATGATAATATACAAATGAACGAACAAAACCACGCTAAATTTTACTATGTACTTACTAGTGACGCAAATCCATTCACCTTTGATAATACATCCTGATGCGAATTCCGATAAGAGTAGGTAATACCTAAATACTTGTGATAATTAAATTCGTAATTTTTTCCATAGTAATCCTAAAGAACTCGTCTGAAATGCAGTTTTATATGTATTATTATTATTTTTCATAACTACGAAACATTATAGGAAACTATCTGCATACCTACGGTGCAAGCCTAATCTAAAGTACCTATACGAACACAGGTTCCTATAGTATTCATAAATGCCACCTAAATATATGCCATAAAAATAGGTTATTAAAAGCCTTTGCCTTGGCCAGAGTACTTATGAGGCCCAAGGAGAAAACAAAGATGACAGTTGCCGTTGTCAACCAAAATGTACGCTATAATCTGATGAATCTTCTTCTTACTTTAGCAACTTAAACTATGATGCCTGGACATACATTGTATGACGAAAGATTAAATAAATAATTTATATCTTACAGGCGTGACGGTATGACCTGTAGCTACAAGATGGCCCGTTCGCTTGTATTCAGCAAAGTTCGTGATAACCTAGGACTGGACCGTTGCGTCACTTTCGTGACCGCCGCAGCACCGCTCTCAGCTGATATTAAGAGGTTCTTCCTTTCCCTGGATATACCTATCATGGAGGCGTTTGGGATGAGCGAAGCGGCCGGTGCGCATTCCCTAAGCATTGACCCTAAGTAAGTATAAGTAATAAAAAAGTTTTGGTTAAATTATTAGGGCATTATCAAACCATTTAAATTATAACCAGACCTGTCCAGGCTATTCGGTTGTGGAACTCCTCCTCCTCCAATAGCGTTAAAGCGCTCAAAATCATTACCTAATTTTTAAGTTTATGCTAGGGAGCACTCTATCTATCTTGTGTTTATTATATTATTTAGTACTTATATGCTTAGTTTCCTGAAATCTATTCCTTTCTTCTTTCTATTGTAAAAGGTTGCTTGGCTATTTATTACCTTGTATTTTTTTCTCTATGTACCTTGTTTTCCCTTCTTTTCACAGTCCACCTCCCGAGACCACCTAGGTGAACCGTTGAAAAATTTTTTTACTACCGTTTCACCTTTGACCACCTGGGTGTATGATGGAAATTTTTTCATTTCCACCGTACACCTTGTTATCAATACAGCGTACCTAGGTACCTATTATTAGAACTCTTCAGGTTTCAAGTTTGTGCAGAGTAATACAAATTAGATTTTCCGGGTGGTCATAAAAAAAAATAACACAAGGATAATGACTTACTTCAATATAATTGCTTGCTTTGCTGCGGTACGCTCCCGCATTAGCCTTTGAACCTAACCATACCGAGTCGCTTCCGCTACGATAGGTCTTGCTCGCTCGCTGGCTTTGGTTCAGATAGTAATTATTATTAATTATTAACAAAATAAGAAATCTATAGATATAATGACAGCCAGTATTAAATTTCAGAGGTGGACGGTCAGCAATATAAATTATACGATATAATTGAGGGTGAACGGTAGTAAAAAAAAACTTATTCATGGTTGTTTCAGCATCGGAATATCAAATTAGTTGTTATAATAATATCAAAAATTTTATATTTCGACGCTGAAACAGGCGTGAATGCAACGCTGTTACCTTAGAAAATTACACACCAAAGCGTTTGTACTCTGTTTGTATTTGATTCTAGTTTGTGATTTGTCATATTTTTAATTAACTATTCTTTAAAAAGTAATTAAAGTACCTAACGGTTACCAGTAAGTGCAATTACATCGCTCTACTGTGCATTAACCCTAAACATCGTTGATTCTGTTTGAAATAAACCTGTATCCTTTATCTCATACACTTTTTTTTCTTTTTGCTTTTTTAGGAATTAAGTTTGAGAACTTCTGTTTTCTTGTCGGGTAATTCCGAAATAAAAGTATACCATAATTAGCTATACGCCACTCAGTGACCCACACCAAGATATTTTTGTTTCTATAACAATTAAATCGAAGTATTTAGACGGTGCCAGTGTTTTACTCAACAACTAACATAATAAACGCCACTCCCCGAACAGGAGTATAATTTCGAATGGAAAAGAAATATGCACCTTATACTGAAAGCCAGTAAAACTCAATTTTAAATATCATTCGGAATTTACCGAACATTCATCGGAATTGGGGATGTCTATTTTTTTGCAATGTATAGAAAATCGAAAACCATTTCGAGATAAATGCTTTTTAAATCGTTTTCTGTAGTTATTTAATTTTAATATTATGTAATGAATTTATTATATAACAAATTAGCAATGAACTTCATTTGACATTGGTGTAAATTGCGTGACCGGTTCAAGTCGTACTTTATTCTGTGTGGTTAGAATTCTTCACAATTTACGCGTGGATTATACTACGGAGTTTGATTTGGACCCGCTGTCTGACATCTAGCACTTTGTCAGTGCCAGTAAAGTGACATAGTGTATAGTGTATCACTACGCAAAAAATAATTAAAGGGGTTGCCTTATCGTAAGCATTTTAGATAGATTTAGAAATTTGGCATTGTGGGAGCCCTCAATTATAATCTGACGTCATCAACTAACATAGTTTCAATAATTAATTTTGAAAAAAGTAGAGAACTAAATGACAAAATATTGAAATTAGTTTCTTATAATTGACTTTTCTATACAAAAAAAATATAAAAACCACTGGTAATTTTTTTTAGACATTCCCAATTAGACTCGAGTAAAAAAATAAAACCTACTTTTAAATTTTTTTTTTTTTGTTTGTTGTTGTTCAAAATATATGTGTCTTACTAACAATAATAATAAGTCTTTGTAATTACTAATACTATGGATTGAATAGTCCGAAATAAAAGAAATTTAATTTAATTTAATTTTAAAAACATTTATTCCGACTGAAACGATAGTTTTTTTCACAGTGTCTTAGGTTTATGTTTTAGTTTATTTCATTCAAGATCCACTAATTTTATACTTGGTAAAATAAACTCTACCAAATTTTGACTAGACGATAAAAATAACACATACTACCAACTCGTCTAAAAATCATTCGTAATTACCCGAAAACACCTTAATTTATTTTAATCCCGTAAAAAATCCGACAAAAAGTAATTTTTGTCAATTAAGGATAGTGCGGCTTTCGAATGGTGAAAGAATTTTTAAAATCGGTTGTATAGTTTCAGAGATTCCGCTATAAACAAAGAAAGTCTAGATATTTCCCTATCCCGAGGGAATTTCGAAAAATCCTTCCTTAGTGCACCTCTACAATACTCAAGGTACATGTGTGCCAAATTTCAAGTCTCTAGCACCAGTAGTTTAGGCTGTGCGTTGTCTGTCAGTCAGTCACGGTAGATACTGTTTTATAGGCATAGATTAGGTACTTGGAAATTAATCCTTTTGTTCTTGTGTGGGAATTTGCTATCTCTTTTAATCAATGCAACTATACTTTATCGCCTTTAAGAAGGAAATGAGACTGCAAATAAACATAACCTAAGTAGATAAGTAGTAGTAGGTACGTCAAACAAGTCCGACATCTTGAAGGCCTAGTGGTTTGACCAATGGCCTCTCAAGCACAGGATCGTGGGTTCAAGCCCGAGCTTCCATCTCTGAGTTTTTCAGAATTTAAGTGCCAAATAATTACATTTGAAATTTACCACGAGCTTTAAGGAGAAGGAAAACATCGTGAGCAAATCGGGTATGTATTACAATACCGAAGTACGAAAGACCGAATGTATTAAAACATCGAATGGGTCAAAAGACCGACACCTTTTTTTTCTGAATCCGTAAACTTCTCAGAATTTATTAAAACGGCATCATACGGAACCCATTAGGTTAGGTTAGGTTAGTTTTATAACAATCTTAAAAAGTTAACGGTTTCAGAAATAAATCGTGTCGGTCTTTTGACTCATTCGATGTTTTAATACATTCGGTCTTTCGTACTTCGGTATTGTAATACATATCAGAGCAAATCTGCACACACCTGCGAAGAAATTCAATAGGCTGGAATGGTGATACCTAATGATGATGATGATCTATTTTGTTACAGATTCAACTTGACGTCTGTGGGCGAAATTCTAGACGGCACAGAGACCAAGTTTTTGGGGTCGGTGAGCCAGAACGGTCCCGGAGAGATCCTCATGAAGGGACGCCACGTTTTTATGGGGTACCTTGATGATGAGGAGAAGACCCGGGCTGCGGTCGACAACGAGGGGTGGCTGCACTCCGGAGACGTCGGCCGAGTGGACGGCCACAACTTTCTGTACATTACTGGAAGGATCAAGGTATGGTACAGTGCTAGTTGGGAGAGAAATTGTTATTTAGAGTACGGCACATTGCAAGCAGAGCGCATTGTTAAGAGCGTTTATACGTGCTCAGCTGGCAACGTTGCATTTTTATTAGTTTTTCTCGATTATTCCATAAAAATTGAATGGAAATTAAAAATGTGGTGTATACGAATTGTTCTAATATATAAGTTAATGTGTCTACTGCAATAATTATTCGTGATAAGACTTTTATTTTCTTTAAAAACCGTTAGGTAATAATTTGTTCGTTTTTAAAGAAAATAAAATTCTATCACGAATAATTATTGCAGTAGACACATTAACTTATATATTAGAACAATTAGTATACACCACATTTTTAATTTTCATTCAATTTTTATGGAATAATCGAGAAAAACAAACAAAAATACAACGTTGCCAGCTCAGCAGGTATAAACGCTCTTAAAAGCGACTGCATTTTAAGATTTCTTAGGCACACAACTCTGGCAGTATTAAGCGCCATCTAGTTTCGAATTGAAATACTAATTAGCTACAAGCGAAAAGAAAAACTGTTTTTATCGGGTCCTCAGACTTATCCTGTTTAAGTTAGGTACATCTTAATAAATAGAGAGTTGCTTGGTTTTTCTTGAGGATTGTGAAAGTTCCGAAAACGCTGATCTTACCTACTAAATCAGTCTTTTGACACGCTCTTTTAGGTCAACCAGTATCCAAGTACCTAACAAAGTTTTAATGGAATCTAATCCTGTTTGTCCTTCTTTCACGTTGAAACGGAACAACGATTGCAGTGATTTTTTTGAACGGACATAGTTTGCTGGAGAATGACATAGGCTACTTTTTACCACGGAAAATATCTCATTCCCACGGGAAACACGTTTTAATCTACTTCAGCGGAGACGAAGCCGCGGGCATTAGCTAGTTAAAAATAAATAAAAATAAAAAATAAATAAATATCACGGGACAATTCACACCAATTGACCTAGTCCCAAAGTAAGCTAAGCAAAGCTTGTGTTATGGGTAATAGGCAACGGATAAACATACTTATATAGATAGATATACAAATCCCCATTACTAATGCTCCTGTCTTTTGTTTCCAGGAGATACTGATCACAGCAGGCGGCGAGAATGTGGCTCCCGTGCTGATCGAGCAAACCGTGCAAACGGAGCTGCCGCATGTCGGATACGCGGTCCTTATTGGCGACAGGCGAAAATTCCTCTCGATATTGCTCACACTTAAGGTAAAACGGTGCCCTATTTGTAATAGATTGTTCAACAAAGTGCTTAATACCCGCCATTTTACCCAAGCCGCAGGCGAGGGTAGATAGCCTGAGTCGAGAGTAAAATGGGCTCAATGAACGAGTTTAGAATTAAACAACAACAAGAAATAAATGTTCAATTAATTAAAATTGAACGTTGATCATGCGACCCGTAACTAAGATCGGACTGACGAACAACTTAAAGCTCAGTAACAAATTTCCAGCTTTTATTTTTCATAAACGTTAATTTTATAAAGTCCTAGTTTTCGTGGCTGTTGGCGCATGATTGCATTGGTCTTAGACGAACATTTTCCTTTATTTAAAAAATAATACATTAAAAAGCATTTTACACAATAATAATACAAATTTTATGAGCATGAGAACTAAAAAAAGCTATTTTTGTTTTAGTGTAAAGTTGACGGCGACACCGGTGATCCTTTAGACGTTTTGGACACCGAGACACAGAAGTGGGTGGAGAGCCTCGGCAGCAAAGCCACTACTATCAGCGAGATTTCCAAGACTAAGGACCCTGTTGTAAGTTGTGTTCCCAATAATTGTAAATAAACATTTATGCTTTATATTGTTACTAGCGACCCGCCCCGGCTTCACACGGGTGCAATTATGCATGTATACATATAAACATTCCTCTCGAATCACTCTCTCGAATCAAAATCCGTTGCGTAGTTTTAAAGATCTAAGCATACATAGGGACACACAGACAGCGGGAAGCGACTTTGTTTTATACTATGTAGTGATTTAATTAAAAACGATTGGGAGATAATAAATATCGTCCTATTCCCCGCTAACTGTTGTATGTATCTAACAAGGTATTATATGCTAGTTAGGACAGTTAGCGGGGAAGAGGACGATACATATACAGTACAGGTCGATTCACAAGAGTTGGCACGAATGGATCGAATGAGTGAATGAAAGTATCTATGTGTTACCTATTTGAATACACTTCACACAAATATGAAAATGTCATGCTTCAGTCATTTTCCTACAAAAATGTCAAAGTGACATTGCTTTCGTTCATTCCGTTCGTGCCAACTCTTGTGAATCGACCTGTACCTGGCATACAAATGATCCTACTGACTAACCGTTCGTGAACACGAAAACGATTGTACAAGCTGTGCTATTGTCTAACGCACTCGGCATCACGATCGTTCTCACCACTTCTTTCTGCCATACGGTATTGAATGAGGGTAGAAAGAGATGGCGAATGCAATCGCGAGCGTCCACGCGTTAGAGAATACGGGCTCTGGTCTTCACTTTATAAACCGTGGCACCGCTGCTATATCACACGTGTTTGTGATATTATTGCGTGCTACGCATCTACATAGCTACGTACCAGCTTCTAAGTTTGTAATTACCACCTGAAATCGCATCTCTTTATATACGGCGACTACTAGTAAGACTGCGATTAAATCGTATATTAATAATAATCAAGCCCGTTAATTTTGATTTGCTTTTTTGCAGGTACATAAAGCTATTGAGGCCGGTATAATACGCGCCAACAAGCACGCCATATCAAACGCTCAAAAGATCCAGAAGTTTGCAATTCTACCAGCGGACTTTTCAGTAAACACAGGCGAATTAGGTACGTATGCGTCTCAGAAAAACACCAGACCCAAAAATTTTGTTGTATAATCGACCAAGAAATTCCTTTACCACCCTAAGTTTCAATGTCAGTTGTATGGCTTAAAACATCAGACTATTTTCACTTTCAAGTCAATGTGACTCCTAATTGTTTTTCATTCTGTTGAAGGAACTGTCATTAAAAATGGTAGTAGACCTTTACTTGGTCTATTATACCCACTTTGTAACTCCAACTTTGCATGACTGTGGTTCTCATGTAAGCACTCTTTACATTTTATTTGATTCGTAACAAAACAAATTAAATTGAAGAGTGAAGACTTGAAGAGTTACAAAGTCGTCTATAAATTTAGGCCTTGTATTTTATGTTAACTAAATTATAATTAATTTTAATGAAACCAATTTTCTTTTTAAGGTCCCACACTTAAGATAAAGAGGAGCGTGGTTTACGATAAATATAATGATATCATTGAAGACTTTTACATGGACTGATAGTGAAACGTACTTAAGCATATACATCGGAGCAGGGCTTTATTCAGGAGATAAACATAGTGAAAATATATAATATATTATTTAGTCAATAGGTTGTAAGTTCACAAGGAATGGTGCTATGTTCTTATCTCAGAGATAGGGGAACGCGAGCAAGTTTTTGAAAGTTAGCTCGCGTCAAGATCAACACTAACGATTTAGGACCTTTAAATACACTCTGCGACTATTTGCAACGAAATAAACAAGTGCCTTGTATCGGGGTGCTTGGTGATTGCCTGTTAGTATATTGACAATGGAATGGGGACTGCATCGCTGCAGAAAAACGCTGTGTTATAGGACTCTTAAGTGATGAAAAATGGAAATAAGTAAGGATAAACTAGATATTTAAGAACACTGACAACTAACATAAACAGGTAACGTCGTCGATTATTAAATTATTAATAGGTTTATTGCTCAAATAGCGAATAGTGGGACGACTGGAATCATTGTGATTATATAAATTTTACGTACCTAAATAAAATGTATATTTTTGTTACTATAAATATATACTAGTTCGAAAAGGCTGTTATTTCATTAAAACACCCAATAACTTCCATTAAAATTTAATATAATGTTCTAACCTACACCTACTACAATACATTTAATTGGAATAGGAAAAATTTACATAGTCATAATATGATAATATCTAACAAAATATTAAAATAGCAATCATTCAATTATTGGAACATAATAATTCATAATCATAATACTTCTTGGTTGCTACAAGTCAAATTTGAATACTATGATAATAATAACTAGTAACTGATCAAATAAATTTAAGACCTACAACTAAAATAATTGACTAAGTACCTATTAAATACATTTATCTTGATTTAATTGATTGGTTTTAAATTCCTTCAGTACACAAGTCCATAAAAGAGGTAAGAAAATAATTATAATACTAAAAGCCTGTTGAGGTCAAGAGGAGAGGCCTTTTCCCAGCAGTGGGACACAAATATAGACTAAGTAATAATAATAAAAAGCCTGTGTCACCACTCTGTGATGTGATAATATGTTCCTGACATTGTTTGTGGCAGAATCTGTGATGTACCGTCTCTATTTATTCGAACAAAAAACAGTGATGGCATATTTATCATATAAAATATCATTAAATTATCAGAGAGTAGTGAAACAAACAACAAGAATAATAAGATATATTTTTAAGTAATTGCCTTGCGTAATTGATAGATTATATCCCTTCAATAATACTTTTAACATGTCATAAATTCTTCAGCATAAAAACTTAGGTAGATACACGATAAAACATCAGTCATTATTTTTATTACAGTTATCTGTGTGTAATAAAAAATATTCCAAACCTATCTAGGCCGCACGTCTTAATCGACTAGATAGGCGTTAAAGATCAAGATTTATACATAATACATAATAATAATAAACGTGGAATTGAATAATAATATCTTTATTGCGCATCAAAGATGCCGGGAATGATATTGGAATTATTATTTATTATAATCGGAGAATACATAAAACTCTAATCATATGACTCCATATACCTTTTTTTTCTTAAATAACTGCCATGACAATGTGTGAGTACCTATGGGATCACCTCAGAGGGTATCTTATTTTTATTTCATAAGTACCAATTGAGGTATAAAAGAGCTAGTTGTAAGTTTTTCTTTAAATATTCCGCAAGATAAAGAAAACATTGAGAGTCTTCTTTTAAGTGTGTTAAAACTAGATCCGGCAAGTACAAAGTTTACCTAACTGATAATACCAACATTCACCAAGAACCTTTGCGGGATTATATTTCCCATACGATGAAGTTGAAATTAAAAATTCATACGAAAGGTCTATTGTAAGCCTTTACATAATGTTTTTTTGTTCTACACCAAATCTTCTGCATGTAATGTATGATTTCGGTAACAATCACAGAACAAAAAATAAGAGAAATAGAAATGTCACACTAAGGGGCTGTTTCTCCACACATTGATTAATTTTAACTGACGGATAAATGTGATGCCGTCTCCGTCTATTCGAACGAAACAAACAGAGACGGCATCATATTTATCCGTCAAATAAATTTGATCAATGGATGGTGAAACAGGGGGTAAATGGCCAAAGAGCCCATATATTTCTTATCCCGACTTAGTCAGCTGCTCGAATTTAATAGCTCGAAAATAGGTTATTGCAGAGATTATGCCTCAAAAAGGATTACATTTCACTCGCTTGTACCGTAATTCAGTAAAAATTTACGAAAGCACAAAAAATGAGCGCATTAATTTAATAATGAAAATCTCGTGCCACGTTTTTTGTGGTCCCACTCCATCGAAACGGCTCAACAGATTTTTATGATTTTTTTTGTATATTTGGTAAATATGGAAATAAGTCGTAAAGCATTTATCACCTTCCTTCCCCTACCCCCCATTTTTAATAGTAATTTTTATATCGCGAACGTATCTCGGGTCAGCTAGGAATAATAATTGGATGAATTAACTCTTTAGTGCCACCCGTTGCTAATGGTTACACAAATTTTGTCCCTTGGACAACCTAAGCATTTTTCTATGAAACAGTATGAAGTGTCACTTGGACAACCGGGGACAGAGTAAATAACACATAACATAACTATAAATTAAAAATTTTAAAAACCCCCGACGCAATTATGTCACACGTATGTTTGAACATAAAGTAAATGACCAATTTGCGTCTAAGATCACTTCCGCAGCTAGCAAAAGAGCTAATAACTTTGAAACGGCTGAACCGATTTTAATAAAACATATCTAAGAACCATCGCCAAGAAACCTGCTTTCTAATAAAAAAACCGCATCCAAATCGGTTCACCCGTTTAAGAGCTATGATGCCACAGATAGACAGACACACACATAGCGGTCAAACTTATAAAACCCCGCTTTTTGTGTCGGGGGTTAAAAACAGTTGATTCACCCAATTAACAATAATAATAGGATTAATTCTCGAAGGAAATCAAAACGATGACATTTCTATTCCTCTTTTTGTTACGATAACTACAATAAACAGATGATTTACAAGGCTTTAGATTGTGTCAAATGCAATTACCCCGTTTAGTCGGCGCGAGGAGGGGCCGTGGCGGGCAATGGCGGCGGCGCGTCGACTAAGGGAAGTGGTTTAGCCACACCGATTCGTACCACACCTCGTGGAGCACCCTTTAATGCCGCCACTGCTTGCTCCAAACTCGCGTCCTCTAGGTTCTGAAGAAAATTTAAGAATTAATTTGTATGTGTACGCCATATGACTATTTTAGAGGCACGGGCTATTCAGAAGGTTTCCAATTGCCATTGAGCGTAATAATCAATAGAGTGAAAATGTCACTTGTTTGAATAATAAAATATTGCACGGGGATTCTCCACACACCATAAATTAAAACAATATCGTAATTTTTGGGGACTACCATGAAAATTTAGTAAAATTCCGGAATTCCAATAAAATTTTTAGACCTAATCTATAATCATGCGCAGGAAGCAGCGGGTAAAGGTTAGAATTAATATTTCTCTGAACTTAATCACGAACTATTTATTTCTAAAATTACCTCAATTGAGTCGACTCAATAAATAGTTCATGGTAATAGCCCCACATACCCAGCTAGATGCATAAGGCATATTTTCCGAAACAAAGAAAAAAGAGGAGCCAAGATTAGAAACTTGTGGCATAAAGCCCCGTATTCATGGTGAACATTTCTTGAGCAACAGTTGATCAACTGGCACAAAGTTGCTGGAGAATTTGTTTACAGTATGACTTCCTGATCACACGCCAATCCGCGTGAAAATTTTGCCCGAAGAAGTCGTGTTGTAGTGCTCTATTGTGTATTTATCGTACGTATAAACTACGAAAAACAGTTTTCGGTCACCAAGCAGCAACACGGCAACACTAAGTGAGCAACATGTTGCCAACAACTCAGCAACATGTTGATTCAGCTATGTTACTCAACAAATGTTTACCATGAATACGGGGTTTAACATGGAGGGACTGTGGCTATTGATTGATTTAAGCTGAAAGGTTACCTGATCGTTGACAAACAATAGCCGGTCGCCGGGTATGAGCCGGCCATCTTGCTGCGCCACGCCGCCCGGCACGAGTGACCGGATGACGACCAGCGTGTGCGCCGGCCGCAAGGGATCCTGGTAGTCCAGGATAGAGAAGCCGAGCCCGCGTTCGCCTTTCACCAGTTCTGAATACAATAAATACAGTTAATTGTATGTTGTTTAGTCTTACTAATATAAATGCGAAAAAGTTTGTGAAAGGTTTGTTGATTTTAAATTCGGTATGATGGAATTCTTGAACAAAATATAAATAGATTTTTAAGGTATTTTGTTTTAGGAATAGTAGTAGAAATAGCATGACTTATGAAGTTCAGCCCCTCGTATGCTTAAGACACGGATCCGTGCCCAATTTAAGGCATTTTTTTTTTATCTGGTAATTGGATTTATATGAAACAGTTGAGACTAGAATGCACGATTTTTTTCACTTCCCGCATACGAGGGTTTAAATGTCAACAATTGAATCGGATCGGTTTCCTTGCACAGTTGCATAGAAAAAGCGTATCTGAGATTAAATAAGCCGTAGTAGCCTAGTGACACCTACGTTTATGATTTCTTAAGTAGAAGATCGTGAGTACGAACTTACACCTTGTGAATTTTCAGGAGTTTGCAAGCGAAATTACACCTTAAATTTACCATGAGGTTTTATATGGAAGACACTATCATTAGGAAGTTTGCACGCACCGGCTAAGCAATTCAATGATTTGTGTGAAGTTCCCAATGCGTTCTAGGCCCGCGTGGGAACTATAATCTAAGCCCTCTCATTAAGGAGCAGCGAAACGTATATGTTTTTACGATGAGATGGATACGTTTTTTATGTTTGCAATACTCTTAAGTCTATGAACAGTGTATACCTATGATCTGTGGCTCCGAGGACCACATGGCGAGGCCGGTGAGCGGCTCGAGGCTGCGCGAGCGCACTTTGCCGCCGGCAGTCAGCGACCCGCCTTCCTCCGCGCCCGCGCCCGCCAGACTACCGTCCGATTTAGCCTGAGGATTAATTAGGGCATCTAAAACCGGTAGAGGTGCGTGAAATGTATCACTTGATGGAAAACAGTGATTATGTATCTTCAGCTCTCAAGATATGTATTGGCTTGGCTCACTAGTTAATTTACACTACTTAAATATGCAACTCGAAGAATCTACCACTGGTCCGGAAAAACCCTCTAGGGAAGAATCCGGCAAGAAAGTCAACAAGGTAATATTCTCTGTAATATTGGATACTTTGTAACATTGGTTACTCTGTAATATTGGTTGCATTGTAACATTAGTTCCTCTGTAATATTGGTGACTCTGTAATATTGGTTACTCTGTAATGTTGGTACTCTGTAATATTGTTTACTCTGTAATATTGGTTACTTTTTAATATTTGTCACTCTGTAATATTGGTGACTCTGTAATATTGATTACTCTGCAATATTGGATACGTTGTAATATTGGATACTCTGTAATATTGGTTACTCCTTAATATTGATTACTCTGCAATATTGGATACGTTGTAATATTGGTTACTCTTTAATATTGGTTACTCTGTAATATTGGTGACTCTGCAATATTGGATAAGTTGTAATATTGGTTATTCTGTAATATTGGTTACTCTTTAATATTGGTTACTCTGTAATATTGGTTACTCTGTAATATTGGTTACTCTGTATTGGTTACCTTGACAAGCGTGGGTGCTGGCGGTGCCAAGTCAAGCGGCGGCGCGGGGGCGGGTCGCGGCCGCGCGCACACCATGCACACTTCGCTCGACAGCTCCTTCAGTATCGACACGACTTCCAAGTGGTTCATGCCCAGGAGACGGTGCCCGTTCACCTCTGGAACATAGGGATAGTGAATTTTCTGCAATAGCGTTCAGGAAGAACCTATAAGGTTGGGTTATGAGCTTGTAAAATTTGTACACATACAATAATTTTCTAGTTGAGAGACTTTAAAAAGGAGTAGTTCTGTTATTGCTTAAAACTTCCTTAGAAAGGCATTATTTTATCCGCTATGAACAATTTAAGATTATGAATGAACTTTAACGTTTATTTATACAAGAATTTTTTTTTTTTTTTAATGAGTCGCCAGAGGGGCCAAAGACGCGAAGTCTTTGCTGTTTTTTTAATATACAATATACAAGAATACTACATAATGCTTTTTAACTCGTTTTCTGTAGTTGTTTAATTTTAATATTATTGTAATGTATTTATTACATAACAAATAATCGATGACCTTCATTTTACATTGGAGTAAATTGCATGACCGGTCCAAGTCGTACTTTATTCTGTGTGGTTAGAAGTTCTTCACAATTTACGCGTGGATTATACTACAGTTTGATTTGGACCCGCTGCCTGACATCTAGCACTTTGACAGCGCCAGTAAAGTGACACTAGTTACAGTGTACCACTACGCAAAAAATAATTAAAGGTGTTGCCTTATCGTACGCATTTAGAAAGATTTAGAACTTTGGCAGTGTGAGAGCCCTCAATTACAATCTGGCGTCATCAACTTAAATAGTTTCAATAATTAATTTTGAAAAAAGTACTGAACTAAATGACAAAAATATTGAAATTAGTTTCTTATAATTGACTTTACTATACAAAAAAATATAAAAAACCACTGGTATTTTTTTTAAACATTCCCAATATGGCGCGGCGCGAAGCGTAACGAGCGCGATCATTTGTCTTGATATTTTCGCGCAAATGCGACGCGGCGTCTGTCGGTCGGCGGCGAGGCGATTCGCGCGCTCTTAGGACAAGGCCGCAGCGTCGCGCCGCTTCGCATTGCATTCGCGTGTCACCGCATCGGATCGCTTCGCAATTCTGTTCGCTTTGAATCGCCTACTAGCCTAGGATCCGCGTATACAACGACCTTCACCGAACTGGTTATTGGATGAAAAGTATTTTATATGAAATTAAATATGTTGATAAACATATTGCAAGTGGGTTGACTAAAAAATTTCAGTCCAGAATATGTTTATTTATTTTATTTTTTTTAAACATTTTACCGTTTCGGTTAATAGACAAATGACGTACCCATGTATCAATCAAAAGTATAAAGCCTATAGAATATGCAAACGTTAGGTTGACTAACCAGACCAGTGCAAATATCGATTTATCTGTTTTTACCTGTTAAAGTTTAAAAGTTCCGTTCCGTTCCGGTCAAAAGTTATAACCGGAAAAATAGTCAACCTAACGTTTGCATATTCTATAGGCTTCATACTTTTGATTGGTAGGTATTGCATTTGTCTATTAACCGAAACGTTGAACTGTAAAAAAAAATTTACTGGACTGAAATTTTTTAGTCAACCCACTTGCAATATATTTATCAACATATTTAATTTCATATAAAATACTTTCCATCCATTAACCAGCTCGGTGAAGGTCGTTGTATACGCGGATCCTAGGCTATACGTAGGACGCAGACTGATGGTTACCTAGCAACTCGTCCCCCGGGCGATGCACGCCGGCGCGGCCGACCGGCCCCTCGGGCAGCACCGAGCGCACGTAATGGTGCGGCCTCACCTCGCGCCCCCCTTCCACGTCCACGGTGCCCTCCAGTGATATGCCGAGTCCTCCGCCGCCTCGCATCACCACGCCAACCACTATTTCCACGTCGTCGCCTGGAAAACAATTAAAAATACATTACTAAGAGGATACAATGGCTGAGAGACTTTTGGGAAATACAGTTGTGGCCATATAATTAAGAACGATTATTTATTGAGATGATTTTTTCAAAGTAACAAGTATAACTAATTGCCCGTATTTTTTTTATTTCTCTCGGTATTGCGAAACTTTTCCGTACTACCGGTACATTCATTTATGCAACATAGTTGGTTAAAAAATTAATAGAGAAACTTTATACATTCGATCTGAACCTAGTATTAGTACTTACTGGCTGGTCACGTAATTAAGAACGCTGAATAGTTTATTATTTTTTCAAATTTAAATAGAGAACACTGTGTGGCTCTGTGGTTGTAGATTATTATTCGTATAATTTTGGCGCCATTTCGTGCTGTTAAAGTCTTAAAAGTGATTACTTCGTATAAAAACAATGGGGAAAAATAAAAGTTGTGATAAATCTACAAGAGAAGTAATAATAAAACTTCGCGAGAAGAATTGGTCGTATAAAAAGATAGCCGACTATCTGCAATGTTCAAAAACAATGGTTTTCCATGCCGTAAAGCATTTTTCCACGTATCAAACTACTTCAAACGTTCCACGTGGACCTAGACAGAGAAAGTCATCTCGTCGAGATGATCGAAATATCGTTCGTTTGGCAAAACAAAATCCTTTTAAAGGGTCTAATGAGTTGAGAAAAGAATATTTTGCCGAAAACAACCCTTCAGCAATCTCTGCACGCACTATTCGAAGGCGTTTGGTAGAAAATAAGTTGAACGGAAGGATAGCAAGGAAGGTGCCTATGTTGAAACGATGTCATAGGCAAGCCCGACTTGCATTTGCAAGAAGGTATGAAAACTGGACAGTCAGACAGTGGAAAAACGTTCTTTTTTCTGACGAGACAAAAATAAATAGGGTATGTTCTGATGGAAAACGATATGTACGACGCCCTCCGAATAAAGCATTCGACCCAAAGTACACAAAAGTGACATTAAAGCATGGCGGGGGAAATGTGAAAATTTGGGGGTGCTTTTCTGGACATGGCGTTGGACCTGTTAGGATGATAGAAGGAAACATGGATCAATTCCAATACAAAAATATACTGCAAGAAACAATGTTACCATATGCCGAAGACGTGCTTCCGGTTATTTGGACATTCCAGCACGACAATGATCCAAAGCATACTGCACGCACCGTTAAGGAATTCCTCACATCACAATCAGTTTCTGTCTTAGATTGGCCAGCCAACAGCCCAGATCTTAACCCAATAGAGCATCTTTGGTGCGAAGTCAAGAAAAAGGTTTCATATCGACAGTGTGGCAATTTGAGAGAGCTGTACGACGTTTTCTTAGAAGAATGGAACTCTATTTCTCTTGCGAAATGTCAAAAATTGATAGATTCAATGCCTCGCCGGTGTAAAGCCGTAATTAAAAGCCGTGGACATGCTACTAACTATTAATTTTAATTCAAATGTATTTATTTGTTTTTTTTTTTTCTATACCAACTTCACATTAATATGATTTATTTAATCTAAGTTTCATATAAAACAACTCTCGAGCAGTTTAATAAATCGTTCTTAATTATTTGTCCAGCTTCATTACTATTTGAATTTATTAGTATAGAGAACAAATAAAATTTGTAAAATAATGTTAGCAATTATACACTATTATTCTTAATCCCGTTTGCTCTATCCATGTGGCTATTTTATAACATAACTTGTTACTTCTAAGAAGGAACACAACTAGTTGTCTAGACATATGACATGATTTAGATAAAAAAAATCGGAAACTTCAAATCGTTCTTAATTGTATGACCACCACTGTAGGTATTTTAATGAAATGTCGCTGTCTCGCCCGAACTCCGTGTCAGTACAGCGAGAGCGGGATAACTGCAGCTGGGGCATAGCTGTGGTAGATACAGATTACACAGTAAAAAAAATTTGGCTCTAAACTTTAGAGCACGAAGCCATTATCCAGGGAGGAAACAGGGCACTACGTTTGTATGGAGAAATGGTGCGCATCGTATCCTCTTAAAATTAGATAAAAAAAATATTTTATGCGATTCGGCAGATGGCTGACGTTGACCTGATTGATAGAGAATCATAGTGATAGAGAGCAACAATAAAGGCTAAAAGTTGGCATGCATGATTGCGGCCGTATTTTAAGACAAAAAATTATATAATTTCTGGCATCACTTTGTTGCCCATTATTTCATTTGTCATAATATAATTTCACTTGCCATATCAAAGTTTGTTGTGTTTGTTTGCCATAAAAATATATGAAGCTATTTTTAGGATTTTTTAAACGTCATCTTATAGAAAGCAGTAGTTTAGGTTAGGTTAGGTTTTTATTAATTGTGAAGAAATAAATAAATAATATCATAATTTATCTCTGAAACTTAAATGAAAGGAAAATGGTATAGTCGACCAAGAAATTCCCACTCTAAGATTCAATGTCAGTTATACAGCTTTAAAGATCAAAGGCTATTTTCACTTGCAAGTCAGTGTGACAATGAGCCTTATTGCTTTTCTTCTGATGTAGGAATTATCACAAAAAATGGTAAAGCCCTTTCTTGGTTGACTATACATTCCATAAATATTAAAATCGGGCAAACGAAAGAGAACATCAATTAGCAACTCTTTATTGCCGTACTCTTTATACTAAAACCTGGAAAAATTATGTGATTTAATAGTAATGTCACTTTGACATTTTTGTAGGGAAATGACTGAAGCATGACATTTTCATATTTGTGTGAAGTGTATTCAAATAGGTAACACATAGATACTTTCATTCTCTCATTCGAACCATTCGTGCCAAATCTTGTGAATCGACCTGTACCTATGTTTACTAATAAAGACAAATGCAGTACTGCTAACAAAAAACTATTTGTGATCAAAATTAAAACTAAACTACAGTATAGGGAACGTGCAGAAACTGTAGGCGGCAGCACTAATGCGACAGAAGAGACACTATGCGGTCAGTAAAATAAACTTATCAGGGTAAAACATTCAAATTGATGGCAGCACCGTGCATGTTCCCTATATATATTATTGTTTCTTTACCTAGTATAGACTGCCATTTTCTTCTAATAGCTTCCTTCTGTTCGTGCGTGCGTGGCATCTCAAAAGCGGGGTGTGCACGCGTCGCGGCCGGCGGACTACGCGGCGGCGACACCTCTGCCTCGTCTTCCACGCTTGATTCCAAGCTGAAAGGCAAAATGGAAAGGCTATTCACTCACCGAAATATTTGTGTGAGTGAAAGAGATGCACTATATCATTTTTAGCGTAAAGGCAGGTTTAGACAGGGTCAGTAACTGACTTCGAATTAGAGACAAGTCAGCGCTGACCCGAGAAATACCCAATGTAAATTGATTTGAAGTCAGTACAGCGGTGGGAGGTCAGCGCTGACTTTCAATTTACATTGGGTATTTCTCGGGGCAGCGCTGACTTGTCTCGAATTCGAAGACAGTTACTGACCCTGTATAAAGACCCTGTACGGAGATGCTAATAACATAACTCGAACACGTAACGGCAACTAAAGTACTAGGAATATCGAATTTGAGGATAAGGAATGGATTTTTGACCCGAGAACACTAAAATGGAATGGAAAACAAATTAGATGCGGTTTCAGTAACAACACACTCGTACTCTATCTCAAAATCGTCATCTGAATATGCATATAATTCAAGGTCTGAGGCACATTAGCTGACAGATAGACCAGAGCCGTTTTGTGTGTATTGTTTTACAGGGGTCCAATATCAAATTCTAATATTTTAGGCTTAGTTAAGATCAGAAGTGACTTCTTCCTTAGGAATTAAAAGGAAGGGAAGGGTGTGATCGACAGCGGAAGCTACGAAGCTCCGAGGTACGAACTTAAATGGAAAAGGTAACTACTAATGTCAAACACTAGCTGCCCACGGTGCCATAAATCATCAATGTGTTTGAGATAGATGCTGGTTATCGCATTGTCATTTCCCACAAGACTGACGAATGCGGTGCAGACGTTCTAATACTATAAATATGAACGTAGGTATGTTTTTATTACTCTTTTACGCTAAAAAGTTTGGACAGATTTGCGTGAGGTGTTGATTTGTGAGAGGTTTCTACAATAACATATACGCTACTTTTTATTCTGATATCCTCACTGGATCGGAATGCAAGCATATAAATTTCCTAAATATCATCCGTTAAGTTTAGAGACATGAAATATTGCTTTAGTGTTTATCATATAACGTTAAGAGGGTTTATACCTGCTGAGCTGGCAACGTTGCATTTTTGTTAGTTTTTCTCGATTATTCCATAAAAATTGAATGAAAATTAAAAATGTTTTGTATACAAATTGGGATGTACCAAAAAAAATAACCTATAGTTTTTATATTTTTTTTGGAAAGAATAGGATATTTTAAGATACCATTTTCATCGATTTTGAATTTGGTTGAGTATTTAATTTTTTATAATTTTTTTAAGAAATACGTTGGATGACGTCACAGTGAGAGAGCCACGTTCCATTGCCTACAAAAATTCAAGCCGTACATAACATAATCTGTGGCACTACTGATTTGTCTTGTCACTGTCAATAATACAAGCACGGCTTAGGGTCCTAAATGAACCATGACAAATAGTTTTATTTATTTATCTTCTTTTAGCTTCGATTATTCCTGTTTGTTTAATGGTGTGATAGTAAATAGATATTTTTTACTTAAATCTGATATTTAAATTCTTTCATATTTACTTCTAACGTAGTAATTTAATAATTAAATTTGTAAAAATACATTGCGAGTATTGTGTACATTTCGGACTTTATGATAAATGACAACTGTTTAAAGCCAGGTGCACATCATGTGATTAAAGTTCTGTCTTTGTCACTCTTTGCTATTATAAGCAGGACAGCAACATTTCAAACTGTCAATTTGCTTTAGAGTGTAGACCTGCTTTATATCTGCCTATGTGACGATTCACTGCAGGGGTCAAATGAAGGTCATTACTTAAATTTTCTTTATTTAATTCAGTTTATCATATTTCTGGAATCTGATTTCTGAAAACGATTCACAAAGCCTATTTCTCCAAACGGTTTTCGATTTATTATACGTTGTCAAAAATTGGGACATCCCAATTGTTCTAATATATAAGTTAATGTGTCTACTGCAATAATAATTTGTGATAAGACTTTTTATTTTCTTTTAAAACCGTTAGGTAATAATTTTTGTTCGTTTTTAAAGAAAATAAAAGTCTATCACAAATTATTATTGCAGTAGACACATTAACTTATATATTAGAACAATTTGTATACAAAACATTTTTAATTTTCATTCAATTTTTATGGAATAATCGAGAAAAACTAACAAAAATGCAACGTTGCCAGCTCAGCAGGTAGGTATAAACGCTCTTAATGAAGATAATACAAATTTTGGAAATTTCCATGGGAATTTGGAAAAATGCCGAAATTTCAATTCAATTGCCAAACCTGGTGATTCAAGCGAGCGAAGTTGCGGGTAAAAGCTGGTACAATACGTTTACTTTTAGTTTACCACTGACAGATGGCTTGCCTTCATTTCATTTCAAACTTTAACACCATACAAATAAAGTAGCTATTACAAAATCTGCAAACGTGAGTAACAGTATTCTAAAATTGTCTTTAATTGTAGGTCTTTAAGGGCCCTCGCCCACGGCGACTTTTTGTAGCGATGCAGTAGCAATGCTGTCGCGCGTTTGCATCGATACTGCCGCGATGCGGTCGCTAGCTGTGTACCCTCGCCCACATAACACGATTGAGTCGCGATGCAAACGCGATACCGTCGCGCTTCTGACGCGATGCAAACGCGATACCGTCGCGCTTCTGTCGCGATGCAAACGCGCGGTTCTCTACTAACGCGCCACCCTCCCTCCGTTTCCTCCCCGATGTCGTCCGACACGGTCGCGCGTTTGCATCGATACAGTCGCGATGCTGGGGCGCGTTAGTAGCGCGTTGGCATCGCTTCTATAGCGCGTTACAATAAGGGCCTAAGCATACGGCGTATTTTTAACGCGCAGACGACGCACAGATTACGCGCGTGTACGCGCTTCAAGAGAGATTCGAACGCAGTATTGTAACCTAAGCACACGGAGCGATCGTGAACCGCGCGTCTACTGCGCGTAGACGCGCAGATACAGCGATACAGACGCGCTGTAGCCGCTCGTACCTTCCGCGTTTTGATCACCAGAGACTCCGAGACTCGTCAGTAGAGCCCGTTATCTTGTCGCACTGTCATTACTTTTCAGTAGAGCGTGAATGTTTTTTTATCGACTATCTAAATTTCGATACTGTATGTCACTGATAATTTCAAAGAGGGGAGTCACTATAGGTACTATTACTTTTGTATAAAAATATAAATAATAATAAACGAAGAAATAAAAGTTGCTCTACATTTTTTGAAGTCATGCTGCGTCTTCTATTTGAAAAGATCCATTTTAAGATATAAAAACTTCTTTCTACTGCGACAGATGTAATGGGAGCGTACTTAAATAAAGAGAAGTATCGGAGGCTGGGTTTGCATGGATCGTCGTTCATTACTTCTATTTCTATGCCTCTGTTAAGCATATCAATTTTTCGCAATGTATGTTATCCAACATTTTTTTTAATGATAAAGATAGCTTTTTATAAATATGCCGTCCCTTTTCATGCAAAACTAACTTCAACAACTGTTTCTTTACATCACTTATTACGGCAATTGATTCTAAAAGCTCGATTGATTGTCTCTCTAATTTTGGAATTAGCCATCCCTTATAAACTGTAATTCTTTTTTGACATGGCGAAAATTCAATTGCATTATATATAAACATCGATATCAAAAAGGTCGATAAAAAAAACATTCACGCTCTACTGAAAAACAATTTCAGTGCGACAAGATAACGGGGTCTACTCGTCAGTTGTACAATGGCGTCGGTTGAGACTACGCTGGCTTTAGTACTGCTTTTAACGAAAAACGTAAAAATAAGCGAATGTATTGGATAGACCCATTTACGAGTGAAAGAAGATTGTTTGGCGCGCCCCTCCTCTGCCCCCACCCTCCCCCGTTTATACGCGCTTCAAACGAGTTTCGAACGCGCTTCACTCGCGCGTTTGTATCGCGTTTTAAGCGCGTTAAGCGCGTACAAACGCAAATCGGGGCATCTACGGCGCAGACGACGCGCGTTCCTAAAACGCGCGTCGTCTGCGCGTTTAAAACACGCCGTGTGCTTAGGCCCTAAATGCGACTAACGCGCGTTAGTAGTGATGCTGACAGCATCGCTACAAAAAGTCGCCGTGGGCGAGGGCCCTAAAGTTGAATATGAAATGAAGGCAAACCATCTGTCAGTGGTAAACTTTATGTAATTTGACTGTATGTTGTTCATCTTACTTCTGGTGCAGCAGCGTCATCTGAATGTCGTGCGCGGCAGCCGGCTCGGGGCGGTGCATGTGCAGGAAGGGGTTGTGCGCGGCGGCCGCGGCGCCCGCGCTCTCGCCCGCTGCGATCGCCTGCTGCAACTGCTCGTACTTCGGCCCGCGGAGGTACCTGGGAGGAACATCGTTATCGAACGCCATGACCTTTTGAACGGCACACAAACAATAGTACATTAGTACGAGAGTCTATTAGAAGCCAGACGCCGAAGGCGGGGGGCTTTTAATGACTCGAGTTTGTAATCCCCTTACTGCCCGCGATACACACAATGATTTTCATCACATTGCGAGGAAAACAAATCCATAAATAAAATTATTTTTCACGACACTGCTCGAAAATGTGGTCATAGATAACCTAAATCCAGTACTCAAAACTGCCTATATATGTACATTTAACAGCTGATTCATTTATGGCGCGCAAACACGACAACAATGTTACACTAATCGAAAACAGGTCGTATCAGTATATGTATTTCATAATACGATACGACTTTTTCAAAGATAATTTCTGAATTTCATTCCCGGCGTGCTGAAACGACCAATCAAAAGTAATCGTCTGCTGCATGTGAAATTCAATTGACCAATGAGAATGCGTCATTCATGACTTTAATGAGGTGTTTTTTTTCCTTAAACGCATAATATGCACAAAATGCTTTAATTTTTTTAAGTATGAAAAACGCCACAGCATTAAACTTTTTAAGCGCTGCAAGGATAAGGTTTTTATTTTTTAATTATGTGGTTTTTGATACTGGCCACTAGGCCGGTAAGGCGACCGGCGACGCGTCGTGACGGCGACTAAATCAAACATAGTTCGAGTTATGTGAGCGGCCGTAGCGGCCGCAACGGCCGCTCACATTAACTCTAACTATGTTTGATTAAGTTGCCGTCGCGTCGCGTCGCCGGTCGCCTTACCAGTGTGGCCCCGGCCTAGAATGGTCTCGCTCGTTTAAAAAAAATAATTATGTCACAAAAGAAAAAATGAAATCGGCGGGAGCTACGCAGTGTTTCGGTTGTTTTGTTTTATATAATTAAGCGTGTTGATAAATAAAATGAATTTTGCCAGCGACGATAGTGATATGGATATTACGCCTTCAGAAATAGAAGAGGCAGCGAAGGCGATTGTTAACAATTTGTTGCCCGAAAAATCCAAGGAGAAATATTTAAAAGTGTACACAAATTTTACAACTTGGAGGAGCACGAAAAATACAACATCTTTTTCCGAAAATGTGCTACTAACATATTTTAACGAACTTTCAAAAACATTGAAGCCCTCCACTTTGTGGGGAATTTATTCCATGCTTAAAGCAACAATAAGTATAAAACATAACGTGAGCATTAAAAACTACCAAAAATTGACGACACTACTGAAAAGGTTCTCAGATGGATACAAATCGAAAAAATCTAAAATATTGACTGCCGAAAATGTAAAGACGTTTCTTATGGAAGCACCGGATCATATTTATTTAGCTGCAAAAGTAAGTCGAAAGCGAAATACCTAGTAATTAAAATAGTAAATAGTATTGTAAGACTACCTACGTATAGTATATTTTACATTAATTTCATTAGAATAAAGTATTGTAAATAATCAATTTCTTAAGGATAATAATATAGTAATGCAACGCCAGAAAATGATTATAAACATTATAGGTACTTAAAAGTTTTTATTCCGGCGTCGCCGGCCGTTGGCTGTTGATAGTGATAGTAGTGACACGGACGACTCGGTGGCCATTGTGAGAATTATTCTTTTGCCGCGCTTACCGCTGTCAGTCCTGTCTTGTTTTTTTAAATTATTTCGGATTTATTAGATTTTTGCTGAATTTACAATGAGATCGGAAATTCTGTACTTAAATACAGTAAACTAACTGTGTGATACTTTCATGACTTTACGAATATGCTTAAAAAATACCATTGTTTGTTTACAGGTCGTATTAATTTTTGGAGTAAATGGTGCGTGCCGGGCTTCTGAATTATTCAACATTAAAATTAGTAATATCGAAAACCATACAAACATGATTCTAATAAACCTGCCAAACACAAAAACGAAAATAGACCGGTCATTTGTTGTTAGAGACGAATTTCTTGATATAGTGAAGAAATACATAAATCTTCGCCCTAAGGATTTGGAAAATGATAGATTTTTTCTGAATTACATGAATAGCAGATGCACCAAGCAATCCATGGGTAGGCATAAGATTGCCGCCGTACCAAAAACTATTGCCGCATATCTGAATTTACCGAACGCTGAATCCTACACAGGCCACTGTTTCCGCAGGACTTCAGCGACTCTCCTTGCGGACTCGGGTGCAAATCTAACCACCTTAAAAAGACACGGTGATTGGATGTCGGATAAGGTTGCGGAAGGATATATAGAGGATTCTGTGAATAATAAAGTAAAAATAAATAATTTAATAAACGAATCCATCAACATCACATCAGAGGAAACAAACACGCCCCGTCCCTCTACGTCTCGTGAGGATTTCAAGTCTCCGTGTCCAAGTACTTCAATCCCATCTGAGCATAATACGCCTAGCACCTCCAAACCGACTGAAATGACGCAGAACACTAAAATCAGCTTTCCAGGGAAAAACATCACAATGAGTTTTAACAACTGCCCCCATGCAAACATTAACATAAACTTTAATTAAATATTTATTTTTATTATAAGAAACGTTTTTTATTTCCTCGCATTAGTCGTGAAAAGCACAATGTTTAGTCTCGGCCAAAAGTGCAATAGATGGACTCGTACTTTTGAGGGCCTCCGCTACGCGTCGGCCCTCAAACAAACTCGTCCATCTATTGCTTACTTTCCAGCCTCTACAACAATGTACTATTGTCTCGAAACACTTAAATTGAATAAAATAATGGCTACCCGCCAATACAGATCTGTCGTCTACCATAGAGATAATGTAAACTGTGTTTAGTTTAGAATTCGAATGGTCATACGGCCAGATTCTGACATGTTAAAAAAATACTTACTAAAATTATTGCAAAACTATTTGATTTAAATTTTTAATATAAAAATAACGAAGTTTCATGAAGCGTAGATAAGTTTTGTGTTGTAAAATTGGGTTATAGCTAAGTTTTAAACATATAAATAAAACGTTGGCTGACTTGAAACCTTCTTAGTCTGTTTGCAAATTTTAAAACTAAAGTTAGAACTCCCTTGGGAAGAAAAACTGTACGTAAATCCATAACTCCCTTAAGAACAAATTAGGCCTTTGTCATTTAGTATACAGGCATGGAATAACACCATTGACGAGCAAGTGTGATGAAAAATTGATTCTTATGCGGATGCGGATAGGTTAATTTTTGTATTACCGTATTAGTCTATAGCCGACACTGGCGTTCAAAAGGGAAGGAGGTTTTCAATAACACATTTTTTTATCTATTTTCGTCGACTTTTTCTTACAAAACTGACCCGGTATTGACCCCTATATACGTATATGTAGATATATTACCGAGAGCGTGGAATTGCATATGTAGTGGTACTGTGTGTTTATAGGCATTGGAGAGAGAGATCTTGGAGATTGCTCTCTGTCTCTCTCTCTCTCTCTCACTAAACAAGAATGCCTTTAAACACGCAATACCACTACATATGCAATTCCACGCTCTCGGTAATTTATCTATACCTCACCTGATGGAAAGTGCAGATGAAGCCAAAGGGGTATCTCACTAGTTACAGGGAACAGCCTATTCACCTTGCTTCGCCTCATGTCATAAACTCGCACTCGTGTCTCAATGGCCCTTATTATGATACAGTTGTATAAAATACTATTGTACAATACCTCTCTAGCTCTAGAGTGACGATATTCCCGCTCTGTTTGAGCGCGTCGACGGCGCGCTGGTTGGACTTGCCAGCCAGTGAGGCCCCGTCCACAGCCACGATGCGGTCGTTGACCCGCACTCGCCCGCTCAGCGCCGCCGCGCTACCGGCGCTCACCGATTTCACGAATATACCCGACAGCTCCTCCTTCTCACACACGTATCCTGTTGAAATTAAAACCATTTCATTAAGAGCGGTGCACATGGGGCGTTTAAATATCGCGCTTTGGAAACGTGCGTTTCAGCAATCAGAACGTTCTGAATAGCTATCACTAGAAGCCCGCATCGGCATGTGTGCACTAAATTCAAACCTAAAGTAAACGTAGGAGTTTGGCAATGTGAACAAGTGAGCGTCTACTATACTCAGATTTAGCATGATAAAATCGTTTTGATTTCAATCGTGATCCATGTCAAGAGTTATTTAAAATAAAAAATAATTGTGATTTAACGAAATGTATTTAAAAAATAAAAATTACTGAATAGCTAACACAAATGATATCTTTTATTTATGTCTTTAAATTTCAGTTCCAATTAGCAGCGTTTTAAAATAGTTTTAGTAAAGTAATTTTAGTAAAAAGCTTGTAAAATGAATGAAGCTTATCTAAATGACAGTCTACAAGCAGTGGATGTTAAATCTTTAGCGATACCTGCTATGGTGATGCCTAGTCCGTTCTCGTCCTTCTTCAACTGAACTGTAAATCTATCAACCTCTGGTGATTCAGCATCTGGAAATTTAAAACCGGTTAAAGGGTACCAGTAAACATAGTCTATACATATAAAATCCTTTGTCCTGACTGACGGATCAACGCACAGCCTAAACCGCTGATCGTAGAGACCTGAAACTTGGAGGGTGTGTTCTTTGTATGACGTAGGCATCCGATAAGAAAGGATTTTTTGTAGTTCTACTCCGAAGGGGGTAAAAAGGGGGGGCAAAGTTTGTATGGGACAACGTGATTCCTTGGTCCAATCTACTTCAAATTTTGCATAAACATTCTTTAACAGAATTGATGGAAGACGTGTTTCGTATTTTATAGAAATTCATCACTTGACGGGGTTAAAAAGGAGTAGAAAGTTATTTTGGGGGTGATTTGCTTCGAAGTTGATATCAATACTCCTTAGTGCTTTTGATTTAAATTACATTTTATTTTGACACATGTTTGAATACTCGATCCGAAGACACGGCTTCATAGGAACGTAGAGTTCGAAATTTGAAATGGTAAGGACTAGACATCTTGGTTAAGCCGCGTTTTCACTTAGTGTTCTGAACAAACATTTGTTTAGAGCAAATATGATTGCGGTTTTGCCGATGTTCGCTCAAAATAGCATCAATGTAGCGTATCTACTGTGTTAAAAAATAATAATTTTATTAAATACTTAAGATGTATGTAATTTAATAACAATGTAGATCTGATTGAAAAAAATATACCTTGTCGAGTTTCTTGCCGGTTTCTTCTCAACAGGGTTTTTTCCGAACCGGTGGTAGATTCTTCGACGTTCATAGGAGCATCAATCGATGCCTAAATTGAATAAAAAATTTTGACTTTGACTTTGACTTTGACTTTGAATAGAAAATGTCCGTTTTCATTCAACGAGGAAAGAGAACAGTTGTTTATAACAAAATCGTAAACAAAGATTGGAGACCCACCGAACACGTACAATGTCGAGCGAATGCACAGAGCAACAGCTCGCTCGCCACAGACGTCGTTTTCACTGGATGAATGAGTGAGCGACCCGCGTCCAGCCGATTATCACTGAATAAACACGTTCGCTCGCTCAGAACTGTTCAGGACACTGGGCTGATTTTTCAATCATCGAATAAATATTATCTGACGGATAACGTGTAAAGCGGCTAAATTGTAGCGTCATGCATACAGTGCAACTGACGCAGTGCTGTCAGTCAACTTATTTAGTCAACTTATTCTATAATTTAACCAGTTGATGACATTTATGCGTTGATTGAAAAATCGGCCCTCAGTGAAAACGCAGCTTTATAAAACATACAAATCATTCCATATTCAAAAAAAACAATATTTAAATCGGTTTAGAATTCGAAATTTCAATTTTATTTGTTCTTGGATATTTGAATGAAAAACTTACCTTATACCTAGATTTTCTTTAGAAAATTCCTTGGAAATCTCTTAGATTACCTACTTAGCGAATATTTGCGAATATATACACGAATTACCGACATTGTAAACGAAACGAAACTTCAAATTTTGCAAACCATTTTGTCTACGTTTGTCAAACACTTCCTGATCTGATCTCTGATAATAACTAATTATATATACATATAAGTATTTGCATTTCACCAAGCTTTTGCTTTTACAAGCGCAGCGTGGGACGTCCACCAACAAGATGGACGGACGTTTTGGTGAAGGCCGCAGGTTCAGGGTGGATGCAAGTCGCTTCCAACCGTAATGATTGGGCGTAAATGAGGGAGGCCTATGTCCAAAAATTCAAAAATGCAAAATTCCCAAGGGATAGAAAAAAAATCAACTTCGGAGCTCATTTTAAAATGTCTTTCACCAATAGAAAAGATACACTGTCCTTGATTAACATAGGATGCTATTTTCCGGATAAATGCAAACTCCCGCGGTATAGAAAATAGTAAATTTAACTTCGGGGCTGAGTTTAAAAAAAATTACCAATAGAAAGCTACACTATCCTTCATTGGTATAGGCTAGGCTACGTACTATTTATTCGGTAAAATGCGAAATTCCCGTGGGATAGAAAGAAGTCAATAAGTATCACTTGAGGGCTGATTTGAAAATTTCTTTCACCAATAGGAAGCTACACCAACCATTATTTACATAGACTACTTTTCTCCGTGAAAAAGCAAAATTCCCACGGGAAAAAATAAGTGAATTCAACTACGGGGCTGATTTTAAAACTTCTTTTACCGGTACAAAGCTACACCTTTAAGGACATAGGCTACTTTTTCTCGGGGAAAATGCAAAATTCCCGCGGGACAAAAATAAGCGAAAATTTGCATAGAATAAGGACAAATTTGTTGAAATTCCCACGGGATAGAGAATAAACGGGATTTATAATATTCACTAACTGATACTGATGATGATGAAATGATAATAATGATGGATCTTGCCGTTGCCGGATTTTTGTTTTATACAATGAAAGAGATGAAGAAGCTTTACCACAAATTGGAATTCTACGCGGACGAAGTCGCGGGCAAAAGCTAGTATAAAATAAAAAAGTAATTAAAAATACTAAAAACCCGCCTGCGGTGTAAATAAAATAATAAATTAAAAAATCATAAACCCGCCTGCAGAAATACTGAAAAGGTGGAAACAAGATAAAATGATCAATAACAATAAAACGAATTAAAAACACGTCGATGGCAGTCTTTCAAAATTAAACGCAACGATAAAATGCAGTCGGAGGCATGCATGAAGTGACATTAAATCCCATGCAGCCACTGACTCCCATGCCTCCGACTGCATTATATCGTTGCATTAAATTTTGAAAGACTGCCATCGACGTGTTTTAAATTCGTTTTATTGTTATTGATCATTTTATCTTGTTTCCACCTTTTCAGTATTTCTGCAGGCGGGTTTATGATTTTTTAATTTATTATTTTATTTACACCGCAGGCGGGTTTTTAGTTTTTTTAATTACTTTTTTATTTCTTGCTTTTTAGTGTAGGTACCTAACCTCCTGAGACCCGAATAAATTATTGAGTATTTTAAATAGGAATCCGTTGCTATTTAGTTAAAGTTCAAAACCAATTTTGAAATATGTAGGTACTTAATTTTCCACATGGGTTTCATAGAGAAAATTATTGCTCAAAGATATCTTAGTAAGTAGGTTTGGCGTCGTTTTAATGCATTGATTGCCAATTTACTATTCCAAACTAAATTTAAACACATGACTTGTATATATTTTTGTAATCTGTTTTATAATTCCTTTATTTTGATACCCTACTCGATAGGTTTGATAAAAAAAATTTTTTGGTGGCTCACAATTTTGACGCCAAAAATCCGCCATTTTGATTTTTCAAGAATTTCATGTATCCAGTGTTACTCGCGTTATTAAGACGAATTCAATGACGTATCATTTATCAAAATCCGTTCAGCCGTTGTGTAGTTACGAGAGGACATAGGAATGGACATACATACATACATACAAGTCAAACACATAACCCTTCCTTCTTCGCAGTCGGGAAACAAAATCGCTTCCGGCCATCTGTCCCTCTTTATGTATGTATAGGTCGATTCACAAGAAGGTACGAATGCATTGATCGAAAGTAATGTCATTTTGACACTTAACCCTTCGGATGCCTTGTACCGGATCCGTACCCAATGTAAGGCTTTCTTTTTGTATTTTTTTTTAAATCTGTATCATTGGATTTATATGAAACTGCTGAGGCTAGAATGCACGACTTTTTTTTTTTACTTCCGGCATACGAAAGGTTAAGTTACGCTTAGATATTTTAAATTACATAATTAATAATTATAATTAGCGACGCGCCCCGACTTCGCGCGGGTGTAGTTTTGGAAAAAAGAAGATAAAAAATGTGAAGTTACCACCTTTGATTACAGACATCATTTCTTTTTTCGCCTGTTTTTTCAAAGTTGCACCCGAGCGACCCTAGCTATTGTTCATACCTGAGTCAGGAGGTGGTGTTACAGAGCTGTCAAACACAAATCTGGAGGCAGTCGAGTGCAGCACAGGAGTTGGTTGTGTATGGAAAACTTGCTCAAATCCGGTTTCTAGCAGATAGCGATCCAATCCTTCCGGGTCTGATAACAATCTAAAACAAACAAAAAAAAAATAGAACACACTTGATGCTTGTTTTTTACACAAAACTGACCCGTGATTGACCACTATCTCACCTGACGAAAAGTGTAGATGACGTCAAGGTGCATATCACTGGTTCAGTAATAGCCTATTCACTCTAGCTTAAGGCTGCGTATCCACCGGAGCTGTGCGAGGATGCGTTGCGAGGGATGTGTTTGTCATGAACCAATAGAAACACTTCATTTAAAAGGATAAGTAAATGAAGTGTTTCTATTGGTTCATGACAAACACATCCCTCGCAACGCATCCTCGCACATCTCTCGTGGAAACGCAGCCTTATAGAGCCCTCAATCCAAAAAATCCAAAGCCTAAACCAACCAAAATTCCAGGTAATCAAAGCTATTTGAGAGCTCGAGTTGATAGCTCTCGGGGTTTTCGATCTGGGCGCGAGTAGGTCGGAGCGTGGACTTCATCAGACGGGACCGTCCAAGTTTTGGTTATAGATTTGGAATATATCTACTACCGTCAATATAGACAATGTAAGATAAAGCATGTAGGTATGCGCAAATTTTAGAGCACTACAGATCAGATCATATTCTATACTCTGTCTATTTAACAGAGTTAGTACTAGAAAACAGAGAATCAACGTAATTGGTCAGCGATAAGGACGATGCACCGGCACATACGTCCCACTGCAGGGTACATATTTAAATATTATTATCTACTACTTTAAATGACCAGATGGCCTAGTGGTTAGAGACCCTGACTATGAAGCTTGAGGTCCCGGGTTCGATTCCCGTGTCGGGGCAGATATTTGTATGAAAAATACGAATGTTTGTTCTCGGGTCTTGGGTGTTTAATATGTATTTAAGTATGTATCTATCTATATAAGTATGTTTATCCGTTGCCTAGTACCCATAACACAAGCTTTGCCAAGCTTACTTTGGGACTAGGTCAATTGGTGTGAATTGTCCCGTGATATTTATTTATTTAAATTACATAATTATGATTAATCGATGAATAAACATGACATGTAATTATTTCAGGTGCCACGAGAAAAATCAAAAAAATCACGAGAAATATTACGAATATTTCAACAAACGGCATGTAAGCCGAGCCCGCCATCGACGTGCGATTGTTGACGCCCACTGACAGTTTCATGTCCCTTTCATTTGCATACAAAAGTGCAACATAGAGAACGCCTTGCTAACTCTGTTAAATAGACAGGGTATAGAACAGTGATACCCAAAGTGGTCTATATCGAACCCAGGGATAAACAAAGACCTGTGAGGGGTCTACGTACGCGAAAAAACCACATTAGTCGATTACTTTGCGTTAAATCAATAATTAAGAAAGCACGAGGGATCTACCTAAAATTTAAAAATATGGCTAAGGGTCTACGCCACACAAATGTTTGGGGATCTCTGTTCTATTGTCAAATTTTCTAGTCTCGTCTCAGTTACTTCAGAGAGTTATCCATACTAATATTATAAATGCAAAAGTGTGTCTGGCTGTCTGTCTGCCTGTTACATCTTCACGCTTAACCCGTTTAGCCGATTTAGATAGAATTTGGTACAGAGATAGTTTGAGTCCCGGAAAAGGACCACTTTATTCAAAGTTTGGCGAACTCTAACTAATTGAGCTATCGATGATTAAGGCTGCAAAGTTCTGCTGCTGCCCTTTCGTTCTGAGAGGAGGCCTGTGCTCTACAGTGGGACGTATATAAGTCGAGATGAGGATTATGAGACTGCTCCGATTTATTGTTTATGACGGCGACTGTATATCATCTGTAGATAAAACGAAAATACTTAAAAAATACAAACATAATGCGACAAAATTTAGTCAATTCCATTGGTCTTTAGTTACGGGTTGTTTCGGAAAACTGTAAATACGAAGTAAAAGCTATTACCAATTTATTGCAAAACAACTTTAGATCAAAAACACCCCAAAAAACTCTAGATTAAAACTCTGTGGTTTAAAATAAAGTTAAAATAAGCCGCAGGATAAACTTCATTCACTTCGTTCATTCATCGGTTCAGTTCGGTTGTGTCTCATCCCTATCAACGTGCCTAGTTAGTTTGTTATTATTTTGTCATTTATGTCGCAAAATTAAATGTTATATTAACGTTCTGGTAGCGTTAGGCCCATACTACACGGGCGGTTTCCCGCTGCGGGAAATCGCTCGACGGAGCTGCGCAGTGTAGTTTGCACCATACAACTTCCATATAAAATTGTGTCTAGTGGCGGTTCATAAGCGGTTTCCCGCGGCGGGAGAACCGCCCGTGTAGTATGGGCCTAAATTGATGATTAAATTACCGACGTGTGATAAGAAACACCGTCTTTCGTAACGCTAGATCATTTTCTAGGAGATGACAAAAATGACAACCTGCCCCTGCCAACTTTGGTTTTTATAAACGATGTTGTTCAAGTGTACAAATAGCAATGGCAGAGGTGAAAAAGGTGCGAAGGCTCATTCTGTCTTAAATTATCTAAGACGCCGAACATCCGTTTGAAACAAGAAATCTGATCTTTATTACGTCACGAAAATATTCCATCTCTTTCTTTAGTTAGGTTAAGCAAGAGATGGAAGTCATTCGTGAAAATGTGAAAGAAAAATATAAATAAGTAATAAAGGTCAAAAGTAGTCAAAACTTCTTCGTTTGGCGTTCAACCTCCAGTTTTGTATATAAGCTCCTTGGTCGTGACCAACTCGATTTTTCGGCCGTGGCAATCGGCCAGGGCGAAAAGGTTGGAAGTTGGCTGTAGCGGCCAGATATAACCATTACCCCCTCGCCGCAGTCGGTTCAGCGTGTCGGCAAAAGTGATGAAACAACTGCACACCGGCGCGTGGAACTGCGCGGCTGATTTAAAATGGAAGACCAGTCACTCATCAAGCGGCGGCTCATTCCCTGCAGCGGCTCGGTCCTAAGCAGAGCTCTCCAAGTGTCCCTAATTACCCATTACGTTCTTCGAATCTCTGAGTCCATTTATTGTAAATACTTTTGATATCTTTTCCTTATATTTTCATTATACGTTCGTGTGCCTTTTGATACAGTTCTATTTATTTATATCATTACGAAGCCTCAGGAGGCGCACCTACATGGCTATAAGTAAATTATAATTATTATTATTCTCATTTTTTTGTAGTATTTTACTTTCCTCACAGTCGAAAAGAAAAGTAGAGTGTCTAACTCGGGTGAAATTACCCATTTCCCCTCGAACTATTGGCACACTCACTTCGTTCGAGCGCCATAAATATCTCGGGTTGAATGGGTCACTTTCCACCCTTGGTTATCAATCTACCTACTATTGTTTGTTTGTTGTTAATTTCGTTTTCATCACACTTGCTCGTCAATAGTATTAATCCATGCCTGTATACTAAATGACAATGGCCTAAATTGTTCTTAAGGGAGTTATGGATTTACGTACAGTTTTTCTACCCAAGGGAGTTCTAACTTTAGTTTTAAAAATTTGCAAACAAATCATTTCAGACTAAGGAGGTTTCAAGTCAGCCAACGTTTTATTTATTATCTTTAAAATTTAGCTATAACCCAAATTTTTCAACACAAAACTTATCTACGCTTCATGAAAATTCGTTATTTTTATATTTTAAATTTATATCAAATAGTTTTGCAATAAATTTAGTAAAAACATTTTTTTAAACATGTTGGCAGAATCTGGCCGTATGACCTTTCGAATTCTAAACTAAACACAGTTTACATTATCTATGGTAGATGACTCGAGAAAAGTGACAATCTGTATTGGCGGGTAGCCATTATTTTATTGAATTTAAGTGTTTAGAGACAAAATCATTTTATTTTTGGATTTTTTTTCTCGCAATGTGATGAAAATCATTGTGTGTATCACGGGCAGTAAGGGGATTACAAACTCGAGTCATTAAAAGCCCTCCGCCTTCGGCGTCGGGCTTCTAATATACTCTCGTGTACTATTGGTTTTGTTACCTAGCGGGTACGACGGGCGCCGGCGCAGGCGTGGCGTGCGCCGCGGCGGGGTCGGCCGCGCGCGCGACCACGAGCCGGACGCGGGAACCCGACGCGCGCAAAACGCCCGCCACTTGCTCCGAACCCATCTCCATCAGGCTCACCTGTTACAAAAAAAAAGGAAGACTCGAAAACATATTGCGAAATTTCACCGTAGTAGTTAAGCTCGGATTGGTGTAATGGCGCACGCGTCTCTGATTAAGAGCGTTTATACCTGCTGAGCTGGCAACGTTGCATTTTTGTTAGTTTTTCTCGATTATTCCATAAAAATTGAATGAAAATTAAAAATGTGGTGTATACGAATTGTTCTAATATATAAGTTAATGTGTCTACTGCAATAAATATTCGTGATAAGACGTTTATTTTCTTTAAAAACCGCTAGGTAATAATTTGTTCGTTTTTAAAGAAATTAAAAGTCTATCACGAATAATTATTGCAGTAGACACATTAACTTATATATTAGAACAATTCGTATACACCAAATTTTGAATTTTCATTCAATGTTTATGGAATAATCGAGAAAAAGTAACAAAAATGCAACGTTGCCAGCTCAGCAGGTATAAACGCTCTTATCGAAGACCCAAGTTCGTTCCTCAGGCCCAGCATTTATTTTGTGGTTTTTCCAGTGTGTTCTAAATACAATTACTTCTTACAATCGTTTTGTATTTTTTAACCGACTTCAAAAAAGGAGGAGGTTCTATGTTCCACTGTTTATATATATTTTTTTTTTTTTTTTTTTTTTTCTATGTATGTTCATTACAACTTTATTTATCTATCACTTTCTTTTGAGAAGGAACAATACACACGGAGAACACCAAAACCATAAAGCTCCTGTAAATTCGGCTCCTGGGAATCTTGAGAAATATATTTTTAACATTATGATGCAAACTTGATGTATGTGGAATAAGGCACTGGTCCCACCGCCGGCGACGAGCGATAAACGAGTAGAACTAGAAATTAGAAATGAGTGGGCGAGTGGCGAAAAGCGAGTGTCTAGTTTCGATAGTTTTGTCGCTCGGCTATAAGCGTGTGTTCGAGTGCGACGGGCGATTGTACGGTAGAATGATCGCCAAGCGTTTGTCGCCGAGTACAGCTGAGCGAGTTTTATCGTTGATAGCTTTTATCGCTGCAATCAACTAGTGAAGAGAGTCCTCGCCGGCAGCGTGAACAGCCAGCGATGAATTATAAATATATATCTCTCTTTAATTTGCACGGGAGCAGTTATTTTTTGTTCGTTTCTTGGGCGAGAAAATCGCCGATAGCTCATCGCTTACTCGCCGGCGGTGGGACCAGTGCCTAAGACCGAAGATAGATATGATGCTGAAGACACATCCTGGTGCTGATACAAAATTTATTTCGAAAATGGAGTGAAATTCAAAAATCAAACTCCTTAATTACTAACACAATAAAATTGTAAACTAGTGCTCACATCTCCTATTTGCAGAATGTGATCACCAGATTTGAGCCGGCCATCGCGGTCGGCCACTCCACCCGCCAATATCGTCTTCACAATTACACCACTGGTCCGAGCCCCAATTATACCTAGAAAAAAAAAGTAATGATGATGGTAATTAATTAGCAAATGTAAAAGATGTGAAGGTATAATATAGTAGGTATATTATTCCACCATGCGCAAACGGTGCGCGTTCCCAGTGCGCAGGGTGCGGGCGAGCCCCACTACCGTCCTGAGGATGATAGCAGACAGGGTTGATTGTCCCTATATTAACCCTTTCAACGCCAACGACACATATAGGTGTCACAAAGTACAGTGTCAAAGTGATCTTGACACAATGTCATAAGATTCAAAGCAGGTTTGCGTTTTGTCGAGGCGTGGCGTTAAAAGGGTTAATTAAGTGAACCTGTGGACTACATGTGCCAAGCAGTCGCTAAATATAAATTTATAATAACTTATTAATATGTATACTAGGTTAAAGTAAAACTTAAATTAAGACTTTACTATCTTTTAACTGTAATTGTATTGTGATGAGGCTCTGATACTTGAAATGAATAAATTAATCTAATATATAAAAATCTCGTGTCACGGTGTTTGTTACCGAACTCCTCCGAAACGGCTTGACCGATTTTTATGAAACTTTTTGTCCATATTTGGTAGGTCTGAGAATAGGTCGTAGGCTATTTTTTATACCTACCCCTCTTCTTCGCGGACGGAGTCGCGGGTAACAGGTAGTATTTATATATTATATACATATTTCCAAGGGTTTTGCATTTTACTATGGAAGCTCAACTCAAATTCACTTTCAACTGCAAATCGTAATGGTGTAATTAACAAAAGGTATTTTAGTTTGCAACTGAAAATGGGATTAAAACATCAAGTTTGTTTGTTGTTTGTTTCTGCTGACAATAATGTGAGGCTAGCCAAAGATTCTCGTAGATAATATGTAGTAATAATTACCGAATCCAAGTCCAGTGCCGTCATTAACTAAGTTTATGATCTCGACTTGCGCCCAGTCTCCTGCCACGATGTTGGTGGAGCCCGAAGCTAATGAGTCATCATTACGAGACATTTCTAAGATGCCATGGCCCTAAAAAAATGTTGTATAAAAATTTCATCTACTCATATGCATCTGTATTCATCGATTTCAAATTTAAAAAAAAATCAGTGATGGGCAATTGTCACCCTTGAAACTTATGAGAACACAAGGGTTACCAACTTGTATATAACTTGAACTAATGCAATTAAATTGAAATACAGTAACCCGAAACAGAAACCTTATAGTAATGTTTATCCAAACTATCTTAACTATAACCAGAACTACAATTATCTTTACTAATATTTTAATTGCAAATGAGTTTCTTTGTTACATTTTCACATTTAATCTATTCAACAGATCATGATGAAATTTGGAATGAAGATAGTTTAACATGTTGGGATGGGAAGGACATATTGTCCCCGTAGTGCGAAAAGTCACCAAGTCCCAAAATGTTGAAATTGACTTTTTAATGCCATTGATTTGAGTCAATGATGACAAATTTGAGTCTTATCGCTATCTTAATAGGAGCCATAGATCCAATCTTAGAAAGTTAGAAAAATCATTATTTGTTCTTTTTGTGTTTGAATTGAATTCACTCTACAGGGAAAATATGATAGTTTTCATCCTGGACAATTGGCTAAGTAAAGTTTTTTGAAGAGGTGCTAATTATATATTTTTTTCGACAGTGGTCGACTTCAACACTAAGAAACTGCAGGTGTTTTATTTTTATCTCCTTTTATTTATTGGAAATATTTTTTTAAGTGTTCGAGATGACATTTGTGAGATTTTACGGCTGACAAGCGGTCCGTGCTCAGTACTAAGAAGAAATAGAAAAAAAAAAAACGAAGTCAACTGTCGCTTCTGTCAATGTCAAATGAAATATAACCGTTTGCGTTTCGTTTGCTTTGCGTTGTCCAAGAAGCAGTTCCAAAATAGTGATCGAAAGTATTCAATCTTGACCCAATTAACGTGCATAGGTCGTGGACTTAGATTATTTATGCACTAGATGGAGCGTCAGTAGCAAACATTGCGATACAAAACGTCCACAAATCCATTTGACAGCTTCATATTACGATCGCGTTACGTCATTCCGGTTGTCACTGTGTGCGTGCTTAATGATACCAGTTAATTTCACATTCCCCAAAATGTGGGGAAAGTGAAGCTGATTGGGGAATGTGTGTATTTTAAGTATGAACACAAATACGCGACATTTGACATCAAATTTCTGCTAGTCTTGATTCATTATTCGCAACAGCTCTAAACTAAGTCACTCGGCCCACATAATTTTTCTTTCCCCACACGTGGGGAATTTCGACAATGCGTTTGGGGATTTTAGCATATTACTATTGGCAACCCTGCGAATAACGCAAATGACATATAAGCCAACAGTTGGCTTATATTTTTACGGGACGTTTTCATGCCACCTAAGCTCTATCTAGTGCATAAATAATCTAAGGTCGTGGAGAAATGCGGTAAAATTGAAAGTCCGGATTTTATGCGGCGGTCGATAAAAATAGTCCAAAAATCACACTGAGCACACCAAAACGCAAAGCAAACGAAACGCAAACGATTTGACATTGACAGAAATGACAGTTGACTTCGTTTTTTTTTCTATTTCTTCTTAGTACTGAGCACGAACCGCTTGTCAGCCGTAAAATCTCACAAATGTCATCTCGAACACTTAAAAAAATATTTCCAGTAAACAACAGGAGATAAAAATAAAACAGCTGCAGTTTCTCGATCTCCAGAACGCAGACTGTCAAAAAAAAAATATAATTAGCACCTCTTCAAAAAACTTCACTTAGCCAATTGCATGAGATAGCGATAAACAAATTCTTCTAAGACAAAGTAGCCAGCAATAGCTAGTAAAAAATAAATGCCATAAAAACCAGTTTATGATAGATAAATCTTAATCTTTACATGTTCAGAAATACATCAAGCTCACCTGCTTAGGTGACATATTGGAGTCAATAGATGCAGAGTCAAGACCTAGGATCCGTTCATTGTCAGAGCCTGACCCAAATTCAAGGCAGTGTGGCGGAGACACTTGTGGCACACGCTGCTCCTCCTCACCTTCATGGGCTCCGTACAGATTCCGGGTCTGTAGTGCAAGCTCACCTGATGCAATAACATAACATTTACAAACTTATTTTTAACCAGTTTTAGAAAAAATATAAATAACTAGCTGATGCCTGTGGCTTCGCCCCCCGTTTTATTTTTTCTAAAATGCATATGAACCTTCTCCTGACAATAACAAAGACATAAAAGAAAGATTTATCCAATTTGGTGCAGTTGTTTGGAAGTTATTATTATTATTATGTTGGTACGGATTTCCGATCACGGGCCCATGGGGACCCGGTCATTTGAAAGGCATTCATGGGGCCGAAGCCAACATTATTATTATTATTATTATTAAAGCTTTATTTATCCATACAGTACAATAAGTTTCTATACATTTTTATTTATTATATTAGTTCTATTGTATGGCCCCTCTAGGGTAAAAAGCCTCCTCCATCTCTTTCCACTTTTGTTTTTCTTGAGCAGTGCTCATCCAGTCATTTCCCGCTGTTTTTATAATTTCGTCAACCCATCTCTTCTTCTGCCGTCCTCTATGTCGTTTTCCAGTAGGACCGAGCCATTTTGTTGTTTTTAATGTCCATCTGTTATCCTGGTATCGAGCTATATGACCTGCCCACTTCCACTTCAGTGTCAAGGCATGTTGTAGTGCGTCCGTGAGTTTTGTTTTGTTGCATATGTCAACATTTCGTATTTTATCAATTCTTCTCAACACACAACAACAACACACATACACAAGATTAAAAACAAAATACTGTCATGCCAACATGCTATGGAAAGAAGCATCCTGTTTGGAAGTTATGCGCTTTCAAACATTTTGGTGATCCATTTTTATTTAACAGAAGATTTGCATGTCTTTTGTATATCTTTAATGTGTGTACCAGAATAACTTTCCTCTCTAATATAACATAAAAAAAAATCCATTACGTTGATAATACAGTGCATTCATAGATCTTCTTATTACCTACTTTTATTTTAAATATTATACATCTATGCAAATAACAAAAACATACACATACAGTTGGCCTCAGAAGTTGCTGAACACTTTTATTACTTTGATACTTTCACTAACATGACATATTTCAAACTTCACAATGTAACTGGTTATTGCAACTAAGTAAGTACGGAAATGTTCAGCAATTTATGAGGCTGACTGTAGATAAGTTTTGCTCTAAAGTGAGTATGGTTCAGTATTTTCTGATCAACCCAATCACCTGTTAGGATGATCTTCAGCCTTGCATGTTCAATAATTATGTATTTCAATTTATTGCATAAAGTCCATAGCACACCAAATTTTCTTAATTTGGACCTAGTCCAGGTCAATTGGCATTAATTATTCAGAACAGTTTTAACACATTCGCTGCCACGTATTGCTACGCGCTACGCCCTAACTAGTAGCAGCGTTTTTCCGCTATATGTAGCGAAAACTGCCTACGAACGGAGAACTCCCCTAGCGGGTTCTTGGCACTGAATGTGTAAAGCTTATTTTTTCAAGTAGTTATCCATATCCATACTATAATATTAGTACCTGGGCGATCGAGCTCCGCTCGGGCTGGAGCTCAGTACCAAGCGTTTTCCCAGAGATAAGACCAAGCTATATCAATTTTTCATCCCCAAAAACCCCCCAAATTTCTTTGAAACTGTTGGAACCATTTCTAAGATATATATACAAGAAATGCTTGTTTAAAGGTATTAGATAGATTAATGTAAAAGTGTGCTTGTTTGTAGCAAATATGCCCTTCTTTCACATCAAAACTGAGCGACGGATAGCCATGATTTTTTGTATGGACGCAGTTGGTGGGCTGGAGAGTGACATAGGGTACTTTTTACTAAGAGAAAATATCTCATTTCCACAAGAAAACACGTT
This sequence comes from Archips xylosteana, assembly GCA_947563465.1. Taxonomy (NCBI): domain Eukaryota; kingdom Metazoa; phylum Arthropoda; class Insecta; order Lepidoptera; family Tortricidae; genus Archips; species Archips xylosteana. Next base: position 12,230,665 of record OX387344.1, read on the forward strand.
TTAAACTACTGTAGTGGGGACAAAGCCACAGGCATCAGGCTCATATTATCTACCATCAACCATCATCATTTTACAGGTTGATTCACAAGAGCTGGCACGAATGGATTAAATGAGCAAATGAAAGTATCTATGTGTTACCTATTTGAATACACTTCACACAAATATGAAAATGTCATGCATCAGTCATTTTCCTACAAAAATGTCAAAGTTATATTACTTTTGTTCAATCTATTTGTGCCAGCTCTTATGAATCAACCTGTACTCTACCTGCTGGAGTGATGTCAAAGTCACCCGGCAATATTGATGGATGGTGTGCTACTTGTGTAGCAAGCATCCCCACGGAATCTTGAAGCGTAGCAATACTCTTCAGTATAGGGCTCTCAAGTAGACTTATCAACATGTTCAAGTCATCATTGGTTGCAGCCTAAAAGTCAAAATAACAATTTTAAATGAAGTAAACACGTTAGATGAACTAATTTTCAAAACATAACTAACAAATACTATACTGTTCGGAAATAATAGCTATAAAATGTAATGTTGTTACCTTCAGCTTTGGATCATCACTTTGATCTACGGCAGCTTTCACACTCTCCAGTTGCTGGAGAGCGTTGGACAAATTTACGCCTAGATGCATCTTTGCTCTTATTTTATAGTTAAATAAATGAGGTATTGAACGTAACACTGCACACACAAATAATTGAATTTCCCTGATGTTAACAGGTTTTACCAAGTCACAAGCCCAGAACAATACAATTATTTTGAAAAAAATATGTCTCAAGTTGATGATTAAGGGTTAGGAGTCGCTCACTCGATTAAATGCAATTTGTTTGCAATTTGACTGAATTTAATCGAAAATTAGAAAATGAAAGAATGTGACGATACGATTGTTATGATCTGACACAAATCTGACATCAAAGAGAGAGTCTGACATTGACATGACACTAATTTTTTTTAATAGTATATTTTTTCTAATTTAACCCTTTCAACAAAAACAAAGGAATCTTGCCCATGCAGCTAAATTTAAGAATCGATCGCACTATACTTCGTTTTTTTAGCAATTGAAATAAGGTAAACAATCTTGACGAGTCTTTTTGTTGAAAATTTTAGCTGTAACTTATTTTTCAAAAGTAATTTTCAATAAAAAGACACGTCAAGATCGCTTATCTTCTTTCTTATACTAAAAAAAAAACGAAGTATAGTGCTTTGCTTAAAATACATTGACGCACCGTAAACGCGAGGACGTCTTTCACGCGTCACGTTTTTAAGGTGTATCGTCCAAACCATTGCTCAACAAGAGCGCTGACGCAGAATAAGCGCACTGATACGATTCGTGCATCCACTTATTTAACGTACAAACCGGTGCGATGCTTAAAAATAGAAACACGCGTAGATTGATTGTGCGGCAGCATATTTTGAGCAGCGGTGTCTAAGTAAGATTAGCGATAAAAAAAACCGGCCAAGAGCGTGTCGGACACGCCCAAGATAGGGTTCCGTAGCCATTACGAAAAAATCAAGTAATATTTTTCTAAGGATTTCGTATGTGTACGGAATCTTCCAAGTTAGGTATCGTCAATACTTTGAAAAAAGCTCGTATCTCAAAATCGTTAATCTGGCAAAGTAAACTTTATTACGCGCATATCAAGGTTCAGTTTTGTATACATGCTGATTTGAGATACGAGTTTTTCAAAGTAGTGACGGTATGTTTAATACCTTAGGCTACTATTTACTCTTAAACTACAAATAATTCCCAAGCAATCTTAGCCGCTATAAATTTTCCTTATAAATTTAATATATTTACTACCATTTTGAATTACCCTAAAAAAAATTTTTTTAGTGTTTTTTATTTCACCACTTTGTCGGCGTGACTAATATATATATTCATGCCAAATTACAGTTTTCTAGTACTAACAGCCTCTGAGCTTAGCCGCGGACAGACAGACGGACAGACATGGCGAAACTATAAGGGTTCCTAGTTGACTACGGAACCCTAAAAAGGTAGAATGAGTTACGTCCTTGCGTTTGCAGTATGTACTTAAGTCTGTGACTTAACCCTTTCGGCGCGAGTGCCTTCTAGCGCGCTGCAATGGCCCTGCGCGCAGGCCCGACGAAGCGATGCAATGCGCCCGCGCGCAGTACATTTTTTCCCGTACTAAATACCCATGATGCACCCTGTGCATCATTGCGCGCGGTGGGACCGCACGCACTTTCTCGCCTCGAACGGCAAGGGAATGGATGGCGTCATGCGCTATTTATAATAACCAAACACCAAATGTTTATTTGCGGGTGAAATAAAAAACAATATTTTAACATACTTCAATATAAGTATATCGAACTTCTCCGAAACGGTTTGACCGATTTTTATATATTTTTTTCTCTATATTCGGTAGGTCTGAGAATAGGTCGTTGGCTATTTTTTATACCCCTATTCTTCGCAGACGGAGTCGCGGGTAACAACTAGTATATAAAATTGTACAGATTGGAATACCTACATCTATAATATAAAAATGAATCGCTGAATGTGTTGCTAAGCGCATAACTTCCGATCGACTGCACCAAATTAGATAATTCTTTTTTATTGCGTTTGTTATTGTCAGGAGAAGGTTCTTATGAAATAAATTAAAAAAAAATACAACGGGGGCGAAGCCGCGGGCATCAGCTAGTAAAATATATAAGTACAAAAAATACCGATAATCCGGTAAATATGTACATGAGTATGATTATTGGCGAAAGACTGGGCGTTTAGCCGGGTCGATTGTACCAAGATTATTCGGATAGCCGGGTCAGTAAAGATTCGCAATTACAACGCTACGCAACGAGACAAAACGCTCACTCACAGGCACAAACTAAGACTGTAACCAGGAACAAAATAAATGTAAAGACACTAAGATAACCCGCCCTTTGTTCAGGCTCAGGTCAGCAATGCTCGTGATTGGTCGATTTTCGTCTGAAAGACTTATCAATAATTATCGCATTTGTGCTACTATTGTAAGTAGCCACAAGGGGCATAAAACTTTTACTCGGACCTCTCGCTCGCACTTAGGGAGTCATATGGATGAACGTAGTGTCACAAGACACACAGACATCAGCCGAGTGGGTCAGTGGGTAAAACCCTTTTAGTGGACCTCTCGCTTGCACTTAGGAGTCTAACGGTATACCAGGGTCACGGGACCGTGGTAAAGCCAGGTAGCCGAATAGGTTTAACACAGACTTGAATAACAATACGCAACATGATGAGATTGAAAAGTTGAGTAAAATTTATACTGCACCGCATAATATCCCTACTTATTGTACCGCTGCTACTTTAAAAAATCTTAATTTGGTTAAACTTACTAATATTATAAACGTGAAAGTTTGTATGGATGGATGTGTACCTAGATGTTTGTTACTCTTTCACGGATTATGATGAAACTTGACACAAAAATAGTTTATTACCAGGTTTAACAAATATAGGATACTTTTAATCCCGGTAAAATGCGTAGTTTAGGCGGGATAGCGATTAACGAATTCTTCGCAGACGGAGTCGCGGCCAACAGCTACTCAACAACCCTATTTCCTTCTGCTATTTACCTACACTTTTCGCTAAAATACATATTTAATGATTATACCTATGAATTATTTTAAAAATATAAAAACAGATGGTTCTATGCTCTAGAATACCATCCACTGTGATTGGCAGTACGCTACGGCGCAATGATGCACCGTGTTATCATGGCATTTTCAAAGTTAAAATATGAATATAAAGTTGATTTATTTAACTGAATATGGATATCAGAGTCCAAATTTTTGGTTTATCAAATAAAAAGGAAAACTTTTCAACCAAATACAGATAATAATGACAGTCGAATTTCAAAGTAATTTTTCTCTGTAAATACCGTGGAACAATAATTCAAAAAAATACACTTAATGAATTATAGATCCAGTAATCCTGATCAACCAAAAACTACATAAATTTTGGGCAAAATAGTATGTTTAGATCAAGATTTGTAATGATGCTCATGCGCATCATGCGCGCACAAGAGACTGCAATCCCATGATGCGCATGGTCATCATGCGCGCGCGAGAGCCTGCAATCTCATGATGCACATGGGCATCATGCGCGCCGAAAGGGTAAGTAGTCTTCAAATAAAGCAATTCGAATTTCATCCAATACTGATGATCGGATTGACTTGAAATTTAGTAGAGATAAAATCACATACTTCATAAAATGTAGCTACTTAGTATGTCGATCGTTGGAAGAACAGTCAACAAATAAACTTAACCGACTTCAAAGAACGACAAAATTTTCTCGTAGATTTTATTTTGAAAGCTTCCAATTAAAAAAAAAACAATAATAATTTCTGTATTCGGTTCCTACTGATAGTGCCCAAGCTATAGGTAGTATGTAGTGTAGGTAAGGCAGATGACTAGGTCCATTCCTGAGGCCGTATTGTCTAACGCGCGAGCGTATGCCATTGCTTTCACCATTTCTTTCTACCACTATTCTTATACCATTTGACAGACAGAAATAGTGAATGCGATGATAAACGTCCTTGCGTTAGTTAGACAAAACGGCCTCTGTTCTTAATGGCCCGTGCTGAAGCTGTAGATATACACATACTTAGTTCAGTCAAATAAAAGCCTGGATTTTTTGGCAAAAAATATATTCAAGTAGTATAATTAGTTTGTTATTTTTCTTAATAACAAAAAATGGCTTGTCTAGCATCTCTCACTACTTATAATTTATAATGCCAAATGTAATGAAGAGTTGACTTTTTAATACTTACCTGCAGTTAAAACAGTTGAATCATTCATCCCAGCCTATACATATACGTTCCCACTGCAGGGCACAGTCCTCCTCTCCGAATGAGAGGGCTTGGGCCGTAGTTCCCACGCGGGCCCAGTGCGGATTGGGAACTTCACACACACCATTGAATTTCTTCGCAGGTGTATGCAGGTGGAAACGATGTTTTCCTTCACCGTGAAGCTCATGGTAAATTACAAATGTAATTTCGCACATAAATTTCGAAAAACTCAAGATGTGCGAGCCGGGATTTGAACCCACGACCCTCTGGTTGAGAGGCCATAGGTCAAACCACTAGGCCACCATGGTTGAATCATTTATTACTTGTGTGGAAATTTTATTCAATACCTACCTACCTATTTGCAGTTAGCTTTTGGCAAGCAAGACAACGAATATCTAATACTAGCTTTTGCCCGCGGCTTCGCTCGCGTGTACCATGAGTATTCCAAAGAACTAAGATATCAAGCAAGCAAGCATGCACGCAAGCAAGCATGCGTGCAAGAAAGCGTGCAAGTAAGCGTGCAAGCAAGCGTGCAAGCAAGCCCGACTAAACTTCAGGTAGATACGGTCCTTTACAGTATTTCTTTATAATACAATGTTTATCACTAATTCGGAAGCGGGCACTAAAATAACCAGGCTTGTTAATAATATAAAACCTATTATTACTTTCCCCTGTCCTGCATTAGGTATAATTCAATGTTTTCTTACCTTCTACGGAAACTTGAGTAACTGGAAGCGCTGTGTACCTACTTAGCATTGATATTATACATATTATAGTATTTTGTAAAGGTCTTGTGTGACCTAACCGCTAAGGAATTATAATTTCCATCATCAGCTCATCTGAATAACCAGAAAGAATACAACTAAAGATCTATACGTGCATATGATGTTTAAAGAAACTTCCTACAACTCCTAACCGTTAAGGAGTTTAACCTTCCATCATCAGCTCACCCGGATAACCTGAAAGAATACAACAATCGGTCTACACGTACCTATAATATTTGAAAAATTATCCTCAACTCCTAACCGTTAAGGAGATTTACCTTCCATCATCAGCTCATCAATATGAGATGATGTCTACCAGACGCAAACACTTAAATAGCTTGAGAAAATATATGAAAAACGTAATGCGTGCCTACAAAATTTGAGGGTTGCCCTCGATTTCCTTGAGATCCCGCCATCAGATCCTGATTTGGTGACAATGGGACCATCTCAGGAGTATATTGTATTCTTTCGAATAAAAAAATAATTTTTATAATCGGTCCACAATTGACCGAGAAATGGGTGAACATACCTACATAAAAAATACATAAAGTGGAATCCATAACCTCCTTTTTTTAAGTCTGTTAAAGAGCCCTTTGCGGCCTACTTACAGTATTTAAACTTATGAATTTTGAAATTTTAGCTTTCTACAACCAGTAAAACGCAAAATCCCGTTTTTTCCCGTTCCCGTAAGAATTTCGGGAAATGCTTTCTTAATGCTCCCCAAACACTCCCCAAGGACCCCAAGGAACCCACTTGCCAAATTTCAGCTTTCTATGACCAGTAAAACGAAAAATCCCGTTTTTCCCGTTCCCGTGGGAATTTTGGAAAGTCCTCTCTCAATGCTCCTCTACACTTCCCAAACAACCTACATGCCGAAATTCAGCTTTCTACGACCAGTAAAACGAAAAATCCCCTTTTTTTCCTGTTCCCGTAAGAATTTTGGAAAGTCCTCTCTCAATGCTCCTCTACACTCCCCAAGCAACCTACATGCCGAATTTCAGCTTTCTACGACCAGTAAAACGAAAAATCCCGAAATAATACCTTTTTTGTTTGACCTTAATCTAGGTACCAGTTTGAAGTCGGTGCCTCAGCACTTAGCCAGGAGGAGTGGACCTATAATCGTCTACCTGATTGGCTTCTATCACTCCTCCTGGCTCGTGCTGAGGCACCGACTTCAAACTGGTACCTAGATTAAGGTCAAACAAAAAAGGTATTATTTTTTGCTTTTCAGTTTTTACGGCGGTTTAATTTTTTGTTAAAAAGTTTTTATTTTATACTTTTTTCCATCCTTGGGGTAATTTTTTTTCCAAATTTATAATACCAAGTTCAAGGTATACCCTATCTATCCAATAAAAAAGAATTATGAAAATCAGACTACTCTGTAAAAAGTTAGTCAATCAACCCCTGTTTTATGGTAGGAATATTAATTCCAAATTTAAATGGGACCACCCTTGGGGCTACGCTTTCCAATAAAAAAAGCTATACGCTTTCCAATAAAAAAAGAATCATTTAAATCCGACTACTCTGTAAAAAGTTATGCGTGATCATACATAAAAAATATATATATATATATATATATATATATATATACACGTCGACTTGAAAACCTCCTCCTTTTGTTACCGTCGGTTGAAAAAAATCTCTTGTCACGGTGTTTGTTATCGAACTCCTCCGAGACGGCTCGACCGATTTTAACGAAACTTTTTTCTCCATACTCGGTAGGTCTGAGAATATGCCGTAGGCTATTTTTTATACCCCTACTCTTAACTTCGCAGACGGAGTCGCGGGCAACAGCTAGTATTATAATAATAAAAAAAATGCATTTATTTCGGACTATTTGAATCCATAAATTATTAGTATTACAACTTAAACAACTATGTTAGTACTATAATATTCAACTGGTTCGTCTTATTCAACAATATATACGGTATATATCTAACAACAACCTAGTACTAATGCTAGAGATCCAAAGTTAAAACGGAGTAATTTTATATAAAAACTGTTTCGCAGTCACTGCCCAAATACTACCTACGTCACGTTCCGCAACAATACGAATACATACATAAGTGACTGCAAAATACTGTGAACTGATCGAATATAATATGTTCAATGACAAATGAGCAAACCCACGTTACCATAAACGTCAGTTTCATTCAAAAAAAATTATCGCATAACACATGAGACTAGCTAATATACTTTATTGAATCAGGCGTTACTTTGCGGAGGTCCATATTAATGAACTAAAACAATTACTTTGCTCACCCGCGACCTTACAATAGTACTATTGTAAGGTCGCGGGTGAGCAAAGTAATTGTTTTAGTTCATTAGCTAATATACATTATGAGAAATTAATCTTCTAGGTTTTGGACATGCTCACTTACATACAAGAAACGAACTTAACATGCCAATAACCAAAAGCTGAGTGCGCAAGTTGAGTTTTGTTGTTGGCATTTTCATTGCATTTGTCAAAATATACTCATTTATGTATACAATATTTACTTTATTTATCTATAAGATGTAAAAATGCTCATATAATTAGGCGTGGACTCACGGACTATTTGTTTTACTCGATGAATTTTTCTTTAAGAATGCCATTCCGTGGACCCTAAAGTGTTTTTCCAAATCTTCCGTATTATCAAATTGTTCTCTGCATATTTGGCATTGATTTTCGCGTAGTGGCTCCTCAATTTCGCATTTATCGATGGTAAAATTGTTCTTTAATAAGGCGTCAGCATTATAACAATGCTTAATATTCACATATTCATCAACATCAGAGATTCCATGTTGCACCAATAGGTGTGTCGTAAACGACGGCTTTACTGCAAAACATTGGCCACATTCCATGCACTGGTACGCCATGCTGGCATCTCTATGTCTCATTAAGTGTTCTTCCAGCATTTCTTTACTCTCACTTTCGTGTCCACATTTTTTGCAGGCTAATGGATTACTGCTGCAAGATGGAGATGCATCAATTTCCAAGATTGGAGGGTGACTAGTCCTCAGCTGACTAACTTTCTGACCACGTTGCTTTTTCAAAGCCCTTTTCAAACGTCTTTGAGCTGCCCTTCTTTTCTTTCTATTGTATTTCTTCACGTCAATTTTGTTTAACACTAATTTAGCATCCACACATTTAAAGCTTTTATGGTCACTAGCATAATGTTTCTTCAGTTCTTCCCAATTTTCAGATACCTCCTTCTTACACAAGTGACACTTAATTGTTGGCTCAATTGTTGGCTCAGTAGGGCTCTCATCAATTTGACTTTCTTCAGTTGTGATTTGACTAATAGATTCCTTTGAAGCAGTACATTTAAAAGGGCATTCGTTAGGAAGAACCGCAATTTGTTCATATTTACATTTATAAGTGAAGCTTCTCTTGCACTTATCACATCTTTTAACCACTCGATATGTTATATTTGTTTTATCACCTTCTTTTGGTGTTGCGTCAGATGTTTGTTTTGGCGCTGTTCCCTCTATTGCGATTGATTTGGCAGATTGGCCGTGGTGGTATCCATGATGCTTCAGTAACGTCCGAACTTCCCTAAATATTTGGCCACAAACCCAGCATGGATATACAAAAGCAGAATTGGTAATATGCCCCCTCAAGTGGTTATCCATTTGAGTCTGTAGTACTAGTCTGCCAGGACACATTTCGCATTGAAAAAAGATTACCGCTTTTGCTTCAGTCTGATGACTTGCTAGATGCTTTGTTATAGTTGTTTCATTAAAACAAGCTACGACACACATTGGACATTTATACACTTTTTTGATGTGATTATTTTTCATGTGTGCCTTGTATTCATTGGGGTGAAAAAGATAACATCCTTCAACTGGACACTTGTATCTAGCAGTAGCTCTCATCATCCTAAACCCTTCGCAATCGTGCGTATAAGGGTATTGTATCATTCTCTTGCTTAGACTGATGCCACATTCCGGACAATAATATGGAGGACTACTCGTATGGAGACGCAAGTGTGTCTTAAGCCCGCAGATCGTCGGCATAGCGAACAGACACACCGGACATGCATGGACCTTGTTAGTATACTGCATTAAATGCTTGGCTCTGTCTTTGTAAATCTGTGCTGAACCAGCTACCTCTTTTTTGCATTCGAGGCAGCAAAACTTGCCAATTTTTTTAACTTTCGTTTGTTGTACATTTTTAGGCGTTGCTACGTTTTCTGTGGTTTTTTCTTTATTGGAATTCTGTTCTTTGAAATGTTTAGCAGCAAGGTTATCAAAGTAGCTGGACGGGAGCGGATCTACTTTCAGATCGCTGACGTTGATTGTAGCCGTTTTGAAGGCGTGTGATCGAATGTGAGAGAGTAGTTTGCATCTGTTATAGAATGACTTCAATAGATTGCAATGTCTGCACATATACGTAATTAGTACTGATTTTCGGTTAACGTGGTATTCATAGCTCGATTGGAAGAGAAACCTGAAATAAGAAATAATTATAAAGGATGTTGTACTATTTATGTAACTTGTAGGTACTTACTTACTTAATTTCTATTCTTTCTAGTTTTTTATAATGATGTCATTAAGAGACCAGATATGGCTGTGGCCTGTGGCTCTAGTGAAAACCGGCCAAGAGCGTGTCGGACACGCCCAAGATAGGGTTCCGTAGCCATTACGGAAAAATCAAGTAATATTTTTCTAAGGATTTCGTATGTGTACGGAATCTTCCAAGTTAGGTATCGTCAATAGTTTGAAAAAAGCTCGTATCTCAAAATCGTTAATCTGGCAAAGTGAACTTTATTACGCGCGTATCAAGTTTCAGTTCTGTTTACATGCTTATTTGAGATACGAGTTTTTCAAAGTAGTGACGGTATGTTTAATACCTTAGGCTACTATTTACTCTTAAACTACAAATAATTCCCAAGTAATCTTAGCCGCTATAATTTTCCTTGTAAATTTAATATATTTACTACCATTTTGAATTTTTTTAAATTTTTCCACCCAACAGTTTAGATTTCAGAGGGGGGGGGGGGGACGGTCGATTTTAATGAAAATTTTCACTTTAAAGTTGAATATTTCGCAAACAAATCACTGAATACAAAAATCATGTAAGCAACCCCCCAATGGTTTTAAAAGACCTATCCAACGATATCCCACACTATAGGGTTAGTTGAGAAAAAAAAAATCACCCCCACTTTACGTCTATGGGAGGTACCCTAAAAAAAATTTTTTTAGTTTTTTTTATTTAACCACTTTGTCGGCGTGACTAATATATATATTCATGCCAAATTACAGTTTTCTAGTACTAACAGTCTCTGAGCTTAGCCGCGGACAGACAGACAGACAGACAGACGGACAGACATGGCGAAACTATAAGGGTTCCTAGTTGACTACGGAACCCTAAAAAGGGGTTAAGTCTTCAGAAGTTGAACAGCTGATTTCGTCTTAGCCCCCTTTACACATAAAATAGAAAATAGCTGTTTAATTTCTGCAGACTTAACCCCTTTTTCACTAGAGCCACACGGAGGTATAGTATAAATCTTCCCCGTGCCTCTACCATGAGTTACACTAGTTTACAGTGACCGTACTCGCTAGCGACGGCGTAAATGATTTGTATGGATATCGTGTACTGTACGCTTAGTATAAGTTTTACTTCACCAAAATACTTCTCGATCGCGTTTACGTAAAAATTTCAATTCTATGAACACATGGACAGCGCCTCCGCGCGCGCGCGTCTATGTTTCCATAGAATTGAAATTTTTACGTAAACGCGATCGAGAAGTATTGAAGTGAAGGAAAACTTATACTAAGCGTACAGCGCCTCTAGCGGTCACTTACGGAAGTACAATTCTCCATACAAATCATTTACGCCGTCGCTAGCGAGTACGGTCACTGTAAACTAGTGTAACTCATGGTAGAGGTACAGGTGAATTTTTCGCTTCGAGCCATTACATTAAATTTGAACCTAATACTATGACAATACCGTTTGTTTTGAAAGATAAGGGCTCGAAGCGAAAAATTCACCTGGGAAGATTTATAGACAGTCAAGTGTAAAAATATGAGTGCATGCAACTTTCTCATAAATATGTCCCTTAGCTATATGTAGTCGAATTAAGATATCGGAAGGTACATAATTATGAGAGGGTGAAATCGATATGTATTTTTGCACTTGACCCTACATAAAAGCATTTTTCAAATCACTTTATCTGGGATATGAAACATAAGTAAGTATATTTAGGTATTTATTACATTTTGAAATAAATATCCCACAAAAACATTTCATGTTAAATGTTGCCAAGACGAGACCATGTAGCTCGCACTGTCAAAAAGTAATCAGAACTCTTGTAGAGCCAAGTTTCTAACCCTACGTGCCTAGCTCTAAATCTATAAGCCCTAATTTTACACTAATTAATTTCGTAGGCGTGCAAACCGTGGACTAAACTGGCGAGTCGGCCGCACGAACCTTTTGCAATTCGGCATATGGGCTTGAACTTAAAAAATCTATTCAATCTTTTAAACTCTTTCCGTGCGGCCGACTCGCCAGTTTAGTCCACGGTTTGCACGCCTACGAGATTAATTAGTGTAAAATTAGGGCTTATAGATTTAGAGCTGGGCACGTAGGGTTAGAAACTTGGCTCTACAAGAGATCTGATTACTTTTTGACAGTGCAAGCTACATGGTCTCGTCTTGGCAACATTTAACATGAAATGTTTTTGTGGGATTTCATTTCTTTTTGGTAGGGGATGATTTACTAAAAATCCTGAAATACATATCTTATTATTTATAACATGGATAACAAGGACCCTCTATATCAATTTTCAAACCTCTAGCATCAAAATTTGCGGAAGTCTCATACAAGCTTTCACCCCCTAGTTTAAGGGGTTGGGGGGGTAAGTTTCAAGTTTTAAGATTTTTTCGTTGTTTGTATACTATTACTAGCTTACATACCAAATTTCAGCTTTCTAGGACTTCAGGAAGTACCTTAAGAATTTTGATGATCAGTGAATCAGTGACGAAATCGGGGGTTTTTAGACATTGATAAAATCTAAAATATAATAGCTACGACATTCAAACTTTGTATGTTTCATGTTTGTACTAGTGTCATTATATCTTGAAAATTTCAACTATTTAACTTCATCCAAAGCAAATTTATAAGAGTTCAAAAAAACGACGAAACGTTTCGAGAAAAGGTAGGTAGTACCTAGTGCCCTTGCGCTCCGCTTGGCTCGTCTTGGCGGGGGCACTCCCGTGCCCCCAGATCCATTACTTAAATCATTTTAACCGCTTATTCTGATATTCTGAATAGGCAACGGAACGGAGCGACGGTTAAACTGATGTACCTACCTAATGAAAAAATATTTGAAAATTAAAAAATAATTATAGGGCATGTTTTAATATTATATCTCAGATGTGTATTGTATTGACAGCAGAATATTTTCCTGCCGCGTCATACGCACGCATAAAATTGATTGAAAAAATGAATAAATTACGGCCAAGTTGTTTATGAGGAAAAAATGGCTACTTAAATGAGTCAGGATCGCGCACCGATGGTTTCGTGCTAATTTGAACATTTTAACTAAAAATTTAAATTTATAGGTTATTATAAGTACCTACATAGTTAGATACCTACTTACACAGCAAAATAGATGTTTTAATGGTTTGATTTTTGAGTTAAAAAACAAAAGAAAAGATACATATTATGGGTAAAAATTATGAACTGATTAGGTACCTACTTGTAATGTTTCGCTTTATCTCTCGCTCTCTCTTTCTCCCCCTCCCCTTTTTCACCCTCCCTCTCTCTAGGTGAGTCTATCTACGTAGGTAGGTACTTGTTTAAAGTATTTTTTTTTACTATTTAGTGAGTAAGTAGCTTAGTAGGTACGGTCAAGTGCAAAAATAAGTATCGATTTAATCCTCCCATCGTTACATACCTGTACCTTAATTCGACGACGTAAGAGCTATGGGACATATTTTATGAGCAAGTTTTTACACTTGACTGTACATTGTAAGTACCATGCTAAGCCAATACTTCTAAAACATTCTTGGGCGTATTCAGTCGGCTGCGAGCCTCGATATCGTCAGGTGTTTTGAACGTATTCAACCATTTAGTTAGGTACTTAGCCACCATATAACCTTCTCGCCAAGACATTTACGTCATTGTCATTGGATAAGCTTTGTTAGGTATAGAAAAATAAAAATATTTCATTATGACGACAAGGTTATATGCTAGCCCAGGAATCAAATTGGATGTAAGTACAAGTGCATTCAAATGACTGCTAAATTAGGCACTGGACGAGCGAAAAACACCAACATAAATACATGTACAAGTTCCCAGCAGCAAATGTGTTAAAATAAGAATCATTAAACAATTAGAAGCAAAATTACTGGTTGAATATTTTTTTTGTATTGTTTACTCTGGTCCCGGTTGCAAAGTGACATCATACTGTTTTATAGAAAGATGCTTAGGTTGTCCAAAGGAAAAAAATTGTGTTACCATAGCAACAGGTGGCAAGAAAAAGTTGATTCACCCTAGCGGCCTAGGTACTACACAAATTGTCCCTAAACAGTAGTGGACTGGGCTAAGAGGGGTGAAGAGGGGGAGATCCATTCTCAGTGCAGAAACTCCCGCAGATTCCCTTATAAGCATGGACGCTTCCCTAACATAATAGAAAGACTACTACTTATAATATTCACTTTTTCATACTAACTGCATAGAACTGTACAAACTGTACTATCAGCATAGGGCTCTGGTATATGAGATGGCTGTAGCCCCTAGAGCAACTTTATTCACCACTTACATAAACAGCATGCAAATTTATAAGAATAATGTTACCTGTCTCCGCAGTCAATGCATGGATATGTTTTATAACCCGCAGTTTGTTCAGGGATGACATAGTTTGGTATAGCCTTAGTAAACAGGAGATGTTTTATACTCAGTTTGTCACTTGAGTCTGTAGCCATGATACAGATGTACTGTAAACATAATAAAGAAATATTACCAATCAAAATAATGATTAATTGTTAACATGTCTTTTGCAGTTTGGTAATTTTGTAATTGGTTGAGAATCACAATCAAAATACTCTTAACAGATGCAGTAGGTAAAGAAAATTAGTACCTAGCAGATTAATTCTCGTCACTTCAAATTCAATTTTAATTTAATTATTTACTTCCATATAATATTATTTACCAAAATTATTTTGCTTTTTTAAGTTATATGAACTTTTTGCATGGGTAGACTGAAGTAGGCATGGCAACACCTTGATATGATAGTAAATAGATAAGTATATAATTATGGTTGGCCATTACCAATCTCATTTGGCCTTACTAACTCTTTGCGAGGTATACTGATCGCAAGTTGCATTCTGAAAACTTTTATGACTTCCATTAAATAGCTGTGTTTCAAACACTCACCTATTGCTCTCCCATTGTTGAATGTCGTGATCGTGATTATATTTCGATATGCTTCATCCGTAAAACTTGACAGACAGTCGAAGCGAAGTAAGCAATGAAAATGGAATAGACTAGAGCGCACTCTGCCTTGAAGTTTGCGCAGGTCGAGTATCGCCATACTGAAATATCTCTACAATGTTACCATTTCCTAAATGAGTCGTATGGATTTCTTGTTCATTATCATCATTGATGTAATACAAACTAGATTTGTAGACAGATCGCAAACATGAGGAACCTCAGATGTAGACTGCAGTCTCGAACTCAACTGACAGCTAATCAGTCGTCGTTGTGACACCGACCGTTACATACCGGGCGAAAAATGGGGAAATACACGGTAAAATCTTGCGATTCCGCTATCAACACACACAATAAAGCAAGTGGCATTACTTTTCATGCGTAAGTTCAGTTTTCAGTTACTCATATTATTCTGTATGTGACCAAAAACTAATAAAAATATCTAATATCGAACTGTAAGTTCAGTGTGGCCAGTATAATCATAGTTTGGGTTTCCCAACCTTTAGGGGGAATTTCGCATATTGTATGGAATCTCTATATAACCTGTGCTATTAAATTTATGTTGCATGTTTACTTTGTAGGGTACCGAAAGATGAAGTGCGCCGTCGGATCTGGATAGAAAAAATCAGATTACTAAGACGGGAAATCGACTGGCTACCTACAAAATCAACAAAAATTTGCTCGAAACATTTTCATGAGCAACATAAAAAAAAAACAACAACAGATGGTGGTTAAGTTCACTCATGCATAAGTGAACGTGAAACGAACTCGAAAGTGCGAGCTTGGATTCGAAACCAACGAACCTCTGGTTGAGACGCCATAGGTCGAACCACTAGGCTACCTCGGGTTTGAGTATAGGTATAATAAATAAATGATTAAAATAAATTGTACCCAGAAAAAAATAAAAACAAAAAAAAAATAAAACGTCCGAGACAAAAATACTTACATATATCTATTTTAATGGTCGTTGTGTTTTCTATATTGTGGTTTTATTATATTTGTGTTATGAAAAAAACTTTCGTTTTATTTTACGCCTTTCAATAGATATACTTAATTCGCACTAATATTATAAAATGGCACTGGCAACAGCTGCTAGTAGGTGCAGTAGTAGTAGTAGTAGTATTTGAAACCCAATTAATTATGGTTTTGTCCACCCAGTTAACATTATGAACTAATAAAAAATTTCTTCGTGTAATTTATTATTTAGGGGGAACTTTGCGTAAGGTAAGCAACACCAAGCCTTAAATATCGTCATCTTTATCACATTCATAAACGGCGCAATGCGAGCATACTAGTGGAAGAGAGACAAACATATGTCTCATTTATTATTTTGTTGATTTCAAAGCTACGTTGTCAAATTTCAAAACTGGCACGGGTTTTGTTGAGGCGGTAGTATGAAGTTTGTCACTCTAGATTATATAACTCAGTGATTATCATAGTCTCAATTTAAAGAAAATGGTTTCAAGGTTTTCTCTTAACAAATTATGGAGCCAAATTTTAATAGGTATGAGTTAATTAACTATTCTGGTTACGGAAGTTTTTATCACGAAATTAATAACGTCGGCCATATTGCGGATTTTTTATGGAACTAAAATTAAGAATTAAGTGAAGTGTGTGGAGAGTAAGAGAGACAGCAGTACAAAGCGCTTCCTTCTTTCATCTTCCGTTTCATATTGGCGTATATTATAGAGTCTGCCCAGCGAATCGTGTCACAAAAAAAGCCCGGCAAATTCAAAAAATCTTTAGCTGGTAACACATCGTATAGTGCGAAAAATAAGCTTTGATACTTGATATTAAAATTTATTTTAATAATTATGTTTGAATGTGTGAATTTCATACAAATGTTGTTCCTGTCACTTTATTTAATTAACTAGGTACGACTTGTAATACGAGCCCTTTTTATATTAGGTTTTTTATGTTATATTAGGTATTTACCACCAAATTTATGAAATTAATTGGTGAGTCGGCCGCCTTGATTTTGTGTTTCCTTATTTGAAACGAAAAATACTAAAATATATTAGTTAATGTATCTGAAATACTCAGGTTATCACGAGATAAATTAATCATAAATTCGTGGTAAACAGGCATCATGATTGGCAAAATAAACGATAATAACGAAAACAGTTTTCTAATCAATTCAATTAATGTGGCAGGAATGAAGTGTTGTATAAGAGATTAACAATGACCTTAAAGTGCAATAAAATAAAAACAGGGTAATTTTTTTAACACTTTATTCTCATCTTACATATCAAGAGTCATAATCAAAGTCAGATTCGAGAAATTCAATGCCTGATAAAGAATTATCACTTTCATCATCACTTTCACGGACTTGTATAATGAATGGTGCCAATTCGGTGTCAAGAATGTTATCCCTCGACTTGTATTTATTTTCAACATTAATAACATGGTTCGTACAACTTTTCCAATCTGCTGCTGTAATCGTTGAAAAACATTCTTTTATCAAATTTTCAGTTTCTGAACCATGTATTCCTAAATTTCGGCTAGCTACTTTTCTCTTTGCCAGGCTCCATATCAGCTCGATGGCATTCAGGTCGCAGTGATAAGGAGGCAATTTGAGGACCTCATGCCCATGCTGTTTTAATATTTCCTCTGCTTCATATACAGGATCCACTTTGTTTTCCTGAACAAGGCACATCAGTTCAGCTTTTTTATAACATTCATCATATGGGATATTATTTTCAGTTAGCCATTTTTGAATATCAGCCTTCAAACTGTGTATTGTTGGAGGCTTATTTTTTTTTGTAACATGATAACTTGCATTATCCATTACAATTACACTAGGCTCAGTCAAATTTGGTATTAGCATTTCACGTAACCACTTTAAAAAATTTGTACTGTTCATATCATCGTGGTAATCTGCTGCTTTCGACTTTGTGCTAAATATGAGCAAAGCATTTGGTACAAAACCTTTTTCTGAACCAGCATGCACTATTATATGCCTTTTTCCAGGAGAAATATTATCCACTACACCAGAAGTAGAAGGCCCTTGCCATGACTTCTTCGGTCTGTAATTTTGGTGCACATAAGTCTCATCAAGGTACACAATCAGTTTTCCTTCTTGTCTTTTTTTATGTATAGTTCTAAGATACCTTTGTCTCCATCCGGATATTTCAAAATTTTCCATGAGAATAGAACGCTCTTCTTTATTTCTTTTAAACTGGAAACCATTCTTGTGTAATATTTTCCTCAGTGTTTCACAACATCCTGTGAATCCTATAGATTCTTTTAGTTCGGCATATAATGTCCTTAGAGTAGGAACCTGCTTCTTCACACAATAAAATTCGTTAATTTTATTCCGGATGGCTGATATATCAAAGTCATCCAAGTTTGATACAGTTGGTTGACGGGGACGTTTTTTTCCTGGCGTATCCCACTCGCCTTTGTTAATAGAACCCTCATTTTTAATTCTGCGTAACGTTCTGATGCTTACCCCTGGAACGAGAAGATGATATTTTAATTGATTAATCTTTTTCAACACACGCAAATATTGAGAATTGTAGACGTGTAAATATCGATAATAATTACCTGTCATAGCAGATATTTTCGAGAAATAAGCTGATTCCGATTCGTTATTATTAATAACCTTCTCTTTCAATTCTCTTGCTAACTTTTCAATAGTTAATTTAATGTTTTGGTTATCCACGCCAGCTACAAATAAAATATAGAATTAGTAAGCATAAAAACCAACAATCCTTAAGTAATATATTTATTTGTAAACAAAAATCTCTAAGAAAAGAATCAAAGTGGTTTGACAAAAACTTACCGGACGCTAGAATGATTTCGTCTAATATTCGTTTCTTTTCCACTAGTCTCTCATTTTCGGCACTTTTAACCTGGTTGTGGTTTGAGATCATTGTAAATAACATGCTTCGAACGCTGCTTTTAATCGGTTTAGCCATTGTAACACAATATAACTTCCGTGACAAATGCAGTGAGACGATATTTTTAGGTTATTATTCAAACAACTACACGCCTAGTTTGACAGTTGAAATTGTTGCCATATAAAGAATTCGGTAAAATTGCTTGTGACACGATTCGCTGGGCAGACTCTACTTTGGGCTTCGAGAAGTGTGGCAAAAATTTGTGCCAACTTTTGTATTCATGTATGTTCATTGCCTGCTATAGAATATTATTGGTATTTTCTGCCTACGATAGAATATCGCTGGTACTTTCGAAAGACATTATGCTATGGTGATAGTAAAATGCTAGGAAAGAAAATGAGACATTCCCAGTATCTTTACATTTTAGCATGTTAAAACACGAAATGCCTGATGAATGACATACCTGCATTACATCAATCAGAGCACTGATTGTAACATATAAAGATATAAAGGAAAATAAGGGAATATGGTAACTGTTCTTGGTGTATAACATTAAAAAAAAAACTTATCATTTATCATCTAAGAATAGAACATAGTAGGTATAGTATAGGGTCTTAAACATTTAATTGAATGAGAATTAAGCACAACATAAAACTTCTTTGGTATTTATTAAATATGGCACCAGTATAGAGCACAAATTGGCTGAATATAAATTTATAAAAATATTAATTTAAGTAAATATATTATAAAAATAGTAATCTTACATACTATGTTTAAATCAACATAATTATCAAAATTGTTATCACAAAATCAAGGCACAGTAGAAAAGGTTATTTCTTATACCTTAGATAAAAAAAAATATGGCACGTAAAAAACAACAGGATACCTGTTTCCTCTCACATACTAAATATTATTACCACTACTACACTACATAACATGCCACATAGATACTAAGTATTCAAGTATTACAAAATACTCAAGTCCCAGACTTACATTACACCTCACTTTGTTGATGCTAAATACAATCAGTGGCGTAGCTAGGTAACCAAAGGCCCTGGGGCAAAAAGTAAATTAGGCACAACCCGTGTTTGTTTACATGATGAGACAAGTAAGGATGAATGCACATTAAATTCACTAGACTCGCGCGATTGTAAATTCACTAGTAGCGTTTTTTTTATAGTCACACTGTTGAAGAGCGCCGCGTTTCTCATAGGTCCGCGTTTATAGTTTGTAAGCCAGAGTACGACGGGGCCCCCTGAGCTTGAGGGCCCCGGTGCACTGCCCCGGCTTGCCATACGGTAGCTACGCCACTGAATACAATGTTCTATAGCTGACATGTTTGTGGTAGTGAGGCTTATGGGTATCTTAATATCCAGAATAAAGTCATAGAAACAAATGTAAAACTACATAAGTACTTTGTTTGTTCTACAAAAAGTCCCATGTCTGCTATTTATAAATGGAACCCGTTATCTTAAAAATTGGGAACAAATTAGGTAGTAGAAGCTGCTGACCCCAGCAAAGATAATAGAAGTTTATAGCAAAAATATGTGACCTACATTGATAAATGCTATGGTTTTAAAACTTCTGCACATTAGATTACATGATAATATTTAAAATATTTGCAATGTGAGGAACATTTTAGTAAAAGTTAAAACCATAAATGGACATAAAAAATTATGTCTAGGATTTCACTGAATTAGATTTCAAGTCAAATGTGTTGGTATTATAAAAGTGAGACAGGAGTTCTTTCTCATATTGATCATATTTGAAGTAATAGACAACATCAGATCTCTCAATAAAAGCGCTGTCATCAACTAGTGAACTGTAAATGTTCTTGTTTAGCAGCATATCTTCATCATCAGGCAGCATGGCTAAGTAACTGGCAACAATCTTAGCAGCATCTTCAAACCTATTGGAATGATAATAGGAGATTTGCAAATAGTTTAAGATGTCTGCTACAAATTCAACACCTGATTTATAGCCTATGGTTGAGAGTTTACTCTGGCATTGTTGTCTGCACTGTAGCAGAAATAATATGTTATTTGATACAGTTATGACGAAATCTGGAGACCATTCCTGTTCTGGCTGGTGCTCACAGCTCACTCTGCATCCTTTTTCCCATGCAAAATAGTCAGTTAAGACTTCTTCCATAGCTACAATTGTTTCTCCCCATTTTTTCTGACTGTATGATTCCTTACCCAGCTTGTGGAGGACTTCATAATCTTCACTTTCCAGGTCAACCAGTTCATTGGGATTCACTTCTTGTTGAGCAGTGTAGTATTTCAAATTGTTATGCATCACCGTGTCATCTGGGTGAGCCAGTAAATATGTATAAGCGGAAGATGCAGCTTTAGGCATAGCATTCATTTGGAAATAACATATATGGAGATACTCATAAGGTTTTCTTACCTCAATGTTAGACAAAATCGAATCTTCTAGGCCATCTTGCAAATTAACCGATTCAAATTCTCTATCTCTGCAGTTTGTCAAGCAATGTCTTTCGTTTAGAAACGATTCATACATTTTCAAATCATTGAAATGGATATCAATTTTAGATTTAGTTTCTTGAGATTTGCATTTCGCTCCGCAGTTGTTAAAGACCGATTTGTATAGTTTGTACAAATACAATGTTTCTTCAAACTGTGAAATGCATTCTGACCACCTTTCGTCAGAATAAGCTTGGAACCCTTTATTATAGGATGATTCAATAGAATGTCGTGATATACCTTTGCAAGAAGAACACACTAAAAAAAGGATGAAGTAATTTAATGGCGCACACGACATATTTTGATTTGTTGACTTGGATTAGAGTTACAGTAAACTAATTACTTTGTTAATGCACTGGTAAACGGAAAAAATGGAAATGCAAACAGGACATAAAGCATATAATTATTACCGGCGTGCGTGGCCTAAATAAAAACTGCTATCTATCTCTATCTAACCTAACTACATAAGAACCATTAATAGGAATATAGGTTCATTGTAAGTTTTATCGCTTTTGTTTGGTGTGGTGTGAAGTTTATCTTATCACTCACCAGCACCTGTCACTGTCAAGTGACAGTTTTTTTTTTGTTTCGGATGCTAAGGTTTATAATCCAATTAGATTAGGTATGGTAACGCCACCAGAGTTGAGGCCACGCACACAACCACATCTCATGTAATAACAGCGGGATTTTGACGTTGTGTTGACGTTTAACGACAACACAACGTCAAAATCCCGCTGTCATTACATGAGATGTGGTTGTGTGCGTGGCCTCAACTCTGGTGGCGTTACCTTTACATTATGCTACTCGCGATGCACTTAGCTTTTCTCATCCATCACCTTCACACTAACTACCGCGATGTTGTCTTTATCGGCCACACGTTGCTCTACTCGTTTTGGAGCTGGAGCCTTCGCTATACCAGGCCTCATGCATGCCATGTACTTACGCGCGATATTTACCTACCGCGGGGACGATCGCCTGCGATCGAAATTCCAGTAGGTTGTCACAAGCGCGCGCCGACGCACGTTCATTCGTGTTCCACGGAAAAAATATGCCGCCTGAACTTTTATAAGTGAATGGTGAAACAGGGGGCAAATTTTAATATGACTATGCTAGAATTAATAGCTAATATAACAATTTGGAAGTTCGTATCGTGCTGTCCCTCTTACTCTTCTATAAAAAGCTATAAGCGTGAGCGGGATGGCACGATGCGAAGTTCGAAAGTTAACCTTCGTATTTAGTATAACGCTAGGGTACTATGAGCATGGCAATGTGTTCTACGCATTACAATAAATATCCTTTTTTGTTAGGATTCCAGAGCTAAAATGGCAAAAACGGAACCCTTATAGTTTCGCCATGACCGTCTGTCTCTTTGTCCGTCCGTGGCTTAGCTTAAAGAATATTAGTGCTAGAAAGTTTGCATGGATATAATATATAGCGATTATCCCGACAAAATGGTAAAACAACATGTAGAAAAAAAATTTTAATCCAAACTGCCAGCCCTTGTCACTGTCGGCACGCACACATTCTTAAGGAGACGGAGTAGTATAATCTGTGGCTACAATCGCGGTAAGTACCAAGATTTTGTACGGGATGCAGTATCTGGGGGGTTACCACGAAATCCGAAGTTCGAAGTTACGGGCTTCGAATCGAAGATTTGCTACCACGAAGTCACTTCGTTTCGTTGACGGATTCGAAGTTCGTTTCCATTCGTTCGATTCGAAGTTAGTCACGTGTTGTCTACTACGAAAAACGAACTTCGAGATTGATATCGAATTTGGCCTACCACGAAAGTCAAACTTCGTGAATGATTTCGGAGTTTGACGTAAAGTTTTTCGCGTAGAAACGTCAAAATCACACGATAACTAAATAGTTGTCGTTTTGCCTTCGTTTCGATGAATTTTGTAGGAAAAGCGACCTTGTGGACGATTTTGTTATTTTTGTTTGTTGTAACACTTGTGACGTATCATTGCTGATTGATATTGAGTAGGTATTGTGATTTGCCGTATTTATTCGTTAATTCGAAAGAGTTTCAGTGTTCAATTGATTTGGTTTTGTTATTGTGCCATCCTACAGTTCGAGAGCCTGCTTTTTCAATGTAAGTATTTTTGTTTAATATCAATTTCAAATAGGTATCTTAAATCAAAAGTTACTAAGTAACATGCAGTTTTTACTTTTAACCTTTGATATTTTATTTTGTAAGTTTCTTAGTTAAAATAGTCATCTTAAGGCATGTTCTCATTAAGTTACAACCGTATATTTCTTTTGAGATATGTATTTAAGTACCCAAAAGTATATGAGAAGTTATCAAAATACCGCAAAATACTTTGAAAATGTACACTTTAAAGAAAGCTAAGCAGTGAATTTGGTAAATTATGTCAGAGTGTTGGCTAGTCTACTAAAGCAAGGCAAAACTCTTTTTTTTTTCTTTGGGCGGTTGCGTAGAGAATAATATAACTGATAGAGGACTTACACTCTCTGCAAGCAAAGCAAGTCTTACAAGCATGAAATTTTGCACAGAAGTTGCCTGTTTGTAGCAGACATTTAGAAAGGATTCGAAAATTCGTTTATTTAATGGGTGAAACATTGTATGAAATTCCTATGTACTTACACTAGTTTTTTAATTTATTTAAATTTGTTTTTTAGATTAGAACTAAATGCAAGATTTTAACTTGTAGAAGAGGCTTTAGCTGAAGAGCTAACAGAGCGTTAAAGTCAAAGACGCGGGACTCGTGAATTATTTATTTCCCTGTACCTCTGGACAGAGAGTTTTAAAATACCTTCCGACTGACTTTGGAGGTGTTTGAGGCCCTCTGCATGGAGGTGGTGCCCTTACTTCGTCCCAAACAAAATAACCGTGGAATTGACCCTGCCTCAATGGTAAGCCCTTATTGTATCCATACTATATTATTGTAAAAGCAAATGTGTGTCTTGTCTGTCTGTTACTTCTTCAGCCTTAAACTGCCTAAGTGATTTAGATGAAATTTGGTATGGAGATAGTTTGAGTCTTTGTATAGGTCATAGGACAGTTTTTATGCACAAATATTGCTAAGTTCCTGCGGGATAGCAATAAATGAATTCTTTGCAGATGGAGTCAGGGGCAACAGCTAGTAGCTTATATATATATCAACTAAGGAACAAAAATGGTTACAAATGTGAAAAATTACACAGAGAATTATACTCTGATGTCTCTGATGTACCATACAACACGTAGATACTGTAAAAGATCCCCGGCAAAGAATCATTATACTTATTACATTGACCTGCAAATGGCCTGCAAACTGGTCATTCTACATACATACATACTTTGTCTTCATGGAATTTGTTTATCGTATTGCATTTGAATGGGTCTTGTTACAAAGAGGTAATAATTTGATACAGCTTGTAATTTAGTATTGCTGGTACCTATTTACTTGGTTAAGAAAATACCATCATCATCATCATCATCCTGGTACAGTTGGTATTTATTCACAAAACAATACCCCTGATTATAGTGATGTTTAAAAAAATAAATTGTTGATAGAAAAGTTGTTATTCACAAATTTGTATTAATCAATCACTGTAATGCATTGGCAAATTGGCAATATTCTGCTTATTTTCAATCCTCAACACAAAAATAGGGGTGTTATGTTTTAATGCTATATATTATGTGCATTGAATGGTTGTGCATAAATTGTGGCCAGTGCAATGCATTGATAACTTAAAATAAGACCTTGTAGGTCAGTCATTAACATACTAGGTATATCAATAACAATTTATGTTGCATTTCAGCACTGTGATGGTACCATGGGCATAAAGAAATACTCACCATACCACTAGGGGAATGTACATGCAATTACTTTTTAATTTAACAAACTTTCTGAACTGACAACAAAACAAAGTGTGGAGATCAAAGTAATTAGATAATTTCTTAGGCACTTTCATATTGATTTCAAAAATTGCAAATCTGGGCAAAATTGCAATACATTAATTTAGTGCCTTAGATGATCTGATGACGGAGCCAGATGATACACAGTGGAATTCCTTAGTGGTCAATAGTATAGCTGTTAGAGTTTAGGCTGCTTTCATAATATGTTGTGGAAAGTCCAATTTAAATAAATCTTTAACAAATAGTTATTAGTTCTGTACTTTAAAGAGGCGGGGATTAATAAAGGCTTTTTATTTTTATTTATTAGTTCTTTTAAATCACTATTGACACCATTAAACATTCACTTGGAACTAACAATTAATTTATTGTGATTTTCAAAGAAACTTTAATGATTAATGTAGATTTTTTTTAAACCACACTGTATAAATGTATCTGCTTTTCAGATATGTTGCCTCCAGCCGCTCGGCCTCACGGAGCAGGAGCCTGCTGAGGAGCGCCGCACCGCCCCCCGCCCCCCGGCCCCCGCCGCTCGGCAGCGCGGACAGGCCCGCGCGCAACTCATATGCGATTTGAATCGCCGATAGCTGATAGCCCTGATGGATCACAAATTGTTATATTTATTTTGTTTGATTGATTGATTGTATTTCATACTACTAAAAAAGCCGTGGTGGCCTAGTTAGACCGGGGGATAGTGACACAAAATATTAGGTCATTTGTACCAGTATGGCGGTTCTTCAGGGGTCTAAAAAATCTTTCGAGCGGTGGTAGCCGTACAATATTATACAACATAACATCTGGTTATAAGATAAGATTGCCGCCACCTAGATGTTTGAAATTTTGTATTTATATTTTTCAAACCTCAAACTTACAGGAAAAATTAGTGCCATACTGGTACAAATCTTTAAACATGAAACTACCGTGAGACTCACTCATAGTGAAAATAAACGGATCACTCACGTCTCAAAACGAGTTTAACTCGACATGTTTCGGGCTAATCCGTAGCCCTTCCTCTCGGAGTCGCACGTCACGGCGGCTGCCACACGTGCACTCAAAGTCAAAGTCAAAGTGCCACAGTGCACGTGTGGCAGCCGCCGTGACGTGCGACTCCGAGAGGAAGGGCTACGGATTAGCCCGAAACATGTCGAGTTAAACTCGTTTTGAGACGTGAGTGATCCGTTTATTTTCACTACTGGTACAAATCGTTTGAAATACGAATAAAAACTTAGAATTTTGAAAAAATATTGTACACATTCGCCACCTCCCGCAGGTATGGCATTATCAGACTTCTATTTATAATCACACGGAGAACTGTTGAAAAAAGTTTTAGGGTGGTACAAATCGTTTTGCATAAAAAAAATATTTCTTTGCGGCGGTATGGCGCCCATTTGAAACCGTCAGAAAAGTATGGCATGGTGATTTTCGCGAATGGCTACTCGACGATGATTAGCTGTGCAAAAATTAGCTTGGTACAAATGGTTGAAATGTTGTTTTTAAATTAATGTGTTTGCGTCGGTATGGCGGGCTGTAAGCCACACCGGAGAAGTATGGCATTACGCTACCGCCTTCTGATTTTTTATCGACTATCGGAAAATACAAGAATTTTTGTGGAACAAATCGTTCGACGCTCGTTATTTATCCGACACGTTCGATTAACGCCCACGCGATTGGGCCGCGCGTACCAGCGCTATGACCATCATTTTCCTTTTTGTCATTAGGTAATTAGACCCCTGAAGAACCGCCATACTGGTACAAATGACCTAGGTAATATTATGTGTCACCAACCCCCGGTCTAAGTGGTTTGACCTATGGTCTCTCGAGCAGAGGGTCGTGGGTTGAAATCCCGGCTCGCACCTCTTGAGTTTTTCGGAATTTATGTGCGAAATTACATTTGAAATTTACCATGAACCATGAGCTTTACGGTGAAGGAAAACATTGTGAGGAAACCTGCATACACCTGCGAAGAAATTCAATGGTGTGTGTGAAGTTCCCAATCCGCACTTTGCCCGCGTAGGGTCTGTTACCTCGGCTCTTCACGCTTAAACCGCTGAACCGACTTAGATGGGTGAATCAACTTTTTTGCGTTGTTTACTCTATCCCCGGTTGTCCAAGTGACACTTCATACTGTTTCATAGACAGACAAATGCTTAGGTTGTCAGAAGGACAAACTTTGTGTAACCATAGCAAAACTTGATACACCCAGATGATATTTGATATAGGGGCCAATCAACTTTTAAACCGACTATAATCTGTCCGCGACATTTTTCAAACAATTGCAGATTTTTGTAAGTAAACATGTTTTTTCTGTAATTTAATAGATGAATAGCATGAATACATGCCCTCCTACGTAAGTTTAACCTATTAAACCGTGAAATATCTTGTTGGAAGTACGATTTTTTGGTAACGCCAGAGACAATTTTGGTAACGCAGGAGACGCCAAAAACGTCGGTTTAAAAGTTGATTGGCCCATAGA
The DNA here is from genome assembly GCA_947563465.1 of Archips xylosteana. Lineage (NCBI taxonomy): Eukaryota > Metazoa > Arthropoda > Insecta > Lepidoptera > Tortricidae > Archips > Archips xylosteana. The sequence goes on from OX387344.1 coordinate 12,258,291, forward strand.
GATAGTTTAACACTCTGGGAAGACACACGTGAAAGAGAGTGCGGTAGAAAGTAGAAAATAAATATCTCATCTAGTTTTTATTTTAACTTGTAAAGATGATTTACATATCATTTACAGTGGTGGTCATACAATTAAGAACGATTTGAAGTTTCCGATTTTTTTTTATCTACATCATGTCATATGTCTAGTTGTGTTCCTTCTTAGAAGTAACAAGTTATGTTATAAAATAGCCACATGGATAGAGCAAACGGGATTAATAATAATAGTGTATAATTGCTAACATTTTTTTTTACAAATTTTATTTGTTCTCTATACTAATAAATTCAAATAGTAATGAAGCTGGACAAATAATTAAGAACGATTTATTAAACTGCTCGAGAGTTGTTTTATATGAAACTTAGATTAAATAAATCATATTAATGTGAAGTTGGTATAGAAAAAAAAGCAAATTAATACATTTGAACTAAAATTAATAGTTAGTAGCATGTCCACGGCTTTTAATTACGGCTTTACACCGGCGAGGCATTGAATCTATCAATTTTTGACATTTCGCAAGAGAAATAAGAGTTCCATTCTTCTAAGAAAACGTCGTACAGCTCTCTCAAATTGCCACACTGTCGATTTGAAACCTTTTTCTTGACTTCGCACCAAAGATGCTCTATTGGGTTAAGATCTGGGCTGTTGGCTGGCCAATCTAAGACTGAAACTGATTGTGATGTGAGGAATTCCTTAACGGTGCGTGCAGTATGCTTTGGATCATTGTCGTGCTGGAATGTCCAAATAACCGGAAGCACGCCTTCGGCATATGGTAACATTGTTTCTTGCAGTATATTTTTGTATTGGAATTGATCCATGTTTCCTTCTATCAGCCTAACAGGTCCAACGCCATGTCCAGAAAAGCACCCCCAAATTTTCACATTTCCCCCGCCATGCTTTAGTGTCACTTTTGTGTACTTTGGGTCGAATGCTTTATTCGGAGGGCGTCGTACATATCGTTTTCCATCAGAACATACCCTATTTATTTTTGTCTCGTCAGAAAAAAGAACGTTTTTCCACTGTCTGACTGTCCAGTTTTCATACCTTCTTGCAAATGCAAGTCGGGCTTGCCTATGACATCGTTTCAACATAGGCACCTTCCTTGCTATCCTTCCGTTCAACTTATTTTCTACCAAACGCCTTCGAATAGTGCGTGCAGAGATTGCTGAAGGGTTGTTTTCGCCAAAATATTCTTTTCTCAACTCATTAGACCCTTTAAAAGGATTTTGTTTTGCCAAACGAACGATATTTCGATCATCTCGACGAGATGACTTTCTCTGTCTAGGTCCACGCGGAACGTTTGAAGTAGTTTGATACGTGGAAAAATGCTTTACGGCATGGAAAACCATTGTTTTTGAACATTGCAGATGGTCGGCTATCATTTTATACGACCAATTCTTCTCGCGAAGTTTTATTATTACTTCTCTTGTAGATTTATCACAACTTTTATTTTTCCCCATTGTTTTTATACGAAGTAATCACTTTTAAGACTTTAACAGCACGAAATGGCGCCAAAATTATACGAATAATAATCTACAACCACAGAGCCACACAGTGTTCTCTATTTAAATTTGAAAAAATAATAAACTATTCAGCGTTCTTAATTACGTGACCAGCCAGTAAGTACTAATACTAGGTTCAGATCGAATGTATAAAGTTTCTCTATTAATTTTATAGCCAACAATGTTGCATAAATGAATGTACCGGTAGTACGGAAAAGTTTTGCAATACCGAGAGAAATAAAAAAAATACGGGCAATTAGTTATACTTGTTACTTTGAAAAAATCATCTCAATAAATAATCGTTCTTAATTATATGGCCACAACTGTATATTTATCAACTGCATTGTTTGCTTGTAAGTGGTACCCATTAGTCGTTAGTGGTTAACTGAATTGCATTTTTAAATTATATTTGTTAAAAAAAATTTTTCAAAAGCGATTTTCAATAAAACGACACATCAAGATCGCTTACCTTCTTTCTAATGCTAAAAAAAACGAAGTATCTCTGACTGGATAAATCCGCTGTTATGTATGTTCCTAATCACAACTTGCTGAACATGTGCTACTTACCTACTCATCTGATTTTTTGGATTATCAAACATAGGGTGAACCTTTCACACGTCGATATTTGTATCGGTAAGGCTCAGTATATTGGAATGATATTTAATGATAATTCTTTATTTAACTAGTATCCCATTTTAGTCACACTATATAAGTCCCGCTGGTGGGCACAGGCCTCATCTCATAGGCTAGAGGGAACGGGCTAAGCAGTAAGCACTCTAGCCCAAGATGGATTACGGACTTCATATACGGACGCCTTTGAATTTCTTCGCAGATGGCTACAGGTTTTCTCACGATGCTGTTTCTTCATCGAGAAGCTCATAGTAACTAAACTATCTAATAGAACCATTTCGTAATGAATCGTTTAACAGTGATTATTGCGTGTTGTACGTCATGATGACATCTCTATCTTTTCGAACATGTGTCAACAATAATAAATAGGAAGGAAAGGAGTTTGCTTGTGTATTAATAACTTGAATTGCCACTGTCCATCGTCAAAACTTCTTTTTTTCCCCTTATTTCATGGAGCGAAAATGTTTATTGCATGTTGAGTTCGGAAAATTGATAATCCTTTGACGAACTAAAACAATTACTTTGCTCACCCGCGACCTTACAATAGTTACGTTTATGCAAGAAATGTGTGTTCATGCAGTTCCTCCACCTCCACACTGTACGAACACACACAAATCACATAAACACAACTATCACCACCACCAAGCTACACTGACGCGTTTCGAACTCAACCAGAGCTCATCCTCGGAGTTACCACAACCGTATGCTATGCTACCAAATGTTAAACTCCTAATGTTAGTTTAACATTTGGTAGCATAGCATACGGTTGTGGTAACTCCGAGGATGAGCTCTGGTTGAGTTCGAAACGCGTCAGTGTAGCTTGGTGGTGGTGATAGTTGTGTTTATGTGATTTGTGTGTGTTCGTACAGTGTGGAGGTGGAGGAACTGCATGAACACACATTTCTTGCATAAACGTAACTATTGTAAGGTCGCGGGTGAGCAAAGTAATTGTTTTAGTTCATTAATATGGACCTCCGCAAAGTAACGCCTGATTCAATAAATCCTTTGACCCTCACTGACGTTGTAATTATCTAGTAGTTAATGCGACAAGGTTCTATAGTGGCCTAGGAATTAAATTGTTTGACTGTACTGGGACTTGAGATGAAGTTGGTGAGTAGAAAATGACAATGTCAATGTTAATGCAGTGTGATTTGTATTTTATTACACCTCCAATCCTTAGATGTAGTATGTACCTACCTAGTCTTATTAAAATATTTGTGCTAAAATTAAGCAGTTTTTTTTCTTATTGGACGTAAGTAAACGAAATTAGATCACGAGATTTTGTACCTTGTCATTTTAAATTGTCTGAAAAGTCATTCGAAAGTATGTAACGACTGAAAGCGGCAAGGTACAAAAGTGATCACTGATTCATGACATGACGTTGACTGAACATGGATAAAGTGACGGTAGCTCGTGGTGCATTTTAGGCAGCCGCCGTGACGTGTGGCTCCGGGAAGAAGGGCTACGGAAATTAGCCCGAAATATATCGAGTTAAACTCGTTTTAAGACGTGAGTATTTAATTCGTACGTCGTATTTCACTATGAAATAAATATGTAGTTTATCTTGCTTTGCTATACTTACTTATACTTAGTATTGAATAGTATAGTCGGGGTAGAAAAAGGTTCGTCACTTTTCGATAGAGTCGAAAAGTGACGAACCTTTACTTACCCCGACTATACCTACCATTGGTAATGAGGTAATCCACGGGAGATTTCATAATATCAGTTTAATCAGCCAATTTGAATATTTGTGTCACGGGAAATTAAAATTTCCCTTCACTCTACTGGTAGTGCCTAAGTAAAAATATTATGTCATATAACATACCTACGAGTACAGTTCCGCACGGGACCCGCGTAGGTAGGCTGGGATAGTGATGATGTGAAAGCTTGTCGGTGTGAGGGCTTGTTTTTTTACTTTCGCCCTAAAACGGCTTGACGTATTTATCTCTGGAATAACTCATACCTACTTTGGCTACTTTTTGTCCCCATGGATCCATGTTAAATTCCAAAATCTTAACTAAATTAAGTAAATGCAGAGACATGAAATCTTGCACAAGAGTATTCTTCATACAAAATAATTATAAAAGTCGTAGACGACGATGTAAGTTTCGGAATTCCCATGGATATGTATTTTTTTTTGTCACATAAGACACTGTCTTAAATTGTCAGAGTTGCACAAGGGAGGGCCTCATCTGAATGGGTCACCACCGGGGAGTGCCACTGAGACATAGTGACATTTTATGTGCAGATGTACACTAGGAACACTAGGAATATGTGCATTCCCCCCGCTAAAAGTGCCACACAGTTTTGTATTGCTAAAAATACTTCAGCATCTTTCCCGGTAACTGCAATTCTCCAAAACAATATAAATTATACTTACACCGGTATAATTAGATACATATACCTATCTATCTTACACAAGGGTTTTATTTGGAAATACTTAAAAGCTATAATAAAAAAAGATAATGAGTTTTCATTCTTTAATGTGTACACTATAATAATATAACTTGGACAAAATTACATAAAATCAGTTCCTTCTTTAAAACTTACATTTAAATACGTACTTATTATGTATTAAACCTAATCCTAAAACTAAAACGCTACATAAATTTTCGACTAGATTATAAAATCAATCATCTCGGCCTAATATGGCGACTGCAGAATGAGAAGGCTTGAGCTTTAGTTCATTATAGTACCTATATGGTAACTAAAATTGTATTTTAAAGTTGAATATTTTCCAAAATAATCACTATATCGAAAAATCGTCTGCACAACCTTGAAATGATTTTAAAAGACCCATCAAACGATACCCCACACTATAAGGTTAGAAGAGAAACTAGAGTAAATAAGTACACTACTTATAAAAATTATAAAATTGAGCTAATCAACGTAAATCACCTTTTCGTTTCATAACGCAACTTAGGAAGTGAAACGAAAAACTTTTTACTAACTTAAATAGTTGAATTAAAACTTTAATAAAAACAAGTGCCTACTTTCTTTTGTGATGGTGAAACCAAAAGTACCTACAAATATAAATTTAACTAATGTCAAGTCAAGATCGCTTTACCTTCTTTCTAATGCTAAAAAAGTATACTTTGTGCAAAAACATAAAGTTAGAGCTGTGTGTGCAACTAAACACGTTACGCGGCACTAACTTCTTTTCAGCTCCTCAGCGAGCAATGTGACGGCTCGAGTCATGTCTTGCAAGTCTGTCCGGAGCTCTGCCCCCTCCTCCCGAATGACTGCCAGCTCCGCCGACTGCTGCCCCTCGCTGTCCAGCAGCCGGCTTCGCTAATCCAAGTGGCGGGGCCGCGGCGCTGTGAGCTCCACCACACGTCGGGCTCGACTGCCTGAAGGAAACGTTACAACATGTATTATTAACAGTAAATAAATAAAATGTTAAGCCGTGCCCGCGACCTTAACACCTTCCCATTAACGTCGATAAGCCAAAGGCTACTAGAAACACAAGAAAGCTTAAAGTTCCATCTTACAGTCTGACAACAATTAAATCTCTTGCTGTGGGGCCGCAGCACGGACCCAAAACCCACTACGTATGTAAAGCAAAACAAGAGCGAACAAATTGCGTTCAAACATCCATCAAGCCCATAATTCGTCGGCTTACTGCAATAAAGAAATCACTAACTAACTAACAAAACCAAAATCTTGAGAAAACATTTACCTAATAAGTATAACTTTTGATTGTATTGAATAACATCACTAACTAACAAAACCAAAATCTTGAGAAAAGAGTTAATTACTTTTGAGTGTATTGAATTTTAGTTTGACTAGCCATTAGGGGTTTAGGGCGTTATGTTATTGCCATAGTCGCCACGCTTGGCAGGCGGGTTGGCGACCGCAGTGGGATACCGAAAGATACCGAGGACGCTGCTGCCCGGCCTCTGGTATTATTGGCAACTTGGTTCAACTTCAAGAAGGAGGTCAATCGACGAATTAGACTCGGCTGGGCAGTGGGCAGCGTTCGGGAAGCTCCGCAATATCTTGTCATCCAATACTTATACCGCAATGTCTCAAGTCAAAAGTCTTTTAACAGTGTGTATTACTAACGATGGGCCTCATAAGAAAGCTCGAAGTCACTCAGAGGGCGATGGAGTGGGCTATGCTCGGAGTTTCTCTGTGGGATCGCATTAGAAATTATGAAATCCGCTCGAGAACTAAAGTCACCAACATAGTTCGAAGAATAGCTGGACTCAAGTGGCAGTAAGCAGGGCACATCGTCTTTAGAACTCATGGCCGATGGGCCAAAAAGGGTCTCGCGTGGCGTCCACGGACTGAAAGACGCAGTGTAGGTAGGCCTCCAACAAGATGGAGCGACGACCTGGTTAAGGTTGCGGGATCGCATTGAATGTGGATTGCACGGGACTGATCTGTTTGGCGAGCCTTGGAGGAGGCCTATGTTCAGCAGTGGACGTCTTTTGGCTGAAATGATGATGACGATGTATTGAATTACCGGTACATATGTACATACTTATAGATTCTTTATTTCTAACAAAGTGATTTCTCTGTACCTAATTTTCGTCAAAATCGGTTCAGCGGTTTAAGCGTGAAGAAGTAACAGACAGACAAACACTTTCACATTTATAATAATTATTAGTATGGATGAATAGGTCAAAAATACATAAACATTTTTTATTTCAAATGAAAAGATTATAAGTTTTTTTCTAATTTTTGTTGAGGCTTTGAACACTCCAGGTGATCATGTCAGCCTCATGAGAGCTTACTCACTTCCCTATTCAAGGGACAGATCAATGAAATGGTATATGCTGACTGCCTCACACGATAACGGCTCTGTCAGCCAACAATTGACCTGGCCATTGTACATGGAACCCAATCCTCCAAGAACTCTTCTTCTCAATTCCAAATCCTGGACGCACTCCAACAATACATGGATCAAGTCCTCACACTTCTGACAATCATCACATATAAATTATAAAAGTTCTAGTCCTTTTTAATTGACTCCCTTTTCTAATTTTCACCCCGCTTAAGGGATGATTTCGGGGATAAAATCTATACTTTACCCCTTCTCACATCTCAAATTATCTCTATACCTAATTTAATTTACACTGGTTCAGCGGTAATTGATTCCCTACAAAAACTATCACTCCTTTGAAGGGTGATTTCTGGGATAAAAACCATCCTATACCCTTTCCGCAAACTCAAACTATCTGTAAATACAAATTTAATCAAAATTGTTTCAGCAGTTCAAGCGTGAAGAGGTAACAGACAGACAGACACACTTTCCCATTTATACTATTAGAGTATGGATATGGACAAAGTTTTAAAAATCTATTATAGTACCTACAACTAAATTAAAAATAGATATTGGTTACTTACTTCTCTCACTTCAATTTCAATTCAATTTATAAAAATACATATAGCTCTATCAATACTATCGATGATTCTGCCAATATTGAGGTTGAGAAAGACACTATTGGCTGTCCTTTGTTCAGTAGCTTCTAGTACTCGGCTGTGCACCTAAAATAGACAACACAAACATAAATTTTGTTAAAATACCACTACCTAGGTACATTGTTTTATGTTATTCTAGAACTGTACTATAGCTTAGAAGGCTCACTGTTTTCATTGAAACAAAGCCCGGAACTAATTTTGTGTATTTTTAATCTCTTAACAATGCTGATTTGATAACAAGTTCCTAATTAAGAAATAAATGTTTGTTTTATATATTAGAAGAAGAATATTAGATTCAAGAAAAATCTCATATGAATTAATTACTCCTCTTTACCTACATGTAACAATACTTGTTGCACTCAACTAGTTACTTGTTATTATATATAGACAAAGGTTTAAAGATGTATTATTATTATATTATAACAGAACTAAAATAAAATTGATTTTTATTACTTACTACTCTCACCTCAGTTTTTAAAAATATAGCTCTACCAATACTATTGATGATTCTGAAAGACAATATTGGTTGGCTAGTGTTTGGTAGCTTTGGTGTGTGATACTCGGCTGAGAACCTGAAATAGACAACAGAAACATAAATTTTATTAAACTAACAAACATAAATAAATTTTTATAAACTTACATAATACCTACATTTATAAGGTGGGTGTGTGTGCTAGTGCAAGAAGGAAGTTAAGTTTACAGTGAGAGGAAATTTGGAAGGGAGGCCATAACAATTTTTCGGCAGTATAAAAACATGTGTTCGAGGATATCCTCGTCCAAGCCACATTCACATATGGAATGGTCTCGGACCCATATTTCAGAAAGGAAGACTGGAGTGCAGACATGTGCTTATCATAAGTTGGATAATAGTGGTTGTGATGTTCTTGACGATATGAAGAACCCCGACTTAGTGGGCAGATCTGGCTGAACTTTCCCAGTGTTTGTTTCATATATAGACATAGTTATGCAGTAGCGTTCCAACCCACAAGTCACTCAAAATTGAGATAACATAGTCAGTATACACTTTTTGTCATAAAATATTAAAAGAAGATTAGATTGAAGAAAAGTCTCAAATGAATTAATTAATTACTCCTCATTACATGTAACAATACTCAAAATTAGCTACTTGTTATTATACCTATATGGACAAAGTTTTAAAAATGTACTATATACATGACTAAATAAAATAAAAATATATTTTGATTACTTACTTCTCTCGCTAAAGTTTTTAAAGTACGCACACGCAGTTTGACGTTTGACAATTTAGTTTGACGTTTGTATCATTTGGGTATGTATGAGAATAACAAAAGCACAAAATTTCCTTGAATTCAGCATTAAAACTTGCTCAAAACTATGTTGTGATGAAGCGGAATGTTGGAAATGTATAATATTAATTATTTATTGGAATTTTAGGTCCATTTGAAGCTAATAATCCATTTACCGGTTTTTAAATGAAATTGTGCAAGACGCTTTATTTATCCATTCGGTCTTTCCCATTTATTTCCATTCACGAAGACTCACGAAGTTCGATCGAAAGTGGTCTATGGTTTCGACACGAAACTCACGAATCCGAAATTGCTTCGTAGTAGCGATCACCGACGAACTTCGTGCCATTTTCGTTGCGGGCTTCGTTTCGAACTTCGGATTTCGTGGTAACCCCCCAGTAGGGGCAATACCAATACGGGAAATGTCGCCGCATTACGTCTCTGCCTTTTTCCCATGCATTCTGAAAGCTCCCATGCAAGGCCATGATTGCAGTCAGTCAGGTTCATTGTCAATCGTAGGTACACACAATGCCTTTGGCGGTGGTACTCATACCTACTGCAATTGGAGCCTTGAAGCCCTTTAAATTCATTCGTGAGTAGGCATCACTGTAAATCGGCTTTTCAGGCGACTTTCCTGTTTCGGAAGTCAAGCATGGCGCACAGTGTGTGCTGTGCACGATTGAATGAAAACCAAAGAGTATTGTTACTATATAGAAAATGAAAACATGATGTCTGTTTGACGGTATATTTATCTTACTCTACATAGTAGTTAGTTGTCATGACAACTTACGGAATTCAGCAGATTTTTAGGATCATGTGAATATTAGTATTAAATAGGAAGTTTTGTGGGTGATTTCAATACCAACAATTTTAAACCTCTTAATTATAACAATGAGTTACAACAATGGAGTACTTGTAGGAAATTGGAGTGAAGAACGGCTCAAAAATGAGGTGAAAATTTAAAAGAAATGTACACAAATTTTGGTGTTTGGTACTTGGTGGAGATCCATGTTAGATAAATGGCAAACTTTTTCCATTTCTTTATAAAATACAGGGTCGGATTTAGAGGTCTGGAGGCCTCGGGCATAAAAGGAGTGGAGGACCCTTGGCCACAAATTATTTTCCAAATAAAATGACCATTTTTTTCTCAGTCGAGAGTTGGATGTCCTCCCCTAAATCCGGCCCTTACAAGCCCAAATTTAAGCATTTTCAAGTCTCAAGACTGAAAAAGTAGTTTAATGTCTGTAGCTGTCTACAAAGTATTGACTAAAATAAATAAGTAATATAAATACATAATTATTTATAATTTACAATTAGTAATATAATATCCTTCTCATATTTGAAAGGGATGAATATTTGGTCAGTGATAAACTCTAATTTGCTAGTGCTCCATCAATTTTATTTGCAGTATGAATTCAAAATATTTTTGAGGAAGCGTGAGCGACGTGAACTCCTCCTACAAAGATCTCGAAATCTATTCAGTAATCTTCTAAAAGAGGTACCTAACAATTTCAATTCAAATATAGTATCTTTGTATAATTCTTCCGTGGAACTACCACTAGCTAGCCAATTGGCTAAGTAAAGTTTTTTTAAGAAGTGCTAATTATATTTTTTTTCGACAGTCGGCGTTCTGAAGATCGAGAAACTGCAGCTGTTTTATTTTTATCTCCTATTATTTACTGAAAATATTTTTTTAAGTGTTCGAGTTGACATTTGTGAGATTTAATGGCTGACAAGCGGTTCGTGCTCAGTACTTAGTAGAAACAGAAAAAAAACTAAGTCATCTGTCACTTTTGTCCATGTCAAACCGTTTGCGTTTCGTTTGCTTTGCGTTTTGGTGTGATTTTTGGACTATTTTTAACAACCTCCGCACAAAATCCGGATTTACAATTTTACCGCATTTCTCCACGACTTATACACGATAATTGAATCACGATTGAATATTTTTGATCATTATTTTGGAACTGCTTTTTGGACAATGCAAAGTAAACGAAACGCAAACGGTTAGATTTCATTTGACATTGACATGTGACTTCGTTTTTTTTTCTATTTCTGCTAAGTACTGAGCACGAACCGCTTGTCAGCCATTAAATCTCACAAATGTCATCTCGAACACTTAAAAAAATATTTCCAGTAAACAATAGGAGATAAAAATAAAATAGCTGCAGTTTCTCGGTCTAGAAGAAGACTACTGTCGAAAAAAATATATTTAGCACCTCTTCAAAAAACTTTACTTAGCGGTACCAATAAGGGCCCGTGCTCACTGACGGCATGGCACGGCATGGCACGGCAGGTTATGCGTTGCGACATACCGCAGCATCCCTCGGCACGTCGCGGCATCGCGGTATCGAAATAAAGTAACATGAATTCTAAACTCACTGAAATATAAGATTCAAAATAACTTGATTAATAATAAAATTCTTTGCCATGACACACCGTGCCGTGCCGGCAGTGAGAGCCGGCCCTTAATTATCAAATTTATTATATTATACACAAACTACTCATAAATGTTCAGCAAAAAGAAAATGATTGCCCACTGCCCCAAATCAAGCCAAACAGTTCTGCACTTTAGTTACCCAATCAGTGCAGAAGGAGTATTACCCAAAAAAACAAAGGAAAGAAATCAAAAGAATAATGTTATTGTATAGGTAACGCCACCAGAGTTGAGGCCATGCACACAACCACATCTCTTGTAATGACAGCGGGATTTTAACGTTGTGTTGTCGTAAAACGTCAACACAACATCAAAATCACGCTGTCATTACATGAGATGTGGTTGTGTGCGTGGCTTCAACTCTGGTGGCGTTACCTCTACCCAATAGTGCCAATTCTTAATGATGGTTTTAAACAATTTTTAAATCACAATTCTTTATCATAATTAAAAATATTTGCAGAGGCCACTTGCTATCAGCGGGACTTTTGTACTGTTTGGATTTAATGTTCAATTAGTTGCTTCAGATATGCTAGGTGAGTATACCCTTTTGCGTACAACATGCTTTTATTAAGTTTACTTGTATCTAACTAATTAGTTAATTCATTTATTGTTAAGGTTTCTACAACAGATGGAAATATTAAACAGTGAACAATTATTTGCCAACAAAATGTCACATCATACATTGTTGAGGATTAAAAAATACCATACTGCTATGTAATGTTCTTGTTCATGTCTTGAAACTAATAATGTGCTACATTTCTCATAGACACAAAGAAAAAATACAATAAAATACAGAAACACTTTCATATTGTAGTAAAGACTGTTTTTTTTACCCAATATAAAATTTCTATTTGTATTACACAGTCATTTTAGCTGAGTCGCCCAATAGAATCCTCCACTATCTTAAGTCATCTGATCCATCACTTCAATAGTTAGATTTTTTTATACTAGTCTATGGCTAGCATCAAAAGGTGCCTGAAGATGTGTTTGCTAACTTCTCCATCTGTTCAATGCGTTTGTGCCTGATCATGTTAGATAGGATGCCATCAAATGATGTTGTCTTCTTCTTAGCTGATCCTCGCAGCGTGTCCTCGCCTTCTCGACGCACGCGTAGACTCACAGAATTGACCTCGTCCGTAAAATCAAAGTCAGATTTCTCTACCCTTACTGGTGATTCAGGCACTTTTGGCTTGTTTTCTTTCACCAATAAGACCGGTGATGGAGCTCGTCGACCCGGGCACTTCCATTCCAGCATTAAAGTACCTTTTTTGTCAATATTATTGTATAGTTCTTCCAAGTCATTAGCATCCACTGTCCAACTTTTGCCGATATTTGTGCCATGTTTAGTCAGCTCATCGTCTGAACATGACAGATCCCAATCCTCGCCTTGTAGCTCAATCATTGTTTTATAGAGTAATCAGTCCAAGTAATTTGGTTCCTCACAGTTAAGTAATTTGTAATTTGTGTTGAATTTTAGATTTGAGTTTATTATGTTTACAAAACATCACGTTACAAAGGTGTGACATTGACATATGACAAACAAACTGTGACAGCATGACAGCTGACAATATGACATTGTTTAGAGATTTTTACCGTTCTTTAACTGGCTTTTAAACGAAAAAAAAAACCAACTTAGCATGACGCTTTATTTAATTTGGCTTCCGTCTACGTCGTATCCGACATCTTCGACGTCCACTGGAAAAAGTATTGATTCCAACTCTGACTGACGATGCAGTGGTGCCAGATTTCTTATTTTAGGAGCGAAATTCCCCATGTTTCGGTAGTCTTACAAGTTTTGCTAGGATTTCCACAGATGACACCACTAAGTGGAAGTAAAATTTTAAGAGTTACTTGTTGCCGTTTAATTTATAATTAAGATTTTAATTTTAATCCTAAATAAAACCGACCAAGTGCGAGTTGGAGTCGCGCACGAAGGGTTCCATACCATCACTATTACATAGTATAAAACAAAGTCGCTTCCCGCTGTCTGTGTGTCCCTGTGTATGCTTAGATCTTTAAAACTACGCAACGGAGTTTGATGCGGTTTTTTTTTAATAGATAGAGTGATTTAAGAGGAAGGTTTTTATGTATGATACATGCATAATATAGCAGAGAAACACTGATAATTTTAGAGGTGTCGTAAATAAACACATTTTTTTTGCGCTTACATTGCAAACGCTGGCTGAATCCTACGAGATAGATCAAAATAATGTACTACAATATTGTACACCTTAAAAACGTCTACAAAAAAGTCCGCGATGGTATATGTCTATCTCTTAGGGCGGTTTCAGACTAGCGTTTTACTCTGCGCGTAAACGATCGTTTTTGGCACACGCGCTTACACGCGCGCTACATTTAATTGAAATCCCGTGTTCGCTCGAAACGAGAAATAAGAGGATGTTCTCGCTCGCGCTTATACGAGCTTATATGCACGTCAACGCTCGAAGAAAACAAAACCGCACCTGTGTGCGCGTACACGCGCTTTCAAAAACGAGCTTTGTACGCGCGTATAAAACGCTAGTCTGTAACCGCCCTTAGGAATAACCCACAATAACCATTTTTTATCCTTTACTTTTTACGAGAAATAATGGCTTATTTACGAAGCGATTTTAAGTAATACAGCATTAGTCCTTATCCAATTAAGTACCTACCTTAAATACATTGTGCATGAAATATAGATCAACTAGCGGCCCGGTACGTGCTTCGCTACGAATAAAGTGAAATATTAAAAAAAATTAATTTGAACATCAAATTCATTTATTCAAACAAAAAAATATTAATTCAAACGATTACAATATCCTGAGCGTTTATCATTTGCGATGTCCATCAACAAGGCCCAAGGGCAAACACTTAACGTTTGTGGTGTGAATTTGGAGGAATCATGTTTTTCACATGGCCAACTTTATGTTGCCTGTTTCAGAGTCGGTACCCCCCAGCCGTTTGTTTATTCACGCTCAAAATGGAAAAACAAAAAATATTGTTTATCCAAATGTTTTGGATGTGGCCCTTTACAGCAGTAATTTAATTGAATATTTTCGAAGATTATTTGTTTTATTTTAATTTAATTATTTATTTTTAAAGTAAATATATAACTAAATATACTGTGAATATTTCAAGCGTCTACTTGTTGCCGTTATCAATATCGAGCAAAAAATCACGTTTGTAGTATGGGAGCCCCCCTAAATACCTATTTATTTTATTCTGTTTTTTAGGATTTGTTGTTATAGTGGCAATCGAAATACCTACATCCTCTGTGAAAATTTCAACTGTCTAGCTATCACGGTTCATGAGATACAGCCTGGTGACAGACGGACGGACAGCGAAGTCTCAGTAATAGGGTCCCGTTTTTACCCTTTGTGTACGGAACCCTAAAAAGAAGTACTTTAATCCTAAATTATTATGCAAACTCAACAATTTGTTCACAATTATTTAATCAAGTGGTAGATGGCAGCACAAGTGTTTCTTTTTTCTGTTTTTGTGAATTTTCTGTGTAAATTATCTATCTTTGAGCTTTGTTAGCGCGGAATCTACGTGTTTGTTGTGAATAAAGTTTGTATCTAGTATCTATCTATCTAAAGTTAACGTATTTAGTTCTTTGACTTATTATCTTGTTTTAGCCAAACCCAAATGTGAAGGCAGCAAGCCTCAATACGGTTTGGCGTTATCCAGCTTGGTGACCGCACGGCAAGTAGACTACATGCAGAACATCAATGACGGCTGCCTCATGACCCTTTCGCCTATCACCACGCCGTGCTGTCGCAATACTTTTGTTATACTTAGGTTGCTAATCTATACTTACTAGTTTCTAGATTTCGGAAAGTTCCTTATTGGCATTTGTAACTTGTCTTATACTACGAAAATCGATTTTCGAACTTCGTATCGTGTTGTTCCATTCATGCTAATACATAACATACATACCTACATACATAAAATCACGCATTCTTAGGCAGAGACTATTTGTTTCCACCTGCTACGATCCTGACATAAGTAGGTACATCTTTTGCTTCGACAACACTCATTAGTCTTTTCATACATGCTCGCCGGTTTCGGGTACTCTTAACCTGACCCTTCTTCAAGACATGCTAATAGTATCAAATAAAAAATATAAGGGATGGCGCGATACGAACTTCGAATTTCTAGCCTCCTGTAGGTATAGCGCTGTTGGGATAGGTAACATAATTCTTGACAGGTTCTCCCGATCATCACCCAGATCATCGGTTCAAATTTACCAAGAACAGTTTTAAAGCCTTATTTTTTAAACGACTTTAAGAAAGTTACTTTTTTAACTTTTGCTAGGTACTTTAGATTTTTTTATTTAGGTATCTCTGTTTAAATAGATTTAAAAAATATCTGAATGAAAATTTAATCAAAATCAGTTCAGAAATTGTAATTTCATTCGCATTTGAATATGGTTATTGACTGTCTTTAGGAAAAACTGATTATAAATTCGGGCTAGGCCCATTGCGTTGTAACTTTTCTTAAATGTACCTACTTACTTACTTTATTATAATGTTTTAAACTTTCGTGATTTTCACTCATAACTATTACTAAATATAAATGGGACTTAAAATGCAAACAATATTTACCTCGATGTTTCAGCCATATTGCAGTGGCAGTGGTCATGAGTTGATTGAAGTGTAGGGTTTAACGTTCGTTTAGCGGCGCGACTCTTTCGAACTACCCGCACTTGATTTACTTACTTATTGTTTTAGTACAGAGGATGAGTCACTGCGTGGAGAGAAAATGAATTATGGCGATGAATTCTTCTTGAAGGCGGAGAATTATGGCGATCCTGATGTAAATAAAATTGTTATTATTATAATCCACTCCTATGAATGTTAAAAAATGGATAACATTTAGTTGCCGGACGCAGTACCTACCTATTGATTATATTCAAACACGAGGGTATACCTATCGAAATTGTGCCTAAACCTGGCGAGGACATTATCGAGTCAGTGTTTTCAGATAGAAAAAGAATTGTTTTGGATTATAATTTAATTAGGTATACTTGGCTGGTGCATTGGCACACTCACTACGATAAAAACATTATTTTACACAAATAGGTTAATTAAATTTTACGTTAGCCTCATTACGGACATCCTGTGTCATAATCAAAGTGATTGAGTGTTGCATCGTTGCAGTAACGAGTCACTCTAATAATATTACCATTTTGTACTATCAGGCACCGCCATTATATGTCCGGTACACGCCGGAGGGCGCGCCGTCTCCCGCAAACCGGATGCCGATCCGGCTCAGCTCCACCAAGGACACTAACTGCCGTTGGACCACCATTCCACTGCTGCCTCGCGACCGCCTCGAAGGCCAGGGCAGTGCTGTAAAGGTAGTAATTTAATTTGACCCTCTAAGAGACCTCCCCCCTCCCTCTAGACCTCTGCTAGGACCAGAGTTAACAATAAGTAAGTATTGTAACTTATATGGAGCGAACGAGCGAGGTAGCTTTTTCGAGCTATGGAGAGCATACTTATGCTCGGGGTTTCTAGAAGAGATCGAATCAGGAATGAGGAAATTCGTAATGTAGATCAAAGACTATCAAGCGCAGCGTGGAACGTCCCCAACGAGGTGGACGGACGGACAGTTCACGGTGGATGCACGTCGCTTCCAACCGTAATGATTGGGTATCAATGAGTGAGGCTTATGTACCTACAGCAGTGAACATCCTACAGCTGAAATGATGATGATGATTGTAGGGTAAGTCCAGGATAGATGCCCCACTTTTTGAAATAGCTTTATAATTCAAAAACTTAACAAATTATAGCATTGCGTCCAATGCGTATGATAACTATGGTCCTTAATCTATTATTTTACTGTATTTGTTTTAATATAAATCGTATGGATTTTGTGCAAATCGTACTTTTTTTGACCCCTTATAAATGGGATAGGTGCCTACCGTGGGGGATAGACGTCTCGTCGCAAAAATGCGTCAGAGGATAGATGCCCTTTGAAATTAAACAAGTTAAATAAAAGTTATCAGTCTTTTATATTCATTGAAAATTCGCCTAGTTTGATCAGTATGAGCCACGAGCCTCTTCTCATTTTAGAATCCTAGTACTGGATGTTTTACTGAAACAAATTATAAAAGCTCAATCAATTCCATATAAAATTTGATTTTGCTTCTATTTGCAAATACAGAAAAAACTTCACTAAATACCAATCAATATGTACCTACATTACATAACTACCTAGCTAGGGTCAATTGTTTTCGTCATTTTTGGCAAAACGTCGTCTTAGTGTTATAGACGGTATTCGATAGGTCCTCATTGACTCCTTTTTCTCCCTTATTCATTTCCTCGAAGGCTGCTAGCAAGCTTTCTTCAGACCAGGCGACTTTATGCGGGACTACGCCCTGTTTTCTCTCATATTTACAAGGCATTTCGACCCTCTGCAACATAAAAATTCTTTGAAACAAGTTGAGGATAGATGCTCTTAGGGGCATCTATAGCGATCGAAAACGGGGCAACTATACTTTTCGCAGAGGATAGATGCCTTTTTCGATAAAAAATCAAGTAATCATAAAATCACTATAAAATATACTAATCCATGCAGCCTAAACTTCAGTGCAACCAAATGAGTTAGTTAAAAGCGCAAATTATAAGCCAGTCGAAAGTTATTCAAAAACAAATACTTACGAATATAATTTTCACGCTTTGCGAGATCTCGCCGCGGAAGGTTTTGGCACTCATGGACTAAACGCGTTTGCTCTTGCTCATGATAGCAGCGGCCCAGAGGTTTGCAGGGAGGGGGCTTGCTATTATTTAGTGTAATTTTGGTCTCATAGCCTTGCTACTAGTAGAAATTGAAACCGAGGCATCTATCCCACTGGGGCATCTATCCTGGAATTACCCTAACTTCTATTTAATCAAATCCAGGGGTACCTAAGGAGGGTCCATATTTATGGAACTGTCATTCCTAACACAGGTTAAAGATTTATTTTTTAATAATGGACCGCGCAAGCAAGCTGTACTAACTAAGAAAAGGTTGAAAATTTATGAATCCACTGGATAGGTAGGGTAGGTAACCATATTCTCAATCTGCAATGGAATTTTTTCTCTACAACTTTAATATTATATTCGATCATCATTGTTTAGTTTATAGTAAAACTGAGTAGGTAGGTACGAATATATGTAATTAATTTACACCTTGGCGATTCAGATTGTCACCCCTCCTGTTACGATGAATGTATGGGTACCTATCACTTGTTAAAACATGTATACTTACCTTAAGAGGCTGACAACACCTAATTTTGTTGAAATTGATGTCATTTAAACAGTTTTTTAAGAAAAACTGCTTGTTATAGCACATCAAAAAAATTATATGTTAATATTCATCATATTTCAAAGACCGTGGACGGACTCGATACATAATTGGACGAAATCGGCTCGATAGAAAATAATTGCAAAGATAGGTCTTAAAATCATCATTAAACGGTTCTATGTCTTTATTTTTTTGGCGTATGCGTCTGCAATTAAAAACATGAAGTCAACATATTCATACCTAAACCGCTAACGAGTCATATTTCACAAATAATCCACAGTTTTTTTTTAATTAAATATTTGCCCGATAAATTTCAATATTCCCGGCTGCCCAGTAATAGCGGCATCTCGTTTACTCCGATACAAATAGACAGTGTGCGCCGACGTTGGTGTTGACAGCGTCTTAACACACCGAAACACGAAACCTTTCATGGAAATTTGAATAGAGTTCTAGTAGTCCCGACCGTGGAAATCTGATACTTACTGAAGTAATTCTTTACCAAAAAAGTGTTGGAGAAACTCTGTTTACCATATAACCCAACTGTTAAATTAAAGTACCTACCTACGCACAAAACGGTTCCCTAAAAACAACTTTGTCAAAATATTATTCGAAATATCTAGTGATATTCGGTTTCACTGAGAGACCTTTCGGTAAATTGTTCTCTTCGTGATATCCCACCTATTTATATTAGGACCGAAAGTTATGATGATGCTAGGCAATTCGTATAAATTTACTGTGAAGCCTTACCCATTCTTTTATATTTTGAGAAATTGGTTTCAATCCGTTCTATTTATTCTATCATAGTTTTTTTTGCTCGGACAAACGGAGTCAGTTCGGATTTTGAATGTAGAGAAGTTATATATTTGCTAGCTGTGATAATAGAATAGAGGTTTACTAATAACGATTTTATTTCTTGTAGACTGGTGCTAAGCTGATAGTTAAAAATTGTGTTGCTGACAAGAACTTGTGTGTCATGAACCAACAATGGATGCAAACGTTCTTTGGCGCTGTAAGTGGAAAAACTATGTAATAGCTATAGATAGTCGAGGATATTAAATTGCGAGGTGGAACCTTATAACCCTAGGAATATAATATCACAACAACATACCACTTTTAGTCATCACCATCATCATCATCCCAGCCTATATACATCCCACTGCAGGGCACAGGCCTCCTTTCAGAACGAGAGGGCTTGGGCCGTAGTTCCCACGCGGGCCCAGTACGGATTGGGAACTTACCTACTCACTTTTAGTAAGTAGAGATGTTTTCGAAAAAATGTCTATTATCGCTTAAGTGACTAGATTTTAAGGATTCCGTACCTAGCCAAAATGTCAAAAACTGAACCCTTATAGTTTCGCCATGTCTGTCTGTCCGTCTGTGGGTCTGTCTGTCCGTCCGCGGCTTAGCTTGGCCATAATGTAGAAATTATAACTACAAAGTGGTAAAGTAGAATGAAGAAAAATTTTTTTAAAGGTATCTAGGTATCTACCTAGTATGTAATTTTTTTCTCGCCTAACTTTATTAATTTATAATTATTTTCCGTGTTGGACAGGAGTGCGGTGTGACGGTCCGCAACGTCATCGATATACACAAGCGGTTTACGGCGGAAAACATATTCACGCTAGTCAGCGACGTCGAGACAAAGTCCAAAGATTGATTTATTGAATCCCGATCGATAATAATGGGGCTATCCTTCCATAAATTACTTTCCATCAATTTTAATTTCACTGTGTTCCTGTACTTACTACAAATCTCCGCCCCCCCCATCCCGTATCAAAATGTGTGACGTAATTTATGGATGGCCCCTAATGTGACTGATTAAAAACTATCATCGTTAATAATGTTATTTTATATGTATTTTAAATTATCAATATACAAATACGACTTCTAATAAAATACATAGTTTTACTATCCAAATCTTATGTGACTAATTTTATTGATTAGAACTCTCCTTGAAAGCGTGTTTTATAATTAAACGAAACATAATTAGGAATGTCTAAAAAAATTAAGTACCAACGGTTTTTAAATTTTTTTTGTACAGACACAATATATCAAAATCAAAATCAAAAAAATCAAAACGTTTATTCTGCAAGTAGGCCGCAAAGGGCTCTTTTACATGTAATTTTTTTTAAACTACCAGCGCTTTCGTAAGGACCATCATTGCCAAGAAGAATGCGCCGCAAGAAACTTGGCAGAAAGTCATCTTTTCAAATTAAAATATAATAAATTACAAATTAAAAAAATCATACAAATATAGAATTAAGTAAATAAAAAAAATAATTATATAAAAAAACAATACAGGGATGTATTGGGTCCCTTAGTTAAAAAACTAAAACAATACCTACATCTTAACTATATCTGCGTTAAGTGGAAGTGTAGAATGCTTCCACCGTCAAAAAAAAAAATAAAATAAAAAGGAAAAAATAAAAAATAAAAATATTGGAGATGTCTTCCAATGTCACAATAATTAAAAATGATTGTGTTAAAAACACATTTCAGGTCAAGTAACCATTAAACTTTTGGATTCCAAAGGCAAACGCTTACGCCTGCCGCCCCCAAAGTTGGCTCACACGCACTCATGTCATGCTCTGAAAGCAGAGCGGTACCGAGGGCATGTATCGCTTCCGTTCCCATAAGCCTTATGGGACCGTCTTAGGAACTTCGACGTTGCGGGCCAATGACTAGTTAATAAAGTATTAATTAAAAAATAAGAGTTTAAATCCATAAGCTTAACAATATACAGCCTTAAATATAGCAAAGGGATATATAAAGTCCCTGAGTAATAGTACTAAAATATAATATGATATAATAGTACTAACGTACAGAATGGACACGCTCCACCCCGCACCGATTCGAGTTACCCCACCCCTCAAGGCGCAGATTGCCGGACCCCGCCGGAATCCAGAAGAGTGCGCGCGATGTATATAGGCGTACGCGTGTACAGACGTCGTCGTGCTTATAAATGTAGATTCAAGATCGCGTATAAACCTACATCCTCTTAAGTGTGAACTTTTTTAATAGTTTCAGTTTTTCACAGACGTAGAGCACGGGTTCCAAATTTGAACACTTGATATGTAATGGAATTTCATACTTACTTCCTGGCAGCTAGCAGCTAGTCTCCAGGATGCGTTACTTTCTACGACGTTTTTGATGACGTAATGGCAACATTTCATACCATTTTTGAGAAAATTAAAATTAAATAACTACATAAAACGATTTAAAAAGCATTTATCTCGAAATGGTTTTCGGTTTACTATACATTACAAAAAAATAGACAACCCCAATTAAATACCTAATTCTTTATTGTTTGAATGAATAGCGGGCTTACGCGGACCTGGGTTAACTACTTAACTCCGAGTTAATGGCTAACTCAGAGTTAAGAAGTGTCAAAATGTATGGATTTCTTTAACCCCGGACCGTGGAAGTGGCCCTAAGACAATGAATCACGTAAGTTACCCTACCTTAGAACTCATTCACTACAAATGTTTTATTGGCAGACCATACATCTTCCAAAGAAACCATTGTGCATTTGATTGCGAAAAGGTTCCATTGACATACGCGATTCAGTTTTCGACTGTTGTACTATTATAGTACATCATCATCATCATCATCCCAGCCTATATACATTCCCACTGCAGGGCACAGGCCTCCTCTCAGAATCTTACTTGCAGGGGCTTGGGCTTGGGTCGTGAGGAAACCTGCACACACCTGCGATGAAATTCAATGGTGTGTATGAAGTTCCCAATCCGCACTGGGTCCGCGTGGGAACTATTATAGTACGTACTATTGTAATTGTATATTTTTTATAATATAATTGTATCTACAATGACAGCGGTTACCTATCTGCAACGCAACACTAAAAACGATAGTCCGATTTTCGTTTCGGTAAAAACTTTTCAACAAATTTTGTTTTACTTTTTCTCGTTTGTCCGAAAATTCATTTCGTATTTTACGATTAGGCATTTTTTTAAATCTTTTTTCAAATCATATTTTACCCTAAGGGTGAGGCCACACGAGCGTAATTTTGTGAGTCGTGAGCGGCAGAATTTCGGTTCGCGCCATACAATATGCGGGCCATCACGTGACACTCACGTGACAATGTATGGCGCAACCGAAATTCTGCCGCTCACAACTCACAAAATTACACTCGTGTGCCCTCACCCTTAATCGCATTTGTCCGTAATACTTAATACTTATCTGTTATCCGATGAAACGATTAGGTTTTTTAATTATTCGTCATTTTTTGATTGACTTCAATTTCATTTGTTCGATGTAACGATTACTTTTTTAGGGTTCCGTACTAGGTTCCGGAGATAGGTACTGATAATGGTACGGAACTCTTCGTTCGCGAGTCCGACTCGCACTTGGCCGGTTTTTAACTTATCGGCTTTTCTCAAATGAACTTGTTAATTTTTGACATACACGGTTATTTGTAATTCACTAGCATCCTTTTAACCCTAAACTCCTACCACTTAAACAAATGTTTTTTGTTTTACGGCTTTTATCATAACTTAATATTTTTGGTGTAATAACGTTTTGAAAATTTGAGATTACCTCTTATTTTTACGATACTCTGTGTATTTGTATGGGAAAAAGTGCTTCATTTTAAAAAGCCGTAGAACAAAAAACATTTGTTTGAATGATAGGAATTCAGGGTTAAGAGGATGTCAGTGAATTAAAAATAACCCTGTAGTATCCTTTTAGCAACACTATCTAATTTACACATCGCACGTGTATTACCGGCGTTATTTTTTACCTGGCAGACTAGTCTGCAGGAAATTACCCACTTTTTCCTTTGGAAAAGATAACCCAAACCGCCACATAAATCTTGTCATCGCGTAATTAAATTAATAAACTAACAGTGAGTAGGATAGTAAAGTTGTAATTAATTGTGTATTTTCGGGGTGGTATTTTTGGACCCCTTACACGTCACAGACAGGTGACACCGTTTATTTTTTTTCTATCCCGGAGCTCAGGCCATATAATTAGGTTTTATTCTTATTTTTTTTAACTTCGTATCGTCGTCCCTGTTCGAAGGTAGTTTAATTTTTTAGCCTAAGATCTAGGTCAAATATTAATTGGTGTTCTTTCTATTTGTAAATTCAGTATATTTTTTTTTATTTCAATCATGTTCCCGAACCCAAACTGTCCTTGAATATTGTATTTTTTTAATATAATGTAATTTTTGAGTGCAATAAGCAATAATAGGTACTTTAATTCGTCTCTATAAATAAGTAAGTTTTCCTGCTTTAGGTTTACAAAAGCACGGTGTAAAATGAAAAAATATTTTCTTAAAATTGACTCACTGATTGAAACAATTTTAATAACCGATACATATTCGGTACCAACTTTGAAGATAGGTACATTATCAAAAAAAAAGAATCGCCGAAATACTTAGTTCACAGTTGGATGAACATAATGTATAGTAAGAGGTACCTTCTCTTTTTCTTAAATCAGTTCAAGACTTTAGTGTAAACCTACTTTCAATAGTTTTGAACAAGTTTGAAACCCCATAAAAGGCGAGGGTGACGATGAATAAAAACTCATCCCAGCTTTTGCACGTAGGGGACGTACCTACCTCAAAAACTCTATATTTGAGCAAAAATTTAGCATTGTAGCCAGGAATGTATCCCTTATAAATCACTGTGTAAAAAGGGAATTACATACGGAAAGACGGCAGGACAATACAAGATTTTCTTGTTAACTGCCATTAAAATTGTCATCCATACTACATATCTGCACCAAGCTCCAAGTCGATGCTATTTGACCATTGAAGAGTTCCATCCTGCAAAGATATTCCTGTATGCTTAGTATAAGTTTTCCTTCACTTCAATACTTCTCGATCGCGTTTACGTAAAAATTTCAATTCTATGGAAACATAGACGCGCGCGCGCGGAGGCGCTGTCCAGAGTGCTTAGTATACGTTATACCTCACAAAAATACTTCTCGATCGCGTTTACGTAAAATTTTCAATTCTATGGAAACATGGACGCGCGGCCGCGGAGGCGCTGTCCATGTTTCCCTAGTATTTGATTTTTTTACGTAAACGCGATCGAGAAGTATTTTGGTGAAGTAAAACTTATACTAAGCGTACTGAATGCTTAGTATAAGTTTTACTTCACCAAAATACTTCTCGATCGCGTTTACGTAAAAATTTCAATTCTATGGAAACATGGACGCGCGCGCGCGGAGGCGCTGTCCATGTTTCCCTAGTAATTGATTTTTTTACGTAAACGCGATCGAGAAGTATTGTGGTGAAGTAAAACTTATACTAAGCGTACATTACGCTTAGTATAAGTTTTACTTCACCAAAATACTTCTCGATCGCGTTTACGTAAAAATTTCAATTCTATGGAAACATAGACGCGCGCGCGCGGAGGCGCTGTCCATGTTTCCATAGTAATTGATTTTTTTACGTAAACGCGATCGAGAAGTATTTTGGTGAAGTAAAACTTATACTAAGCGTACATGTTTCCCTAGTAATTGATTTTTTTACGTAAACGCGATCGAGAAGTATTGAAGAGAAGGAAAACTTATACTAAGCGTACTGTATGCTTAGTATAAGTTTTCCTTCACTTCAATACTTCTCGATCGCGTTTACGTAAAAAATTCAATTACTAGGGAAACATGGACAGCGCCTCCGCGCGCGCGAGTCTATGTTTCCATAGAATTGAAATTTTTACGTAAACGCGATCGAGAAGTATTGAAGTGAAGGAAAACTTATACTAAGCATACTGACCAAAACTTTTACTACTAAATTATTGTATTATCACCGAACTTAGGTACAGTCAATGAAACTGAGTCACGTACCAGGGTGACCTTTTCATTACAAAGGTCATGACATTGCAATACAACTGCCAAAGAAATTATCGTGAAATTGGTTGTGAAAAGGTTCCACCCTGGTTCCACGCGGTTCAGTTTCCTTGACTGTACATAAGAATCTTAAGTTGCAGCTCAATTGGATATCAGGTAATGGTCGAAAATTGTTCTTAGATAATTTAAGATATTCATTAGGTAGTACGTGGGCGACCGAGCTCTGCTCGGGCAGAAACTCGGTACCAAGCGTTTTCCCAGAGATAAGACCAAGCTAGATCAATTTTTCATCCCCGAAAACCCCCAAATACCAAATTTCATCGAAATCGTTGGAGCCGTTTCCGAGATCAAAACACCGGAGGGGTGGGGGGGGCGGGTGAGAGGGGGGAGGGGATGCGGGGGAGGGAGCGCGGGGGTATTAAAGGGGGGATGAAAATTTCATTGATTTTGCCGTATAGATATTTGACAAAAACACCGGAGGGGGTGGGGGGGGGGGGGTGAGTCACGTTAAACTATCGTCCGTAAACCGACTTTACAGACAACCGGCTTTTCCTGTTCTGTGCTCCCAATAGGAAACGTGCACATAGACGGTGCTGCCAACTGGTGCCATAAGGGTGCCACCAATTTGAATGAACCTTGATAAGTTTGTTTTACTGTCCGCATAGTGTCTCTTCTGTCGCATTAGTGCTGCCGCCTATAGTTACTGCACGTTCCCTATAATACTTTTTCTAACAAAAAAGTAACTTTTTCTCACAAAAAAGTAACTTTTTCTCACAAAAAAGTAACTTTTTCTCACAAAAGAAGAAACTTGACGTTTTCTCATGAAAAATAAACTTAAAAAAAAAAACTAAAAATCTTGAAAAAAAACGCGGAATCGAACCGAGGTCGGCTGGATCCGCGACCACCCGATTTCTAATGTGCCATTATGATCTGCTCGAAGTCGGCGAAATTTAGCTTTATATTCTAATGCAAACAAAAATAGCCGGAAAACACGAGTAAAAGCGATTTTCTGAAAATGAAACATAGCTAGATCAGTTTTTCATCCCCGAAAACCCCCACAAACCAAATTTCATCGAAATCGTTGGAGCCGTTTCCGAGATCCTGATTATATATATATACATATATATATACCTATATTATGTTATAAGCTGTTGGTTCTCCTTAATAAATAAATAAATAAATAAATAAATATATATGTATATATATATATATATATACAAGAATTGCTCGTTTAAAGGTATTAGATAATGTTTTAAAAACGTCTTCTACTTACTTAACGACCGCTTTAGCCTAGTTAGTAGTGACCCTGCCTACGAAGCAAGAGGTCCTGGGTTCAAATCCCGGTAAGGGCATTTATTTGTGTGATGAGCACGAATATTTGTTCCTGAGTTATGGATGTTTTCTATGTATTTAAGTATGTATTTATCTATATAAGTATGTTTATCGTCGTCTAGTACCCATAGTACAAGCTTTGCTTAGTTGGGACTAGGTCGATTTGTGTAAGAATGTCCCCTAATATTTATTTATATTTATTTATTTATTTACTACTGGCAAAATTTTAGGGCTAAATTAAAAAAAAAACTAACTAACCTCTTTTAAAAGCTTTTCTTGAAATTATTGACGTTGCCATTATGACTACATGACTACTTACATCAAAACGGAAATCAAAACGGTGTTTATAGAGAGCATATAAAACGTATTAATGTTATTTTAGGTTTTGTACAAAGTTTTATATTACAGAATGTCGAAGCCTTCGAAATTGGACGAAGATAAAGGCATTGTTTACTGTAACCGCGTGCTTGTCGGTAATTGGTATGAAGCTTCCAAATTGGAGGAGGTGAACTTATTCCGTTCGTTAGTAAAACGAACACCGCTTTACCTTACTCTTATTACTGCCCAATTGAACATCGAGATCCGATTTCTCACTAATAACTCTTCTTAATAAATAAATGCAAATTTATAAATTTTTTACAAACGGCAACAGCAATATACTTCGTGAGTCGGATGCAAGATTACTTAGGTTTGAATGTGCTTTAGTGGTTAGCGCACGCGCACGATTTTGGCGCTTGTGCGTTACCTACTAAGTGCATACCATCATACCATGTCTTCTGGGCCAGTAAAGAAAAGAAGCTACATTGAGTGACAAGCAACAACAAGCCGAGTGAGCTAGCACCTTAGGTTCATACTTTAAGTATGTTGTATAAGGATTTCTATACTGGTGCAGATATATTGCATATTGATGATAATGATATACTTAACGATCAATGATTGTAATTCATTTGAGTGCTTTTTACGCTTCCTGGTTACGGTCAATTACTCTTCACTACATTAACCTAATTATTTCTATGTAATTTAAGTAATTATGATTTAGTTATTATTATTTTTAGTACAAGTTAAATCAATTCTTGGAACAAATGAAAAGGGGCGACTTAATGTTGGCGAGGTACCGTAAAATGACCGAGAATTTAAACACTCCGACGATTTTGACTCAGTCCACGGGTACCATCGGTTTTGGTGCCAAGATTTCTTTGTTAGCAGCTCATGTTCCATGTAAGAACTTTACTATATTATTTGCATACGAATCACTATGTTAAATAAATGGTTCCACACTGAGCAACTTGCCTAGCTAGATGCATGCAGGTAGATGCGTGGGCTATTATTTTGTTTGGTACAGAAAAAAAAATTGGACCAAAATGGCTGGCGAGGCCAGGCAGTTCGTTTAATGTGGACCGGGCTAATGCGTAAGTATTTGAGGACGAGGAGGGGGCCGTCTACAGATCAGAAGTAAGTTATCTACCTATCACACTGACACGCGCATGATTTGTATGATCATATGACCACCAAACCACGCCGCACCCATTTTTAGGCAATGTTTTAAAATGGTTTCTTGTTTTAGCATCTGACCCTCCCAAAGAAGGCCAGAACGGTCTCCTCTTAGGCGCTCGTATTTCCTCCAACGAAATCAACTATTCTCAAGATCTCGTGGACGGTTGCTCAGTGGTGGCCTTTCCTGATTTGGAGCCCACGGAGAAGAACACTTTTGTCATCACAAGTGCTGACTACTGCAACCGAGACGGCGAACATTTGAAATATAACCAAGAATTCCTCCTGACCCTTGCTAAATCTGTAAACAAAAAGGTAACATTTTTTTACGTACTTTTTTATGATGTAGGGTGGCAAGTGAGCAAGTGGTTTACTCGATGGTAAAAGTAGGTAAACATCACCACTCATGGACATTGTAAGTTGCAACACCAAAGGATTGCATACGCGTTGCCAGCTTAGAGGTCTTCTAAGATATTACCTCTCAAGTCTGTAATTTTACCGGCTTTTCAGGGTTTCGTACCCAAAGGGTAAAATAAAAACGGAACCCTATTACTGAGACTACGCTGTCCGTCTGTCACCAGGCTGTATCTCACGAACTGTGATAGCTAGACAGTTGCCGCTATAACAACAAACACTTACTAAAAAACAGAATAAAATAAATATTTTAGGGGGCTCCCACACAGCAAATGTGATTTATTTGCTCGTTTTTGCTCGATATTGATAACGGCAACAGGTAGATGCTTGAAATATTCACAGAATATTTATTTATATATATATATATATATGTATATTCACTTTAAAAATAAATAATTAAATTAAAACAAACAAACGTGTTTTTTTTGCCGTTTTTATAGATAATGGTACGGAACCACAGAAATATATCGAGATAGAAGGAAAATGCTCGGCAATTTGTAGCGAGACCGAGCCTGTAA
Source organism: Archips xylosteana (assembly GCA_947563465.1). Classification (NCBI taxonomy): domain Eukaryota; kingdom Metazoa; phylum Arthropoda; class Insecta; order Lepidoptera; family Tortricidae; genus Archips; species Archips xylosteana. Next base: position 12,287,425 of record OX387344.1, read on the forward strand.
CATCTTGCGTAGGTACTTTGACGTCACGAATGTAATTTAGTGATGGGAAACATAAGCCGCGCGAAATCAATTCAAAAGCATCGATTCACAGATCGATTAGGGAACCGATTCTTATGCACAGAGGAAATGATAATTATTTTCGACAGAGGAAATGAGAAAGGTCAGAATTTCAAATCGAAAAATATAAATGTAGGTAGGTACCTACCTAACCAATAAATTGCTTTACATTTGTCAGTACCTACTATAGCCGCTGCAGTTATTCATCATCATCATCATCATTTCAGCCGTAGGACGTCCACTGCTGGACATAGACCTCCCTCATTGACGCCCAATCATTACGGTTGAAAGCGACTTGCATCCACCCTGAACCTGCGGCCTTCACCAAATCGTCCGTCCATCTCGTTGGTGGACGTCCCACGCTGTGCTAGCCAGTCTGTGGTCTCCATTCGAGAACTTTTGGGCTCTAACGACCATATGTTCTGCATGCTATATGGCCTGCCCATTGCCATTTCAACGAGCTAATCCGTTTGGCTACGTCAGTGACCCCGGTTCTTCTACGGATCTCCTCGCTTCTAATTCGATCCCGTAGAGAAACTCTGAACACAGTCCTCTCCATAGCTCGTTATTACCTAGCTACCTATAATCGTGTAAGTACTACACACACACACACAAACGCACGCACATTTTTTAAAATAATATTTAGCCTTATGTAAATGTGTACCTTTTCATCATATGACATCATCACTACATCAATAGTCGGATAAGCTGTACTGATTACTCGTCGGTACTTTGATGGGCCAGTAAAGGTGTCTTCGTGGAAATGTATAGAACAATTCTTGCTGTTTTTTGTAGGAAACCATTTTTTACGACCAGTTGTTTTCAATCCATTTATTTTTAATATGAGGATCATTCGGAAAACTAAAATAAAATTGCAATATAGAAGTAACCATAACCTGTTTGTTAATAATATTTGCTTTGCACTACGTACATTATATAGCTACATAATAATATAAAAACGTAATTATCATTTCCTCTGCTTTCAAAATCGATTTTAATCGAGTAAGAACTGCGATAGTGTACTTGTACATCACTATTCTTACTTTTGACAGAAAAAATGATAAATTGACCTTGGACGTGACTCGATAGTTTGAATAGCTTATTTTTACATTGCTGGTTTTGAACGCACGCCATGTCTGGCTCGTCAAATTAAAGCCGCAATGGAAACCTAGCGTGGACACACTATCGCCCGCTACCGTTCTGATGAAAATAATAAAATAAATCGTTTTTTAATTAATAACAGATATTTTAGGACAAATAGTATTTACCAATGAAAGGAAATACCTCGACTAACAGCTCCAACTTTATCTGTAGTATTTGAACAGTTAATTACTGAACAACGAGTCATTTTATTTTTAAAACCTGACGTCGCACGCAGATCGCGGTCGGGAGCAGACTGAAGTTCGCGGCGAGCATTGGGGCTTATAAACTCCATTTGGCCAGTCGGCGTACGTAAACTCTTTCCTTCTATCTCGATATATTTCTGTGTACGGAACCCTTCGTGCGCGAGTCCGACTCGCACTTGGCCGGTTTTTTACTCTCAGGTAGGGATTTTTTAGGAATATTGGATGCTTAGTATAATTATTTACATAAAGGTGTTCTGAGGCCGTATTGTCTAACGTGCGGGCGTTTGCCATCGCTTTCAACATATTTGTGGTTCATCTTTATGGTTCCGTACCCAAGGGGTATCACGGGAACTTATTTTATTACTGAGACTCCGCTGTCTGTCTGTAGGTCTGGCCATTCGTCTGTCAGTACAGGGCTCTTTCTCTTGAATCGTAATAGCTAGCTAGACACTTGAAATACTCAAGTTAAAATAAAGTTAAAATTAAAGGGGGTTCGTCATACACAAGACGTGTATTTTTCAAAGTTTTTAACTCGAGCTTTATAATTACGGTTAATTAATTTTACGGTTGTTTACGGCGTATATTATGACATACCTAAGATTTTGTTTTGTTATGAAAGGGAGGAACACGAGCACGCGGGTATAAGCAATATCAACAACTCAAGGAGAGTTACTGATCTATTGCCCATTTTAGGAAGTGTATCTGACTTTTTAAACCATCCGTTTATTTTCAGCCACTATACGTCCGGTATGATCCCAATCCCATACCGGGTCTCTGCGGCATGTTTCCGTTGTACCTGAGCGAGCATGCAGTATCCAACACAAGGTGGCGCGTGCTTCCTGCCCAGAGCCCTAACATTACTCGGTTCGAGCAGGAAGGGAATCCAGTCATGGTGAGTAAAAATATTAACATTTGGTATTTTGCTGGCAGGCAATCAGTTTTTTTAACATAATTAAATGATTTTTTGGCTACAGATATACCCACTTTACTTATTTTAGCATTAGAAAAAGGGTAAATCCGAGTCTTTTAATTAGAAAAACCGCTTTTAACAAATAATAACTATTACTTAGTCTTTGGATTCTAAAATAATGTAAATGAAGTGTCCTTGCTAATTGGGGATGTCTATTTTTTTGCAATGTATAGTAAATCGAAAACCATTTCGAGATAAATGCTTTTTAACTCGTTTTCTGTAGTTATTTAATTTTAATATTATGTAATGAATTTATTATATAACAAATAAGCAATGACCTTCATTTGACATTGGTGTAAATTGCGTGACCGGTTCAAGTCTTACTTTATTCTATGTGGTTAGAATTCTTCACAATTTACGCTTGGATTATACTACGGAGTTTGATTTGGACCCGCTGTCTGACATCTAGCACTTTGACAGTGCCAGTAAAGTGACACAGTGTATAGTGTACCACTACGCAAAAAATAATTAAAGGGGTTGCCTTATCGTACGCATTTAGATTGATTTAGAAATTTGGCATTGTGGGAGCCCTCAATTATAATCTGACGTCATCAACTAAAATAGTTTCAATAATTAATTTTGAAAAAGTAGAGAACTAAATGACAAAATATTGAAATTAGTTCCTTATAATTGACTTTTCTATACAAAAAAAATATAAAAACCACTGGTAATTTTTTTTAGACATTCCCAATTGTTACATATTTGCTGTGACTTATTTTTCTAAAGTCTTTTTAAATAAAAAACCTCACCAAGGTGGTTTACCCTTTTCCTAATGTTAAAATCATAGACGCTTCTAAGATGGTTAAAATAAACGAAGCATAGAGATAGGGCAAATACCGTGCTAGGGTAAATGGTTTGGAATCAAAGGGTAAAAAAAATGTCGTTGAATTATGGAGTCGTTGACGGCGCTATATGCATTTGCCTTTCAGAATAGCTTTAATAAAACCACCCATACCAGCAAAACTAAGTCGTATGAAAGTCGAGAGCACGATCCTATTTTCACTTAAAGCTGAGAAAAGGGTCTTTAAACTGTCGAGTAATAGATCTGTAAACGTTTACTCGACGCGATTTGGGCACAAATTACTCAGCTTAACGTGCTGTACTTGTCATAAAACAGTCGAGTTAAGAGCCAAACGATACTATAAAAGTTGACACAAAGCGACATACAGCACCATTAACGCTATAATAGCAATCACTTCACCATTAGTCGACTAATATGTCAAGTAAAAGCAACGCAATTGATTGTACTCGACTTAATAGTGCTGTGATGGATACTTTGTTGCATTTACTCAGCTGTTTAGTCGATTAATCCCAACGAGGTGAGCTTTATAGCACTATGTGTTCGATTCGAAGTATTTGCAGCTTTTAAATGTGTGTGTTTTTATTATTTATGTCAGAAAACAAGAAAACAATTTTAATTTTTTCCACCTAACAACTATGTAATGTACCCATGTTCTTTCAAATAATATGTTTTCGGTGTTAGCTATTATTCATGTAACATACTAAATTTCAATGTGAAATTTTATTTTTCGATTAACTTCCTTATATTTTTATTTATTATTTTAATGAGTCTCCTTATTTTTGAAGTATTAAGATTTTATTTATAAAATTATAGAAGTACGTTTGCCAACTTACGAGTTTTACTCGACTTTTAGTTGAAAAATAGAAAATATATTACATTTACATTACTATGCAGACGCCATGATAGACAATAATGGGGTTACTTATTGCATATGATAAATCCTCTCTCTTTTTAACAAAGTACTGACTACAAACACACAGTTTAATATTTTGAATTGTAAATTGTAATTGTATTGCAAATTTTTTCCACTGATTATAATACATTTTCTAGAATATGTGAGCCTCTAACTTAAACTCACGAAATTGCTGTTTAGTACTGTAAAAGATTTCAAAGATCATTTATGCTACTTTTTGCTACATGATGGCTTTAAAAGTGCAATTGAAATGCTGTAGGTGCAGGCAGGTGCTGTAATAGTGAATCAATATATTTTATAAAACACTTAGTGCTCTAAGAGTGACTAAGATGCAATTTGGACATATAAGCAGCTTTTTTACCATTATAATGCTTCCACGGCAACGATGTCGAATGACGGTGCTATAAAGACTTCTTTAGCAGCTAATTAGAAAATTAGAAGTTTTGATGCAGCTAATTTAGAACTTAAAGTGGTATAAATGTGAAATTTAGCACCTTAATACAATAATTGAGTAAACGCGCTGTAAACATGTCGAGTAAACGTATAGTCGACATAGATTTACACCCAAAATTCGAAAATGCTAAAGAGTTGTGTATAGTTCTTTTATACGACGATTTGGCATCTTTAACTCCTTTTTTCGACTATTTCTCGATGATTAGCTGAAAAAAGCTTTGCTTATACGACTGTTTTACTGGTTGGGTGCAGTTCTATTTGTGTTTGTAAATAAAATTACAGTGTCACTTTACTAACTTCAGGTAAATACAGATATTATTATAAATCATTGCGCGACCAATGTAAATTTGGGCGTAAATATCGGCACCTGGGCAATGGGTTTCTACGGAAAAGTAAGTCATTCAATTCACAGAAATTAATTAAGATTTGATTGCGCTGTTAGAATGAAGAAGGAAATTAATTTACGTTTACGTCATGCTTTCTTACAGCTTTGCGCTCCTCTGATGAAAACTTGTTTAGACGTTTACGGACGAGAGCTGCCTAATAATGTTTGGCAAATACACATTCCTATTGCAAGTTAATTTGATTTTTCTATGCCTTTGATGTCACTACGTCGTATGACTTTTTCCATGAAATAAAACATCGTTGAAATGCTTGTGCATATTTTAATAATTTATAATTTATCAACCAAATTCCATGTATCTGGTTCTTAACGCAAAAAGTTTTTAAGGGTTTCTATTAGCAAATTACAAGTGTACCTAATATTTAATACTTGTAGAGATTTTAAAAAGTTGTTGTCAGTTTCAATGTTGCCAACTTAAATACCTACTTACTATATAGTAATCTAATACTATATAAAAATCTCGTGTCACGGTGTTTGTTACCGAACTCCTCCGAAACGGCTTGGCCGATTTTTATGAAACTTTTTTCTCTACACTCGGTAGGTCTGAGAATAGGTCGTAGGCTATTTTTTATCCCCCTCCCCATTCTTCGCGGACGGAGTCGCGGGCAACAGCTAGTAGTTTTATAGTCACAGACAGTGGCGTAGCGTACCCCGTATAAAAATTATGAAGGGTAAGGATTTCTCACAAAATAAATAAAAATGTTTGCATAAAATTAAAAGAAATATTTATTCATCATAATTATCTATCTGCCACTTTTACTTTTCTTGACTTTTGTCATTTCTGAAATAAAAAAAAAATTGGGAAGTTTTTAAGTATTAATTTTTCACGATGGGTCTTATAAGGAAGCTCAAGGTCACTCAGAGGGCGATGGAGAGGGCTATGCTTGGAGTTTCTCTGCGGGATCGCATTAGAAATGATGAAATCCGCGCAAGAACTAAAGTCACGGACATAGCTCGAAGAATCGCTAGACTTAAGTGGCAGTGGGCAGGGCACATCGCCCGTAGAACTGACGGCCGATGGGGCCGAAAGGTTCTCGAGTGGCGTCCGCGGACCGGAAGACGCAGTGTAGGTAGGCCTCCAACAAGATGGAGCGACGACCTGGTGAAGGTAGCGGGAACGCATTGGATGCGGATGGCGCAGGGCCGATCTGTTTGGCGAGCCTTGGGGGAGGCCTATGTTCAGCAGTGGACGTCTTTCGGCTGAAATGATGATGATGATGAATTTTTCACGACACTGCTCGAAAATGTGGCCATAGATAACCTAAATCCAGTACTCAAAACTGCCTATATATGTACATTTAACAGCTGACTCATTTATGGCGCGCAAACACGACAACAATGTTACACTAATCGAAAACAGGACGTATCAGTATATGTATTTTATAATGCGATACGACTTTTTGAAAGATAATTTCTGAATTTCATTCCTGGCGTGCTGAAACGACACTCAATAGGACCAATCAAAAGTAATCGTCTGCTGCATGTGATGGATGGATGGATGGACGGACGAACGGACGGACGGACGGATGGACGGACGGACTGGATGGACGGATGGACGGATGGACGGATGAACGGACGGACGGACTGGATAGACGGGATGGACGGGATGGACGAATGGACGGGATGGACGGGATGGACTGGATGGACGTATGGACGGATGGACGGAATGGACGGGATGGACGGGATGGACTGGATGGACGGGATGGATGGACGGATGGACGGAATGGACGGGATGGACGGGATGGACGGATGGACGGGATGGACGGGATGGACGGGATGGACTGGATGGACTGGATGAACGGGATGGACGGGATGGACGGGATAGACGGATGGACGGGATGGACGGGATGGACGGGATGGACGGATGGACGGGATGGACACGATGGACGGATGGAAAGATGGACGGATGGACGGATGGACGGAATGGACGGGATGGACGGGATGGACGGATGGACGGGATGGACGGGATGGACAGGATGGACGGGATGGATGGGATGGACGGGATGGACGGAATGGACGGGATGGACGGGATGGACGGATGGACGGGATGGACGGATGGAAAGATGGACTGATGGACGGATGGACGGGATGGACGGATGGACGGAATGGACGGGATGGACTGGATGGGCGGGATGGACGGGATGGACGGGATGGACGGAATGGACGGGATGGACGGGATGGACGGATGGACGGGATGGACGGATGGACGGAAAGGACGGGATGGACGGGATGGACTGGATGGGAGGGATGGAGGGGATGGACGGATGGACGGGATGGACGGGATGGACTGGATGGGCGGGATGGACGGGATAGACGGGATGGACGGGATGGACGGGATGGACGGATAGACGGATTGGACGAGATGGACGGGATGGACGGGATGGACGGAATGGACGGGATGGACGGGATGGACGGGATGGACGGATGGAAAGATGGACGGATGGACGGATGGACGGATGGACGGGATGGACGGGATGGACGGATGGACGGGATGGACGGATGGACGGATGGACGGATGGACGGATGGACGGGATGGACGGATGGACGGAATGGACGGGATGGACGGGATGGACTGGATGGGCGGGATGGACGGGATGGACGGGATGGACGGATGGACGGAATGGACGGGATGGACGGGATGGACGGGATGGACGGATGGAAAGATGGACGGATGGACGGATGGACGGGATGGACGGATGGACGGGATGGACAGATGGACGGGATGGATGGGATGGATGATTATGATGATGATGATGATGATTTCCTCGCATTAGTCGTGAAAAGCACAATGTTTAGTCTCGGCCAAAAGTGCAATAGATGGACTCGTACTTTCGAGGGCCTCCGCTACGCGTCGGCCCTCAAACAAGCTCGTCCATCTATTGCTTACTTTCCAGCCTCTACAACAATGTACTATTTGCTTAAGCACGTCGGGGGCCCCCGTGGCCCGGGGGTCCCGTATAATTGATACGGCATATACGGCGGTAGCTACGCCCCTGGTCGCAGACATAGAATACATTTGTAGTTGTGCTTGTATATTATATATATTCATTTTATCTATACACGATAATCCCGAAAACAACAGCATTGATATGATACTTTGGTCATACTGAAAGTTTCTGGATTCTAAAAAATAAGACTAGGCATTATCGTTATGACACATTTATTGTTTTTCAAAGTATATACCCTCCCTATTTACACACTTTTACTTTCGCTGGGACCATTGTGAAAAGCAGTGGGTCCAGTCTTCCTTAGGGACTTCTTCGATGGCCTCGTGGAAAGCATTCACTGCCATTTCTGGACTTGTATACCGTAAACCTCTAAGTTTATCTTTAATCTTTGGGAACAAACAGAAATCGCATGGTGCAAGATCAGGGCTGTATGGCGGATGAGTCATTAATTCTACATTTGAAGCCTCCAAATACGCATTCGTTGCTTTAGCGGAATGTGCCGACGCGTTGTCGTGATGAAGGACTATTTTGCTACGGGGACCCTTTTCACGAATTTTTTCAAACACTTTGGGCAAGCACGTGTTCACATACCAATCTGCAATTACTGTCTTTTGGTTTTCAAGTGACACAGTGGTGTAATGTCCCGATTTGCCGAAAAACGAAGCAACCATTTTCTTACCTGTGCTTCGACTCTTTTTTACTTTCGTCGGCAAGTCTTCAAAAGGAAAGACCCATTCAGCCGATTGACTTTTTCTTTCCGGTTCAAAGCAGTATACCCAGGTTTCTTCACCTGTCACGATGTTATATACAGCCATTGATTGTCCTCCGTCAAATTTTTTTATCATTTTGCGGTACCACTCTACACGCAGTCGTTTCTGGTCTTCCGATAAATCATGCGGTATCCATCGGGTGCAAAGTTTCCGAACCTTCAGATGCAAATGCAATATCTTTTGGACCTGGCTCATTCCAATTCCTAAGGTAGTACGAATTTGCTGACATGTAATTTTTTTGTCAGTTTCAATTAGTTGTCGTACAGTATTAATATTAATATCGGTAACCGGAGTTGCTGGCTGGCCTTCACGTTCATCGTCATAGAGATGGTCACGTCCTCGTCTAAATTCACTAAACCACGAATAGACAGAGCTACGACATGGGGCTTCTTCACCAAATGCTAATAGAAGTCTTTGACAACTTTCTTGCTGACTTAATCCACATCGGAAATCGTAAAAAATCATGGATCGAAAATTTTCACGACTTAAATTCATTGCAACAGCGACACACAAATTTCAATCCAACACCACGATGAAAAAACAAATGACAGTCGCGTAAATTAAGAAGTAATATAATGCCAGAGAGTTATTTTTCAAATCCTATTATTGGTTTTTTAATTTTCTTTTTATAAGTGGCCAGTTCCAGAAACTTTCAGTATGCCCCACGTACATAAATTAGATACATCTAAGGTATGGATTTATTACTGTCTAATCTTTAGTAATCTAATCACTCTCTGAAATCGACAAATAACATGCACTTGTAATGACCATTATAAGACGATGGCAAAACGATTCCATGCTTGAAGTTCTAAGGTAATATAATAAATAACTGAGCTAAAACAAGCAGGAGTTCGAGGTAAACACTTGTTTGCGTTCGTTATCGTCTCGTTTATTATACAGCATGGCATCTGAAGGCTTCAGACTTATTGCATTTACCTTCAGAACATGAATAAGTCATATGCTTCGTTATAAGAATAGCTCTAAAAGTGTCGTGAATATCGACGAATGGATTTGCTGCAAATTCAATCGTAATTATTAAATTGAGAAATACTGATACATTATACCAAGGATGATATAGACTGGATTGGCAGTCGCCATAGTACGGATCGGCCGCGGTTTTTGTAGTTCGATTATTAAATCTAGATGGCGCTGAAATATAGCCAGAGGCTTTGAAGGCAAAACAATTAGACTACAGATGTTTCATTAGTGATATGAAATATCTGTAGTCTTATTGTTTTGCCTTCAAAGCCTCTGGCTATATTTCAGCGCCATCTAGATTTAATAATCGAACTACAAAAACCGCGGCCGATCCGTACTATAGCGACTGCCAATCCAGTCTATATCATCCTTGATTATACATAATATTATGTACTTACTAGCTAATGCCCGCAGCTTCGTCCCCGCTGAAGATTGAAACGTGTTTTACCGCGGTAAAAAGTAGCCTATGTCACTCTCACTCTCCAGCCCTTCAACTATGTCCATACAAAAAATCCGGCAAACCGTCGCTCAGTTTCGACGTGAAAGAAGGACAAATAAACAAACACACTTTCACAATTATAATATTAGTATGGACGTGGCTGGGTGTCTGTACATTTAACAAGTTTCGAGTGACAAAAGAGAATCTGCTATCCCTGAGAACTGTGGATAATGAGCACTTCTAATTGTTACTAATGAAACGGCACTGCAAGCGTTCGCTTCTCTAATTTGCGAAGATCATAAGTCGGTCAAGCGGGGATGAAAGTTCAGTCGCTGGCTTTGAGCGGAAGTTTTTTTACTCAGGGGCGGGGTTATCACATATTTAATATAGGTTACAATTTTTGGCAGTCTGTATTTAAACATTTAATATATGTACCTTAGTTATCTCAAAAAATCTCAACGTCTACATACGGTTCTATTTAAAAGAAAAAAACATGTAAGTAAATCTTTTAGAAATCTCTAAATTTTCAGCTAGTGCTGCTGCAGATTGTTATGTAGGTAGCTTGATAATTATTTGAATGGATATCTTAACAACAGAGTTTCGATTATAATGCAGTCGCATAACCTATATAAGACTTACCAACCTCGAAATGAGAGATAATAAGCTGAAAATGGCTAAAAACTTATTTTGGCATTCTTAAAATTGTTTCAATATACTTACTCATAAAATCTCTCAAAATATTCAACGGTCCAAGTCCTGAAAATATTTTTTGCAAGTATCTCGCTTCCTATTTTTTTGATGACATTTGTATCTACTACATAAATGTAAATCATAAAATTTTCTATAAATTTTGCCTGAAACGTTTTTCATACGTTTCACCATTTTAGAGATAGAGCAAGGAAAGCGCGCAGCGTTCAGCCTTCTAAAATCTTAGTTACGGTTAGGCCTTTAAAAAATGTAATATTTATAATTTAGAAAGAAGCGAAACTTAACAAAAAATCGTTTTTTGAGACCTTTAAAATACTTTATAATAATAATAATAATATTTGTTTTCAGAATTTTCAATCAGTATTTTGTACTAAACTGGTACAATATTTTTTCTCAGTTCCGTTATTGGACTTACTAGAACATGAGTATTTTTTGAATATGGTTTTTCTAATTAAGAAACCCAAATATACAAAAAAACACGTAAGTATTTTCGCTAAGGTACTCGTAATCTTTTGGTTTCCACGCCAACTCTTGCACGCAAACAGGGTGTATTTGCGAGGGATAAGGGTGCTCATGAAATAAGCTTATCCCGAAGGGAAACGATATTTTTATACAATAACGTCACTGATTCCCTCATGTCATTTGATTCTTACTAGGTATTTGCGTACGTAAAACCACATAACTATAGTCCTAGCCTGCAACAATAGTCCAATTTTCATCCTTACATTATCCTTAAAATATGATAGCTACATGGCTAGACTAAAGCAAATTATTTTAGGCCTAACAACATAATTATATACCCAGAAATAATAGCAGTAAGCTATAATATTTTAAGGATAATTTAAGGACGAAAATTGGACTATTGATGCAGGCTAGGACTATTGTTATGTGGTTTTACGGTAGTAGTTTGTATATATAGGTATCTTCTTCTTTTCTTCTGTATTGGGGCCCTACTGAAAAAGGGGTTAATTCTGCAGAAGTTGAACAGCTGATTTCGACTTAACCCCCTTTAAACATAAAATAGAAAATAGCTGTTTAATTTCTGCAGACTTAACCCCTTTTTCACTAGGGTCCCATATTATAAAAAAGGCAACCGTTACTGACTGATCTGATCTATCAACGCACTGTTCAAACAACTAAACGGATTGAGCTGAAATTTGGCACACAGGCGATACACACAGGCGATTTTGACGTAAGAATTCGCTAAGAAGGGATTTTTTAAAATTCCCATGGGATAGCGAATAAATGGGATTTATATTTTTGCTTCAAAAAATATCTCCCCTATCTCCGTAACTATAATTATTATTAGATAGGTACTTCAAATTTCCTATGCGAGTAGGTGATGATTATAACAGCAAAATACTGATTGCAGGATTTTTGAAAGTTCCCACGGGATCAAGAAAAAACGAGGGGGGGGGATGAATAAGCTTTACCACACATTTGAATTCTGCGCGGACGAAGTTATACCTAGTATAAATCTTCCTAGGTGAATTTTTCGCTTCGAACCATTACATTAAATTTTAACCTTAATACTATGACGATACAGTTGGTTTTGAAAGATAAGGGCTCGAAGCGAAAAATTCACCTGGGAAGATTTATATTATACTTTCTGTTTGTCTCTAATAATAATGTCTACAAGATCCCGTGGGCTTTTGTTTAAGAAACGAGAGATATTCACGAGTAAATTAAAAGTATTTACTTAAGAAATTAATAATTTTCCTTGCGTTCATTTTACGTATTTTTCTTTAATTTCATTATGACTGATGGCCTGGTTGTCTGCCTGCGTCTTTACTGAAGAGGTGACAGTTTAAGCTCGTTGCGATCTAGATTTTACAATAAAAAAATTGGTTGATCCTGGCGTTACTTTACGGAAGTTCATAGCACAAGCACAACAGTGGTAACGAAGGAGCAAGGATTAGACTAGTTGAATAAAAACAGAATATCGTATTCTTTGATCAATTATAACTGAAGATACACATTGCCGAACAAAATCCCCTTCAAAAAATGTCCGAACTTTTTTATTTGTTTGCATAACAATTAAAATCTTTCGCTTTCTTGGTCGGCCCAGGTAGCTGAAGTTAGCCGTAAACTTTTTGCCTCGCTTCACTCGCTCAGACGCTTGCAAAATTTCCTGCCTCTCCAAACCAAAATTACCCTAGCTCAGTCTCTTTTACTTCCTTTGCTCGACTATGGTGATGTTGGTTATTTGGACCTTACTGAGGGGTTGCTTGACAAGCTTGACCGCCTTCAAAACGTGTGCATCCGGTATATCTTTGGTCTCCGTAAATACGACCACGTATCTCACTTTCGCGCACAGCTGAGGTGGTTGCCCATCAGGGAGCGTAGGAACATCCACGTTCTGTCATTGCTTTTCAACACTCTTTTTAATCCTTCCGCCCCTTTATACCTTTCCGGGCGTTTCAGCTACTTGGCTGAAGGAAGCCAGCATCGTTTGCGGTCGAGTACCAATCTCCTTTTGGCCTGTCCTTCTACTTCTTCCAAAATTTACTCAAAATCTTTTACTGTGCAATCTGCTAGACTGTGGAATCGATTACCCACCTCCATTAGGCTATCTCCCTCCGTGGTGTCGTTCAGGGAAGCTTTGAAGAAGATGTGGCTCACACCATCTCTTTAATATATTGAGAACACTGCTTATTTATTGTATGTATTTTGCATATATATGTTGTATATGGTAGTATATTTTTATTAGGTTTCTTTATATTATGAGTTTATGTATTGTATTTACTAAAAGTTGTATTGTAGCCTTTGCTTTGTCCGACTGTCTTATTTTTACTTACTCTTTGTCGGTCCCTTACTAAATGCTCCTTTCATCCACTCAAAGGTTGACTGGTAGAGATCCCTTAAAGGGTTAAGTTCGCCTTTGTACATGCATTTCAACGGTTGTCAATAATGTATTTCTTTTTTTTCCCTTATTTTTGTACAATAAAGAGTTTACATACATACATACAAAATCATCACCTACACAGAAATTTGAACCTAGTCTTTACTTCATTACAGTCGAATTTCGGTTGACACTTGACAGCTAAACTTGACAATTTCACGCAACGTACTGAGAAAAAAGAAGGCCACTTTTATCAAAGTGGCGCTCATTTGGCTCGGACATTTTCGGGCGCGCGACTCTGGATCTACAGTTATAATTGATCAAAGATCCTATTATTGATTATAATCTATATAAGTGAGTCGTAAGGAATTAATTGTAAGGATATCTAGTTCAATGTTAAAATATAAATACTATCGAAATAGTCCAACTTTCTCAAGTCATTAATTGACTAGTACCGTAAAACGGGGGAAATAGGAATGGCGGGGTAAATAGGAATAAAAATCTGCTTTTCTAAACCAGTCTGTTAGTCCCATTACTATTTAAGAGAGATCAATTGTTGTTAATTTCTGAATAAGCCAGGTTTTTTTTTAATCAGCCAATGATGGTTTAGTAAGAAAAACACGTTTAAAGTGAGGTCGTCGTGAACACTCGTTTGATGTGCCTTTTAATTTTAAGTTTTAGACGAGTCATATTGTGAAAAACTCTTATAATTGGTGTAATATCGATCATAATAGTGGTTTGAGGTTTAAATAAATAAAAAAGTAAGTAAATAATTGCAATATTTCATTAGAAAGCTTAGTTTTAGATAACCACTTGTTTTTAGGTTATTTTGGAGATAATAGGAACGGCGAAGGGGGAAATTGGCATGTCAACTGGTATAATTGGAACAACGCGGGAGTTATTTGGTTTGATTATGGGGTAAATTGGCATTGCCAAATAGGGTTGTCAAAAATTAAAATCTAAATAATTTATTGGAAATTTCATTTAGGTATTCTATGGCTAAAGTAATTTTCACTGTTATGTTAACTGTTCGGTAGGTACATATCATAGTAGGTATGTGGTTGCGCCGTTTTGCCGTGTGCAAGGAGGTGGGCAAGCCTGGCTAACACTGGCCTTTGACGCCACGGTATATGTCATATACCGTGTCATATTTTTGGATACTTTGGATGCTAGGATACCAATGGTGTTGTGGGTGTTACGCTGCCAACGGCGACTTGACAGCTACCAAGTATTTGGCGCTTTGTGCGCTCCGGTGACTTTGAACACGGTGGATGACCTGAACAATTTGATCGCTTTAGATGAGTCGGTATTAATGGACATTTCGGATGTAGCGATATATTTGGAGACATTGACTGTCACTGTCTATATGATGCTGACTGTACGGTAGGTAGGTACTTATCTTTGGAAAGATTGAGTGACAGCCCTAGTCAAAATTCCGATTAACCTCACTGTCGAACCTTTTAACCCCGTCAGGGGTAAATTGGAATCCACTAGGGTTTTTGTTCAATTTCTCAGAATTATGGCAATAATTTGGGAATCTAAGGCTACTAAGCATCTAAAAGAGCTTGCCATACATTTTTATGTGGTAACTTAAAATAGGTACCCTATGAATTATGAAAGAAGGTTAAAATTCCAGTTGAAAGTGAACATTGGACCAATTTAACCCGTTTTACGGTAATCTCATTTTAACTGCTTACCTATACAAAAATTTTTGCTAATTGTCATTTTCGTTGATTGTGCTGACGATATACATCCGTACCAAATTTCAATTAAGATCCGATCCTAAGAAGAGGTGTGTTAAAATCGATTTACAAATTTTAAAGACAACTAATGTGATTTCTTGGCCACCAACTTGAACTTTATCATAGTAAATAATTTTGTTTATCTACGACAATGTTTATAGAATGACGTAAATGTCACTATGACAAAGTTCTACATAAGCCTAGGAATCAAATTGGTTGAGTTTATCCACATACGATTAATCGACCAAGAAATTCCTTAATCGCCATAAGGCTCAGTCAGCTGTATGGCTTAAAACACCAAAGGCTATTTTCACCCGACAATCGAAGGAGGGTTATGTTTTTCGAGCGTATGTATGTATGTAAGTACGAATGTGTGTATCATTCTTTGGCACCCCCGGCAGCCTAAACGGCTCAATGGATTTTGAAGTGTGAGGCGTCATTTGATTCGTCTCAGTTCCGCGAGTGACACAGAGGGATGTCCCAGGAAGTAGAGTCAAACGAAAGTCCTGACGTAGAAGAACTCAAGGGGCATCCGAACCACCCCCATGTATGTTCCGCGATTTTTCGTAGTTTAGGAGTTATGGCCTTTTTCCACATTTTCTATTAATCTGCGACCACGGAGACAGTTTTGCTCACTCCGACTGCAATAATTGAGATAATTGGCTGTTTGTTTTTTTAACGAGTAGCTGAATAGTACGTGCATGTATCTCATTTAAAAACAAAACAACATCGTTGACCGTTTTGGCAAAAAAAATATCGAATCACAAAAAGTGATTAAATTTTGACTGTAGTTCAGACTTTGAAGGCCGATTACAAAAAAAACTAGCATAACTTTTTTTTTTCAAACCATGTTTAAAAACTGCCTTATTTTATAATAGAATTTCTACCCTATTAATTTTATTGATCTATCATTAAGGGATCGTGCCAAAAAAATTATCAAAACGTACTTCATCCGTAATTTTCACTTTTTCTAGTAAGGCCAAGTACAAATCAGAAATTAGATTTGTGCTCCGGATTTAACATGAAAACCTTCTTGTTGCAAAACAATAATACCTACTGGCCACTGATTTTCTGCTGCCATTAAATGAAAATTAAAAAGTATTCGTTCCTTCCTAGTTTGTTTTTTTTTTCTCATTCGATTGCGATTCTTACGTGTTTTGTTGCATTTACGCTTCGGATTTTGGTTTTCATTGTGAATTTTATTTACAAAATTGATTGTAATTATTATGACTTTTGGTTTTATAATAATTACAATCAAGTTTGCAATTTCATTACTTAGTTTTGTATATTTATACATTTTTCTACGTATAAATCGATATTTTTTATTTTTGTCACTTAAAACTCTTTGCTTGTAAACTTTTAAAATGGAGAATTAAAAAAACTGTAAAAAAATCGCACCAGTGCGGTAAAATGAACTTACGAGCCGTGTACACATCCTTTGAAAGTGAATTTTTCGAGCAAATGTATTGAAAAAAACAAACGGCCAATTATCTCAATTATTGCAGTCAGAGTGAGGAAAACTGTCTCCGTGGTCGCAGATTAATAGAAAATGTGAAAAAAGCCAAAACACCTAAACTACGAAAAATCACGGAACATACATGGGGGTGATTCGGATGCCTCTTGAGTTGCTCTACGTCAGGACTTTCACTTGAATCTACTTCCTGGGACACCCTGTAATTTTCCTGGAATTCACATGGGAACGGAAATTCCCGTTCCCATGGGAATTCCGGGAAAATATATATCCTGTAGGTATAATTATACAGGCGGGTTTTTTCATCTAGTATTGAAATTAAAGTTATTATCCACAAGTAAATGTTGTTCTTATTATGGTATAGAAACTGTCATTAAAAATGGTAAAACACTTACTTGGTCAGCTATACAATACGAAAAACGCAAGTTAAATAAAAGCAAATCTTGTAAAAAGTGACTTCAATATCCCACACCAACTCATATTCACAAAATAAGATCCAACCTTGATGTAGAACTGGGGGCCGAATTTTGTAATCATAACAATGAACTTTAGAAAGTGGTAAAAATATACGAACTTATTGCTAGAAAATTTCCACTGGAAATAGTCTTTCAACTAGTTTACACAATGAAATTGTTATTTGCAATATTCTGCAACCCTACTACGAGTATTTCAAATTTGACACAAATCCTTACCATTATGATAGGTACTCACCATCACATCCTACTTCCTACTAATATTATAAACGCGAAAGTTTGTAAGTATGGATGAATGGATGGATGGATGGATGTTTGTTACTCTTTCACGCTACTTAGGTCATACTGAAAGTTTCTGGATTCTAAAAAATAAGACTATGCATTATCGTTATGACACATTTATTGTTTTTCAAAGTATATACCCTCCCTATTTACACACTTTTGCATTCGCAGGAACCATAGTGAAAAGCAGTGGGTCCAGTCTTCCTTAGGGACTTCTTCGATGGCCTCGTGGAAAGCATTCACTGCCATTTCCGGACTTGTAAACCGTAAACCTCTAAGTTTATCTTTAATCTTTGGGAACAAAAAGAAATCGCATGGTGCAAGATCAGGGCTGTATGGCGGATGAGTCATTAATTCTACATTTGAGGCCTCCAAATACGCATTCGTTGCTTTAGCGGAATGTGCCGACGCGTTGTCGTGATGAAGGACTATTTTGCTACGGGGACGCTTTTCACGAATTTTTTCAAACACTTTGGGCAAGCACGTGTTCACATACCAATCTGCAGTTACTGTCTTTTAGTTTTCAAGTGACACAGTGGTGTACCTAATGTCCCGATTTGCCGAAAAACGAAGCAACCATTTTCTTACCTGTGCTTCGACTCTTTTTTACTTTCGTCGGCAAGTCTTCAAAAGGAAAGACCCATTCAGCCGATTGACTTTTTCTTTCCGGTTCAAAGCAGTATACCCAGGTTTCGTCACCTGTCACGATGTTATATACAGCCATTGATTGTCCTCCGTCAAATTTTTTTATCATTTTGCGGCACCACTTTACACGCAGTCGTTTCTGGTCTTCCGATAAATCATGCGGTATCCATCAGGTGCAAAGTTTCCGAACCTTCAGATGCAAATGCAATATCTTTTGGACCTGGCTCATTCCAATTCCTAAGGTAGTACGAATTTGCTGACATGTAATATTTTGTCAGTTTCAATTACACAAATTTCAATCCAACACCACGATGAAAAAAAAAATGACAGTCTCGTAAATTAAAAAGTAATATACTGCCAGAGAGTTATTTTTTCAAATCCTTTTATTGCTTTTTTAATTTTCTTTTTATAAGTGGCCAGTTCCTGAAACTTTCAGTATGCCCCACGTAAAACGGTTTGACGGATTCTGATGAAATTTGGCACACATATAGTTTATAATCCGGATTAACATATAGGATACTTTTTATTCCGGAAAATTGCTTAGTTCCCGCGGGATAGCGATAAAAGAATTCTTCACAGACGGAGTCACGGGCAGCAGCTTGTGTATGATATTTTCAAGGGTGTTATTTCAAAAATCACCCGCCTGAACTACAGGTGATAAATTGAACGCATATAATCCCTGTTCTCAATCTCTAGCAAACTCAGTTAAAGTAGAAGTGGTACTCGGAGCTCAATCGAAGGCTAGTTACGAACTATACCGTTGCCCAGCTACCCCTTCACAGGTTACGAGAGGTAATTGGGGATGGAATTAGGTGAATTAATTAAGGTACATAGAATTTGACTTGCGTCTTGATAGTGTACATTGACGTAACATGATAACTTGTGTATGCAGGTAGGTATGTAAAATTTTTAATTCGCATTGGGTGGGATCACTTTTGACCACACATGGCATAAATTTGCCACGACTTATCCGTAGTCACACCAATTTGCTACACTGGTGTGACTAATGGTTCGTTTTATTTATCCGTAGTCACACCACCATAGAACAACTCACCCTTGACTAAATATAAATATTTAATTTAAATCAATTCGACGTAGCTCCTATTTCTGAGCGGTTTGCCCTCCGGGTAGAAGAAATTACCTAACTAACCTAACCTACCTATTTTCTGGACTGAATTCTGCGAACGAAAAAAGCATAGAACGCGAGCTTCCTGCAAAATTCCAGTCTAAACGGGGCAATTATTCCAACTACGCATGCGTCTTGTAGTACCAATAAGAAATAGCTTAAATATCAGCTGATTTTCTATTACCCAAAACAAATAAACGTGATTGGTCAACTTCAAAATGAATGGCTGGGATTGTATCCTAGCTCTGACATTTTATGTGTCTAAAATGGCGGTGACAGTGAGAACGCTTAACTGATGGATGGTTGCATGCAACGAAGAGTCATTTTCGTAGGCTAAATCGTCGTAATTAATTACATTTGATTTTAAGCTTTATTTTGATTTAAAATATCATAAGATAACTAACTTAATTAGGTGTTATTAGAATTAGAATCATTTATTTCTGTTTAGTGTTACATTTAGGTACAATTTACATTAAATGTGCCAAACTACAGAGCAGTTTGTCGGCACTTTAGCTCTTGGTTTTTGAAATTACAAATTACAAGCAACGCTAAACATAGGTATAGTTAGTAATAAGATTTGAAATGGTTAGTGTTATGTTATAAGTTATAACTTATGACATTATACTTTAAACTATTTAACTATTACAACAAGCATGATACATATGCACCGCAACAACAATTTAATTAACAATTTAGTTTCAATTATCTATAAAGTACTTTTTTAATTTTAACTTAAATAAATGTTAGTGCAGTTTTTGTTAATACCTTAACTATACCTATAACACTATGCGTATAAAACCTACTCCAAAAAATTGCACTTAAACGATAAAAAGATAACTGCGTAATTTCATTTCTTTAATTTACTTACAATTTATCTTTTATCAAAAGTTGTTCCACTGTAATATTATTTGGATAGTTAAATTTCACAGTTATTTTCTTACTTTTTAGTGCAGTTTTTGTCCCTTTTATTGTTTTTGTTAAAAAATAAATTTATTTGTGACTTTTCTCGTATAGTTAATTAGTCTAATTAGAATCAATAGTCTAGTTAGGATGACCCAGATCAATTGCAATAAATAGAAAAAACATTGTTAGCACTATATTCCTAAACCGTATGAAAACTTATGAAATTGCGATACCTTTTTCGAACAATTTATACAAATTGTTATGTGCGTGCATGAAACCATGTATCTCAACAAATAAAGATTTAAATGTTTAATAGGTATCTTAGGTACCCTTTCATTCACCTATAAACATTTTGATGATGTAAGGTTGCATAACACCATCCCTATACAAAATCTGTTACGATTAAAAAAATGAAACATGTATGTTTACGGTTTTATTTACATACTAGCTTTTGCCCGCGACTCCGTCCGCGTGGAATTAGTAATTTGGGCAGCTTATTTTTTTTATCCAATTTGCTTTTTCATCAATTGTGGCTCTCCTTAGTTCCTTCCGGAAGAAGTGAAACTTCATAATAAACCAACTCGCTCCTAACCCACCCTCAACCCGCTCCCAACCCGCCCCCAACCCGCCCCCAACACGCTCTCAACCCAGCCCTAACCCGCTCCCAATCCGCCTCCAACCTGCCCCCCACCCGCTCCCAACCCGCTCTCAACCCGCTCCCAACCCGCTCCCAACCCGCCCCAACACGCTCCCAACCCGCCCCCAACCCGCTCTCAACCCGCCCCCAACCCGCTCTCAACCCGCCCCCCAACCCGCTCCCAACCAGCCCCCAACCCGCCCTCAACTCGCTCTCAACCCGCTCCCAACCCGCCCCAAACCCGCTCTCAACCCGCCCCCAACCCGCTCCCAACCCGCCCAAACCCGCCCCCAACCCGCTCCCAACCCACTCCAACCCGCCCCCAACTCGCTCTCAACCCGTCCCCAACCCACTCAACCCGCCCCCAACCCACTCTCAACCCGCCCCCAAGCAGCCCCCAACACGCTCCTAACCCGCCCCCAACTCACTCTCAACCCGCCCCCAACCCGCTCCCAACCCGCCCCCAACCCTCTCCCAACCCACCCCCAACTCGCTCCCAACCCGCTCCCAACCCGCCCCCAACCCGCTCTCAACCCGTCCCCAACTCGCTCAAAAACCCGCCCCACTGAAAGAATTTTTCAAATCGGAGCAGTACTTAGTTCCTGAGATATAGAAGTTTTACTTCAAAAACCCCCGATTTTGAAACATTTTTCCGCTCCGCTCCGCTCCTATTGGTGTTAGCGTGATGATATATAGCCTATAGCATTCCTCGATAAATGGGCTATCTAACACTGAAAGAATTTTTCAAATCGGAGCAGAGGTTCCTGAGATTAGCGAGTTCAAACAAACAAACAAATAAACTCTTCAGCTTTATAATATTAGTATAGATGAAAAGTGATTCTATCTTTTTTTATGTTTTCCAGAGTGATTAACACACCATTTCACTGCACAATAAGGCATATTTTTTTATTTTTCTGACCACTTCATACAACTGTTACGCTGCGCCGCCATGTGCAAACTAAACAGCCGTTTGACACAGTTTTGATGCCCGGCTTCTTTGACACAGTTTAGGTGGTGTCGTTTTGCGATGCTAGTTGTGATTCTATGCTTTTTTCGTTCGCTGAAAGTGCATTGGTGTAGCCATGGGTCGGGTAAAATAATAGATAGTCACACCAGTGTGACTACGGATGAATAAAATGAACCATAGTCACACCAGTGTAATAAATTGGTGTGATGACTACGGATCGGTCGCTAAAATTGCGGCGTTGTGCATTTCATGTCTATTGGAACAATTTTGCCAGGGTCAAGTTTAGTATAAACCTTCCCAGGTGAATTTTTCGCTTCGAGCCCTTATCTTTCAAAACAAACGGTATCGTCATAGTATTAAGGTTCAAATTTAATGTAATGGCTCGAAGCGAAAAATTCACCTGGGAAGATTTATACTATAGAAGACATTCTTAAAACAAGTCGGCCGTTGTTCAGTAAAATAATTCTGTAAACTTATCCCTTCCCAAGAAAAGCCGTAGTAGCCTAGTGGTTTGACCTATGGCTTCTCAAGCGAGCTTGGGCTCTCAATGGTATGTGTGAAGTTTCCAATCTGCACTAGGTACTGGCGTATAAAGACAAAAGGCATAAAAATATTGAAAAAAAGCTTTGCTCATACGGTCGTAAAAATTAAAAAGAATGGTTCTTGCAGGCACTGAATGCAATTAGGCGGGCACCAAACTCTACCACAAGTTGGTACCTAAAACTAGGCGAAGATTAGTTTTTAAATATATTTATATCTATAGCTATGTCGTTACTCTGGTTATCATACGTAAAATAAATATCACGGGCGTCATATCATAATTTTGGATACTGCAATATTCGATGGCAATTCGTTCAATAAGCTGATAAGCCGATTTGCTTGTACCTACCTATTTTATTCTCCTCGTATTTATAACAATATTATTTAATACTAGCCTTCCGTCCGCAGCTTCGCCCGCGGTAAATTAATTTTCCCATAGGAAAAGGTATTTTCCCGCGGTAAAAAGTAGCCTATGCCACTCAGTGATAATGTAGCTTTCTAACGGCAAAAGAATTTTTGAAATCGGTCCAGCAGTTTCGGAGCCTATTCAATGCAATCAAACAAATAAACAATCAAATCTTTCCTCTTTATAATATTAGTATAGATTATAATATTAGTATAGATGTAAAAAATACATGGCATTACGTAAACTGAGTCCTTTAAAACGACAACTAAAGAAATATCTACACAAAACTATTATTATGAGTTTCTGTTTTTGTCAGACTTCTACTCGAAATTAAGTCCATAATTAAATATTAAAGTCAGGTTGTTTAGTTGTCATTTACCTGCAGGTTTATTTGATTTTCTCAAGTCGAATGCTGGTGGTATTATGAAAATTTAATTAGTTTACCCCCCGCGTAGGCTGCCGTGCGTTTACGCCTGTCGAATTCATAATAAACATAATGCAGCTTCGTAATAATTACGAGACTGCGAAACGCGTAACATTTTTATAGCGCTTTAATGAATAGCATTAGGAAACTAGCTGGTTCGCACGAGCGTCCTCGGTTCGTGTCTAATTAAATTTGAGAAGACTCTGGAATTCGCCGGTCCTCTTGCTAATGGGATTGCTCATTCTTCAAGAACCACGAAACTCGCTCAGTAGCCGATACTTGTCGAAAAGACCCGGTTGCTTGGCTTTTCATCGTATTTGAACACTAAATCTCCTCTAAAAGCTGTAGAGGTTTCCGCATCGCCGGCTGCATCGAATGCGGCGCACGTCTTGACTCGCGACACCTATGAGACTCGTGAACTTTTCCCTCTCAATGTTTTAGTCACGTGACTAACTGCCTCACTCGTAGACATCAATTAATATTTGGTCGTATAACTGCGAGGATTTTTCGTAACTACAGTCAGATAAGAGTGTGTAGACCATTTTGTGCTCCACAACAGCTCATCCACTTCTGCTACTGACTGTATCAGAAATTGCTAACGGATTAAGTTTTTAGGTTTAGGACTTGCAAAGAAGATCTGGGATTTTACTAAATTGCCATGGAAATTACAGTTTTAATTAATACCGGGAGTTTATTAAAGGTAATTGCGATCTAATTTGTTGAAAATAATATCTAAACCTATGGGTATTCCCAAGATTTACAACGTCTTATATCTTCTGCATCTTCTGTATATATAAAAGGCAACCGTTACTGACTGATCTATCAACGCACAGCCTAACCACTGAACGGATTGTGCTGAAATTTTTCCACACAGATACCTATTATAACTATAATTACTACACTCTTCAAATTCAGTAAGTGATTGATCATAACAGCAAAAAACCGATTTCAGGATTTTTCAAAATTCCCACGGGATAAAGAAAAAACAAGATTTAAAATATAGTACCTAACTAGCTAATATCGATGATGAACACGATGGATTTTAGGATTTTTGCTTTAATGAATGAGAGAGATGAAGAAGCTTTACCACAAATTTGAATTCTGCGCGGACAAAGTCGCGAGGAAAAGCTAGTTAGTTATATGTACCTACACCAGTGTAAAATTTGGTGTCTCTAGGTTTAGTGTTTAATTTTTCCCTGATCCCGATTCCGTGGTTATTGAGTGGTGGTTATTCCGATATTCGGAATGACAAGCCTGTTTAACACACTCAAATTCATCCAGCCGTTTTAGCGTGAAAATACACGCACACACATACACGTACTCGGGCACACGACTCACGAACGCTCACATTTATAAATAATACTAGCTGTTGCCCGCGACTCCGTCAGCGAAGAATAGGGGTATGAGAAATAGAGGTTGACCGATTCTCAGACCTACCCGATATGCACACAAAATTTCATGAGAATTTTAGGGCCGACAACGCACTGGAATCGCGTAAAGCGCTGCGAGTGTCTATGGACAGTGGTGTTCATTTAACATCAGGTGACCCACTAGTTTCTTTTGTCTGGCCTCTCTAACATAAAAAAAATCGGTCGAGCCATTTCGGAGGAGTATGGTAACAAACACCGCGACACGAGAATTTTATATATTAGATTAACAGGCGAAAATAGGGGAGGTCTTTGCCCAGCAGTGGGGCACTTCTCCAGGCTAACTAATAATAATAATAATTAACCCCTCGAGCGACCTAGGCACACACGTGTGTGCCTAAACTAACTGTCAAAATTTGCAAATTTTTGTTTCTAGTTTCGATCACCTTATAACATAGGGTACTTAGAAAAAATTACCCAAAAATGTCACCGATCGCGCGACGGGTTAACAGGCAGTAGGAAATTTTATTTCGTAAACCAGGCACTGTAGGTATCTTCTAACTACTTCTCTCCCCATACTTAAAACATTGAATTATGATGCATGTTATGTTGGTGTTACATTGTTCTTTGTTAGGTACTTCGCTTAGTTCTCTAAAAGCTTTTTTTCGAACGGAATAAAGACTGAGCTCTCTAGAACAAAGTAAGGGTAACTCTGCTTAATTACCTTGGTTTATTTTCTCAGAGTAAGGGGTGGAAGGAAAGGAAGCTGTTCAGAACGCTTCTGCGTATTTACCGTTGGAACTTATCCACCCTCCTAGTGAGATATGGTTCGCTAGATTGGACAATCTCAGTGTGTGGTAGTAGAACTATCTCGATTTGTTGGTTGTTTGTTACTTTGTGGTTTGTACAGTTTGTTGGAAATTACTGATGATGTGTAGTGAAGTGTTTATGAAAATGTTACTTATGGGTAAACAAACTAATAAATAAAAATAAATAAATAAATATCACGGGACAATCTTACACAAATCGACCTAGTCCCAAACTAAGCAAAGCTTGTACTATGGGTACTAGACGACGATAAACATACTTATATAGATAAATAAATACTTAAATACATAGAAAACATCCATAACTCAGGAACAAATATTCGTGCTTATCACACAAATAAATGCCCTTACCGGGATTCGAACCCAGGACCTCTTGCTTCGTAGGCAGGGTCACTACCAACTAGGCTAAAGCGGTCGTTAACTAATATTCACATAATTTATAATATTAGTTTGGATGACAGATTTTCAATCTTATTCTGATCAGGGTATGATACTTATCCAATTTAAAGTCAATCCTGATTATAAGTGAGTGGAATTTGACGTGGCACATTTGATTTGGATATCTTACATACCGGGTACTGCCGTTTCGCAACCATATTTTTCCCAAATGTTTATTTTTCTGAAACTGTAAACTATTCAGTATATATTTCAGGACTTTCCTGTAGGTTAGGTTAGGTTAGTTTTGTTTTATAACAATCCTGAAAAGTTTACAGTTTTAGAAAAAATAACCATTTGGGAAATGAAACATTTCCCAAAGGAATCATTTGGGAAAAATATATGTAGTTGCGAAACATTAGTAAACCCTTACTTAAATATGTATCTGCATATCTTAAATGTCGTATCTACAAATACATAATATACGAAGTTTTGGAAACACAGAAGACTTGTGGCTTAACCTTTCGTATGCCGGATGTAAAAAAAAAAGTCGTGCATTCTAGTCTCAACAGTTTCATATAAATCCAATGTTACAGATTTAAAAAAAAATACAAAAAGAATGCCTTAAATTGGGTACGAATCCGGTACAAGGCATACGAAGGGTTAAAACGCTCTCTTGCATTACCGTCAAATATTAAATCAAATACCTACCTAGGTAAGTAATTACTGGTGGTATTTTCACGTTGTTACAAAAGAATACCTTCTACAAACTTAATTGCATTTTTAATTATGTATACAAATTCATTACAAAATAACTGGTATTCATTGGTTCTCAGTCCAATTTAGCAGACTTTACGCAATTTAATGCACTGAATGTAGTTAATGTATTAAATGCAAACAACGGTTAATTGGCATCGGGTTTGTTAAATGTAATATGCCTCTTAGGGAGAAATTTAAAAGGAGATTTGATAATTACAAAACAAAATTCCTTGAATGTTAAATAATTAATATTTAGTGCGATAGTTGCGAAGAGAGTGTCGGATATAATATCTTATAGCTAGTTCTACACTAAGCAAGGTAAGTAAGATTTTTGGAAATTAATTTTAAAACGTCATCGTTACCTACATATTTGCTATAATGTTATTCCTTAAAACACTATCAAATAGTTAAAAAAAAATATATTGTTCAATAAATATATTTTTCTGTAGGTAAACATATTTATTGTGAGTCTTGTTTACCTTTTCCCAGCACACGTTTTTACGCTCGTCGTTATCTCGAGCTTTACTTAAACGAGGTATCGACGTGGCATAAAACGGAGTTACGTCAGGGTCGTCAATCCCACACCCGCTCGCCCTCTATTTATCTCCCTTCAGGCACCACTTTCCTTGAAACGTCGTTCATTAACGCCCACAATAGACTTGATAACAATTCTAAAAAGTCGTCGCAGGGAGAACAATGCTTTATCGCCGCGACAGATCGCTTGATACCCGGATCATTGTGTTGTGCGCTTTACAAACGAATACGTTTGCTCTTGCTGTATGAGGGAGCCAACTTGGGAATAGACTGGTTAATTTTTGCCAGAGTCTCACGAATGTTCCTGTGAAACGAGACTTTATTTCGACCATTTTGTGTTTCAAAGTAAATGAGTTGAAGTTGTGAATGCGTTCACAAATTCGTTATTAGGTAGGTATATTATTAATGAGAAATACAACATTATGACGACTTCCTTTATATTTTTGTGTTAGCATAACGACTTAACAAAACAACATCAGCATCATCATCATTTCAGCCATAGGACGTCCACTGCTGGAAATATGCCTCCCTGATTGATATCCGGTCATTATGGTTTGAAGCGGCTTCCATCCACCAATAAAACAACACATATAGGTAATTAGAGAAAGGTAGGATATTAAAGAAAAATCCATAACACATTTTAGCAGTTTTTAGTATGGTTTCCGTTATATACTTATATCACACTTCATTTAATATTTTCGTACTTGGTCATAGTTCTGGACTAATTGAAACTCGTGTTTCCAAGAAAAACTATCTGTGGGCATAATAACGTAAATTGAATATTGTCGTTGTTGTGTAATGAATGGTGAAAAGAAATAAGCTTTTGTTTGGAAGTTGCGGGTTGTTACAGTTGTTCGTTGTCGGTAACAGTTCCCACGTGAATAATTCATGGCTCGATCGGGGCTTTACAATAACATTTGTTGGTACCGTAAATACATTAAAAATATCTGCGTCGGATCTATTGAGCTTATCAATGTGTAGAAGCTGATTTATTAAAGGCGGCTTTCGAACATGACTATGAAGTTAATTATCTGATATTTGTACCGTTTCGCAGGAGCTTAGCGGTACTATAAATCTGAACAAAACAGTAGGTATATTATACGGTAATTGATCGCAATAGGAATATATTAACTTTCAAAATGTAATAAAACACTGAAACAGATAATATAAGAAGTTAAAGAAAGTCGTCCTAAACCAACCACTAAGTCCCTTTCGGCGACTTATCAAGACTGACTCAAAAGTACAGCGCTGAGACCCCGAACATCAAATTTTAGGAGTGTTTACCCCGTTTCAAGTAAGTGGCTATCTGGGACTGAAGGGAATCTCAAATACCATATCTATAAAAATGACGAGCAACCTACGATTTGGGGCCAAACAAAAGAAAAGTGGAAGAGTTTTTCAGTGAAGAAAATTACCCTGAAAATGCGTTTGTAAAGCTCGTAAACGTTTACAACCTGAGAAGTGTTACCCGAAAGAGAAAGTTCAGGCTTTTCCATTTACTGTTGTGGTCAAAACTTGCCGCCCACTGTCTTCGTGAGCGGATAGCGAATATTATTTCTGATACATGAAATAGGGTTGGGGAAAACCCTAAATATCTCTCACACCGAGGGGTAGAGTACTACTAAATTGTATTGAAAGTGGCTAATATATCTCGATACTTTACCCCTCTCCGCAGTGAATCTTTGTTTATTGTTTATGCCGTGACCCGTATTGGGGACAATGCTTTGAGTTATTTGTCAACAAGTTCAGTCCTCCATAGATAGCAGCTATTATTCTACAAGAGCCATGGATTTCCATTTTAAATAAGGAATAGGTTCCCGAACAGTGGAGATGGATGCCATATTAATACTTTCTGAGTAGGTATTTTGATTAATGAAGGGTTGTGTTGTTTGTGTGTGTTTTGCACCAGTTAGTTTCCTTCAGTCAAGTGAAAATCTTCGATAGTAATTATTATTATTCAATACGTACCTATGTATCAGAAATCGTAGTTGAGTTATTATGATAGGTATTATTTATGCACATACGTATTTTATTTTTTATTTTATATAGCAAACTTAACATGTATCGACATAAAGCAAACTCCTGGGTAAGGAAGTCTGTCTGAAGCGATCAAAGTAACGGGGCCAAAACGTTACTTAACAGTGAGGAAAATTAAAGCTACAGTTCGTTCGATTCGCGGACATGATAAAAAGCACATTCAGTTAATTTATTCTCAAGCAAAGAAATATTTTTAATTCACTTTCATCGCTTGAAAGAAATTTGAGTGCTTCTGTTGAAAGAGAATATCTTAAAAAATATCCAGCATAAAAATTCTGTTACTTAGTAACGACTCCCCATAATTTGTTTGGCGGCGATCATCCGCCCAAAAACTTCCGACGTCATTAAAACTTATAATGTGCAAAGATTCTAGCTCCGTAACGAAAACAGGGTGATACCTCTTCCAAGTTCAAGATTTGACGAGTAAACTAAGGCCCGACCGGGAGATTTTAATTTAAATCACGTCGCGAGTGCCTTCAGGCCTACGTGATGAATTTAATGACACTTTTATACAATCTTCAGTTTGCTTGTGGATATCTGTATAGTAAAAGGTGATTATAATTTCTGCAGAGTGAAAGGCTAAGTAATCAAATCAAATCAAAATATATGAGTAGGTACTTATTACCTATTTATTTACAGCTATTTCTCTTGTTTATCGGGTCAATTAACTGTTACCTTAAACGTATATTGTAATTATTTTCATGGAATTAAATATAGGTACAGCCTACACAAAATATAAGCTGAGTAGCGTTGATTTCTTATAAAAGTTATGTTAATACTTCACGGAAAACACAACTTTTGGTTTCCCTCTTTGGATAAATAAAAGTTCGTAGTTACTTACTAAAAAAGTCGAAAGAAAAACTGTGTTACTACCCTCTTTAACGTTGATATTGGAGCCAATGTTAAACAATAATTACTGAATCTCGTTAATTTATAAAAGCCTAAATCTAATCTAATCTAATCTATCTAATACCTTTAAACGAGGAATTTTTGTATATATATAATCAGAATCTCAGAAACCGCTGTAACGATTTCGATGAAATTTGGTATGTGGGGGTTTTCGGGGATGAAAAATTGATCTAGCTTGGTCTTATCTCTGGGAAAATGCTTGGTACCGAGTTTCAGCCCGAGCGGAGCTCGGCTGCCCAGCTACTTAAATTAACTTGAGTCGACTCTCAGTTGATTTATAGGAAAAAACATTGCAAAAGTATCTACTTTACTTTGATTTGACAAAAGCCATCTTCTCTCACAACCAAGATAAATGGATTTTTATCTTCCCTGAAAAACGTCGCAGGTAATCTCGTTGGCGTCACGGGTGTTTTCTTCTTACGTGGTAATATTTTCAGATGTTAATAAAAGAAGAACATTACTCAGGTCGAGTAATTTTTGCGTTCGTCGACGCGAATGGTTCAGCGAAACATGAAATATATTAGGTAGGTAGGTTATATACGTTTCATATAGGAGGCCTAATTTATTACAGAAAAAAATTGCTTAGGGCGTAAATTTTTGAAGTTAAATACCTATTCTTATAATTGGTTGCTGCGTAAGTAGATAATATAAATATGTAAATATAGCTATTGAATAACTATTTTAACTAACTATTGATTTTGGTACACACAAGAACTTGTATTCCAATCATTGTACGATGTTCCCGGTAAGCTTAATACAGTTTTAGTATAATTTCACAGTTTGACTAATCCCAGTGACCTAATTCGTGCCCTCGTACTAATCAGAATTAATGTTTATTATTAGAATAAATACGTAACAATAGCGGCAAATGAATGCAAATTGTGCTGTTATGTGAAATGTTATTCATAGAATAAGTAAAGCTTCATTTACATTCAGTGGAATTATTGGGGTGTTACGGGCAAAGTGAGGCGGATGGGAATAAGACAAGGTTGCGGACGTAACGTGTGCGGTCGCGTATGCTCCGGAATGTGTCTCGGTACCAAGTATCAAGCGTCATTCGTCCCAGGATTCTCCGCAGCGGAGGTATTCACTTTGTGCTACAGCGACGCGACTCAAAGGCTTTATTGGTGGCGTGGTTAAATTTACTTTTACAAACTCAAATTGCTTCTAACTTGTGAAACATTTTCGTAAAGAAGCCTTTTCGTAACCTAACACCTAACGTTTATCGCCTTGGAGCTGAATCTTAACCTTTTGAAAGCCAACACCGTTTCTGTTATGAAAAAATCGATTCTTATGCGGATGCGGGTAGGTTGATTTGTATATTACCGTATGTATTGTCGTCTATAGACATCGCTGGCGTTTAAAAGGTTAAGCGTATTTTAGACATCAGCAACCACGCACAAATTTAGTGCGATATATATTTATGAAGCATTTGGTAGGTACGTAGAAAGACACAGAATAGATAATAGTACGAGTATACTTAGTATGTTTACTTCGTTGATCTCACTGGAATACGCCTTTTTAAACGAGGACGATATTGTTGGTAACAATACACCCATAATTCGTACAAAACCGAACATTATTTCCGCGCGCGTGAGTCGTTATTTTTTTTACGCAGACTAATTTAAACAATACTTACATCTAGGTACATGACTACAATGGTATAATAGTACATTACTGTAGCGGCCGCGAAATAGGGGATTGCCGGCCGAGTAGTTATAGATGGCCGAGTATTAACGAGGCCATGTAGAGATACGAGGCCGGCAATTCCTGTTCGTGGCCAAGGCTTGTATAGAGTTTTTCTCAAACATGCATCATCATCATAATCATCATCACCATCATCATCGTCATCGTCGTCGTGATCATCACCATCATCATCACCAACATCATCACCACCATCATCATCACCATCATCATCATCATCAACATCATCATCATCAACAACATCACCATCATCATCACCATCATCATCATCATCATCATCATCATCATCATCATCATCATCATCATCATCATCATCATCATCATCATCATCATCATCATCATCATCATCATCATCATCATCATCATCATCATCATCATCATCATCATCATCATCATCATCATCATCATCATCATCACATCATCATCATCACCATCGTCAACACCATCATAATCACCCATCATCACCATCATCACCATCACCATAATCATAAACATCATCATCATCATCTCATCATCACCATCATCATCATCATCATCATCATCATCATCATCATCTCATCATCACCATCATCATCACCATCATCATCATCACCATCATCATCACCATCATCATCACCATTATCATCACCATCATCATCATCACCATCATCACCATCACCATAATCATAAACATCATCATCATCATCTCATCATCACCATCATCATCATCATCATCATCATCATCATCTCATCATCACCATCATCATCACCATCATCATCACCATCATCATCACCATCATCATCACCATTATCATCACCATCATCATCATCACCACCATCACCATCATCATCACCGCCATCATCAACACCATCACCACCATCAACATCACCATCATCACCATCATCATCATCACCATCATCATCATCATCTTACCTTACCTTAAATAAGCGTAGTGCTATGGCAGAATGTCTTAATGAACCAAAACGCAAATAGTGCTTATAGTTTTTTTATGGCTAAATGCTATGATGCCATAGACCTATTTAAACGTCATGGTATGAAACAATAGACGATCTCTTTGCTGGCCAAGGCCAGCAATGTTGTATGAAATTCCATTATTGACCTCTCGTCTAGCCGCACACCACGCCGCGCGCCTGCATTGTGACACTTCGTGGCGTATTATAAAGAACATAACGTAACGTCAATATTTCATAGCATGTTTGAGAAAATAAATAAATACTATTATTACATATTACCAGTGATCGTAATAAAGTAGTAATAGTTAATACCTAACTCATTAGGGTTCCGTAGCCAAATGACTAAAAACGGAACCCTTATGGATTCGTCATGTCTGTCTGTCTGTCCGTCCGTAAGTCACAGCTACTTTTTCCCGAAACTATAAGAACTATGCTGTTTAAACTTGGTAAGTAGATGTTTTCTGTGAACCGCATTAAGATTTTCATACAAAAATAGAAAAAAAAAACAATATATTTTTTGGGATTCCCCATACCTACTTAGAACTGAAACTCAAAAAATTTTTTTTCATCAAACTAATACGTGTGGGGGTATTTATGGATAGGTCTTCAAAAATGATATTGAGGTTTCTAATATAATTTTTTTCTAAACTGAATAGTTTGCGCGAGAGACACTTCCAAAGTGGTAAAATGAGTGTCCCTCCTCCCTGTAAAATAACACTAAAAAATGTGATAAAACTAAAAAAAATATATGATGTACATTACCATGTAAACTTCCAAAGAAAATTGGTTTGAATGAGATCTTAGTAAGTAGTTTTTTTTTAATACGTCATATATCGTAAACCGCATTTTTTTTATAGATAATGGTACGGAACCCTTCGTGTGCGAGTCCGACTCGCACTTGGCCGGTTTTTTTAAAGAAAAATTAAGGATAACTAGGTCCCATTTGTTCTATAGAACTGATAAATTTGGAACGATTTTGAACTCTGTTACGTCACGATTTCACAGTTCTATAAGACAAAGGGATCTACACAAAATTAAGGTTTCTTTTGACAATATTACTTAAGTAGTTGTATTTTGATGATGTGAAATAATTGTATTGCGATGTTGACGAGATGCATCCTAAACTTATGAGCACGAAGATTCTCGATAAACGTTGCCATGGCTTTAGGCGCTTCTCTGCAGGGTTGCTTTTAGGAAATCTCGAACTTGGTATTAAAATACATATAATAGTACTAGCTGTTGCCCGCGATTCCGTCTGCAAAGAATTCGTTTATCGCTATCCCGCGGGAA
Source organism: Archips xylosteana (assembly GCA_947563465.1). NCBI lineage: Eukaryota > Metazoa > Arthropoda > Insecta > Lepidoptera > Tortricidae > Archips > Archips xylosteana. Next base: position 12,321,426 of record OX387344.1, read on the forward strand.
TTACGCAATTTTCTGGGATGAAAAGTACCCTATATGTTAATCCAGGTTATAAACTATTCGTGTGGCAAATTTTATCAGAATCCGTCAATCCGTTTAAGCGTAAAAGAGTAACAAACATCCATCCATCCATCCATCCATACTTACAAACTTTCGCGTTTATAATTTTAGTAGGATGTACAGTGCACAGGAAAGCAGAGCGTTTTGATAGATCATCGATGTGGTGGTGGAAGTCGATTTATGCCAGTGAGCATAGTTGTTCTTTAAGGTATATATTCTTTGGGTTAAAAAATAAATCTTTAACGTTGGGTTATACATAATATGGCATTCCTATAAATTTTGACACTACTTAAACCCAGGTTAACAATTAACACAGAATTATACAGGGTGTTAGGTAATGAGTGGATAATCCTTGAACTACGGATAGAGGGCACTTAGGACATTATAATAAAGTTAATATAGGTTTAATAAAAGTGGCACGGTATTCGAGATATTTGGACTTTTAGGTTTTTTTTCGAAAATTAACACCGTTGTTCAATGTTTTGATCATAACACCATTTTAAGCTATTTTTTTTTATTTTTATTTTTGCTCAATATTCTTGAGTACTTGTGTTATCAGATAGGCATCACCATTTTTGTGAGACTACGTTGGATTTTTAATAAAAAAATCGCAAACTTAATTTTAGCGTTTTCAATCGTACATTGATCGAACTTTCAGCTCTCATGGTGAAAAAAAAATACTCTACCGTCTAGTTGCCAACTAGCTTAAAAACATGCCAATTTATTGACAATTTAAAAATAGTAATTACCTTTTGAATTTAAAATCAAAATGCCAAGATAATAAAAAAAAGACACGCTCACCCACATTTTTCCCAGTGTACTTTTTGTATCCCGTGCGTAGGATCCTTGTAGAATCCAAAACATTTTCTTGCAAAAATAACATTACTGGCCACTAATTTAAATGCCAATTATTCCAAATTTAAAAACATGCCAACTGCTTTTTGTTTTTTTTTTTAATTTGATTTTGAATTTCGCTATTATTGCATAATGAATGGTGAGTTGAGTGTTTAGATATGTTTAGGTTGTTGTGTTGATTTTTTTCTAGTTTAATAATGTTTCGAATACAATACGCACCGATTGAATATGCTTAAATACACATTACATTTTTTACATTTACATTTATGGTGAGTTCCAAGGCAACGCTAGTGCTGCTGCACTGAACGCTACCCAAACAGACGCCATCCCGATTACCGGATTTTACCTCGAATCCAGAATCCATAATCTGCGTGCAGTGCAGGCAAAGTTCTTGGCCAGGGTGTAGGAGGAAATAGCGAGGGCAGACCGAGGGAGCGAGACCATGACAATGTTCTGGATTTAATAGCGGCAAATCCTTCTTTGTCCATACGGGACACAGCAAATATTCTCGGACTGACAACGTGGTAAGGGCATGCAACTCTTAAAATTGCACCCATTTCATTTCCAACGTGTGTAAGTCCTATGTTTGGGTAGCGTTCAGCGTACAAAATTGCAGCAGCACTAGCATTGCCTTGGCACTCACCATAAAATGTCGGTGTGTATTGTGTTCGAAACAATATTAAAATGAAAAAAAAACAACAACACAACAGCCTAAACACATCTAAACACTTTATTCACCATTAATTACGCAATAATACCGATATTAAAAATCAAATTAAAAAAAAAACAAAGAGCAGTCGGCATGTTTTTTAAATTTGGAATAAATGGCATTTAAATTAGTGGCCAGTAATGTTATTTTTGCAAGAAAAAGTTTTGGATTCTACGCCCGGGATACAAAAAGTACATCGGGAAAAATGTGGGTGAACGTGTCTTTTTTTTATTATTTTGGCATTTTGATTTTAAATTCAAAAGGTAATTACTATTTTTAAATTGTCAATAAATTGGTATGTTTTTAAGCTAGTTGGCAACTAGACGGTAGTGTATTTTTTTTCACCATGAGAGCTGAAAGTTCGGTCAATGTACGATGGAAAACGCAAAAATTAAGTTTGCGATTTTTTTATTAAAAATCCAATGTAGTCTCACAAAAATGGTGATGCCTATCTGATAACACAAGTACTCAAGAATATTGAGCAAAAATAAAAATAAAAAAAAAATAGCTTAAAATGGTGCTATGATCAAAACACTGAACAAGGGTGTTCATTTTCGAAAAAAACCTAAAAGTCCAAATATCTCGAAAACCATGCCACTTTTACGAAACCTATATTAGCTTTATTATAACGTCCTAAGTGCCCTCTATCCGTAATTCAAGGATTATCCACTCATTACCTAACACCCTGTATAGTCAAATCTTTTGCGTGCAAGTCCGCCTAAGGAAGGATTTTATTTGACAGGGGATGGTTACCAGCTGAAAATGATCATGATGACATTGTTTAAGATGGAAATACTGCAAAAGTGTCATTTAAGTTGGAACAGTAGGAAAAATCCGAAACTAGCTAAACACCCCTGAAATAAAGAAGAAAGGCAGGATTCAGTGAGACACTATATTTTAGATTTTAGTTAAACTAATTTGTCGTCAAGTGAATTAATTGTTAATCACCATATGTTTTATTATGCTAGTATTTTTTTTTAAATTAATTACAGTTCCAAAGTGTAATCATTAGTGTCGTTTACAGCAAGTTGACAGCCCTATTGAAAGTGAACAAATACATATAAGTAGAGCTTCTTGGCAAAGGTTAAAGGCATTAGCTATGCACGGAGCTCAAAACTCAAAACACCGCCTCCAAGTTTTCCAATATCAGCGATATTATTCGTTTCTTCGGCCTTTTTCACAAATTGATTGAGAGTTGACACGTCGTCTTCATTACTTACCGAGAACTTTTCCAACTCCCATTTTGCCCATGCGAAGAATTAGAATGAGCGCGAGCTGAAAAATATTGTGTATGATAACTTTTTCGTAATTCAACTGTTAGTAGGCTAGTTGGATAGTTAGCATTATTTGTTTAGGAATAGTTTAAAAAAAATGTACATAATTATGGGCGGCTATTTCTATGAAAAATACGAATGTTTGCTCTCGGGTCTTGGGTGTTTAATATGTATTTAATTAAGTATGTATCTATCTATATACTATGTTTATCCGTTGCCCAGTACCCGTAACAGAAGGTATGCTTAGCTTACTTTAGGACTAGGTCAATTGGTGTAAATTGTCCCGTGATAATTAGTAATTATTATTTATTTACTAGCTTTTGCCCGCGGCTTCGCTCGCGTGTACCATAAGTATTCCAAAGAACCAAGATATCAAGCAAGCAAGCATACAGGCAAGCAAGAAAGCATGCAAGCAAGCAAGCAAGCATGCAAGCAAGATGCAAGCAAGCATGCATGCACGCAAGCAAGCAAGCGTGCAAGAAAGCGTGCAAGCAAGCACGACTAAACTGCAGGTAGATACGGTCCTTTACAGTATTTCTGTGTATACAATGTTTTTCACTAATTCGGAAGCGGGCACTAAAAATCTGAATAACCAGAAAGAATACAACTAAATAGGTCTATACGTGCATATGATATTTGAAGAAACTTCCTATAACTCCTAACCGTTAAGGAGTTTAACCTTCCATCATCAGCTCACCTGGATAACCTGAAAAAATACAACTATTGGTCTATACATACCTATAATATTTGAAAAAATATTGTCAACTCCTAACCGTTAAGGAGTTTTACCTTCCATCATCAGCTCATAAACATGAAATGATATCTACCAGACGCAAACACTTAAATAGCTTGAGAAAATATATGAAAAACGTAATGCGTGCCTACAAAATTTGAAGGTTGCCCTCGATTTCGCTGACATCCCGTCATCAGATACTGATTTGATGACATTGGGGCCATCTCAGAAGTATATTATATTCTAACGAATAAAAAAAAATTAATTTCGGTTCACAATTGACCGAAAAATCGGTGAACATACTACATAAAAAAATACATACCGTGGTATGCATAACCTCCTCCTTTTTTGAAGTCGGTTAAAGAGCTCTTTGTGGCCTACTTACAGTATACCTTCTTTTTCCAACTGTAACTTCTACCTATGTTTTACAAATAAATATTTCTGATTTCTGATTATAAACTTTTGAATTTTGAAATTTTACCTTTCTACAACCAGTAAAACGCAAAATCCCGTTTTTTCCCGATCCCACAAAAATTCCGGGAAATGCTTTCTTAATAGTAGGGGGTGTAGACTGTAGGGGAGCACCCCTACACTCCCCAAGGAACCCACTTGGCAAATTCCAACTTTCTACGACCAGTAAAACGAAAAATCCCGTTTTTTCCCGTTCCCGTGGGAATTTCAGAAAGTCCTCTCTCAATGCTCCTCTACACTCCCCAAGCAACCTACTTGCCGAATTTCAGCTTTCTACGATCAGTAAAACGAAAAATCCCGTTTTTTTCCTTATCCCGTGAGAATATCCAAAAATCCTTAATATAGTTTTTAACTACTATAATTACCTACTTCAATGCCAAATTTGAAGAGTCTAGTAATTATAGTTCTTAGGATTCCGTTGAACTGAATATGTAAATCCCGTTTTTTCTCGTTCCCGTGGGAATTTTGGAAAGTCCTCTCTCAATGCTCCGCTACACTCCCCAAGCAACCTTCATGCCGAATTTCAGCTTTCTACGACCAGTAAAACGAAAAATCCCGTTTTTTCCTTATCCCGTGGTAATTTCCAAAAATCCTTAAAAAAGTTTTTTACTATTATAATTACCTACTTATATGCCAAATGTGAAGAGTCTAGTAATTATAGTTCATAGGATTCCGTTGTACTGAATATATAAATCCCGTTTTTTCTCTTTCCCGTGTGAATTTCGGAAAGTCCTCTCTCAATGCTCCTCTACACTTCCCAAGCAACCTTCATACTGAATTTAAGCTTTCTACGACCAGTAAAACGAAAAATCCCGTTTTTTTCCTTATCCCGTGGGAATTTCCAAAAATCCTTTAAATTGTTTTTTACTATTGTAATTACCTACTTCTAAGCCAAATTTGAAGAGTCTAGTAATTATAATTCATAGGATTCCGTTGAACTGAATATATAAATCCCGTTTTTTCCTAATCCTGTGGGAATTTTGAAAAATCCTGAAATTAATATTTTAACTAATGTAACACCTACTTGTGTATCAAATTTGAAGAGCCTAGTTATTATAGTTACTGAGATAGGGTCACTCGGAATCGAATATATAAATCCCGTTTTTTCCCGTTCCCGTGGGAATTCCCAAAAATGCTTCCTTAGTGGATGCCTACATTGTATAAGGTATCTATGTGCAAAATTTCAAGTCTCTAGGTCCTGTAGTTTAGGCAAAACCTTAAAAACGACACCCATATTGATATTTAGACATTTCAACCCCATCGCACCCCATCCAGGGAGATGGTATTTTACGTATGCCACATCGGATTTTAAAACCGTTGTTGTTTTCATAACCAGCGACCCGATAAACCATAGAAACAACACCCATGTTGATTTTCAGACTTTGTTACCCCTTTCCCCCTTTTAGGGGTTGAATTCTCAAAAAACCTGAAACACGTGTTTACTCATTTATCATAAGGAGTACTTCTGTGAAGTTTCGAATAAAATACTCAAACTAATCTTGTTTCCCCATACAAACTTTGAACCCCCTTTTCACTCCCTTAGGGAGTGAATTTTGAAAAATCCTTTCTTAGTGCACCCCTAGACCTTATAAGGAACCTACATGCCAAATTTGGAATCTCTAGGCCCAGCGGTTTGGGCTGTGCGTTGATATGTCAGTCAGTCAGTCAGTCAGTCAGTCAGTCAGTCAGTCAGTCAGTCAGTTTCTTCTTTTATATATTAAGATAACGCGAAGAACAAAGTTTGTGATATGAAGTAAGAGATACCGATCCTCAGAGAGTGTTATTTTATGTTCGATACTAATAAAGACGAAAATAAAAATTTCAACCTTTTTCAATTTGGTAACGTTTCACTGTCACAGAACCCCCTACTCAAGAAATTTAGATTAGAATAACATAATTGTGTTTTCTTTCGCTCAATTAAGTCGTGACACGCTGTTATTCGTTAACTGGTACGAGATCAAAGGCCAGATATCGTCTTTGTTCTCTAATAAAAATGCAATTCAATTTACTACCTTTAACTTTGAAACGGGATTAATGTTTAAATCTTCTAAAGCGGCGTAAGCATCGAATAATATACACGTTTCAATCCGCTTACTAAGTAAAGGAACGGATGAAAATATTCTAATAGAGGAAAAGTGTAATAAATATTTTCCAGTCGACAAACAAGCCCGAGGGTGCGCTACATTAAATAATATCGACATATCCAAGCCAATTTCATACTTTCCGCTAAGCTTATTTCATACTTCCCGCACGCAAACATTTCCTATACGAAAACAGATTCGATTTACATTTTAGGGTTATAAGACGAGCAATAACACATTTCACATTTTTACTCGCTTGAGTATTATATTTGACGCAGAAAATTGAACCTATGCATTTGCAATAACTAATAACAATAATGCAGCAGAAGTACCAGGCTCGTCAGGCAGGTCGTGGTCGTCGTGGGGAGGCCAGGGGTCGTGTTTTACAATCCTGGTTATTTCACTATCTGGTATTATGGGAATTCGGTTTGGAACATGGTGCATTGATGACAAGCTTTTTTGGCAATCCGGTGTAGAGAAAAACACGGTGACAGGAAAGTCTGGAATTCTGGGAATTTGGTATTTTAGAAATAGCGTAAGTCGGCAATCTAGTATTTTGCAATTCTGATATTTAAGAAACGAGCGATCCAATCTGTATATCCATACCAAATTTTAAGTCAAACCGATTAAATATTAGAACTGAGGCCACGTTGTCTAGACTCTAGAGCTCTCGGAATTACAATCGCTTTCGCCATTTCTCTCTTTTAACGGTACCTATAAGATGAGGGTAGAAAGAGTCAGTAAATGCGATCGTGAGCGCCCGTACGTTAGACATTACGGCCTTTGGTCCTAAAATGGACTGCAAATTTTTAGGACAACTTAAACTTTGCAAATTGAATGTAAGCTTGTAAAAAGCCCATTTATCTAGTTTATGTTGTTTATATTGTCTATTACTACTTTGTAATACCCACACAAGCATAATTTTGAGAAAATAGCCGCTAAACATTTTTATTTTTCTCACGATTTCATCCGTGCACAAATAAAATTTATGATTAACTCCCGACCTCTATCCCGCGGGAATTTTGCCACAGCAGCAGGCAGTGCACAGCGCAGTGGGCAGTGCGCGTTTGGCAGCCGCCGTGACGTGCGACTCCAGAAGAAGGGCTACGGATTAGCCCGAAACATGTCCAGTTAAACTCGTTTTAAGACGTGAGTGATCCGTTTATTTTCACTATGAGTGAGTCTCACGGTAGTTTCATGTTTAAAGTACAGTTTAGTATTCGAATCTCTATTTTCGAGTTTTTGTGTGATGATGATGATGATGGTGTTGTTTATATAGGCTGTGATGATGATGATGAAGTAGGTACTTGCTTTGTCATCCAAACTAATATCCATACCAAATTTCAAGCGAATCCAATCACGGGGTGAAAACTACAAACATTGCGGTTTAAAAAAAAACTTGTAAAAACAGCTGACCGTACACATCATCACAGCTGCACCTACTCACAAAATCGCAACAAACTGTCAATCCTTTCAAACGAGCACATATATTCGCTCGAAAAACTCGATTTATTAGCGCTTCCTTCTTTTGTTTCGTCGAAGCGCGTCCGAAATGACTTTGTTTAACGATTTACGGCTCGTTCGCGTGACGAATGTACGTAGGGATGAATGTCAACCCGTAAATTAGACGTACACAGCATTCGGAATTACGGGATACCTTCATTACTGCGACGGAAATTAAAACCTACACAGTGCTGGCCTAATGTGTTTTGCGCTAACCATTTATTCCGAGGCATTACGTTCTGCGTGCCGGATTATTGTGACCGCTTTTTGGAAGTAATTAACGTTACTTGGAAATTTTATTCCAAGATGTTCCAGGGAAATACAAAGCGTTTTTAATATTACGCCGGGATATTTCAGGAAATGGTTGGATTGGTTTCTCTGAAGTGAACATCCCTGTAAAGGTTTTTTCACCTCACTAGCTCGGAAAGCCCTTTTTGTTTGTTTGACATCTATTGAGAAAATCGCTTTTTATCCACATGTGAAGAAAGAGTTTTGACATTTGAGGGCAGCTTAAGTGATATTTGACAGCTAACAAAACGTAAAACGTTAAAAGTGCTGAATTTTTAAAATCACAATTAATGAATTGCATCGAGTAAAAAACACTAAATACAGTCTTACAACTTTATTTTAATTCATAAATATCAGCAATATTAACCTTCATTCTTGTTGTAAAACGAATAAAATGTTATAACAGTCCAAGTAAGTCGATGTGCGAACAAAACGCATCCGAAATAATAAAAAAAAAAACTTAAGTCAAAACTTTTCAATGAAATATTCGTATGTTTTTCTACTTATTTTCCTCGCTGTAGTGAGGTGAAAAGTTTTGTGTTATACACGAGTGAAAAGTTATTTTACGTCTCGTGTGATGAAACACTCATTATCGAAAGGATTCTATTTTTGAACCACTCGCTTTGCTCGTGGTCAATCATAGAATCCTTTCGATAGCTCTTGTTTCAAATGAACACTCGCTGGTAAAATACAACTTTCCCCCCTTGTATAACAATAGTTATTTGTTATACAAGGGGGGAAAGTTGTATTTTACCTGCGAGTGTCCATTTGAAACACAAGCTATCGAAAGGATTCTATGATTGACCACGAGCAAAGCGAGTGGTTCAAAAATAGAATCCTTTCGATAGCGAGTGTTTCAACACACGAGACGTAAAATAACTTTTCACCCGTGTATAACACAAAACTTTTCACCTCACTACAGCGAGGAAAATAAGAAAAAGGGTTTGTACTATCAATTATTATTTATTTATTCACTCAAAATAATTAATTGAAAAGTTTTGACTTAAGTTTTTTTTTATTATTTCGGATGCGTTTTGTTCGCACATCGACTTACTTGGACTGTCAGAACATTTTATCCGTTTTTGCAACAAGAATGAAGGTTAATGATGAATGCTGATATTTATGAATTAAAATAAAGTTGTAAGACTGTATTTAGTGTTTTTTATTCGATGCAATTCATTAATTGTGATGTTAAAAATTCAGCACTTTTAACGTTTTACGTTTTGTTAGCTGTCAAATAAATATCACGTAAGCTGCCTTCAAATGTCAAAACTCTTTCTTCACATGTGGATAAAAAGCGATTTTCTCAATAGATGTCAAACAAACAAAAAGGGCTTTCCGAGCTAGTGAGGTGAAAATAACTATTCAGCGGAATTTTCGGTTCGAGATGAACACTTCTTTGACGCTATACACTTTGAATACCGACCAATATAATGGAAGCTTTCATTAACCACAATTAAAAAAAACACAGGTGGTGGCCAGTCAAACTAAGCCAATCATCTGCAACAATATTCCAGATTTACTTATTTAAAGACACAGTGTGCTGTAGGTATTTCATAATTTCGTGAGACATGAAGTTTTCAATTTTCTAACGTCTGTATCTTCATCGTCCCCGTGTTGGCAACAATCAATTAATAAGTTAGACAGAAGACGGGGTTAACGAACTATTGTAATTACAAGTTATTTTTAATTGCTGGGTGTTGAAACACTGTTTAAGTAACCCACAATGTTGCACGTTCAACTTCGTAGAACCGCTACGAGCTGCGGCGTCGACATTTCTAGAGCGTAGCAGTAAGCACAATAGCAACAAAGAGCTGTAGAGCCATTCTCAATGCTATAATGCTATCGAGATCCATCTGGATTACCAGGTTCCATAGTGGTATTCGACGCTCATGCCTAAAATACTAATGAACTAAAACAATTACTTTGCTCACCCGCGACCTTACAATAGTTACGTTTATGCAAGAAATGTGTGTTTATGCAGTTCCTCCACCTCCACACTGTACGAATACACATAAATCACATAAACACAACTATCACCACCACCAAGCTACACTGACGCGTTTCGAACTCAACCAGAGATCCACCACCACCACCTGAGGTCCAGAGAACCAGGGCTCATGGCTCATGGTTGTGGTAACTCCGAAGATGAGCTCTGGTTGAGTTCGAAACGCGTCAGTGTAGCTTGGTGGTGGTGATAGTTGTGTTTATGTGATTTATGTGTATTCGTACAGTGTGGAGGTGGAGGAACTGCATGAACACACATTTCTTGCATAAACGTAACTATTGTAAGGTCGCGGGTGAGCAAAGTAATTGTTTTAGTTCATTAATATGGACCTCCGCAAAGTAACGCCTGATTCAATAAATTATTTAAAATACTACGTTCCCAAAATACCACATTTTTCAAAATACTACATTACTTATTTATTAATTATTACATTCCTATTATACCAGATGCCGAAAACAAGATTTCGACCAAAAAAATCACTGCCTTGAGTGATCTTCGATTTTGAAATATGGTGCAACGAGAATCTGGTAAGCTAGAGATGTAAATTCGATAATGTAGTATTTTGAAAAATGTGGTTATTTGGCAACGTGGTATTTTAAGTACGAGTGGTATTCGAGTAACTACACATTTTCACTAAAAAAATTTGGAGTCAATCGATGACACTGTCAATTGGCATACTGTTGCTGCAATAAGTATATGGAATACAATAGAATACAATTAAACGCTTTATTGAACACCACGTATTAAACAGATTAGAGCAATAAGTACACAGAGCGATCTCTTCCAGGCATCAACCTATACAATACACTACAATGGCTCTTTATTGTATACCACGTAGAAAACAATAAAGAAAAACAGGTACATGGACAAAATATATAAAGTAAGAAATAGGCGGCCTTATCGCTTCGAAGTGATCTCTTCCAAGCAACCTTTTACAATGGAAAGAAAGTAAAGAATGGATTTCAGCAGGTGGTGCAATTTAAAATAAATAGTAATATTAAAAAAATATTACATAAAAACAACCAAACATACAATACACATCATAGACAAACACATTAGATCAACAGACACAGCAATATAATTATGATTCGCGTGCACAAAATAATATAATAGTGTTTCTTAAGCAAAAATCTAAAGCTGCGTACGGATTGCGCGTACATTTGTATGCGTAGTCGATTACGCGTGTCTTGGAACGCCATGTCCGTACTTGCAGCTACGCGTACATTCTAGGGGAACTGCAAGTACGGACATGGCGTTCCAGGACACGCGTAATCGACTACGCGTACAAATGTACGCGCAATCCGTACGCAGCTTTAAGATAATCAAAGATTAGAACGCCTTAGTGTCTAGTGGTATAAGTATATGTAGATTGTATTTAGATATGTACCTATAACGCTTGAGTTTTTTTTCTTGAACACATTTTTTTTTGAGAAATATCAGACAGAATACTTCGGAAACATTATGTATGAATGTGAAAAGTAAACACGTTCTGTCGATATTTTATAGTGATCGAATGCACGCGTGTCACGTGCGAGCGGCGGAGAAACAACGGCGAACGCGTCAACACATCGATCTCGTACAGACGAGATATGCGTACCTACCTACTTGCACCGAAATGTAGAAATAATGAAAATTCTAGAGTGATTGGTTTCATCATCATCATCAGCCTATGTTCGTCCACTGCTGGACATAGGCCTCTCCCATGGCACGCTACTGAGCACGATCCTCGGCCACTCTCATCTCCCACGATGATTGGTTTATTCAGGGTCTATGTCGGATCGCCGAAATTGTTTTTCTTAATGTCGTTTGTCCTAAATATTATTTGTAGTATCGTTTTTTGTGTCTAAGATTTAACTGTCGATTGATAAATGTGCATAATTGTTTTGTTTATTTTTTATTTATTTATTCAGGATAACAACAGCCTTAAATTAATAAAAGAAACATACAAAAGGTTACATCATATGAGGCCAATAACAGCTATCCATTAAGAGTCTTAATCTAAGTCATCATAGTGGAAATGTCTGCAACACCAGATACACCAACTCATGCTAATCTCTAGAGTGTTATCTCTACATATAAAATCCTTTGTCCTGACTGACGGATCAACGCACAGCCTAAACCGCTGATCGTAGAGACCTGAAACTTGGAGGGTGTGTTCTTTGTATGACGTAGGCATCCGATAAGAAAGGATTTTCCGTAGTTCTACTTCTAAGGGGGTAAAAAAGGGGGGCAAAGTTTGTATGAGACATCGTGATTCCTTGGTCCAATCTACTTCAAATTTTGCATAAACATTCTTTAACAAAATTGATGGAAGACGTGTTTCGTATTTTATTGAAATTCATCCCTTGACGGGGTCAAAAAGTAGTAGAAAGTTATTTTGGGGGTGATTTGCTTCGAAGTTGATATCAATACTCCTTAGTGCTTTTGATTTAAATTACATTTTACTTTGACACATTGTAAACGAAACGAAACTTCAAATATTGCAAACCATTTTTGTCTACGTTTGTCAACCACGTCTTGATCTGATCTCTGATAATAGCTAATTATATGTATTAAGTATTTGCATTTCACCAAGCTTTTGCTTTTATAAGCGCAGCGTGGGACGTCCACCAACGAGATGGACGGACGTTTTGGTGAAGGCCGCAGGTTCAGGGTGGATGCAAGTCGCTTCCAACCGTAATGATTGGACGTCAATGAGGGAGGCCTATGTCCAGCAGTGGACGTCCTACGGCTGAAATGATGATGATGATGAAGCTTTTATGCGAGTTCAACCTTTTTCGAATAAAATCGAATTGAGTATTCAAATATCATTGTTGAACTCGCATAAAAGCTTGGTGCAATGCAAATACATATAAAATGCTTTGTCCTGAAGTCCTAAATGACTGACTGCCGGATTAACGCACAGCCTAAACCGCTGTATGTAGAGACCTAAAACGTGGAGGGTGTGTTCTTTGTATGACGTAGGCATCCGATAAGAAAGGATTTTCCGGAATTTCCACGGGATAAGGAATAATCGGGATTTATATATTTCATCAAGAGTGACCCTATGCCCATAACGAAGATTACTAAACTGTACAAATTGGGCATGCAATTAGACTATTAGAATATAAAGCGAATATAAAGAATTTTGAAAATTTCCACGGGATAAAGTTAAATCAGGATTTATATATGTAGGTACTCAAATCAACTGGACCATATCTCCGTAACTACAATTACTAATCTTTTCAAATACAGTATTAACGAAAATGACCATAACAACAAAAAAACTTATTGCAGGATTTTTGGAAATTCCTGTGGTATAGATAATCTCTGAAACTTCCGAGCCGATTAAAAAAAAAACTTTTACCAGTAAAAAGTTACACTATCCTTTATTGACATAAGCTACTTTTTTCCGGGGAAATGCAAAATTCCCAAGGGATAGAAAAAAGAAAATTCATCTTCGGAGCTCATTTTAAAATGTCTTACACCAATAGAAAAGATGCACTGTCCTTGGTTAACATAGGATGCTTTTTTCCGGATAAATGCAAAATTCCCGCGGTATAGAAAATAGTAAAATTAACTTCGGGGCTGAGTTTAAAAAAAAATCACCAATAGAAAGCTTCACTATCCTTTATTGGTATAGGCTACCTACTATTTATTCGGTAAAATGCAAAATTCCCCTGGGATATTAAGAAGTGAATTTCACTTCAGGGCTGATTTGAAAATTTCTTTCACCTATTAGTGAGTAGCTACACTAACCCTTACTTACATAGACTATTTTCTCCGTGAAAAATCAAAATTCCCACGGGAAAAAAATAAGTGAACTCAACTACGCGGCTGATTTTAAAAGTTCTTTTATCGGTAGAAAGCTTTAAGGACATAGGCTACTTTTCTCGGGGAAAATGCAAAATACCCGCGGGATAAAAATAAGTGTAATTTTGCAAAGAATAAGGACAAATTTGTTGAAATTCCCGCGGGATAGGGAATAAACGGGATTTATAATATTCACTAACTGATACTCATGATGAAATGATAATAATGATGGATGTTGCCGGTGCCGGATTTTTGTTTTATACAATGAAAGAGATGAAGAAGCTTTACCACAAATTGGAATTCTACGCGGACGAAGTCGCGGGCAAAAGCTAGTATAGTTATATGAAATTGTATTTCATGAGTTCATGAGTAATGTATGAGGTGTAATGCTAAACAGTAACTACAACAATAATATTCTAATATTTAATGTTTATCGTTAAGTTGCCTCAATCAGTACCTATGGGTTCCTAATATTTAATGAACTAAAATTGTTTTGACTACGTGTTATTACTCATTACTCATAAATTTTTATGATTATTTGGAGTGCAGAATCATGGCATAAAAGAATTAAAAATGACAACTATACAAAAATATAAAAAAGGATTTAATTTCGTGAAGCATATTAATCCATTTAACTAAGTATATTAAGGATGAATTCATTTTACTATGAATACTTATTTCAATTAATTAATTAATTTTAAAATAGTATTAAAGTTTGAATCTGGTGCCTAAATATGCAAGCACTTAAAAGCGTCACTTTACCATGGAAGTAATAAGTACTACGTACAACGGGAATGAACCGTTGTCGTAAAATTGAAGCCGAACGAGAGCTCAGTAACTGTACCTCTTATCCCTCTCTGGCGATGGTTGATTGGTTGGATGGTTCATGTGGGGTTGTCAGTAGCGTTGAAAAAGTCCGGAAAAATTCCCGTTTTTTTCGGATATTTATGGAAAAAACCACGAAACTTTCCGCTCTTACTTTTCCGAAAAAAAAACGATTAAAACCGAAAAAAATGAAATGGAAAAAAACGAATGAAGTTTTCTATATGAATATTGTTAATTAGAATTGGTAAGTACATACTTTTTTAAGGTTTTAAATTTTTTTCTTAGTGCCAGCGGGTACTTTGACACGTTTAGGTTCATTTCGTCCACATTCCCACTTCGTCCACATTCCCATTTCGTCCACATTCATTACTTATGGACAAATCATTGTACTCTGTAAAAGAGTATGATATTATCATTATTTAATTTTGACATCTGAATTTGTATGTATTTTTATTCTTTTTGTTTTTATTGTTATTATTTATTGATTATTTGGTCTTATGACATCTTCACATTATGTGAATTATTATTATTCATTTAATATTTTTATGTTGTAGTTTTTAAATTTCTTTGACATTCACACATTATGTGATTTAATATTTTATTGACATTTTTGTTTTATCTCACTTTTATTGTTTTTAATATTATTATCTTTGTGACATTTTAAATTAATATATTATCCATTTATGTTTTTCAAATTCTGTTGACGATCTTTTTGTGAATTCTTTATATTTGTGACATTTCGAATGCTGGATATAATTGTAATTTTCAATCAGAAATAAATGAATCTATCTATCTAATCTATCTATCTATCATTCCCATTTCGTCCACATTCCCATTTCGTCCACATTCCAATCTCGTCCTTTTCCCACTTTGTCCACATTCCCACTTAGTCAACATTCCCATTTCGTCCACATTCCCGCTTAGTCAACAAACATGTAGACGAAATGGCAATGTGGATAAAATGGGAATGTGGATGAAATGGGAATGTTGACGATGTGGGAATGTGGACGAAATGGGAATGTGGACAAAATGGGGATGTGGACGAATGGGATCGCTGATGAAGTGGGAATGTGGACGAAATTAACCTAAACGCTTTGACATTGTCATCAGCAATCAAAGATAAGTCCCACTTTAAAGAAATTGTAAAATATCTTTTCGAACACATTTATTTCTAATTAAATTTTAATTTTAATTGTAGTGGAATTGATATTGATAATAATTATTAAGTATATTGTTCTTCTATTCGGTAAAAATTCCGCGTGTCAAAAGTGGTGTTTGGGGACATTGGGAAACAATCGATTAGTAAATTAATTTTTATTCGGACTAATTTAGTTACACCTACAAACGGACTACACAGAGGACATGGAGGCAGAAATTATTGAAATAAATGAGAGTGACAGTGAATAAAAAATAAATTAAATTTAATGATTTATTTCTTATTTTTCTTAAAAAACCCGAAAAAAACCGGAAAAAACATTTGTTTTTTTCCGGCTTTTTCAACGCTACAGGTGTCCGTATTTCATACAAATAAAAGAAAACCTATACGACAATCGCAAAATTTTTGCGTTTATAAGGCTTTACACGTAGCAACAAATAATATTGCTTTAACATGTCGGTAATAAATTATTATTTATATTTAGAAACATTTCAGAAGTAAACGTTTTTACTTCATCACATTACATCAATCGCATATTGTTCTACAAAAAACGAAATAATTGAAATCAACTTAACTCTGGCAACTCTAAGTCACTGTTAGAACGGGACACAGCGTTCACTGGTTGCCCTCTCACTCGGCTAAACTCGGCTTTATTTTTATTTTGCGCACAACAAGACTCTTACGACCTTAGCATAAGGTTTTATTTTCTTTATTTTCGGAGACACTTTTTGTCGCAGTACTTAGTCCAGTTTAGGTAGTAGGTCCATGCACTTTACAAAAAAAGAAAAAACCGCGGAACAAACTTTTTGCTATTTGAATTTTGGACAGATGCCCATTGCTCGTATTGAGCGTTTGTAAATCAAAAATTATTTATTTTCAGATAATAAAATCCATAGATTGTTAGTTTATGCTTAAGAATAAAAAAAAGTAATATTGTAATTTTGTATAGAACGTTGTTTTTTCCTCGCATTAAAAGTGAAAAGTAGAGACTAAAAGACGAGAGAAGACGAGACTAAAAAACCATAATGACAACTCGAACTATAGCCGCTCTCGCTCTCGCTCGGGTCTCAACATCTCGTATCATTGTGGCTTGTTTTAGTCCCTTGTTGAACAATCTACTATTAGGTGGCCTAACGTAAAATGACACTGGCCAAGTGGCCATAAACAATCAACATCCGTGTTATTTTACATTAATTTTTAAGGTTGTTTGTATTAGTACAACCTACTTCGTCCGTCCGTTCACTCCGCGTCATAGGTGGAATAACTTTAATGATGTAACTTGCCAGATACCTGAGGTTCTGTGTTATTGTCATGAGAGATGAAACCCAGAGCCACTCGACGTGTGAAACAAAGTTCACGTAAATATCAGTCTCTAAAGGGATTCGAATGGGTTTGTCTTGTATTCCATTTTCATTTTCAGCTGAAATGGCCAGGTGTGGAGGACTTGTTTACTGAAATGGAACAGATCTGGAGTTTATTGTCAGGTTCATGTTGTTTATGAATGGTGTCGGATAAATCATCCCAGAATATATACGTCCCATTGCAGGGCTCAGGCTTCTTCTAAAAAAGTGAGGGCTTGCGTCATTGTTCCCAGACACACAATTGAATTTCTTCGCAGGTGTATCTAGGTTTCCTCACGATGTTTTCCTTCACCGTAAAACTCGTGGTAAATTGCAAATGTAATTACGTATATAAATTCCGCGCCCGGGCTGGAACCCACGACCCTCTGCTCGAGTGGCCATAGGTCGAACCACTAGGCTACCGCGCCTTGAACTTGACTTGTTAGTTTTTACAGGTATTAATACAAATCACGCACTAAACTTAATAATAATAATAATAAAAACTTTATTGCCAACGTACATTTACAAAAAATAATATTAATAAGAAAAACAACTTAAAAACTAATAGCTAAGCTTGGCAATAGGTACCGGGCTCAGCATTTGCTGGAGAGAATGACAATTTCCAGCGCTGGTTTTCAGCCCGGTCCTTCTGGCAAGGGTGGCCGCAACTATAGCTAAGAAAAATAAAACAAAATAAGAACAAAAAAATTAAATTATAAAAAAAAGAGAAAAGAAGAGAAGAAATAGGCAAACATTTGTATGTGTATCTTGTGACGTGTTATGTTAGTCGTAGTTTTTTTTTGTGTGTTAGTCGTAGTTTGTGATGTTTCTATGACTTAACTTGAGGTTCTTGACTAGTAGTTTCTATAGCAACGCAAAATGTGTAGGGTACGAGTAACTGTTTACCCTTAGCCGCTAAATTATCTAATTGTATGTGCAATGGATTCTTATTTTATTTAGAAGTTGCTTTACCGTTTGATTGCAGCGATCGTTTATTTGCTCCTTAGGCAAGATACTCGTAAAATTAACCCTTTCAACGCCAAGCCTCGACAAAACGTAAGCCTGCTTTGAATCTTATGTCATTGTGTCAAAATCACTTTGACAATGTACTTTGTGACACCTATATGTGTCGTTGGCGTTGAAAGGGTTAAACAATCTGTGGCCGTTTTGTCTAACGCGCATCTAACGCGTAATGTCTAACTCTACTCTTTGGCGCGGGCGGTTTCGATCGCATTTGCCATCTCTTACTACCCTGATACTATACCGTGTGACAGAATGAATTGTTGAAAACGATTGTGATTCCAAGTGCGTAAGACAATAAGGACTCTGGTTGGTGCTTTCCGAAATAAACTGTGAGATCGCAATAAAATAAAGTGCTTGGTTGATTCGCGCCCACAGCCCTTCACCTCCCGTAACGAACACGCCGATATGTCATGAATAAAAGCACTTTACAATAAACTCTGGACACGTATCGTTATACAATCGCCCATTTTGATATTCCGTTTCAAAATGTGTTTTATTTTCCGTACGGTGATAAAGTGTTCGCTTTGCAACGGGAACTCGGCACTGATTTGAATGAAAACGACGTGTTGGGAATGTGGGACACGGTACTGAGAGGGTGACTGATTACAAGCTCGCACTGCGATAAAAACGTACCGGGACAGCTAGCACCCTTGCTGTTTTCGCACTTATCGCTCAGCGTGTCTCTTACTGTCTAGGTTAGTTTGAGTGGGATGCACATAGTGATAAAGTGAGTCGTGGCCGGCCAGTACATTAAATGTCACGCTTCATTTGATGCTTTGTATGTAAGTAACTAAGTTAATTGAACCTTCTTGGCATGGGTTTCATTAAGCCTGATACAAAAAGAGGGACGTTGTAGGTTTGGAAGTTTTGTCTAGCGATGAGATCGTGTTGATGAGTTTGTCCCACTATTGCTCGATGTCAATATGTTTTATTAATTTGACAGTTGGTACCTTGTTGGTACAGTCGTCATCATAACCATCGAAACAGTTAAAGTGCTCAAATATATCTGAACACGTAGGTACGCGATTGACAATAGGTACGGTCGTGTTCAATTAGATATTTTTGATCACCTTGAATGCTCCGTGGTTTATAATGGCGACAGTGCTTGCGATATTTAACCTCCTATTTTTAGGACTGAAAAATATAATCTATCAGCCCAAGTAAATGTTAAAATTGTCCCAATGTTCCAAATTAAGGACACGCACTAACTTGCAATTACAATCTTGTCTGAAATATATTAATAAGTTCAATTCAATTCTATATTGTCTTATCTATCATACAAAGGTAGGTATTTTTTCAAGAAAATCAGCTTACATGAATCTGTGTTGAGCTTAGGAAACTTATTGTGGCTAGACCCAACTGGGGCGCCTGAGAAGCAAAGAACCAGAATAAGATCTTATGTTTTTGTCAAATAAATAAATAAACAGCAGAAAAAGGATGCTGTAGGTACTCGTGGGTACTTAACCGGGGATAGGTAGTTACGTGGAAGATTCCCGAAATGATTTCTGCGCCGTGACTTTTGCTGATCATGGTAATTTGACATGCTGCATGAAAATCGTTTAGAGATATGTACACGAACGTTTACTCTGAAGAGGTAAAGTAAGAACACTTGAATTTAAAGAGGGTACACATATTTTTTGGTGTATGGTGTTCATTTGGGATTTGTTTATTTTTTGGGAAATATGAGCTTGAATAACGCTTGAAAAACGCTTCGATGTATCCAGATACAACCAGTTGTAGGTACTAAATAAAAAGAAAATACTTAATAAGGGTGCACTTTCATTAAAGCAGAGCGGAGCAGATACCTGCAAAACCGATCAATCAAGCTATCACGTGGCTCTGCCTCAATGGAAACGAATCTTAACTGCTGTTAAAAATCAAAAAGCTGACGACACAGAAATAATAATACTTAGGTACAAGGGATAGCCATTTCATTTTTATTTTCTTCCAGAAACGATGTTGCCGGATTGCTCTGTCTTCATCCTACTAATGCGTACCTATAGGTTTTTGGTTTTCACAGATTTTGCCAAATTACGATACTCAATCTTTTTAGAAATAAGTTTCGCTGCAGAAACACATTAGGTATTTACAAGAGATGAAGGAAGAAATGCGTTTTTTTCGCCTTAGTTCTTATTTACCTTTAGTTTTAGCAAAGGAACAAGGCGAAAAAATAAGCGCAGTTCTTCCTTCATCTCTTGTGAAGGAACTAGTGCGAAAAAAAACGCAATAGTTCCTTTGAAGGAACAGCCAAAGGAACTACTGCGAATAAACCATAATAATAATAGGCAACCAATACCTAAGCATACCTACCTATAATTCCATTTCTATTCCTCCTGTCATTAGTTCTGTGGCTGACGCTGACGGTTAACTTTCTTTTATCAACTGTGATAATGAAATGATTATGCATATTAACTTATATTATAAAGAGAAAAGATGTATTTATTTGTAACGGATGAACTTCGATGATTACCATTTATAGAAAGCTATATTATCAAAGAGTAACGCAGGTAATATTTGACTACGAAAAAAAACCGGCCAAGTGCGAGTCGGACTCGCGCACGAAGGGTTCCGTACAATTATCTATAAATAATGAGAAAAATAAAAATCACGTTTGTTGCATGGGAGCCCCTTAATTATTTTTTTATTTTAATTTAATGATTTATTTTTAAAGTCAATATATAATTAAATATTCTGTGAATATTTCAAGCGTCTACCTGTTGCCGTTATCAATATCGAGCAAAAACGAGCAAAAAAATCACGTTTGTTGTATGGGAGCCCCCTTAAATATTTATTTTATTCTGGTTTTTAGTATTTTGTTGTTAAAGCGGCAACTGAAATAGGTACAGCATCTGTGAAAATTTTCTACTGTCTAGCTATCACGGTTCATGAGATACAGCCTGGTGACAGACGGACAGACGGACAGCGGAGTCTCAGTAATAGGGTCCCGATTTTACCCTTTGGGTACGAAACCCTAAAAATGAGCTCCGTACGAAAATTGCAACACAAGTAAGTATTAAAAATTTACCTATTAAACATCAACATTTGGCTTATGAATGATATTTTTTTTTAATTTTATAAATGGGAAACAATGTTCTCAATATCAGGTATTCAGACGTTTGGCAGCGTAACTGCATTTCAGTGTCTGGAGCTGCTATGTAAAGCAGGCAGCAGGCGTCCGCGATAAAACCGTCAATTTTAAACTCTGATAGGAGCTCGTCTTCCCTTTGAGACTCTTTCACGCCACACTCTCCGCTTGAATTATTCATATTGTCGGCAAATATCTATGAAATATCGTAGGTGAAAGGGACTCGGCTAAATTAGATTCAGACCGTTATTGATATAGAGAATAGACATTAAACACCTTTTCCGGCTTATGAAATTTAAATTCATTCATCAGGCTTAATTTATCTAACTGAGCGTCGGATCTTTTATTAAGAGATTGGTATTAATTAAAATGGCATAACAAAGTCCAGTCGACAACAAAGGGTTCCGTATTTATTAATAAAAATGTTTTATTCATGTGTATTAACTGCATAACCGCGAATTTTAGTTATAAAAGCTATTAAAAAAAAGAAAAAAAAATTATTATTCAACATTGACAAATTATTTTAGACGTGATTATGATAAGACTAGCTGTTGCTCGCACGGAATAAAAGCATCCTATATGTTAAATCCACGTTATAAACTATTTGTGTGCTAAATTTCATCAGAATCCGTCAAATCGTTTTAGCGTGAAAAAGTAACAAACATCCATACATCTGTACATATATACAAACACTAGATTACGTCAATAGGAAAATTGGTAATAAATATGTTACTAATACACACCGAAAAAATACCACTCTCTATCTATTATTTTTCCCAACTTTTGTAGAGCACCAGCAAAATAACGTATCTTCATGGCACTTCAGTCCTTTTGTTGAGAAGCGTAGTTTTTCAGCAATAACTCATAAACGGTACATACGGTGAGCGGTTATTGAATATATTTCTTTTAAAGGGATACAATAGGTACACCTTATCTGCAGCAAAAAGGTCATGTGGTACCTACCCTGTCCGCAAATTTTTATTTCTCATGATATTTAAGATTTGAATCATTTAAAAAAATAATTCTCTGATATGATAATATAACGGGCTGTGTTTATTATTCAATCCGTAGGACTTGCATTTCGGTTACGGAACCCTAAAAAGTAACAAAGCGTAAACAAAGGTTATAGTTTAATGATATGGATCTCCGCAAAATAACGACTCTATCAATCAGTTACAAACATACATGAAGATAGGGCCTAGAAATGTAATGTATGATGTAGAGAAATCAGGACGAAGGTCTCTTAATGAGAATTGTAAAACTCAGTGTGTTAATGAAAATAAAGGGTAGGTATATTTGCGACGAGTGGCCACAGAACAACGCGGTGCTGGGCTGCGAAGCCATCAATCTTGAGGAGGGGTGACACCGGGGTCCACTTCCGAAACTCTTTCTACGGCCATCCGGCCACCTAAACTTTTGTAACCTTACCGTGATAAATGAACTGAAAGGCTGTTTATGTTCAGACCTTATTTGGTCTCGTTAATGAATCCGCAAACCGTATTTAAAAAACATTAAGCAAGTTTTAGATAACATAAGTAACTTTAAAAACATTGCTTCGTATTCATAAACTCTCTAAGTTTACTGTGAAAAATAAGTAAGCAAAATATGACGACATTTGTTCTAGCAAAAACTTCGCGAGCAGACGAGTCATGAATATAACTTTCAACAACAACTCTAAAGGAAACATTGCATATTTATCCATAATAGGTGGTACTTCGTAGGTACTTAGTATACATAAATATAACTTTAATACAGTTTAAGAGGCAGCAGAAAGGATCATTATTTCCTTGAATTCGTTAATAATTCAACAGTTTAATTTCCTTTGCGGTTGATTGAATCGATGGGTGGGCGGCGCAACCTCGGTGCTGGGAAAATTGAATCCTCACATTTTATGTGGACTTTGACAATTGCCCGGCTGTCTGTGTGAGCTTTCTTATCGTTCTATTCTCAGTATTTCTTACTTTGTGTATTCTAAATCGCTTTGAATGATTATATTGCTAACTGGAAAAACGTTTACAGTATTGAGAGAAATGTTTCGCGAAATGATAAATTAGTAACAATGTGAAAAATTTGCTTCGTAGGATTTGTTAATAAATATGTAATTGCACAGAGACGGGCAGTGAGTTCGTAGATCCAGGGCTAAAAGTACTTTGGGGCTAACAACAAAAAAAAAACATAATTGACAACCATTGAGATACATGTACAAAGGCGAACTTATCCCTTTAAGGGATCTCTACGTCAATCTTTGAGTGGATGAGACAAAACAATATCAGTTTATCATTATTGAAGACAGTTTTTGACAAAATCGCATAGGCTATGTCAAAAGCATTTGGTTCCCATGGCTTTTTTAAAAAATAACTCAACTTTTATGTTCAAATTACAAATTACAAATTTGTCTGTAGGTAGTTAAGTATTTGATGAGAAATGTCTCTGTAGCAACAAAGATACACGCCAGACAAAGCGTCGCAAACTGTCACTAGCAGATTGAAACATGTAGGTAACTCGACAATTGCAACCCCAGACTACAAAGTCGGAGTTAGACTAGTTATTATCAGTGCAGAACAAGCACAATAGATCTGGTATTATAATTTGTTAGTGGAATTAACTGCCACAGGCTGCAGTGTGCGAATGCGAAAGTACGAATTGGCACGGCAAGCGTTCTCGCTGTGTACCTACATCCCTTTCTACCGAGACTTGGTAGACAAAGACATTCTGAGTTAGAATCTACCAAACGTACAACTAGTGAGTTAATCTCTGCAACTCCCGCGCCGCTTGACTAGTGTTTGCTTTAGTTTAATTGTGCTGTCACCGTTCGGCGAGAAATGGTGCGGAGGGTCTTCGTGTTGGTAAGGCGTTAACCAGCAATTAAACTGTCTCGAAGCGAAGTTGGTACATTGTCTGGCTATAATTATTAACTAGCCTTGTTTGGCCAAAGATTTACTTTTACATTATTTATGGTGTAGGTATGTTTATTGTTCCGTTTTCGTATGATTGAAATAAATTAAGCACAATTTTGAATTTGTCTAAAGCTAGGTTTACACGGGCTTAGTACTTGTCATTAGTGTGGGTGGTTAGGGACTTATATGCACAGTGACAAGTGGCAAGTAACCGTCTACACATTGGTGTTAGAGAATGGTATTAGTTTACAAGAGCTTTGAGTAATCACTAATCAAATTGCACTTGTCATTAAATGATTACACCACTCGACAAGTGACAAGTATTAGTAGATTTTAGCTGCGGGTAGGTGCTTGTCGCTTAGTAAATAGGACCGGCTTCTAATTACTTGCACTTGCAGTTGCACTAATACTAAGCACTTGCACAACATGTTTTTGGACTCGCTGATTAAAAAGTTAAACAAAGGAGGACTATACATGCAAGCATACTCTGATGATGGTGTGCTATTGGTACAAGGCATGGTTCTTAACATCGTCAGAGACATAATGGTAAAAGGACTGTCACAGACGCTAGAGTGGTGCAGGGAGAGAGGACTAGATCTAAATCCTACAAAGACGAAGTTGATATTATTTACCAACAAAAGGAAGATAGGCGATATGAGGCCAATAAGCATAAAAGGTGAGAATCTTAAATTGGTGAAAGAAATTAAGTATCTGGGAGTGCATTGGATTCAAACCTCAGATACAAGACACACATAAAGGAGCAGGCTGCAAAGGCGATAAGAACACTGTGTCAATGCAGAAGGGCGGTTGGAAAGAAGTGGGGACTTTAGTCCCCGGATGATAAACTGGATGTATAAGGCGGTCATATTACCAAGGCTGCTGTATGGTGCTGTGATATGGTGGCATAGGCCCCGTATTAGGGATTATCAAAAGGAGCTGAATAAAGTTCAAAGACTGGCATGCCTGATGATAACAGGGGCAATGAGAACAACCCCAACGCATGCGATGGAAGTCATGTTAGGACTAAAGACACTTCATTTGGAGATAGAGAAGAGGGCCATGGAACAATGGTTTAGAATGAGTGCATGTGAGGAGTGGAGGGGGAACTTCACAGACAAGAAACATGCACTTATACAAAAGGAGGCGTTATTAAAGCTAGGAATGCTAGCACAGAATAACGACCTAATTAAGAAACAGAGGGTTTTCGACAAGAAATACAGAATCCACATTGGAGAGAGAGATAGTTGGAAAGTAGACCTTGAGTATCCGACTACAATTTGTTTTACGGATGGATCAAGGAAGAAAATGTCCCAACTTGCGGGAGCAGGCATAATAATACCTAAGATGATTGTTCGAGAGGCTATACCATTAGGCAGATATGCCAGTGTGTTTCAGGCTGAAGTGTGCGCAGTGTTGTAGTGCGCTCAGATTATACAAGCAAAACTGAGTGACTATCGAGGTGTAGGAACAGTGGTGATTTACTCTGATAGTCAAGCAGCGCTAAAGGCATTAAACAAGCCGACAGTTAACTCCTCTTTGGTAAGAGAGTGTAGAGACGCACTTAATAGACTAGGGGAGTGTACGAAGGTTACGGTGGCCTGGGTCCCAGGACATCAGGGAGTGACAGGTAATGAGAAGGCTGACGAGCTGGCAAGGGAGGGAGCGGATACGGGATTCATAGGTCCTGAACCGGTACTTCCAATATCTGCAGAAGTTACCAAGGGGGTTATAGATAGAATGAAGGAGCAGGAAGCCAACAGTGAGTGGAAACAGGCTGTAGGGTGCAGACAATCGAAGATGATGCTGGATGGTATCAACCACAGAAGAACTAGGTATCTCCTAAATCTAGGTAAGAGTAGCTTAAGAACTATAACTGGCATAATTACTGGCCATAACTTGTTAAATAGACACTTAAGCATAATAGGTATAAAAAGTGACCCCTCCTGTCCACATTGTGGGAAGGAGGAAACGAGTGAGCACATCCTAGACGAGTGTGTCATATACGCGGCAGCGCGGCGTGATGTATTCGGTAGTGACGAGCTGAGGGAGGAGGAGCTAAGGGATGTCAGTCTCAAAGATGTCCTTTTGTTCACAGGAGAATAAGAAGATTCGAGGAGAGTTGTTGTGTGGGAGCGCTGCTGGGACAGTAACCGTCGGCTCCAACCACGGGGAACTGGGCTGAATGACTGTGCAAAACGATCGACAGCCCGCCTGGCTCAGCAAGGCGTCCCCATACATCATCATCATCATCAACATGTTTACACACATGTGACAAGTGTAAGCGATAAGTACTAAGCATTAGCTACTAAGCCCGTGTTAACCTAGCATAATACACAAAGCTCCCACTTTTAGGCATAAGTTAGATTAAGTATCCAGTGATGATCAAAATATACAGACTACATGGTATGTGTTATCTATCGTGATCCCGGGTTGCAATAAGACCGTTTATACCGTACGTTTTGACTAAATACGCTATAAACGGCCGTTTCTATAAAAATGTAATGTTAGCAGAGTCCTGCTTCTATAGAGTCTTCCATTAAGAATTAGTGATCTTTAAAATTAAATAAAACAATTATTTTAGTAATTTCCAAATTTGCATTACTTTTGTACACTTTTGAGGCTCTCTCTCGAATAACTCGAGTAATGTTTTCATTATGTGCAGTAGTTGTGCGTGGCCTGATTGCGTAGTCAAATGATTTAACAAAGTCCCAATAAAAATAATCCAATGGCGTTAAATCACAAGATCTTGGCGGCCGCTCGATGTCTCCAAAACTGCTGATTACACGTCCATTGAAATGCACCTTGAATAGATCCATGGTCAATCGAGCTGTTTCCTACGAGCTTGTTATACCTCTCCATCATGAAATATAGCGGCAAAAAATGTAGTTTTTTTAAATTTATGGGCAAAGACACTTTACTTTACACTTTACTCTTCCTGAAAGGGAACGTGTCAAAATATATAATGTTTAAAACGAAAAATGGACGAAATACATAATGATCATAATACATACTACAATTTTCCATGAAACTATCTAATCGTTCAAAGGTTAACTGGAAGAGATCCCTTTAAGGGATAAGTTCGCCTTTGTACAGTCAAGTGTAAAAATATGGGTGCACACAACTTGCTCATAAATATGTCCCATAGCTCTTATGTTGTCGAATTAAGGTATAGGTATGTAACGATGGGAGGATTAAATCGATACTTATTTTTGCACTTGACCGTACATTAATTGTTAACTGTTCATCGTACATTAATTGTTTTCATGTTTTATGTACAATAAAGAGTTTTACATACTATTGATTAAACGTTTTTTTTTAATCGTATAATCTACAGATTGGTTTAGGTTAGGTTTAGGTTTATTTTTTGTTTCGGATGCTAAGGTTTATAATCCAATTAGATTAGGTATGGTAACGCCACCAGAGTTGAGGCCACGCACACAACCACATCTCATGTAATGACAGCGGGATTTTGACGTTGTGTTGCTGTTAAACGCCAACACAACTTCAAAATCCCGCTGTCATTACACGAGATGTGGTTGTGTGCGTGGCCTCAACTCTGGTGGCGATACCTATATATAAAGTGTAAAAGTAATAATGGATGAAATACATAATGGTCATTTGATATAAAGCAATTTTCTTGGAAATTCTCAACTCTACAGGATTTTCATAAAATAAACCTAAACCTAACCTAAACCAATCTGTAGATTATACGATTAAAAAAAATCGTTTAATCAATAGTATGTAAAACTCTTTATTGTACATAAGACATGAAAACAATTAATGTACCAATTAATGTAATTGCCGTTAAACGCCAACACAACTTCAAAATCCCGCTGTCATTACACGAGATGTGGTTGTGTGCGTGGCCTCAACTCTGGTGGCTTTACCTATATTTTAATACAAACTGTCCTGAAAGACCCTGTAGTAAAATGTCCGCAATGTGGGCTTCTGACCACTACACCAACTGGCGACATCAGTCAAATTAGACTGGGATCACGATAAACGATAGGTAATACACGTCAGGAGTCAGAATGCGGTCTGAAAATTTTGCAATTGGATCACCACTGGGAGCTAAGTGTAACACGGATACGCATTACATCACTTTAGGTATAGATTTATACAAACTATAACACAAACCGCAATATCCCAAATAGTTCTAGCCTAAATAATTTCGTAAAAAACCTTTTCCGTTTGATTTACACCAGCTTTACGCTTAAGCCGGATTATCCGGGATTGTTCTGGTTCATTGGTAATTGCGAGCGAACTAATGGTCACCGAGTTTAACAAAGCAAGCAATGCAAATTAAGCTTCTATATTGCGCAGATGCAACTCGGAGGTAATACTTTGTCAGCATTGTTAGCGACGCGCCGGCTCGTGTCGCGCAATATTTCGATGCGACGTCGTCAAATGAATGAAATGCAAATGTGATTTGCGTGGATACAATGAATGTATCTCCCACAGACGGGACATGTGTATATGTGGATTTATTACGCGTTTGTACCTATATGTTAGGAAACACATTTGCGTGATGCGCTGTCATTGCATAGGGATCAGGGTTACCATGTGTCTGCGGTAATGGCCACATTAGTTTGGATTTGTAATACCTACCTAGTTTTCATTTGTAAGAACTAAACTTTATGATGCTAAATAAGACTTTGAAAATCAAACTGATTAGGTACCTAACCCTTTGATTGCTTATAATTTTTCTTGGTGTGTGCTCATGTCGCCACCGATACGAAATAATAATAATAATCGTGTATAAGTAAATCTAAGCATATTACGCTAGAGAGATGAATATCCTTTAAAATAAAAATCAAAACTTGGTCTAAATGTTGGTCTAAATTTATTTATCAGGATGCGGTGAAATGAGCTAGAAAATTTGTGCTTTATATGTATATCAGA
The DNA here is from genome assembly GCA_947563465.1 of Archips xylosteana. Lineage (NCBI taxonomy): Eukaryota > Metazoa > Arthropoda > Insecta > Lepidoptera > Tortricidae > Archips > Archips xylosteana. Next base: position 12,350,425 of record OX387344.1, read on the forward strand.
CTAGGCGGCAGTAATCTTATGTTTTATCGTTTATTCCTTCAATCATCCCAGCACCGCACTGTAACGGGGTCCCGTCAACATCAACCTTTGTTTGTAGCTTCTTAAACTAGTTTCTAGCACATTTGGTAACCCTGGAATCAACAATGCATCCGCGCCCCGTGCAATGCTCTAGGCTAGGGGCTTCGATTCGACATCGTGCAGGGGTTGTAGGATAAACAGCGTCAAGTATTAGCCCTGGAGGAATAGCAGTTTAAGTTTGTAATTATTGCTGAGAGGCCCGATTTTTATAAGCACACCATTGAATACACCATTCGCAAATGTTCCAAATCTGTGTATTACTACAAAGCTACATCTCAAATTAATTTTTGACTAGTTGACACAGAATTGTAATTTTAATCGTATGTATACCTAATTTCACAATTTCACATATGCGTTAGATATACGGATGGCGCAGGATCGGTCTGTTTAGCGAACCTTGGGGATGCCTATGTTCAGCAGTGGACGTCTTTCGACTGAAATGAGGATGATGTTGATGATACATGTAGGTAATTTCAAAATTCGCGGAGTAATATTAATATAAAGACTAGATATGAAATTATATGAAAGGGGTTTTCAAAAGTTAAATTAATACCACCTAGCCACCTAGACTCTACCTTAAATGCCTATAGCGTGCTTGATTTTAACTGTTTGCAATAAAAAACGTTCGCGATCAGTTTCCGTTTTCTTTGTTTGCATCGACATTTGCACTTCTGTTTCCAATCACATTTAATTAATAGTTCTACTGTGATCCATAGTAATATTTAAGTAGTCATTTAGGTATTACCTAACGGAAGAAAACGCTGTAACACCAGCATTGGATTTAACTCTCTTTTACTGAAATTAAAAGTTCCCAAGAATTTATGCACTTTTAATTTCAATAAAAGAGAGTTAAATCCACTGCTAGTTATTTTTAAAGTTGACTGAACTCGGCTACTTAGAAATCGTTTACCTACATGTTGAATGTAAGGCTTTGTGCATTTTTGTTTCACTATTTCTACCGAAATATACCTTGTCGGTGTAATTAAACTTGTAGTCAGCCAAACAAAGTACCTCGTAGGGCGGTTACTAAGTAGCGTAAGCAGGAAGCCTCAAAGGGAGGCTATCGCAGACGGCTTTGAAATAACTCCCTCTAAGAGTTTGTGTAGAGTCCCTGCCCAGCTGTTATTCAATATCCTCGATTTTCCAATAACATAAAATGCTTTTCACTACACCAGAGTACGACTTTAACATCTAGTTTATTGGATTTCATCTGGAGAAATGTCGGGCGATTTCAAACTTTGTCGTAGCCAACTACCAAATACAGTACAGTCAACAGCATAAATAAGTGGTCATTTCTGTACCTTGTCGTTTTCAATAGTCGTCAATTTTGTATGACATTTCAAACATGACGTTAAAGTGACAAGGTACATAAACGATCACTTATTTATGCTGTTGACTGTACCTACGTAAAATGACTGGCATACTTCACTTCACCCAGTACAGTTCACAAAGACAAGGTTTTAACTATGCTTAGTATTTTCATAAGTAGGACATTCCTAAATTTGTCAGCTAGGTCCCAAACTTTTGAACTCCGTGCCTCAGGCTACAAAATACGTTGCTTTAGGTGAACTTTGCAACGACGAACAAATTAACTTATTTAAAGGTCACACCTTTTCAAACCTCAACACAATTTGCATACGAATATAACTCTTTTGTTACAATTACAATAGGTTGAAGAGGGAATTTAAAAAACAAAGCCTCTCATTTAAATTTCCATCAATGCAACATAACTCGAAGTATCCAGGCAACAAAGGGTGAGCGTTTAAATTGTGAGTGGGGTGACAACGGCGCGGGCGCGGGTGACAAACTCGCTGATCGTCACCCGCCACGCACACAACCACCGTACATGGCAACCATTTGCTTACACAGCCAGAGAATCCACCAAAAAAATATATCTTTAAATCAGTGCATAATAAGTAGTTATTTACTTTTACTTTACCGATCTTCGGCTTTTGACTGTTGTTTTTTTTTCAGCTGTTAGTATTTAAAACAAAATTCTTCCGCTATCATAGTGGGATAATTTGTTTATTTTTTTAATAATAGGCTAGACGCCTAAAAAAAACTGTTTAGTCCGTCAGTTAGATTATCAAAAAATATTGTACTCGTATTTTTTCTTTTGTTTGACAAACAAAAAATGAGGAGGATACAGTGCTTAGAAGTTTCGAGTGACGTCACCATATGGTACAATTTTTACCTAAGCGTGACTTTACAAGCCCCCACTCCGGAAGTTTGATGATCTATCTCTTTGTCGATTTTTAATAATTTGATAAACCAAAAAATACGTGTCCCATATTTTCCCATAATCTAACTGACGGACTAATTAGAATGACAAATTTTTAACCCAGTCGTCATCCCTATTTGATGAACGAGTCAGAGTCTAAATTTTTAAACGCGTGAATAAAAAAAAATCTTTCTTAATGATCACAAAGCATTTGGATTGGCAACATACCCTCAACAAAAAATAGTAGCGAACGTAAGGCGTTTGCCCAGCATTGATAGGACACCTTTGAAGATAGGTAAATAAGATTAATAGAAATGTCGCTTAAACCGCTGGGCACACATATTAATAAAAAGCTATATTCTTCTTGTTCTTAAATCAATAAACTTATAAAGAAAATCTAGTTAAAAAATGAAATAACTCAGGGAATAATAGAGTCACTAACAATAGCCTGTACTCACTCTATGCCTATAAAGAAGCCTAAGGAAACACTTACCATTCCATGGTGGTCGGAGAAGCTCGCGGGGATGAAGCGGGAAGTTGCTCGAAGGAAGCGAAGAATCAGGTGTGCAGCTCCTGTCCGGAGGCCGTATGTAGTCAGCGCGTACCTGGAAGCGAAAAAAGACTATGAGGAAGAAGCAACTAAAGCCCAAATAGAGAGTTGGAAAGAGTTTTGTAGTAAACAGGATAGGGAAGGGATGTGGGAGGGAATTTATAGGGTGATAGGAAGGACGTCAAGGAGGGATGAGGACTTGCCACTGGTTAGGAATGGGGAGGTTCTGGACGCGAGGGATTCTGCCAAATTTTTGGCGGAGTCTTTCTACCCAGAGGACCTTGTAACCGGCGATAATGAGTACCATCGAACTATCCGGCAGAGGGCGGAGTGTGTGAATGCCGGGAAGCAAGTTGGTGCTTGTGACCCGCCATTCACGATGGAAGAGTTAGTTAGTGCTAGTAGGTCCTTTAACCCGAAAAAGGCTCCAGGCGAAGACGGCTTTACGGCTGACATTTGCTTTCGCGCTATAAGTAGTCATCCGGAGCTCTTTCTCGCGTTTCTTAACAAATGTCTTGGGTACTGTTACTTTCCGATTGCGTGGAAAAGGGCGGTGGTTGTTATTTTGCGGAAGCCTGGCAGAGGTGACTACACAGTCCCAAAGTCACACAGGCCAATCGGTCTCCTTTCAGTCCTTGGTAAGACCTACGAGAAGATGTTGATGGCTCGCCTCAAGTTCCACCTGTTGCCTAAAATAAGCCCCCGCCAGTATGGATTCATGCCACAGAGAAGCACCGAAGACTCCCTCTATAACTTAATGCAGCACATCCGCAGCAAGTTAGATGAAAAGAAGATCATAACCGTCATATCTTTGGACATAGAGGGAGCCTTCGATAGCGCTTGGTGGCCGGCGATCAGAGTCCGGCTGGCGGAGGAAAATTGCCCGTGGAATTTGAGGAGGGTCATCGATAGTTACCTCAAAGATCGAGAGGTGCTGGTGCGTTATGCAGGGGAACAGCATGCGAGGAGAACTGAAAAGGGCTGTGTTCAGGGTTCCATTGGGGGTCCCATACTGTGGAACCTCTTGCTGGATCCTCTACTGAAAAGTTTGCAGGGCAGAGGTGACTTTTGTCAGGCGTTCGCGGACGATGTGGTTTTGGTCTATGATGGTGCTACGTCTCATGAGATCGAGAGACGAGCTAACCCTGCTCTTGAACATGTTCGGTCGTGGGGTGTCGAGAACAAGCTGAGGTTTGCCCCGCTTAAGACCAGTGCTATGGTTATAACGAGGCGGCTTGTTTACGATACCCCGCGGCTGACCATGGGCGGAGTAGAGATCGGCTTGGCAAAGGAGATCAAGCTTCTCGGGGTAACCATAGACCATAAACTGACGTTCAATTCTCATATCGCGAACGTTTGTAGGAAGGCCACGGGCATTTATAGACAACTGGCGAAGGCGGCGAAGGTGAATTGGGGACTCCATCCTGAGGTGGTCCGGACCATTTACGTCGCTGCAATTGAACCGGTTGTGCTGTATGCCGCGAGTGTATGGGCGCCGGCAGCGGATAAAATTATGTCTAAGAAACAATTTGGAGTTTTGCAACGCGGAATTGCGCAAAAACAGTGCGGTGCCTACCGCACTGTCTCTCTGAACGCTGCGTTGCTGCTGGCGGGGATGCTCCCCCTTGACCTCCGGGTACGAGAGGCGGCTTTATTGTATGAGGCCAAGAGGGGAGTACCCCTTCGAGAGCTATGTGACAGGAAGGTGGAGCGGATGGCACCCGCGCTGGAGGCGCCCCATCCGGCAGACCGTATGGACTTGGATTTTGTTAGTTTGCATGATCAGGAGTCACTAGATCGGTATGTTAGTTATATTATGATTAGCTCTGTGTATTTTAAGCTGTATAGTTAAATAAGTAGCCCTTCTACCTGTAACCTGCGAACTGCAGCACCGTGAGCGAACCATAAGCCCTTCCACATCGCGTACATCTCTGCGGATTGCGAGATTGCAAACAGAACTCGTATCCCGTACCGTCACACCTGCCGTCCTTAAAACTTTATTGCGTGCCGTCTTCATTAGCTTCGAGTTTCTTTGAGACCGCCTCGCAAATGTAAATCTGCCTTTGTATTCTTACACGTGACTGACACGTAACGCGACAATGCCGTTGGTATATTTTTTAGAAACGCATTGAGAGACTATTGTGACTTCGTTCAAAATAAAAACCTAGGGCATATTGTGTAAAAAAAGTCTGGTGTTATAAAAAAGTTAGTAACTTATGCTGGAATTTCGGTATTATTTTCCTAATGTAGGTATATTTGCCGAGTCCGTAGCGCTTTTAGGAATCAATGATGCGAGTTTACATATGCGTTTATATTTAGGCAAATTTTATTTACTATGTAGAAAAGTCACGTAGTGATAAGTGTAACTGCGCATGAGACTTTTAAGCAAACATTTGTTGCATACTCATGGGAAATCATACAAAGAATTCTCGTTTATTCCTTAAGCTTCGTTGTGAATAAAACAAAGGAATCGTGAATGTCTAGATCCATCAATTTATTCCAATACAAGCCAATATATGTATTAGGGCGTAGTAATTTTATAAGTAGTTACAAGTGGTGTAGCACCGTAACAACTCAGTTCCCATCGCAATGTCAAATAGGGTTCCATATTTCAAAAGAAAAAAAAAAGTGGAACCCTTATTTACTTTTTTGTCCGTCTGTTCATTTATTCTGTCAAGACTTTTTTTTCGTCAAAAGTTCTCGGAAACGCGTGGAGGTGTCAAGCTGAAATTAATATTGAATAGATACTCAAATCTGTAATCCCTTGAAGTACAGCTTGTGTACAAGTGCGAGGTATTGTATCCAAAGACACGCTTAAATTCGTGTCTCTCTTACTGTCTAGGTTCTCTAACGAAAATGTTCACTCCACACTTCTGATAAGTGCAGTCAACATTAAACATAGCTTGGGCATTAATCGATTAATTTTTTAGTCGGCAATTCGATCGATTAAACAACTAATCGTCCCAAGATTGATCACGACATCATACGGTTAAAACCAATGAACTTTGACGATGTAAGAATTCCGCAGACGAACATAGTGGCATAGGTAAACATTCCTTAAGATGTAGCAACTGTCAACGTAACTCAAAAAATTTTAAATAAAAAATAGAACCGCCTTCAAAAACACCCAAAAAATATTATTTAAAAATTTAACCGACTATAATGAGCATTATAATATCTTTCTACTAATCTGTTTGAAGTCGGGCCTCAGCACGAGCTAGCAGGAGTAGTAGACGCCCAATAGATAGTAGGTATCTATCTATGAAAGGTAAGTTAAATTACTACTATAAAGCTTGAGGTCCCAGGTTCGGTCCCCGCGTTGGGGCAGATATTTGTATGAAAAACACGAATGTTTGTCTTGGGTGTTTAATACGTATTTAAGTATGTATCTATCTATACATATAAGTATGTTTATCCGTTGCCTAGTACCCATAACACAAGCTTTGCTTACTTTGAGACTAAGTCGATTGGTGTGAATTGTCCCGGGATATTTATTTATTAATTTAATTACTAGGTCCACTCCTGCTGTCTCGAGCTGAGGCCCGACTTCAAACAGATTAGTAGAAAGATATTATAATGCTCATTATAGTCGGTTAAATTTTTAAATAATATTTTTTGGGTGTTTTTGAAGGCGGTTCTATTTTTTATTTAAATTTTTTTATTTTTGGCTTTTTAGTTGCTTTGGTATAAAAAAGATGCGTAGGCGTAGCCAGTAGACGAAGCCCGGCTTCTGTTTCCGATCTGAGGATCGCAAGGTAACTAACGAACCTAAGCAGGTTAAACGTGGGATGGTTTGAAGGTATTTTTTTTATTGCAGGGGGCTCCGCTCCCCGAGCCAACTCTCTGGTAGCAAGCCTACCACTTCCAATCTGAGGGATACGAGATACTAACGAACCTAAGCAGGTTAAGCAAGGAATGGTTTGAAGGTTTTTTTTTTGCGGGGGGCTCTGCCCCACCAGCCCCCCGTTCCGGTATCAAAGCTTCTATTACCACTCTGAGGGACGCAAGATAACTGACGAATCTAACCAAATGAAACGGTAGATGGTTTAACAGATTTTTTACTGCGGGTTGTCTCTGCCCCCCGAGCCCCCCCCCCCCTCCAAGAGCGGGGCTTTTATTTTCACCCTGAGGGACGCAAGGCAGCTAACTAACCTAACCAGGTTAAACGGGAAGTGGTTTAAAGGTTTTTTTTTATTACGGGAGCTCCGCCCCCAAGCCCCTCTACCGGGACCGAGGTTTCTATTTCCACTTTGAGGGATACGAGATAACTAACAAACCTAACCAGGTTAAACGGGAGGTGGTTTGAGGGTATTTCTTATTGCGGGGGGGAGCCCCCCGTCATCCAATTTACATATGCCTGCAAAATTTCAGCTCAATTGGAAACCGGTTCAAATTTAACTTGCAAGATTTGACCCGTTGAGGAGTTCCGTTGGCCATCTACAGTCTTTTTCAGCAGGTCCAGTTTACCAAATGATACTTTCTGAATGCAAATACTTCACTTGATGCTAAAAATGCTAAAATCACCATAGGTTTGCCTGTAAAATTTGAAGGTTGCCCTCGATTTCTCTAGGATCCCATGATCAGATCTTGACTTGGTGCCAATGGGACCACCTCAGGAGTATACTCTTTCAAACAAAAAAAACATTTTGAAAATCGATTCACAATTGAGGGAGTAATCGCGTAACAAACATACAAAAAAAAAAAAAACATACAGACGAATTGAGAACCTCCTCTTTTTTTTTGAAGTCGGTTAAAAACTAGACTTACAAAAAGTAACTTATTAGTTACGAATATTGATCGAGAGAAAATTAATCTAACTAAACAATTTAGTCGCTGGTGATTAATTGGCGGTTAATTTAATCGTGACTAAATTAATCGGAAATCGTACTATTGAGATTCATCAATCAACTTTTTTTAATTAAGCAGGTATCTTAAATAAATAAATAAAATAAATATTAGGGGACAATCTTACACAAATCGACCTAGTCCCAAACTAAGCAAAGCTTGTACTATGGGTACTAGACGACGATAAACATACTTATATAGATAAATAAATACTTAAAATACATAGAAAACATCCATAACTCAGAAACAAATATTCGTGCTCATCACACAAATAAATGCCCTTACCGGGATTTGAACCCAGGACCTCTTGCTTCGTAGGCAGGGTCACTACCAACTAGGCTAAAGCGGTCGTTCTTATCTTAATCATCAATTGTTAGTTGATTATATTATGCCTATCTCTGAGTGATTTACGGTCGCGTCACGCCGCTGACTTAAGTCTAAGCACTTTATTTATTACGAAAAATATGCATTGGAAAAGCAGCATCCCGAGGATTCTTATCTCGGTAGATCTATTCTCTAACAATATAATATGTCATCCTTACTTCTGTATCGCAGCTATCGACATATTTTTCACAAGAAAAATCCATTAATCTATTAGCTGCGGTGTTTAACAGTTATCCGAGACATGAACGTACACTCTGATCCGCTTACTTCGCCCCTCGCGGGCTTAGTTAATGGACTACCTAGTGGAAAATCTTGTGTCTAAGTATTTAATGCGAGCTGACTTGCCAAGCGTACCGTGGGTTGGTGTCCGGGTTTGTGAATGTTGATGATGAAGTTAATTCATTTACCAACTAATTAATACTATAGAGTGATTCTGAAGTCGTGGTAGCATAAAATATTGGTAACATTGGTTTGACCAATGGCCTCAAAAGACGAAGTCAAAAAACGAGTATTATGTAATTTAGAGTTTATGTAGACGACCAGATAGCATAGTGGTGAGAGACCCTGACTATGAAGCTTGAGGTCCCGGGTTCGATTTCCGTGTCGGGGCAGATATTTGTATGAAAAATACGAATGTTTGTTCTCGGGTCTTGGGTGTTTAATATGTATTTAAGTATATATCTATCTATATAAGTATGTTTATCCGTTGCCTAGTACCCATAACACAAGCTTTGCTAAGCTTACTTTGGGACTAGGTCAATTGGTGTGAATTGTCCCGTGATATTTATTATTTATTTTACGTGTATTCAGTCACAGTTCACGGTTTCAATTCAAGCACTTATTAATGTCAAAGAATCAACCACAGGTTCGGAAAAACTCTGTTGAGAAGAATCCGGCAAGAAACTCAACAAGGTATTTTCAACAGAGGGTCGTGGGTTCGAGCACGGGCTCGCACCTCTGAGCTTTTCGGAATTTATGTGCGATATCACATTTGAAATTTTCCATGGGCTTTACGGTGAAGGACAACATCGTGAGGAAATCTGCAAATACCTACGAACAAATAATGGTGTTTGTGAAGTTCTCAATACGCACTGGGCCCGCGTGGGAACTACGGCTCAAGTCCTCTCATTTTGTGTGGAGGTCTGTGCCCTGCAGTGGGACTTATATAGGCTAGAATGATGATTCTGAAGACCTGATCGGGATCAACCTTACACTTAACTCAGTAATACAAGTCATTTACCTCTGCATTTATGTGAAATCTTCACATTTTTCTTTCTAAGGAATATTGCTGTAGTAGCGCAATAATAAGTCATAAAAAAAGTCCTTAACCAAAAATAGTCAGCATAAACTACCAATATTTTCCGAAGACCTACCTATCCAACGACATACCCAGGCGGGGAACACTTACAAATATCACACTTTTCATGCGTCTACAGCGACCTTTGGTGTTAGGTGTTTGGACGAAGAACTAAATTAGCGGCCATCTTGGTTGACTTGTCAAACTTGTCAGTTGTCATTCATCGGCCATGGCCATGGCGTACCAAATTGTACGGTCAAGGACTTTAATTGATAGGCCACTTGCCAATGTTCGTATTTTAGCCTTATAATGCAAATCGGGTTTACCTATAGTTTAGTATACTTCGTATATGCTGATTTGAATTAGACGGCTAAAATACGAATAGTGGCAATTAGCGTATCAATTAAACTTACGCGTATCTATAGCTGTACATCACTACCAACATATACATATAGATAGGTATACATCTATAGATACGTCACATTAGTTCTTGAGTAGCCAGCCGTAGGGCGGCAGCACCTTCCATACATGCAATACATGCATATTTGACCATAGAGTTGCCACTCTTGTTCATATAATATTACAATACTCTTTGGACATACCACACCACGGGGTTGATGAAAATAAAAAAGTTCGTCCCCTCCCCGCTTTATGTGTAGGGGGAGCATCCTAAAATTATTATTATGCACTCCTGCCAAATTACAGCTTTCTAGCACTAACATTCTTTACTAGGTTGCGTTCAGACAGACGGACAGATATGGTGAAACTATGAAGGTTCTGTCCCATTATGACTGCAGAACGCTGAAATTAGTTTTCTACTAGAAATCCTTGTGTTATTACCTAAATAGGGACGTGATGGGCTTTAAAACAATAAAAAGAAGGCGGGCACGCTCTCGCTCCAGTCGCAGTTGCTGTACTTCCGGTTCCGGGGAAGACGCAGCTACACGACTTCCGGTCTACCTTACGAAGTAGCAGCTCAAATTAATGCCTTGTATAATAGCCCTATTTAACTACACTGCAGTCAACCCTTTATTCCATCCAGTCCTGCCAGTAATTCGATAGGCGAACTGTTTGTTTTTTTTCCAAATTGTTGTGAACTATTTGGAATCGCAGATTTTATTCCAAATAGAACTACTATGAGTATAATGGTACAATCTGAAAAAGAATAGGTCCTTTCTTACCCGTGTTCCACCTAACAAGTTCGGATCACCTGGGTGGACTATGGGGACTTGTTCTGACCCTTGGTACACCTCAGAGGTGTATCCAGGGCACCACTACAATACCATTATAGTTCTATTTGGAATAAAATCCGCGTTTCCAAATTCGATCCGTCAGTATAAAAGCTTGGAAAAAAAATCCAAACAGTTCGACCTTTGATCAATTATAACTGTAGATCCACAGTCGCGCGCCCGAAAATGTCCGAGCCAAATGAGCGCCACTTTGATAAAAGTGGCCTCCTTTTTTCTCAGTACGTTGCGTGAAATTGTCAAGTTTAGCTGTCAAGTGTCAACCAAAATTCGACTGTAATGAAGTAAAGACTACGTTCAAATTTCTGTGTAGGTGATGATTTTAATTGTTATGCAAACAAATAAAAAAGTTCGGACATTTTTTGAAGGGGATTTTGTTCGGCAATGTGTATCTTCAGTTATAATTGATCAAAGAGTTCGACTATCAAACTACTGGTAGGACTGGAGGGGGGGAATATTAAAGGCAGTCAAAGGCAGTTATGTATGAAGTTAATTCTGACACATTGTACAACTACGAAGTTTCTGAATATTTGCAATGTGAATCATAGGAAAAAATATTATACATACTATGTATTCTGTCACATGCAACAAGTACGTAGCATTTTTTCTTTATGTTTTGCATCTTTTGGTCTACTAGCTTTACGGTAAGCACAAATTCGCTCGAACAACGCCATTTATAGATTGCAGACGAAGTGACCACGTGATCTTGAAAGTAGAGCTACTTCAACGTTCTTGAATAGTGCCTTCTATTCTTGTTTAAAGTAAAAATGTTATCCCACGGGATATCCTATGTCTCAATTTAGAACTTTGTTTATCTATACGCCAAGTTTCAACTAAATCCATTCAGTCGTTATTGTGTGATTGTTTAACAAACATTAAAATATCCAAACATCTTCACAAACTTTCTCATTTATAATATTAGTAGGATGTTAGGATATTTATGTTCAGAAACATCATAATTGTGGAATGTGTCAGGTCAGGATTTATTTCGTAACACCGTTGACTGTAAAAAAGCTTGCTTGTTTGTACGAAACAGATACCTAGTTTCAAAATTTGCTTGAGGGAGAAACTTTGGTTAGTTTTCTTCGCTTTGAAAAATAAAACAAATATCACGTACTACGTGTTGCTCGCAACTTTGTCTGCGTCCCGTGGTAATTTTACACGTCCCTGCGATAGTGGGCTCATATTTTATTCATTAAAATGATACAGCTATTCATATGTGAATGATTTTTTTAAATCGGTTAAGTACATTTTATTTGCAATAGATAAAAATCTATTGCAAATGAACAAACAATCAAATCTTTCCTCTTTATCTAATTTCTATCTTCTGCTTTTTCTTCTTCTTTCTAATATATAAAAAATCTCGTGTCATATTGTTTATTATCGAACTCCTCCGAAACGACTTAAAAGTTTTATTATGAATTTTTTGGTATATATTTGGTAGGTCTATTAGTAGGTCTAGACTATTTTTTATACCCCAAAACACATTTTTTATACATTATAACAAAGTCGCGGGCAACAGGAAATGTTTATTATTTTAGATTTATACTAATTGCTTACAAGTAACGATATGGTTCAGGGCTTTAACGTAGGACTAAGACGTGCAAATTATTTTATTTACCCCGATTTTTACCGTATTAAAATTCGTGGTCACGCTAGAATTCCGAAATAAACAAAGTAATTTATTTGCTCCATAAAGCCTCGACTTTCATTATTTAAATATCAGTAAAAATCGCGAAAATTTAAAGCCAGGAAAGGGAAACATGAACCACAAACAGAAAAGGGTTTCAACTTCATAAAGAAGGGGATTATTTTCTCGCCGTTATTTAATTGAATAATTTTTGATTCTTAAATGGCAAATGGTCACCTAGTTGCGAAGTTTCAGGTTCGAATCTCTGTGGAGGCAGATTATACTTACAATGAAAATGATTGTATTCTCGTCATGGTTTTTTTTATACACGTACCAATATTTACCTGTTGTCTAATGTTCAAGGTGTTAGTTTTGCTTAGTTTGGGACTGAATCAATGTGTATCAATTCTCCACAATATTTATTATTTTATTTGTTATTATAAATAGTTGAAGGAAGTTTATTTTGTCAACGTACCTAAAGGTGTTACGAATTTGTTGAATATACAGTTTAGCTCAGAGTTTGCTGTCCTTCACCTTGCAAATACAGTGATGGATTCTCTTCACACAAACGAGGCTTAATGGAATACTTACTCAATAACTAGAGCACAGAGTGTAACATGGCTGAATGCGATTGGTTTATCTGTTCCCTATGCAAATACGTAGTCAAGTTACAAAGCACACCGTTAGGGGACAAGAGTCCTTGCTGTAGTGTTGCTTGTGTCTGCTAAAGGGGTCCTTTTAAATTTACATCAGCGAAAATTAAGTTCAGATACTAAAAAATCTAGTCACCTTATAATTATATTTTAAGGATAAGTTGTAGCAGCAACATAACAAATGTATTTAAATAAAAGAAGTTTTTTTGTCGATGCATTAGAAACTTTAAAGGATTTGTCACACTGAATGCATTCTGCGGTCGCGGTCAGGTCAAATTGAACGCAGCCCGCATAATGTATGAACAACATTGTCGGTCTCTATTGCGCGTGCGTGTGATCTGTGCGCATATCTATACAAAATATATAGAGACCGACTATGTTGTTCATACATAATACGGGCTGCGTTCAATTTGACCTGACCGCGACCGCAGAACGAATTCAATGTAACAAATCCTTAAATAAGTACTTATTTATATTTAGGTAGGCACATCGTTACCGCATCGAGACTCGCGGTAGGCTGTCTAGCCAATTGTGTAAAACAACTTGATGCAAAGCACCATATAAGTAAACACAGAAATAAATAATCGTTTGCGTTACTTATTTGCAGTGATTTACACAAAATAACCCAAAAAGGACAAGGCAAGCAAAAAATGTAAAAACAGACCTTTTCAAACCAATGATTTGTGTTGCATAAGATAAGGAAGGAAGGCATGATTTACTCAATGAGCTCAAGCAGCACGTCAAACAATATTGTCTAGAAGGCAAGAAATTTGTATCCATTTCCTTTGCTAACAAACACTTAATGAAATGCGGGATCACGCTCGTGGAGAGCAATTTGCTACTCAATGGTAGGATATCGGTGCTATTCCCGCAAATAGGTCGGAATGAGCACGCGTGTGGCTCGCGACGGCCAGGCGGCCGACTTTGCTCTATTGCGTATTTCCCAAATAGGATCACTTCGGTTATGATTGTGATACCATAACCGAGATTTGTAAGAAAATTGTATTTCTTATCCGCGAGCTAACTTAGTCCGAGATCACTGTAGTCTAATTTATCGAGGACTTTGGTCGTTTTATGAATATGTCTTGTTGGCGGGGACTTATTTGTAGTTTCTAATCTCATGGGGATCTTACGTGAGTTCGAGAAAAACAGTGTCCCTATCTTTAGTTATTTTTCTTACCTAACCTGCTAATTCTCATAGAGTTCCAGATACCAGCTCAATACTTTAGCTCCCTCTTCAGATGGATGGTGATATTCTTTCTATTGATGGATACAACTTTACAGTTAGTGAGAATGACTAAAACTATAAAAAGTAAAGGGAAATTACGAGCTGTGCGAAATATTAAGTTGTAAAATATAACGTACCTAAACTCTGGGAAAATTCTGTAATATGGGTAGCAGAAGGCGATAAGTGTTTTGCATTTGGCGCGCATACGGGCGCCGTGTCAGTGCAGCAGACTTAATCCCAAATTTCCACCCGGCTGATGGAAACGTCACTTCCCCAGCAACTTGAAGCATGTTGCGAGTCAAAAGTTCCCTGTACTGTATCTTGTAAAACTCTTGGCTATCTGTATCTCGACGAAGTTTTAATTAGAATTTATTAGAGCCACGTTGAAGCTAGAAAACTTATTTTAGAAGTCTTTGGCACTGGGTATTATCATTTATCAAGATGGTGAAACATTAACATTAAACAAAAATGGCAATTAGATGGGCAATAATTTAGTAAAAAAGCAGCGAAAGTTTTTTTACCGCTCCAAAATACACTTTTAATTATTAGTGACATTTGCTTTCTCCGAGATCACTGAGGGTAGAATTTACTTCCAAATAATAGGTCGCTTAGCTTAAGAATATCAAGCGTATAAATCGCGGCGGCGTGTGTGCGGTACGGAGGCGGTTTTCCTCGCGTCACACAACACAAGGATCTTAGGCTTAAGGCGATGTTTTTGTGGCTCGTCGAGATAGCGGCGGCGAATTGAAAGCTGCCCCTTTGCTGGCTTATCCCCGTGTAACAGATACTTTGTTATTTTTTATTCCCATTCCCGAGGCACTGGCCTACTGATAAGGATATTTTCCTTAATACAACCCCCTGATATGGTTCACAATGACACTTGATAAATCACATTATTTTTGTTTATTCGGTTTTGATGACGAAACGGAACGCAAAAAGGGGACGTTGAATAACACGGAAGTGTGCGGGAGTAAACCGTTTTTACGGCAAACGACACGGGAGCTGAATTGGCTAGTTGCATAAACCGTTATAAAAAGTTGAAATCTTACCATTACCAGCCCTATGTGCGTTTGTTGGTTTTGCTGAAGCAGTTTTTCTCGTGTTAAATAAAATTAGGCTATTTGTGCTATTTTCACTATCTTCACTGCTACGAAGAAGGGGTTTCAGCCTGAGTCAATCATAAGTGCAAACTCAAACCTAAATCAAATAATATACCGACCTACAATATGTTCCATCAACATAAAAACAGAACTAAGTAAAACGAACAATGAAGCTGATAGGATTTGAAGAGACTTAATGAGCGAATCCTATTTCAGCGCACCGTGCACGTTTTCTTTTATACTTTTCATTCACACCATGCGCAAAGGGACATCAGAAACGTCGTGCATTTCCAATTGCAAATACGCCTGCAATTGCAGTTGCGCTAACCATGTAAAAACAAATGTCCAGAAGCTGGTTTGCATGTCTTAATTACTTTCATATTCGTAATAATGTTCTGGTGTTTATACAGTTTGTAATTAAAATTGGATGCTAGATGATAAATCCGTGTAAATAGTTATTTTTTTACATTTATTAAAGACTGAAATTGCATAATTACCCTACCTAGACATAATTGTACATGGACAATCGCAATAAAAAGTGTACCATTTACTTTTTTTAATAAGGAAATATTGGAGTTTTCTTACTCAATCAAGAGCGCTTTGATTTTGATCATTAAAAGAAAATTACTCTAATTTTCCATGCATTCTTTTGTGTCAGTTATGTGACCAATAATATAAGTTATATGAAAAAAGTCACAAAACTTACTGAAAAAACAAAGACACATTTTCCTTTATGAAAATGACTAGTACTTACTCGTAATCGTCTTGATGAAAATGTTTTTGAATAAGAAAACCCCAAAATGTTCTCATTAAAAAATACAGGGTACACTTTTTATTGAAAATGCCCATAAACGTATTCCCAGATGAAGAAATAGGTTCATAGGTAGGTATATTTTAAGCCGCTTGTATAAATTGACGGTCCCGTGATATGAGTTCATTGCCGACACGAGTCACCTGGGAGAGAGCAATTACGGAGACATCACAGACGGGCCGGCGCGGCGCCGGGGCTCCGCCGTGCTTATTTGTACTGCAACCCAACAATACGACCAGGATCAAAGAACGGTACCGGAATTAATTTGCAAACGCTTTCTCTCTCCCCACCGCCGCCTCCGCCCCCGGACAGGACAAACTCCGTGAAAATATTTTCCTTTTTTTAACACGGTACTTAAAGCCATTAAAAATGCCTTTTATGTCGAAAATGGCTGATAGTAAAATGTATGCGATGCTAAAATGAATGCGCACTCTTTTGAACTTATTAAAATTTTAATGCACAATTCACTTTTGATGAAAAATAAATAGTGCATAGACTAAAAATAAGACTAATAATAAATAAATAGTGGACGTGTTTGCTTCAATTAAGCGCGGTTTAACCAGTATAGTATTTAATTAAACTTTTTGTGATGCCTATATTTGTTCCATTTGGTGCACACATCACTAAATAATCTCGTTAACGGTTTCATTTTGTACGTGGGCATAAACTATGCACGAACATAACGCATTTTGTTACGCTACTATATACGTAGTAACATAGATCAATTGATTCCACGGGCGTCTAAACCGCTGTCAGTCTCTAGCCATTACCATCAACAAATGTATGACTGATAGTGCTTGAAACGCCCGTAGAATAAATTACCTTAAAAATAAAGTACAGTTAACTAGATGTATTTTCATAAATAATTCTTAACGCAATTGGTTGAAGAAATTTTTAGTCAATCTTGTAATTCACTGTTGGAGTCTGTTGAACTTGCTATCGGTACGAATAAATGTCAAAATCCCGTTGTCATTACATGACTTGTTGTTGTGTGCGTGACCTCAACTCTCATAGCGTTACCTATAAAGCAGCAAAATACACGACGTATTGAAACTTACTTGAAAACATTGATTATTTTTTCTATTTCGCTGTGGCACTCCTGATGTATGATTGTACAAAGGAAAGTTGTTATTAACTATTACCTAGCCATAAACATGTTAGATAACCTTAATATTTAAGAGAAATCATTGCTCGCATAATATTCTTTGTGTAAATTTGATCCGAAAGGCTCTTATTATGTCGTTAGTGTACTGAACCGTTTATAATTAGCGTGAAATACGCTACACTGATTATTAACATGAAAATAGGCTCTCGACAATTTAATTATGACAAGAAATAGCTCCCTTAAAAATATATTTCGTATCTTCCTATTAAATTACATAATAATGATATAACGTCAAACTCGTCGCAACGCAAATTATATACGAGCACATTTTATGTGTCCATAGATAGATATACATATCTGGTGCTTGAATATTGCACGATTATGATAATGCGAATTAAGTTCGTGTATGAGTTTACATTTAGAAGTTTTGTATTAAATGTTTACCAATTTTATAATAAGTTTATTATCAACAACAACCAAAGCTAGTTAGCTGACCTGGCAAACGTTGGTGCGTTTAAAAAATGGGGGGTAAGTGTAGGAAGGGTGAAATTACTATATGACCTATTCTCATACCTGTCAAATATACAAAAACAATTCATAAAAATCGGTCGAGCCGTTGCGGAGGAGTGCGACCACAAATACTGTGACACGAGATTTTTTAATTGGATTTTATTAGCATACTATGAACTAATTACGAACACAAACAGAAATAAATTAAATTGCATAGAACATAAACCAAACTATCATCATCATCATTTCAGCCTGCAACAGCATTTTCTGCTGAACATAGGCCTCCCCCAAGGCTCTCCAAACAGATCGGCCCTGTGCCATCCGCATCCAATGCGTTCCCGCTACCTTCACCAGGTCATCGCTCCATCTTGTTGGAGGCCTACCTACACCGCGTCTTCCGGTCCGCGGACGCCACTCGAGAACCTTTCGGCCCCATCGGCCGTCAGTTCTATGGGCGATGTGCCCTGCCTACTGCCACTTAAGTCTAGCGATTCTTCGAACCAAACTATAATTCTTAGAAAATACACAGCATGGAATATTGCAATTTACCATGATTAAAAATTTCTGATGTCATTTATTTTTAACCCTCTCTTATAGTAATTTGACTCCCATAAAGTTTTATTTAAAGCTAGCTTGTTAAAATCCCGACAAGACGCACCGTGTCAGCACTCAAATAGTTGCAGCTCATACGCCTACGGCTTACCCTATCCAAATCCATTCTTATGAATTGTCTTCATCACAACATGAAAAAAAATGTATGCAAAATTTCAGCTACTAACGCCAAAACTTTGGGCTAGGCATTAATGAGACGTTACTTAATCAAGTCACGACTGATATTTCCAAATACATGTTATTAATTCCAAGTGTTTCTAATTAAGTAGAGCTACAAATAGTAGATTGTTCAACAAGGGACTAAAACAAGCCATAATGACACATGATATTTAGCCACCCGAGCAGAGCGAGGGTGGCTATAATTCGCGTGTCATTATGGCAGTTTAGTCTCGCGTTAAACACTCTACTTTTCACTTTGAATGCGAGGAAAAAAACGATGTTTGAGGTATACTAATCTACAATATTACATTTATACAACGTACGCTCAATACGAGCAATGGACGTTTGTTCAGAATTCAAATAACAATTTAAATTAGTTCCGCGGTTTTTTTTTTGTTGAGTGACGCTTTAAATGTTTGCATATTTAGCCAACAGAATAAAACTTGAAAATTATTTCTTAGCTAATTGGACTAAGTATGCATAATAAAATGAATTCATCTTTAATATAATTACATAGATTAATATTCGTAATTATTCATGGTGTTTCACGAAATTATTATTTTTTTTAATAGTTTTTTATACAGTTGTCATTTTGAGGTTATTTACACGCCCTAAAGGCTTCCTCAGACCGAAGCGCAGGACGCTACAGAGCGCTACGGAGCGGGCGCTACGGAGTGCTTCGGAGCGTCCGCAGCGCGCTGCGGCCTGTGGAAAGCTTTAAAAATTGTCTATGCCTAGTCACTGAAAATGGCAATAATCCTCCATCCACAAACACCGTGATTGGCAGTTTAGGGGTTTCCAAAAAATTAAAAAAAAATTACTTTAATCCCTAGAGATCAAAAAAGAGCTTTAGTCCCGATATGCAGAGACTAAAGTAACATTTTAAGAGCATGAGAAGTGAAAACGTTATTTTAAGTATAACGTCGTCGTTGAAAAATCAACAAAATATGAAATGTAGTAGGTACTGTTCTTTGTTTTAGGTTATTAACTTGTTTAAGGTTTGCTACGATTGATAAGGAGCAATTCTATGCATTTAACTACCTATTGTACGGTCGGATTGACACGACCAACCCGGCAGGAGATGGTCTTGGATATGTTAAGGTAATGGAGCTGCCTTTCTGAGTGCTCTTGATTAACGTGGGACTTCACCGAGCGACGGTTCATCTACGCCTCGGATCAATCTCGATCTTAGATGTAATCAATTACTATCCGTAGATTTCTACATTGCGATTTGATCCATGTTTATCTAATATATATTTTTAAATGAGGAATTCTGTACATTTATATATTTCGGAGATTTCGGAAACGGCTCTAACAATTTAGACGTTTGGTATGTAGGAATCTTTCGGGAGGGAACGATCGATCTGGCTTGGTCTTTTTTCTGGAAAAAGGTGAGTTTTTGAGTTCAAGTCCGAGCGAAGCTAGGCCACTCAAGTATTATTGTACTTATTGTTTTACATTTTCGCAGTTTTCACTCATAACCATTGCCACTCACTGGACTTAGGGCCCGTTGTTTGATCAATAGTTAAACAAACTAATAGTTAAAATATATGGCAAACGTATTTCAAAGGAGATTTGACTATTAGTTTGTTTAACTATTGATCAAACAACGGGCCGTAAGTCACGCAACAAAACGCTTTCAAATTAGCTCGACTTTTCACCCACATTGCAGAGAACGCGCGCGGCTAAACGAACGTGATACCCTACACACAGATTACTTAATAGTTACTTCGTAACAGATACTGCATCCCGTACAAAATCTTGGTACTTACCGCGATTGTAGCCACAGATTATACTACTCCGTCTCCTTAAGAATGTGTGCGTGCCGACAGTGACAAGGGCTGGCAGTTTGGATTAAAAAAAAAATTCTACATGTTATTTTACCATTTTGTCGGGATAATTGCTATATATTATATCCATGCAAACTTTCTAGCACTAATATTCTTTAAGCTAAGCCACGGACGGACAAAGAGACAGACGGTCATGGCGAAACTATAAGGGTTCCGTTTTTGCCATTTTAGCTCTGGAATCCTAACAAAAAAGGATATTTATTGTAATGCGCAGAACACATTGCCATGCTCACAGTACCCTAGCGTTATACTAAATACGAAGGTCAACTTTCGAACTTCACATCGTGCCATCCCGCTCACGCTTATAGCTTTTTATAGAAGAGTAAGAGGGACAGCACGATACGAACTTCCAAATTGTTAAATTAGCTATTAATTCTAGCATAGTCATATTAAAATTTGCCCCCTGTTTCACCATTCACTTATAAAAGTCCAGGCGGCATATTTTTTCCGTGGAACACGAATGAACGTGCGTCAGCGCGCGCTTGTGACAACCTACTGGAATTTCGATCTTAGCAGATCGTCCCCGCGGTAGGTAAATATCGCGCGTAAGTACATGGCATGCATGAGGCCTGCCCTACACTTCAGTACACTCGTGACCACGGCTGCTGCAATTTGGATATAATCTCAAAATACTGTAGCATTTATGTTAAATTACACTAATATGTTTCTATACTTATAGATACATGTCTGTATTAGGTACTAAAATCGCATGCACTGCGGAATAAGATAAAATTTATTACGGGTTGTTTGTCGTTATTCGCGTTAAGTATATGGTTTATTTCACAAGCGGCATTAACTTTATATTTTCCCTTCACCTTTCTTTTGTTCGTTATGTTTATTTCGTTTACGGACATAATCGTTAAAGAGGATCATAAAAGTAGCCTGGATCTTTTATACTTAATAATAAATATAAATGCGTGCCTACTATTAATAATCATGGTAGCAAAATATATTAAAGATATCTTTAGATGTTATTTAAAAGCGACAATATCCAACATGAATTCGCAGCTTAAACCACATAACAATTGTGTGTTGATACAATTAACATTCTTCAGCATTCATTCAGAATACGTTCAAGCTCACTCCAGTTTCGTTCCATTCAGCAGCGGAACTCAGTTTAATGAAACGTTGAGGCTATAGCTACTGTTTCAATATTAGAATAAAAGCGAAACTCTTCATCCCAGAGCTCAGCAGACGTTTAGTCAAAATGCGGCTCATTAAAGTGTGAGACGGCCACCGGATCCCCGGGGTATATCTACGAAAATAGGCAACCGTCCTGTTAAATAGTGGAGCCGCATCGCCTGATGGTGGGGAGTGTTCTTCATTAAGTCGATATCCGCCGCGCACTCAGCCGCGAAATGTGCTCTTACTAAGATTTACTTTTTGGAGATTCTTTTCTGTCTTTGACGCATTTTTCAGCTGCAGTGCGAATCTCACATTTGTCTTGGTGATGGGAAATTACTTTAGAGCGGCTTACAGTGAGCCAGATCGGTATTTGATCTTCTAAATGTGTGATTTTGCATTAGTGCGAACGACTTAATTAATGAATTAATTTGTATTTTGATGAATGATGATTTGATTGTTGGAAGAGAGTGTGCGATGAATATTTGAAGTTTTGAGATGATGGATGCACGTCCGTCCTCATGTTGTTAATTTTTTTTTTTTTTGCTTTATATGTATTGTATAGTATTTATTTTTCTGTCTTACTCAGTGCTTTTGTATCATACTGTCATGCTGTGTAAGTTTTCACAAATAAATAATAAATTATTAATATTCTTGCTCCTAATCTTTTTTACTTTTAACAGACAGAATTTGCAATAGTGAGCGGACTTAAATTTTATACGCATGCTTTTTGTTTCTGATATTTCGTTTTGAAGCTAATTTTCCTCTATTATCAAAAAGGCTGATGTAACCGCACGATGGCGGACGATGCACGCTGTTTACACATCAGCCACTCTCCATTGTTAATAGGAATTAGGCCAGTCAAGGGCCCGAACGCTAAGAGATCTGACCGATAGGGCAAGATTGAGATCCCTCGTCCTCAATGCGATTGATTTAGCTTTATTGGTGCTAATAAATTTACCCCTCGATTGCCAGCTGTTTTATTATTTTCTTCGAGTAGAGTCGTTTATATAGGTGCCTACCTACATACATTTAGGGATCGCTATAAAAAAATATTTTTCGCCCTTGTACAATGAATAACGCTTGCTTGGGCACGATATAGTGGTAAATGCATTAGTCCCAGGCACACAGTAAGCGGTTTGCTGCCACCCCTGACTGTTATTTTCAGACATTGTCTCGAGAAGTGACTTTTACGACCACTTCGCTCCTCTACTAAGCCGTGCCTTTATTGCCAATAGAATTACCCAAAAGTAAATAACTTTTGAGAGTGGACAATTTCGTGTAACGGACGTGTCGAAGCAACCAGAACAGAGATACTGTAATTTCGGACTTACTATAAGTTTTCGGGTCCAGTATCCTTTTTCTTTTACTCACTTATCAGTGGAATTTATGTTTTCACCTCAGCACCTCAAACAGGCAGGTTTTGCTATTAAAATACAGTGAGCAAAACCCGATTTTGCTCACTGCGTGAAACAAAGTAACTTTTTTTTTAAATGTCGAGGACAGTGTCTACTCATGAATTCGAAAGATTTGAACTTCAGTTTGATCTGTCACTTTCATTTCGATACGAAAAGAGCGAGAGATAAGATCAAATCGATTCTAAGTTCGATTTTCAAACTTTATACCTAGTAGGCCTAAAAAAGAAACGAACGATTAAACGTTCGGATACTCATATAAGTACTTAACCTTAAAATTGTAAATCGTCTGTTAAGGTTTTAAATTAAATTATTGTATTTTTTTAATAATTGGATTATATTTTTATAGAATCAAATAGTAAAAAAGTTGCAGAAAAAATACAAGGTTTAACATGTATCTATATAATAAATACTAATAATTTTAACAATCTTGAACATCGTGAAAAATACAGCGGGTGCAGTATCGGAACGCAACTTTAAAAAATAGCGGGATTCAAATTTTAATTCTAGCTACAGAGTTCAATATCTAAGAGTTTGATACACGATCAAAGGCAATTTGGAAATTATAAGAATAAGTATTAAGTACTGCAGCATTACAATGCCGCATGGATATTTTAGTTTTCAAACTTTTTACTTATTACATTTCATGGATACTGGCAGATTTACTTGGCCACTTTTCTCGGTCGTTTTTCGTATTTAGGTAGCTTTCAAAGTTTAAATTTTAAAATTTGGTTCTTTGTTTTGACAAACCCCTTTTCTTGTCACTTGATTTCTGGCTCAAGGCCTGTAAACATGATTTTTTGATGCCATAAGTGGGCAAATCTGATCTATATATCATCGAATACCTTCAGTGCAGTGTTGGGTGTGGTGTTCGATGATATATAGATCACATCTGCCCACTTATGGCATCAAAAAATCATGTTTACAGGCCTCGAGCCAGAAATCAAGTGACAAGAAAAGGGGTTTGTCAAAACAAAGAACCAAATTTTAAAATTTAAACTTTGAAAGCTACCTAAATATGAAAAACGACCGAGAAAAGTGGCCAAGTAAATCTGCCAGTATCCATGAAATGTAATAAGTAAAAAGTTTGAAAACTAAAATATCCATGCGGCATTGTAATGCTGCAGTACTTACTAAATATTTAAATATGAGTGAGTCCAGTGTCGAAGTCAACAATTGAACACCAGACGAATTAAGGCAGTAATACAAAATGCAGAGTTAAGTTTCTTGCCTGAAGTCTCGCGTTATTTTTAAGCAATGGAGACTAGCAAAGGGTGCAAACACTTTTTCGGAGACTGTATTGTTATCTAAAATATGAAGTATTCACTCAATGTTGACACAATACAGTCAAAAAGACGACGTGCATACACCTTTAACGACCGCTTTAGCCTAGTTGGTAGTGACCCTGCCTACGAAGCAAGAGGTCCTGGGTTTAAATCCCGGTAAGGGCATTTATTTGTGTGATGAGCACGAATATTTGTTCCTGAGTTATGGATGTTTTCTATGTATTTAAGTATTTATTTATTTATATAAGTATGTTTATCGTCGTCTAGTACCCATAGTACAAGCTTTGCTTAGTTTGGGACTAGGTCGATTTGTGTAAGATTGTCCCCTAATATTTATTTTATTTATTTATTTATAATTATTATGTTCTCGCTGCTGAGGTTAAAAGTTGCATGTGTCACACGAGACCAAAGTTTTTTTGCATCACGTGTAGTTATTTGAATCCCTCGCGCACTCAGGATTCTAACTTAGCTTACTCCTTCGCTTACTCGTGATTCAAAATCAACACTCGCAGTAAAACCAACTTTGCTCTCTTGTTGCACAAATAACTATTTCACAATTAAATCGCTCTTAATGCAAAGCGAATACCTACACGGTTAGCATTAAGTCATATTATTAAAGGTGTTGTGTTGCGTTTTTCTGCCTAACGTTTCTAGGTGAAAGTTTTTCTTCCTGTGATTAATAACATAGTTAAGACCATTAAAGAACACGATAGTTCAGAAACTTAATTGAAACAAGGTGAACGTAAACTTATTAAATATTTCTGAGTCTCGCATAGTTGATTGCCTAAACAGCAAAATGGGGTGGCGGTTTTGTATTTGCCTGAGAAAGGCTCAAGAACTGAATAATTTATTTTGAGTCGACGTCAACTATTATACTGCTTATTTTGTCGTAACTTTTGAGGCTGAGTAATGAATGTAAATTGTATTTATAGGGAGTGAAGTTAGTGTCTGCGGGCGCCTACAAACTTACTAGAACAAAGGGCAGCAAAGACGGCGAGGTAAACATCTTGCAATAAGTTTCTCGACGAGCCCGTCTACTCGCTCTTCGGAGCTCTTCGCTCTAAATGCTATTATTAAAGTCTCCCCTCACTCCAGCCTGACGTTCAACGCAGATGAGATTTTAATTCAGACGAGATTTAAAAAAAATATACCCGCAAAAAAATCATCAATGCAAGCTGGCTCCTTAGGAAAATTAAAATCATATTCTCATTCCTGTGAAAAGGGCGCGTTTGATAAAAGACCTAGTCATTCAACTTGTTTGAGAGGCTTTTAAATAATTTATAGTTTTCAGTATGTCCCGTGTTTTTCTTTTGAAGTTCTTCTTTGGCTGAAGTTTTCCAAGTATGAATTTTCAGCCTAGTATTCAATTTTCATATTGCGTGCTCGGTTTTTCAATTAGTGTGCTCGGTTTTTTTGTATCTTTTTACTAAAGTTGTTAAATTACGAAAGCCTCTTCATTATGGCAATATTTTTTTCCACAGTTGAGTGATTTACTTTGTGTTTTGAAAGTGACTTTCAATTAGCTATTTATGTAGACGAATAGCAGTTTTCTGAACAATATTTTTGCCTCTTTAAAAAGTGAATTGTGTAAGGCGTAGTGTATGTGTACTTGTGTAGTGTAAGGCCGCCTAATGCTTACCTTATCTATACATATAATAAATATGTAACAAGTCGGTGTCTGTACATTGAAGATATTTGAGAAAAACTGTCACTAGGGCTATTTACTAGCGTAATAGAACCCAAAACAAAGTTTTTTAGAATTATTGTCTGTTTATCTGTTTGTCTGTTTGTCTGTGCGTTTGTGCGCGCTAATCTCAGAAACGGCTTAACCTAGAAGGATGCGGTTTTCACTGATATATTGGTATTTTCTTGGATTAACATTTAGTGTTTGTTTCATTTGAATCGGTTCACAAATAAGAAAGATACGTCTATTTTAAGAATTTATAGAACAGTTTTTAGAAGTAGTGACTTGGGAGTAGGTACGGTGGCGAATGTGAACGCGGGTGTGCGGGGGGGGGGGTTCGGTGGGGGGTCGGTGAGGGGGGGGGGGGTAATTTTTTTTAAATCGAGGTACTAAGGAGAGCCATAATTGATGAAAAAGCAAATTGGATAAAAAAAATAAACTGCCCAAATTACTAATTCCACGCGGACGGAGTCGCGGGCAAAAGCTAGTACTTAAATATATTTTTTCCATGTAAGTACTTGTTTTTCTGTACCTATTGTTTTCTTTGTATCTACAATAAAGAGTCATTGTATTGTATTGTGTTGTGTTGCATTGCGTTTCGTTGCGTTGCGTTGCGTTTCGTTGCGTTTCGTTTCGTTTCGTTTCGTTTCGTTGCGTTTCGTTGCGTTGCGTTTCGTTGCGTTGTGTTGTGTTGCGTTGCGTTGCGTTGTGTTGTATTGCGATGCGTTACGTTGCGTTGTGTTGTATTGTATTGTATTGTGTATGAATAAAGAATATTATATTAACGGAAAATTTAATGATTGGTAAGTACTTATTAATTCGTTATTACCCGCCACCGAATCTGCGCAGCATTTGTTTTGTGCTATCGTGCGTAAATTATTTAATAACAGGTACGGACGGAATAAAAGTTAAGGCACACAATATTATGTTATTACTAGTTGTTGCCCGCGACTCCGTCTGCGCAGAATAGGGATATCAAAAATAGCCTACGTCCTATTCTCAGACCTACCAAATATAGTCCAAAATTTTATAAAAATCGGTCAAGCCGTTTCCGAGGAGATCGATAACAAACACCAAGACACGAGATTTTTATATTCTAATATATATAAATCTCGTGTCACGTTGTTTGTTATCGAAATCCTCCGAGACGGCTTAACCGATTTACATGAAACTTTTTGTCCATATTCGGCAGGTCTGAGAATAGGTCGTAGGCTATTTTTTATACCCCTATTATTCTTCGCAGACGGAGTCGCGGGCAACAGCTATTTTTATATATTAGAAGATAGAAAGAGGAAGATATTTACTAGTTCACCTTTGTATATGTACAGTGGGCTGCAAAAGTGCATGGACAAAGCAAAACAAAAATCCTATGAAGGTAAAATGAGCGCCAGTAGCTACCATATAAGCCGTACTAGTTCAACCAGATCTTACTAGATGGCGTTGTAATTATCATTCAATGAAAAAAAAACGTTCGCTCGGAATCTTCCTTCTTCTTCACAATTAATATTAATTTATAAGTATTGTAATAATTCGTCATGTCAATGTTTAACAATTATTTTACTTTTTGTAGTTTTTCGGAATCTGTAACATTGATACAGACACGCAGAACATTGCCAAGTATGAAATCTAACAAAAACATTTTTCTTAACCTCAAGCCGGGGGGGATCGAATCCTATTCACTCTGGCCAGCCCAGCCAATGCATCTTCGCCCGCTCTCTTAGCCACTCAGCTATGGAGACATTATAATAACTGGTGAAACTAACAATCTTATATTTTACTTAATCTTTGCATCCTTGTCTAGTTAATGTGTAGATTAGATACAGATAGATAGATTATGTTTGTTGCTGTTGGACTACCGTAATTTAACTTCAGAGATTTATTGAAGACTGCTGTATTTATGTGCTACTTAAGGTTGAATGTTGAATAATATACTTGGATACGCTTACACGCCTCGTTTGCTAAACTGAGGGTAATTTTTATAATGACTTCACAAATCGTTAGATTTCTTGTCAATCACCTTGTGTGAATATCCAAATTATCAAGTTCTCGAAAACATTTTACTATGATTCGATTAACAACGTTTTTGAAAGCAAAAATTATTGTTTTCTGGGAACAAGAAAACTTATAAAGAAAATAGCTCGAGATATGGGCATAACGGTAAGATTTTACATATATTAATATTTCTTAGTGCAATGTTGCTTACAAATTGCACTATTCATGATCTAATGTTAAGTATTTATTATTTTGTTTTTTTTTACAGAGAAACACAGTCAACTTTGCCATTCGACATTTAAATTTCGATTGGGAAAACGAAATCGTTATATTTACCGACGGAAAGTGTCGGATAAGAATGGACGTAAAATTTTGTAAAGGAGTAGCGGGGTTTTAAATTGGGACTCCAGTGAGATAAAGTCAAAAAATAATTTGGACACTGAGGTAAACAGAACATGGGAACTGATGCGAAATAGTGATATATGTTTCAATATATTATGGTTTCGAGCATGAAAACTCGACTTCAAGAAGTGATAGATAGTGTAACGGCTATCCTCTCCGTTACTAAGAGACAAATTGACTTTGTAACTTAAATTGTTAATATTTCCCGATATCATTATTTTGTAATTAATCTGTTATAAACGAACCTTTATTATTTATTAATAATCCAGTTACCCATGTTTACTTATTGTTATTCTTATAGTGAATGATTCACCATCTGATCTCACATAGGTATTGTTTTTGAAGTTGTGTTAAGAAGGGTTATTAGAAATTGAGATAAAAGAGAAAGATATAAATTGCTAAATATATGCGTGTTGGTTATTTTTCAGTTAGAAGCACAATTAATAATGTTACAATTAATGTTAAGTAAACTGTTATTTGACATTTCGTGCAGACCGGGTTAATATCTAGCCATTATGTTAGTAGGTATAAGTGTATAAAATTGAATGAAATTTAGTTTTCAATTCTTTATGAGTACTTATTTGTTTCCTATTTTTTAAGTGTAAATTGATTTTTTTTTGCTATTTTTGAAATACAACACACTATGTTTTGAAGTTACTCGAACATAAATTACATAACATAATTATGCATTCATTAATTATGTTAACCCGGTCTCCAGTTTAAAGATCTAGTTGCTAATAATATTATTTCTTTTTATTGTGGTTATGCTTCAATCTTCTTTCCAATAAATTTTGGAAACGAATACTTAAGCTAAGAATACCTCAATAATTTTTTAGATGGCTATAATAGGGAATGTGCACATAGACGGTCCTGCCAAATGGTGCCATAAATTTTGACTTGATAAGTTTCTTTTACTGTCCGCATAGTGTCTCTTCTGTCGCACAAGTGCTGCCGCCTATAGTTTCTGCACGTCCCCTTACATCGGTGAAAACGAAATAATATTATTGATTGAGAAATTGCTCTTTTATGTTTTAAATAAAATGTTTGATATCAAAAGGTTGTATTATTTTATTTTCTGATCAAAGATATTTTTTAATTAAACAGAATGATAATTAAATACATATTAAATACATATTTAAAAAAAAACAATTAAATAAAAAACAAAAAGAACACTCCGATCTGGGATTCGAACCATAAACCAATTCCACATACCAGTACTTGACTCATGCGTGCATGTAACCGTTAAGCCACAGCTGCTAATAGAAGATCTTTCGAAATAGCAGTTTAGTTTGGTATATAAACTAGATGCAGAAAACGGCCACTATGCTGCATCAATTCACAACGCCATCTAGTTAATTCTCATCGAAACATGAACACAAACGATCAAACACTGCTCACGCGATTATTGCCCCGAGATGTCCATGCACTTTTGCAGCCCACTCTACCTCAACAGTTGTCAATAGTGTTTTTTTCTTTATTTTAGTACAAAAAAAAAGGGATTGCAGTCAAACATATTATTAACTTCTTCTTTTGCGTTACAAAATAAATCAAGATTATACAAAGTTTTAATTAAGACTTGGCTAAGAATAAAGTTGCATTTATTACAATTTCAATTATGCTGAATTTTTTAATTTGAAATGCAAGTATGGAAATGTTATACAAGACAGGTTTTCGTATCTTCAGGCGGTTCGTAGCTTGACAACGGGCTTTATCAGGTCGGCTCTTTCATGATAATTTTAAAATAATATGAAACGCCGAGATAAAGTTTGGATTGCGCCCGCAACCATAAGCTAAAATTCTTTGAACACCAAAATTCCGCTCTCAAAGGAATTCTTGAATATTCTCTCTTCCTTTGCTTAAGCTTTGTGCGTTTGTCAAACAATTTGCTTTATTGATTCTGTACCTACGTCCTTAAATACCGAAGGTTGGTAAATTTGTCTTATGAACTGATTTTCTCAATTTTCTTTGAAGCATTTCAGATCGTGTAAAATGAATAATTTTCAAGCCAAAAAAACCGGCCATGTGCGAGTCGGGCTCGCACACTGAGGGTTCCGTACAAATTTTTAGGTACATAGCTGTAACTATAATAATCCCATGTTAGCAGAGCCCTGCTTCCAAGTAAAATGTACGCAATGTGGGATCATTTTAGATTGGTGAGTCGGGATTATATGATGTAACTAAAAATTTATGCTTTTCGTAAGTTTTTCTTTATTTGTGCTATAAGACGTTGCATCGTACCAAATTTTAAGATTCTGAGTTCACGGGAAGTAGATTTTGATTCCCTTGCGAGTGTCGAAAATTTGCTTTATAAACGGCTGTATCTTTTGATTGTGTTGGCTTAGAAGTTTGTTTTTTTCACAGCTCAAAGGGACAATAGACTTGAGTATTTGATATGAATTTCAGCTTGATACCTCCACGCGTTCTTGAGAAAAAGGGTCTTGAGAGACAGACAGACGGACAACAAAGTGATCCAATAAGGGTTCCGTTTTTTTTTGAGGTACGGAACTCTAAAAAGGCTTACTATTTTACGTTATTTCCAGATAAAATTTCGTGAAAAATTGTTGTGTTTTAGAGGTGAAAATTCCGTAGTCGATTCAGTTGCAGCGGAGCGGACAAGTTGACACGTTGCGTGGGATAAGTCCGGCCGGCGAAGGTTACAATTCAATTTTCCGCTAGAAAAGGGTTTCACTCTCGGAATGATCCGTTCGCTGCCAGTTGCGGCTTTACAGTTAAATTTTGTGAACTGCCAGACCTTTCCTTTTTGACTGTGAGTGTTTTGTTTGACTTTTCCTACATACGAGTAACATAATAAAATAAAATATTACGAATGTGTACATGTTTAATAAATAATTTATGTAATCAATTTTGCTCGTACATATGTGTAGGGTGGAAGTCATAAGCAGACTTCTAAGAACTTAAATTGAAAGTATAATACTTCTAATATAATAATAATAATAATAATAAATATTAGGGGACAATCTTACACAAATCGACCTAGTCCCAAACTAAGCAAAGCTTGTACTATGGGTACTAGACGACGATAAACATACTTATATAGATAAATAAATACTTAAATACATAGAAAACATCCATAACTCAGGAACAAATATTCGTGCTCATCACACAAATAAATGCCCTTACCGGGATTTGAACCCAGGACCTCTTGCTTCGTAGGCAGGGTCACTACCAACTAGGCTAAAGCGGTCGTTATTGTATGATAATAGGCACATTTTAGGTATTTGTCTACGCCAACCGTAATGAACCTATGTAGGTACGAAACTGTGTTGCTGGGACGACTTTTGACGTTAAGTATCCTCTCTTCGGTCAGATGTACTTTTGAAATTATATAATACTGGTTGTTGCCCGCGACTCCGTCTGCGAAAAAAAGGGGTAAGTATACAAAAATAGCCTACGACTTATTCTCAGAACTGCCGAATATAGAGAAAAAAGTTTAATAAAAAGCGGTCAAGCCATTATGGAGGAGTTCGATAACAAACACCGTGACACGAGATTTTTATATATTAGAAAGAAGATAAAATGTCCTTAGTTACGGCAACTATAAAACTACTTCATATACTTAGCCATCAAAATACTCAGTCCGTAACAACAAAATGGTCATACGAAACAAAACAATCCGCAGTTTTATTTCGAATCGTTTTGCAAATGGCCGGTGAAATGGGATTAAGGAAGTATGTAGCGGCCCTGCAAACAAAGCTCCATTATACGCGATAAGTGGGTAGTGTAATGTAGTGGGTTAATTCGTGAAATGGCTTCGCGGGTACGCCGCAGGTGATTTAAGTCCGCTGCTAATACATTGGGCTCTCTGCGCGCACTTTATCACTACACTTGTTTGTTGATATAGTTGCGATGGATAAGGTCACTGTTAGTGGGAAAGTTGCACCATTTGCATTCAGTAATGTAAGTTGAAATAAGATTTGTGCTATCCACCACCTTCTTAACCTCGTAAGATCCACGTAAAATTTTTTGATTATTAGATTTTGAAACTTAATGTCAGCCAGATAAGTTGATATTTGCTTAGACGTAAGTATGTAGGTACTAGATTTAGCACACTAGGATTTTAGAGGTAAAAAACGCCAAAAGGAGTTCGTAACGATACAGTGAGTCTTTGTTTTTCGGAATGGAAACAATTTTTTAAAAACTTTAGGCGATTACTTGAGTTTCGGGCATAAAAACCCATCTCTACTCGTAGAGCTGGAAATATGTATCAATCATTCATTACAAATCGAATTATTTATACTTAATACATTAGGTAAGTTACACGATGCTGTATATATTAAATGCTCACTGGTTTATATTCCTATCTTTAGTCGTCTAGTTCAATAAACAACACAAACTTTGCCATCCATGGAAGATTATAAGAGCGAACTCTAAATTGCCTTTTTACGGGTAAGAGAAACGAACAAAGTTACTCTATTCAAATGTAGTGCTTGCTTTTCATACGAGTATAACAACTATGCTTGAAATAATCGAACTCTTGTGCTATTTTTTTACCATCCCAGCCTATATAATTTCCACTGCAGGGCACCAGCCTCCTCTCAGGATGAGAGGGCATGGGCTGGAGTTCCCACGCGCATCCAATACGGTTTTGGACCTTCACACACACCATTGAATTTTTTCTCAGGTTTGTATAAATTTCCCCACGATGTTTTTCTCCACCGCAAAGCTCATGCTAAATTTCAAATTTAATTTCGCAAATAAATTTTGAAAAACTCAAACTTGTGAGCCTGGGCTTGAACCTACGACCCTCTGCTTAAGAAGCCATAAGTCAAACCATTAGGCTACCACGACTAACACTACTTGTAATACACTTGTAGTACGTGTACTTGTACTACTTAATAATAAGGTTTGTTAGATCTGTTTACCGGGATCGTATTTCCTAGTAGCAAAATTTTCATTCGAATTTTTCCCAAATGCTTTTTTCCCACAATGGTTTTTCCCACAATGGTTTTTTCCCACAATGGTTTTTTACTGAAGCCTATTTTTACAATCCTGTTTTTTCCCAATTGGGGATGTCTAAAAAAAATACCCATGGTTTTTATATTTTTTTTGTATAGAAAAGTCAATTATAAGAAACTAATTTCAATATTTTGTCATTTAGTTCTCTACTTTTTTCAAAATTAATTATTGAAACTATTTTAGTTGATGACGTCAGATTATAATTGAGGGCTCCCACAATGCCAAATTTCTAAATCTATCTAAATGCGTAGGTACGATAAGGCAACCCCTTTAATTATTTTTTGCGTAGTAGTACACTATACACTGTGTCACTTTACTGGCACTGTCAAAGTGCTAGATGTCAGACAGCGGGTCCAAATCAAACTCCGTAGTATAATCCACGCGTAAATTGTGAAGAATTCTAACCACACAGAATAAAGTACGACTTGAACCGGTCACGCAATTTACACCAATGTCAAATGAAGGTCATTGCTTATTTGTTATATTATAAATTAATTACATAATATTAAAATTAAATAACTACAGAAAACCAGTTAAAAAGCATTTATCTCGAAATGGTTTTCGATTTACTTTACATTGCAAAAAAATAGACATCCCCAATTCTAATCGACACAGAAACATAGGTAGGTTTAGGTTATGTTAAGTTTGCATCGCCCCGAAGGGTCAAAAGCACACAGAAGAAGGAGCTCCGCGTGAAACGTTACTGTGAAAATAAGCTCCAGTAAAAAACCAGTGTGAGGAAAAAAGCATTATGAGAAAAAACGCGAATGAAAATTTTGCTACTAGGTAATAACGATTCTGGCAAATTGATCTAACAACTACCTGTGTGCCAAATTTCATTCAAATAACTAACGAGGATCGTGCTCAGTGCCGTGCCATGGGAGAGGCCTATGTCCAGCAGTGGACGAACATAGGCTGTTGATGATGATGATGAACTAACGTTATTGTCTACGCGTACGAAGTCGGGAACAAAACCCAGTTTCAAATTATACTACTATAAAAAATCTTTGAAGGAAAATTTTTCAATGCTACTGTTTGTCAGTCATGCTTCCATCAAATCAATACTTCGTTGTTGGTAGAGCGATTTGGTTTCTTTAATGTCCAGCGATCAAATTTCCCAGACTGACCGGAAGAAAATCAATTAAGTCCACTCCGCAACGGCTGTTGACTCTGTCTAATTGAAACCAAACTGCAACGGACCCATCGATTGGAGCTAAACGAACTTATAGCTCTATGCTAAAGTTCCCTTTGTTGTTACCAATTGTCAACGGTGTACTTTACTGTAATGTAACTAATAAATTGTGATAGGGCCACAATGTAAGCGGTATAATTTATTTACCAATTACTTTGTTTTTGATGCTTTATACATGTACTTGTATCTGATCTAGCAGTACTCAATCACTATAATGGAGGTCGTTTATATAGTTATAAAAGTGCAAATTGCCCTTAAGTGCTAAAGTTATCGGTTAATAGAGAACTAACATTACTTTAATCTTTACTGCCATTTTCTTGGTCTTATGGCTATAATGAGATAAGTTAAAATATCACTGTTATATCCAAAGTCGATGCGTTAAAAGCCTTTAACGTCCCCGTTGAGTTTTTGTTGACGAAGCGTGTAGTGAGAAGCTGTAAGATTTTTTAAAATTATGTTGAAATTCTCTCACGCTGCTTAGCTATTGATAAACCAGGGTCTAAGTGTAAAAACATACGTTAAAGTCTCATATGATAAGGTTTCAAACATAATATAAGTCATTCTACACAAGTTGAGCTATCCTACATAATTTATGTGCTTTAGCTAAATTACAGTTTCATAGAGTTTATTTACTGACCCATCCGTACAATTATTTTGGGTAGCTACAACGAACAGAAGGCGGAGGTAATAGTTAACAATTTTCTGCTTACAATTAGTCACAGATTCAAAGCACCTGCTCCGAAATGTTTGTAGCTACTTAGTTACAAACGTAATACTCGTAATATCAAACAGTACCGTAACTGACAGACAAAACAAGGCTTCAACTGTAGGTAACGCCACTAGAGCTGAGGCGAATGATTACGCACACAGCTAAATAAAGTACCGATTGCAAAAGAAGTTGTGAATTAATGAAATGAGTGAGTGCATGAATGAAAATGTGAGTTACATGATCTTATGAAGAAATGCTTACGCAGTGCTATGCATATTATAATTTTTCACCTCACTAGCTCGGAAAGCCCTTTTTGTTTGTTTGACATCTATTGAGAAAATCGCTTTTTATCCACATGTGAAGAAAGAGTTTTGACATTTGAGGGCAGCTTAAGTGATATTTGACAGCTAACAAAACGTAAAACGTTAAAAGTGCTGAATTTTTAAAATCACAATTAATGAATTGCATCGAGTAAAAAACACTAAATACAGTCTTACAACTTTATTTTAATTCATAAATATCAGCATTCAACATTAACCTTCATTCTTGTTGTAAAAACGGATAAAATGTTATGACAGTCCAAGTAAGTCGATGTGCGAACAAAACGCATCCGAAATAATAAACAAAAACTTAAGTTAAAACTTTTCAATTAAATATTCGCATGTTTTTTTAATTATTTTCCTCGCTGTAGTGAGGTGAAAAGTTTTGTGTTATACACGGGTGAAAAGTTATTTTACGTCTCGTGTGTTGAAACACTCACTATCGAAAGGATTCTATTTTTGAACCACTCGCTTCGCTCGTGGTCAATCATAGAATCCTTTCGATAGCTCTTGTTTCAAATGAACACTCGCTGGTAAAATACAACTTTCCCCCCTTGTATAACAAATAACTATTTCTTTTTTCATATAACATCTTTTTGAAATAAAACAATTTGAAACTGATAAGAAATATTCGCAACAAAAAATCGGTATTTTATAAACAGCGATAAATATGCTCATCTGATTTAAATAAAATAGATCAAAATATTTTATTTTCTTTTTTGTTTGAACTAGATGTGTTTTCCTAAATAATTCTTAACGAAATAGATTAAAGAAATTTTTAGTCAATCTTGTAATTCAATGTTGACTCGTTGAACTTGCTGTCGGTACGAATAAATGTCAAAATTCCGCTGTCATTACATGACGTGTTGTTGTGTGCGTGATCTCAACTCTCATGGCGTTACCTATACTACTGGAGGTATTCATAGAGGTAAACTAATTGTAAGAAGGGCTTTTCAAAATTTTCCAAGGGATAAAAATTAAGGCTATTTTCTTTTATTCTTCCGCAAGAGAGCTAGTCACAAGTTAGTTTAAAATAATCTCATTTTGCTGTACTTTTTTAGGGTTCCATATTCAAAGGGTGCCATCAGTACCCTGTTCCTCCTTTCCTGTTAGTGCTGTAACTTTTGACGCTTGAAATTGTCATAGTGTTACAAAGAGAACATCTCTCTGTCTGTCACCGCTTTACCGATTTAGATGAAATTTACCATGGAAATAGTTTGAGACCCTGAGATGAACATAGGTTAGTTTTTTCCGAAAAATCGCATTGTTCCCGCGGGATAGCGATTAACGGATTCTTTGCAAACTGAATCGCGGGCTACAGTTACGCTACGCTACAGTAAAGCTACGCGTATGTTAGAGGGAAGTAT
Organism: Archips xylosteana; assembly: GCA_947563465.1. NCBI lineage: Eukaryota > Metazoa > Arthropoda > Insecta > Lepidoptera > Tortricidae > Archips > Archips xylosteana. Next base: position 12,387,171 of record OX387344.1, read on the forward strand.
GTAGATGGACGAGACCATATTTCTTAGGTACACCCTATAGACCTATATTTCTCTTGTGTAGACCTATGAAGTAACACTCGTAAACAAAAGGAATAAGGCTTTAAAGTCTCGTCTACCTTACTTCAAACGCGATCTAGGTAGGTAGGTAACAGTAGAATATATTTTTCTGTGCATCCGTGTTTCAGTTTGTATTTCGTGTGAACTAATTATAGTAGAATATTCTAAATCCATATGTTCGATATCTGCTTGTGTGACTTTTTAAGGTTTTCAAACTATTCCTGTCTAATTTAAATTGGATTTTAGAAAACGACTCAAATGAGGTTTCGTTTCACTCAAATAATTCTCATAATTTAATTACTGTCTGAAAACCAATAATGAGTAACATTATTTAAAGGTACATGGTTGATGAAAGTCCACGTTTCTACAACAGTGCAGGGTGTTGCATCGGTGTAAAGAGGGGGGCGGGGTACGCACACATGCACGAAAGGGGGCAATTACCACAATTTGCAATTAATTACTCCACAGCAGTGACCGCGACAGAGCCCGACTAGTAGTCCTCGCGTTATTTAACCGCACATTATGAAAATCATGGTCAAATTTAACCTAAATGTGACATTGTGGGCACTTAAACATGGATGTAACTACGAGGTATGTATTTAATTCAATATACTTAACACTTATGTGGCGTTTGAATCGTTTATAATTATCACTCTCTTTGTATACTTACATGAAATAAATAATGATCATCATTGACTACCTCTGACTAAAATCAAGCTGCAAAGTGGACATTAGATAAGTACTAGTTTTAGTTTAAAAACTACAGTTACGTTTTCTGATGTGTTTTATAACTGGTTTTGTTTACGAAGAATTCGTTTAGTGTTATCCCGCGGGAACTACTCGTATGTAATTTTCCGGGTTTTCCGGGGTGCGGGGAGGGGGGTCAATATGTTCGTGGAGACAAGCCACGTTAGCCAAAGTTCTGCCTAGGGTCTCAAACTACCTCTTACCAAATTTCATCTAAATCGGTTTAGCTGTTAAAGCGTGAAGTGGTAACAGAGAGACAGGCAGACTTTTACATTTATAATCTTTCCTAACTGATATTATAAATGTAACTTCCTAAAGTAGGGATTAATTTTATAAGAAATCGCTCATTGGATAGGCACCGAACGTTTACAATTAGACGCACGTCACGGCGGCTGCCAAACGCGCACCCCTGTGCTGTGTGTGCTGTGCGCGTTTGGCAGCCACCGTGACGTGCGACTCTAAGAAGAAGGGCTACGAATTAGCCCGAAACATGTCGAGTTAAACTCGTTTTAAGACGTGAGTGATCCGTTTTTTTTTTCACGTTGAGTGCGTCTCACGATAGTTTCATGTTTAAAGTTTTAAACATTGTTAACACAAGCTTATTTCAGACTGTATTTTTTGCTGACTGTAGTTGCATTATCATCTAACCTATAGGTACATTATAAATATACCATATTTCAAGTAAACTTGACTTCCAAGATTGATTCCGTTCTAACACAAGTTAAATAAAAAGCTTGCTAAAATAACTATACATAAGTAGATAAATATAATATGCTTAATTCAATACTGTCCACACACATATATGTGAACAGTATAGCCATTTAAAACATACGGGGTGAGTTGTAAAAAATCCACATGGGACATAAAAGAGCTTTTAGAACGACGCTCAATTTGATAGGGTGCGTGAAATTGTTTATTCTGTTTGGCTTCGGGATTTTCATGCCTCCACTCTTTCGCCCTGTAATTAACTAATAGAATCAGGACTGCGACAGATGTGTAGACTCTTTTGAAAGGACCACATATTTCAAAATTTGGTATTTATTGAAACGTTCAAAGCATGGCCGTGGAGGACTGTCAAATAATTTGTTTGCATGTTGTATAGAAATTAAACAGAAGATTGGAGTTAGCAGTATTACTCGTGAGTCTTCCATTGGATTATGATAGATGACAGTCATCTCTTCTTTTGAAATATACATTATCACATAGTTAGTTTAGTAAGTTAAGTAACCTAGGTATTAACATTATAATTTTTAACAGGTATTCATAACATAAGGTAGAAGTAAACGTTTGTTTATTTGTGTATTCGTATGTAGGTGTAGGTGATATTCTATCTGGAACTACTAAAACCGATTCGAAAAATATTTCACTAATATGTACATTTTTAAATAAATATTTACTTTTATATTTGTTTCTTTGTTCTGTATCTAGGAAGGAAGCCTGTAACTGTACAGGACTATTCTTTTAAAAAAAATAATTTTAAATATAGTTCTTTCTTTCTTAACATTACAATACGTTCGGGAAGCTCCGCAATATCTTGTCATCCAAAATACCGCAATGTCTCAAGTTAAAAGTCTTTGACCAGTGGGTGTTGCCAGTGATGACTTATGGCACTGAGACGTGGCCGCTAACGATGGGCCTCATAAGGAAGCTCAAAGTCACTCAGAGGGCGATGGAGAGGGCTATACTTTGAGTATCTCTGCGGGATCGCATTAGAAATGATGAAATCCGTGCAAGAACTAAAGTAACCGACATAGCTCGAAGAATCGCCAGACTCAAGTAGCAGTGGGCAGGGCACATCGGTCGTAGAACCGATGGCAGATGGGGCTAAAAGGTTCTCGAGTGGCGTCCACGGACCGGAAGACGCAGTGTAGGTAGGCCTCCAACAAGATGGAGCGACGACCTGGTTAAGGTTGCGGGATCGCGTTGGATGCGAATGGCACGGGACCGATCTGTTTGGCGAGCCTTGGGGGAGGCCTATGTTCAGCAGTGGAAGTCTTTCGGCTGAAATGAAAAAAAAAATGATTACTTACTTTCTGTTCTGGAAAGTATGTACTAAGTTGCAGGCAACAGCTAGGCCTTCATAGAAAAGTAACTGCGGAAAAATCGTTACTATTTAAAATTAACTTATTTACAAGGTAATGTTACATTTACCAGACTAGCACCTCTTCAATAACTTGAATGGAATAAAACCAATTTGTCTCTATTAAAGATGCATATTATTACTAAGTATGTATATCGAATGGGTCAAACGCCGACAAATCACTTGGGGTATATTATTTTAGAATAAAATGTACATGAGAGATACTTAAATGTTTTTGCTCCGCTTGTAATTTAGTCGCGAATAGTGTAGACGAGTTGTTACAAGCCGGCGGATTTCGTGGCAATAGAACAACGCGATATATCCAGTGTCTCCGCAACCAGTTAACGCTGTTCCCAAGTTATACGGTTCGGGAAGTCATTAGCAATTCAAATACCTAACCACCGCATGGTTACTCCCCTGAAGAGGGGATTCTCTTTCACATGACCGCTTTTGTAAATTATTTATTACTGTTTGGCCAGTTCCAAAGTCCCGCTTTGTTTCCCAGGAAATACGGGGACGCAAATGGAAATAATTCTTAGGACCCGTTTCGCGTTATTCCACCTTTCTTTTCATCCTGTTTATGCGGTCAACTTGGAAAAACGCTGGAATAACAAAGCGAAACACTCTCATCAATTATTAAACCGAATATAAAGTGGACTTTTTATTGACTTCGTGTGTTTGACCTAATGGTAGAGTTGAGACATACCCATTAAGCCCAAGGTGTCATTTTGAAGTGACTTCCTCCTGTCATAATTTGTTACATTGATATTTAACTCTTGATTTGTTGAATTAGGCGATACTTTGCGGAGGCTCATATCAAGGAACTGAAACAATTACTTGCTCACCCGCGACCTTATGATAGTTACGTTTATGCATGAAATGCAGTTCCTCTACCTCCACACTGTACAAACACACATAAATCACACAAACCTAACTATCACCACCACCAAACTACACTGACGCGTTTCGAACTCAACCAGAGCTCACTCTCAGAGTACCGTTCACTATGCTACCAGATGTTAGCCTCTGAGAATGAGCTCTAGTTGAGTTCGAAACGCGCCAGTGAAGTTTGATGGTGGTGATAGTGCGTCAAGTGTGGAGGTGGAGAAACAGCATGAACACACAAATCTTGCATAAACGTAACTATCACAAGGTCGCGGGTGTGCAAAGTAATTTTTTCAGTTCATTTAACTTTTCTTTCATTTGTAAGACAAACTAATAAAACAATTCATTGTCCAATTAGTTAAGAACAAGTAAAGAGTTTAATTACTTACCTACCCTTTATTCACAGAAACAGCCGGGTTTATGAACTAAATGACTATGTCAATTGCCTATTAAGGATCCTACTTGACTCCGGGGTGTTTGAAACGATTGAATGGTAAATTGTCATTATAATAATAAACGTAAGCGATTCTGAGCTCAGTAGTGGGAAGATTATCTGTTTTGGATACTACAAAACATCATAATAGGCAAACTTTGTAAACTACATTTCGCAGCCTTTATAATACCTATATACTTGTTTCGGACAAAGGCATGTTTTGAACAAAGTGATCATTAAACAGCGACGAACGACAACGTCAAAATTAATCAAGCAGTGTACTGAAATGTATCACAGAAACTATGTAGCGAGACTGAGGTAGAGGAGCCTAGGGTTAAATGGTTCCAATAAATGCTTGGATAGTTAATAATTCTTTGGTATAATAAAACAAAGTACTTTATTTAAACTGCGGAAAATAATATATATTTTAGATTCCGATGGCTTTGAAAGAACTAAAACAATTACTTTGCTCACCCGCGACCTTTGAAAGTTTTCTAACCTAGCAAGGGAACGCAAAAAACTTAGTAAATTATGTTATAACTTAATAGGCTAGTAGGGGAGATTGAGATTATATTAATCTCCTCTCTAGACGGTTCACGTTTATATAGTAATTTAGAAAGTAAATACTTAATATAAAAGAATCTATCTATTAGAGTATACCTAGAGTATAACTTAGCTTTAAGATTTTTGGTAAAAGTCTTTTAGAACACACTTTCATAATGGCGTGAATTGGCCCCAGTCTCCCCTACTTTAAAAGTCTGATAGCCCAAAGTAAATTGGTCTTTCCTGGTTACTGTCAAGCAAACAAGGAATGACCGTGGTACATTTGAAGGACTTAAACATTGTCATTTTTGGTTACTTAATTTAAATAACTCTGGTGCATATTTCACTAAATAAATTTTTCTAGGTAATTTAACTTATGTTTATGCATCCCTCTATTTTCAGTTTTTTTTTTGAAAAAAAAAAGTCTTTTGGTACAAGACATAATCACAAACCACACCTCTCAAATTAGTATTAAGTATGGTAGCTATTTTATTTTCGTCCACACTTTTTTCGTCCTAAAATAGTAAATTGCACGTTCGAAGCGTTTCCGAAGAAAGTCAATTTTCTTGAAGTTATAAGTGTACATCATACGACTTTTGGTGTTTGTGAAGTCGTGTCGCAGAAGCGGGAAGAATTTCAATCACAGCCGCCGGGGGCGCTGCTCGCTAGACAAATTGCAGACGACGTAGCATAGCCGTATCGCACTCCTCTACACGCTCGGTGTTCTTGCCAATAACATAAATTGGTCTAGTTCGTGTACTCTGTGTACGAGGATTAATAGTGTTTTAGTTGGAAAACAGAGAGCTATTGCTACTGCTGTTACTGCGTATATTCGAAGGTGATAAAGCGGCTTTCATGAGAATTTTGCCGTTACAAAGAAAGTAACATTTTTAGGCTCCCATCATCCCATCAACCCATAAACATCACTTATAACAAAAAATGAGAAGTAATTTGAATATAGGAATGGAGTGTCCTTGCATAATATCGACCTCATTTTACTTTAAAGACATTATGTAACGGGTCGGTCCACAAGTTTCTACCCATACAATTTCCTTAGTTTAACGTGTCCACAAACTTACCTGCCTACCCCATAATTTGTGTATGTGCTCGATCTTATTGTCCAGCTCATATTAACGCTACACACTTACATTATAGCAAACATAAAGGTCGTGTCGCTTATTGAGGCGCGAGGCTCGCTGCTACGAGATAATTGGAGATCCGGATAAGGACATTAATAACAAAACAGATATTAGAAGCGGAGGATCGGGACCCCTGCCGCTTGTTATTTCCAAACAAGGAAATTGTAGGTAATAAAGTTACAGGATACCTCCGCTGCCCTGTAATATTGTTAAGGAAAATAGGGTCTACAGGTTGTGATTGGAAGCCGCACATGAATTTGAAGGTCCCCGAATAGAAACCAATTTGCGAAGCGGCTACAGGTAAAGTTCACCAGTTCAATCTGTGCCCGGCGCATACCAACACCCTCTTGGTCTATGTGTTGGCTCAAAGCTAAATCAAACGTCATTTGCACTGAAGCCTTTAATCACCCCACAGCCTTTGATGAACTGAGCTTGTTACTAAGGTGAACACATTTAATATGTAATGTATGTCTAAATGGAACGTGGGCCTTGTATTAATTCGGTGATTAATTTGACCAAACAAGATCAATAGGATCTACAACATGGTAGGTTATTGGCCAATACTATTATGTGTTAATAGGTTTATACCTCTTGGTCTTAATTTGTTGTGTTTTTTTTTTATTTATTGCCGAAAATAGAGAAGTATATTCGTAAGCATTAAATATTTCTTTAGGCCACAGTGCCCGATTGGTCTGTGGTCTCTACCAGACGAGCCAGCAGTCAAGTTGATGTCATTCGACTTTAGTCTTTACGAGAGGTCGCTACTTCAAATAGACACTTGTCAAACTGTGATATTTTAAAGATTATTAAAAAATGCAATAATGGCTTTCCTTTTAATAAGTCAGCAATTGAATAGCATTGATAATTTTTGAAATTTCGCAAACTTCACAAGAAAAATTGTCGACGTATTGGATTTATTTACCTGTATTGAGGTGATATGAGATGTGAATTGAAGACTGTACAGGTGTGTCTTCTTTGAGTTAAGTATGTTCAGGGAGTGATTTTCGTCTGTCTGCTGAGTCTCAAGTCGACATTATATTCGATCTAATAATCGTGCGAGTGGGAGTTATATAACACAAACGTCGCGAGTCCCTGCCTAACAAGTTTGTCTAAAGCATGTTACGATATAGCTGTTCTTTGTGTAATGTTATTCCAGTCTCGTTCGTTGTCTGACTATGGACTAGATGACGAAGGTTTGTTACTAATAGTAGCTTTGAAGCGTTCTGAATTTATGTTAATTTCATTACGTTCCGACAAATACAGGGGTCCGTAGGTTTCAGGGGCGCTGAACTTTTCAGCACTGTACAATCAACAGTAAAAATATTCCTTTCAAAACAATGTATACTCACAAAGCTGAAGAAGGAGATTAATTTATTGTTAAATTAATTTTGACGTTAAAATATAAGGGGAGCTCCCGCTAATTGGATTAAAATTTTAACACTCCTTGAGGCGGCCCTGGTATTGATTTTTGATTTACTTCCTAGCAAACAATAACTTATTTCTGGTTTCTCTTGCAATTGACGCTTGAAATTAATGCAAATCTGTCAACTTGGTTGTCTGTCTGTTAGTTTGTAATTTTTCAAAATAAACATAAACATCAGCTAGGACACAAATGATTAAATTTCTCAAAAAGGATGTACTTCCGTTTGGCAAATTATTTTCCCAAACTGAGTCATTTGGCAAATGTTTCATTTCCCAAATGTTTATTTTTTCTGAAACTGTAAACTATTTAGGATATATTTCAGGACTAAATATTCTGTAGGTTAGGTTGGGTATGTATTACAATACCGAAGTACGAAAGACCGAATATATTAAAACATCGAATGGGTCAAAAGACCGACACGATTTATTTCTGAAACCGTTAACTTTTTAAGATTGTTATAAAACAAACCTAACCTAACCTAATGGGTTCTGTATGATGCCGTTTTAATAAATTCTGAGAAGTTTACGGTTTCAGAAAAAAATCGTGTCGGTCTTTTGATCCATTCGATGTTTTAATACATTCGGTCTTTCGTACTTCGGTATTGTAATACATACCCGTTAGGTTAGTATAGGTTTGTTTTAAAACAACCCTGAAAAGTTTACAGTTTTAGAAAAAATAAACAGTTGGGAAATGAAACATTTGCCAAATAAATCAGTTTGGGAAAAATAATTAGCGAAACATTAGTAAACCCTCAAAAAGAGCCTTTTTGGGGATGGCCATCCCTTTTTTAATTAAAAAGGAGCTTCTAGCCAGAAGAAACCATCCACCAAGTGCGTGTTGGGCCCCTCCTTAATTTTTAAGGACAGTGTGGCGACTCGAGCACAAACATTCGTATTTTTCACACAAATATCTGCCCCGACCGGGAATCGAACCCGAGACCTCAAGCTTCGTAGTCAGGTTTTCTAGCAACTGGGCTATCCGGTCGTCGTCAAGTATCAGTCGGTCGGTCGGTTGGTCGATCGGTCGGTCGGTCGGTCGGTCGTCGGTCGTATTAATAGGACGTTTGTCAGCCTTCGGGTACGGAATCCTGAAAAGAGTTATACTTAGTTTATACTTTTTTGAATGAAATTCATCGTAGCGGCAGTTGCACGTACCCGCTGTGTGCCGGACTGAGGCCCTATTGTTACGAGTCACTGGACATTTTCAATGGCCATTGTTAACGATCGCAAATTGGATAAGTTTGTAACTACACACATACTTACACGTTGTCCTTTTTGCTGTCAAACTTCCATATTGAATGGGAGTTACTTGATTAATTTGTATTATTCTGTAACGCAACTTTTACTGGGAAGTGTTGAAAAACCTTTCGTATTTCGCCTGAGATTTGGTAATTTCAAAAGAGACACGTTGCATTACTTAAAATAAAAAAATATATAAAAAGAAATTCTGTAGGTATCATATATTTAATCCCCAACACTCGTCATAAAAATACTAATCAACATCCATTAGTTGCCAACTTTTATTTAAAACAGACAAAGGAACTTCATAATGTGTAACTGTGCAACTTTACAAGCCAAAAGTAATCATATTTGTGGAACTTAGAAAACCATAGTCGTCTGTATCTATATGTATTACTACTGTCGAAATAGAATGAATCCAATTACCAGGCTCTTGTACACAAACATAGTAAACAAACTAATATACTAAGAGTGAAGTGCGATGGAGATAGAGCTGCAAGTGCAAGCGAGTCCCCCGCTGCTCTATTTGCACACGTTTTGAATGTCATTGTCACTGTACTAATTGCCCGAACTGCGTCGCGCCACGCTACCCTCTGTCTACACTTATAGCTCCTATATGTCACACCAAATATGCAATTCCGGTTTTCATCCTTTGCCGCCGCTCTTTCATTGCAACTTTTTGAAACGACGTTATTAAATTGCTTGAATTCCTTAATCATACTGCAATAAATTGTTTGAATAATTTATACTTTTATCAAGCATGACAGATATTATCAAGTGCGTGGAATATTTAGTCTTTGATGTTTGCTTTTCAGATTGCGTGGTAGCTTTAATATTTTAGACTTCAGTCAGATCGCAGCTATCGTGGGAGGTACTGAGAAACATCAAAAGTAATTATAATATTCTTATTTCGTTGAGCAAGTGAACATATTTCTGGAAAGCTCTTGGAAAGCACACGCACTCGGCGGGGAGCGGAAGAGGCTCGCTACAGCGACTTCAAAATATTTTTCCACGCAGTTGAGTTCGAATGCGCTTCCTGCTCGAGTCGCTTGAACTTAAAAGCAAACTTTACGTGTTTACATTACTCTTAGCTCTTATGATATTTAGCGAGGTTTGTTTACGACTGTCGCGGGTCGACTCTTAAAACTAAAGTGTACGATGACTTCGAAACGCAGGGGCTTTAAATTGCGGGTTCAACAGCGCGGACCTAAAAGCATGCACGGGGTTTTTCAACTCCGTATTATTATTAAAGTAATAAGTTTGTGTTGTATTTGTTAGACGATGGGGTAATTGTTCTTTTAAGAACGATAATCTCCAACATCGTCAGAAGAACACCGAATACTTACAATTCGTTTTTTTGGTACTTATTTTCCTCGAGCTTAAAAAGCGGATTAAAAAAGAAAAGATGTAGGTATTTGTTTAGGCTCGTAGAATATTTTTATGGCACTTGTGTTGGTTTTGTTTAGGTCAGCATGAGCTTAAAACCGGGTTTGAATGTTCACCTGTATACCTACATTGCGGGAACACTATGGAATTCAGCCATGGAGTCACATATCGTACTCCTTTTTTTCCTTTAAAATTAGCAGTAAGGTAAGGACACGTAGGTATCGGATAGCCTAATGGTCAATGACTCATAATTCGACACTAAAATATAAATATTTTAGTTTCAGAGAAGGCCTGTGCCCTGCAGTGGGACGTATACAGTTGTGGCCATATAATTAAGAACGATTATTTATTGAGATGATTTTTTCAAAGTAACAAGTATAACTAATTGCCCGTATTTTTTTTATTTCTCTCGGTATTGCAAAACTTTTCCGTACTACCGGTACATTCATTTATGCAACATTGTTGGCTAAAAAATTAATAGAGAAACTTTATACATTCGATCTGAACCTAGTATTAGTACTTACTGGCTGGTCACGTAATTAAGAACGCTGAATAGTTTATTATTTTTTCAAATTTAAATAGAGAACACTGTGTGGCTCTGTGGTTGTAGATTATTATTCGTATAATTTTGGCGCCATTTCGTGCTGTTAAAGTCTTAAAAGTGATTACTTCGTATAAAAACAATGGGGAAAAATAAAAGTTGTGATAAATCTACAAGAGAAGTAATAATAAAACTTCGCGAGAAGAATTGGTCGTATAAAAAGATAGCCGACCATCTGCAATGTTCAAAAACAATGGTTTTCCATGCCGTAAAGCATTTTTCCACGTATCAAACTACTTCAAACGTTCCGCGTGGACCTAGACAGAGAAAGTCATCTCGTCGAGATGATCGAAATATCGTTCGTTTGGCAAAACAAAATCCTTTTAAAGGGTCTAATGAGTTGAGAAAAGAATATTTTGGCGAAAACAACCCTTCAGCAATCTCTGCACGCACTATTCGAAGGCGTTTGGTAGAAAATAAGTTGAACGGAAGGATAGCAAGGAAGGTGCCTATGTTGAAACGATGTCATAGGCAAGCCCGACTTGCATTTGCAAGAAGGTATGAAAACTGGACAGTCAGACAGTGGAAAAACGTTCTTTTTTCTGACGAGACAAAAATAAATAGGGTATGTTCTGATGGAAAACGATATGTACGACGCCCTCCGAATAAAGCATTCGACCCAAAGTACACAAAAGTGACATTAAAGCATGGCGGGGGAAATGTGAAAATTTGGGGGTGCTTTTCTGGACATGGCGTTGGACCTGTTAGGCTGATAGAAGGAAACATGGATCAATTCCAATACAAAAATATACTGCAAGAAACAATGTTACCATATGCCGAAGACGTGCTTCCGGTTATTTGGACATTCCAGCACGACAATGATCCAAAGCATACTGCACGCACCGTTAAGGAATTCCTCACATCACAATCAGTTTCAGTCTTAGATTGGCCAGCCAACAGCCCAGATCTTAACCCAGTAGATCATCTTTGGTGCGAAGTCAAGAAAAAGGTTTCAAATCGACAGTGTGGCAATTTGAGAGAGCTGTACGACGTTTTCTTAGAAGAATGGAACTCTATTTCTCTTGCGAAATGTCAAAAATTGATAGATTCAATGCCTCGCCGGTGTAAAGCCATAATTAAAAGCCGTGGACATGCTACTAACTATTAATTTTAGTTCAAATGTATTAAATTGCTTTTTTTTCTATACCAACTTCACATTAATATGATTTATTTAATCTAAGTTTCATATAAAACAACTCTCGAGCAGTTTAATAAATCGTTCTTAATTATTTGTCCAGCTTCATTACTATTTGAATTTATTAGTATAGAGAACAAATAAAATTTGTAAAAAAAATGTTAGCAATTATACACTATTATTCTTAATCCCGTTTGCTCTATCCATGTGGCTATTTTATAACATAACTTGTTACTTCTAAGAAGGAACACAACTAGACATATGACATGATTTAGATAAAAAAAAATCGGAAACTTCAAATCGTTCTTAATTGTATGACCACCACTGTATATGCTGGGATGGATGGATGGATGGTATAGATAGAAAAATGCGAAATTTTCTTGGTAAACAGACAAATGTGCTTGCCGTTTGCAACTGACAAATTTCGGATGTGCCTTTTTTGTAATGAACATGAAAAAATCATAGGCAGTACCGATGATATTAATTTGGTTTGTGACTATTGGGTATGTAATAGGTCTTACACTTTTTTTTGTTCGCATCTCTCCTGTGAACATGGCAAAAGTTAAGGGTCTATAGCCAATATTTTTAGTCAAGTCTACATCAGCGTCTGGGCCGCCTGGCCTTCTTCCGGCCCATTTAAATAAATCTTATGTTTGCTAACTTGGAGTCGCCAATTTTATGTCCATAGGAGAAACAATTATACAGGGTGTTATATCCAAATGGGTCAGTATGGCAAAATCAGAAACTATGAGAGATAGCAAAATCTGTTCTTAGGAACCATGGCTTCGATTTTAGATTTAAGAAAAATGGCATTAAAACATTTTTTTTAACTCTCATACATAACCGGGAATCGAACCTGGTTAAAATTCTGTACTAAATATTCACATGTCGTTTTGTTATTTTAGAATATAACGAACAACTTTTGCTATGAATTCTTGTTGAAAACATTAGACAGAAATTCCCACAATTTAAATAGTTTGCAAAATATCGTCATTAGTTCATCAATATGAATAATTTATCTGAATAGGCTACCTTACCATTAACTTACTTAGGTAGTAATCCACTACAAATTGCGTTTATTTGAAATTAGAACACATTCGTTCGGAGGGTGTGCCAATTAACTTCAAATTTCAAAATTGAATGTTTTCTTGGGCTATATATGCCCCTACAAAAATACGGAACGCGATTGTGTCATCCAGGAAAATGGCTAAAATTTTGATAAAAAAATTTAAATAAAGTTATTTTGTAATTTTTGAGTTTATTTTACAATTATTTAAACAAAATTCCATTAAAAAATGTGTTTCTTGGGACTTGTAATTCCTAAATTCAACAATAACAACAAATAAATTATTACAGAAATTTTGACCAGGTTCTATTCCCGTTATGTATGAGAGTTAAAAAAATGTTTGAATGCCATTTTTGTTAATCTAAAATCGAAGCCATGGTTCCTAAGAACACATTTTGCTATCTCTCATAGTTTCTGATTTCGCCATACTGACCCATTTGGATTTAACACCCTGTATATTGGAATAGATGTACTAAAGCAGATATACTTTGGCAATAACCAAAAATGTTAGGCAACTGGTCGCTAGGTAGGTATCTATCTTTTTTCATCAACGCCGGATCCGGCATGAAGTTAGGACGCGTTATTTTTATTGGCAAATATGGAAACTCCCGAAAAGTTAAACAACGTTTTCAATACGATATCGTCAAAGCAAATATCAACGACAGAGGAAATGCCATAAGCAAATATGATTCCGCGACGAGCTCGATCAAAGGTTAATTGCCTGTATCGATGTGGATATGAGTTGTGGTGTCCCCAGGGACACACATTGTGTCTATGCACCCAGGACCATAGACACACGATGTTTGCTTTTTCAAAAAGTTTACTTTGATTGTGATACACATATTTCGCATTAGTTGCCACTCTAAAACATTACGAATTCCTGTAGGGATCAAAAGATTTATATACAAAACACGATCAAAGAGTGAAAGAAGTTGTCCATTATCGACGTTAAGTTAAACTGCCCAGCGCCCCGAAAGTAAAGGGGTAACTGAAAAAATTTCATAATAGCATCCCAAAAACTTGCTTTGTATGAGAAAAAGGACTTCAAAATGTATTACTGTGTTACATAAATAACTAACCCAATGCGTAGAAAAACACGCGGACTGGCATTAAAACGTTCATAGGTATACAAATGCAACTTTGAATCCATGGATCAGAAGCAAAAAGTAAAATTTATTTTTATTTTATATATTACGGGTCGGTATACCTGTCGGATTGATTCTTGCAATTCGATTTTAGCCCACTTCTAATTATCTGATAGACTTGAAATATGGTGCAGGTATACAGCTCCAACGACAATACAATTATCGTAATCAATTAACTTTTTTGTTCACAAAAATATTTTGATGTCGATGAAAACCAGCAGATCTTATCCACAGTTTCTTGTTAATTAAATTAAAGTACATACCTAGACTGCTGACAGTGATTTCAATCTACTTTTTCATATTCAATAAAATTCGTGTTGAAACTGTATAAGGAAGCAGCCGTGAAACGCACATAAAAACTCATGCTATGCCGTAGGCATCGTAGCAGTTTTCGTAGACGTCCGTCGTCGTTTTTCACTAGCTTCAAGTAAGTATTACAAGCATCTATAAAGGAAAAATAAATCACAAAGGGTAAAAGTATTGTAAATGGGTTATTATTATTAAATGCTTATTCATTACCTGTTAATTATGCTATCCGGTAAAATAATGACAGCGCGTCATACGATATGATAAATACGGTAGTTATTATTTCATTTTGAACGGGAAAGTAAAATGAATTATTACTTCTTATTTAAATTTTAAAACTAGCACATATTTAATCAATCAATGATATCATTTATTTATTTGTGAACAAAGATAAGCTAATGTTACGATCGACCAAAGAATATAATAAAATGGGCTACCTATACTCATTACTTTGATACTTTTGATTTCAGACACAGATCTAGCTAGATGATAACGTTGAATTCATCGTCGTACTCGGTAGTACGCATGTAGCACGGTAGTGTAATGCTGTTTTTCTAAGCTTGAAAATTTATAGTAATATTATGGTTCCTTATAAAACAAAAAAATATTCTACGTTTCAGTTTCAGGTTTCAACTCACGTACCCATTTGGCGTACTTACTCTTTATCAAAAATCACTTGTGATAAAATAATAGTTTATTCATCCAGGGGAGTACCTACGGCACAAATTACTAATCGAGTGTGCATTTAAGAGGCCACCGATGCCACCCGGCAATATGACAATATGGCTTCGGCGTGTATGTTTAACTAATCAAAAAACAAAAAATCACAAATAAAATTCTTTTTTTTTATGTTAGAGAGGCCAGACAAACGAACTAGTGGGTCACCTGATGATAAATGATCACCACTGACCATAGACACCCGCAGCGCTTTACGCGATGCCAGTGCCCTGCAGAAAATTGTACACTCGCCTCTTAATGGCACCCAGGTCGTAACTCGATGGGAAGACCCCAGCGGGAAGCTCGTTCCGGATTTTGCAAGTTTGTGGCAAAAAAGACCGCTTAAAACGCACCATCGAAGACTGCCATTCATCAACATGATATCGATGAAATGAACTCTTACGATGGGTGGATCTGTAATGGAACCCCGCAGCTGGAATGAGGTCAAAGAGTTCCTCAGAGCATTCCCCGTCGTACTTATAGAATAAGCACAGGGAGCTAACGTCTCTGCGGAGCGTAAGAGGATCAAGTTTATCGGAGAATGAGGGCTTGCCGACGACTCGGGACGCCCTGCGCTGTATGCGATCAAGTGAAAGCAACTGATATCTGGGTGCGCCAGCCCAGAGATGAGAGCAATACTCCATCCTCGGCCGAACCTGGGCTTTATATATCTGAAGCCGCTGCTTAGGAGTGAATAGTATCGCTTAGAGCGGCCAAGCACGCCCAACATTCTAGCAGCCGACTTGGTTTTACCTTCCAGGTGATCGCAAAATTGGACTGTGCTCGAAATATCGACACCGAGGATCCCAACACTCTCCGAAGTGTTGAGGGGTGATCCTTGGAAGCATGGAGCAACGACAAACGGGTGTTTTTTGGCAGTAAATACGCAAACTTGTGTTTTGGAGGGGTCTTACAATAAAATTACGATGTATATTTGAAAAATGAAGAAATGGGTTTTTACGATTTGTTTGTAAATCTGACTTAGTAATTTGATTATAGTGCCATCTCAGATGAAATATAAAAACTTTTTAACAAAAAAATTAAACCGCCGAATAAACTGAAAAGCAAAAAATAATACCTTTTTGTTTGACCTTAATCTAAGTACCAGTTTGAAGTCGGTGCCTCAGCATGAGCCAGGAGGAGTGATAGAAGCCAATTAGGTAGACGATTATAGGTCCACTCCTCCTGGCTAGTGCTGAGGCACCGACTTCAAACTGGTACTTAGATTAAGGTCAAACAAAAAGGTATTATTTTTTGCTTTTCAGTTTTTTCGGCGGTTTAATTTTTTTGTTAAAAAGTTTTTATTTTATACTTTTTTCCCATCCTTGGGGTAAATTTTTTTTTCAAACTTATATAATACCAACTTCAAGGTATACCCTATCCAATAAAAAAGAATTATAAAAATCAGACTACTTTGTAAAAAGTTATGCCTGGTCATACAGTACAATCAGTGACTGAACAATCAATCATCCCCTGTTTTCCTACCCTTAGGGTAAGAATATTATTTCCAAATTTAAATAGAACCACCCGCGGGGTATACGCTTTCCAATAAAAAAAGAATCATCAAAATCGGACTACTCTGTAAAAAGTTATGCGTGATCATACATAAAAAAAAAAAACAAATATACGCGTCGACTTGAGAACCTCCTCCGTTTTTTTCGTCGGTTAAAAAAGTAAAGATATAGCGCTGCGAACAACGAAGTGAGACCGGTCAAACTACACCAATCCGTGTGCTTACACAGAGGCACGCACACACTTGCAACCAAACTACACCAAATTTTGCTTAGAACCCTAAACGTCAACACTAGTGTTGCCATTATAATGTTGTAGTTACCCTATTATTACAACCTTTTCTTTTTCATTTTAAATTCTATTCTTTATTAGCATTGCTTAAAACGTGAGAACGTGACACCGTGAACGTGAACGTGAACGTGAGTTATTTGTTTTTTGTAAAAGTTTATCAACGTTTTTTATTGTAGTAACGCTATCAAAGTGACACGCAACGTAGTATCGGGGTATTAAGAATTATTATTATAGCAACACCGGCCTACACACACGTTTATAAAACCGGCCTCACTCGGCTGTTCACCGCGCTCTATCTTTACTTTTTATTTGATCTGAGAGTGCCATAATAAATAACGGAGTATTTTCGGATTCAAAATCGAAGTAAAAGGTCACTTTGGCATTAAAATCTATCGAGCCAAATTTGTTTAATCGTGTTTCGGAAGCAAACACAAATTAAGGAATACGATCAAGATTATCCTATATTTTTTTTACTTCCATAAAATAGACAAATTTATAAAAAGTCTTTTTTTAAATATCAGAACGGCATTGGTGGGCTCTTAAGGCCCGATGTGACGCGGAGGAACTATACCAGTTTAGGCATCTCGAGTGATATATTTACTACTGCTTTAATACTTAACTAAGCTATTGAATTCAGCAAGAAAATTCAGTCTACAAAATACAAGCGCACCATCAACCAACAATGAAAGAGAAATTTTATACTACACTTGTACAGTAAAGTGTACAAATACTACGCTATAGTAAAAGGCTAAAAAGCTGTCAGTAGATGGCTAGATTTTATAACAAAATTGTAAACAATGCAACTGCCTAGATTTTAGAAAAGAGGTTATAATCATTTTCAGTTGTATTGTTTACGATTTTGTTATAAAATTATTAACACGTTGAATGCGGGACTTTTTTACTACAACTGACGTTCAGTGCTATACATACCATTTTTGACTTGTAACATTTTTTCTAATAGTGCGGTACAAGACAATAGTGACTTGTAAGCAGAAGATTAAGTTTTTCCCAATATTTCTTTGTTTTTTATAAAAAAATATAATTTTATGATTGCAATAGCAAGTTGACATGTTTAATTAGATAAGTTTGCTGTCGCCACAGAATACAGACTTTAATTTGGAAGTTATAAGACATTTAAATAACAAGACGAATTCGACTTGTACCGCATCACGGGGGTAGGGCAAGGTTTGTTATGTCGATAATTTTATAGAGAAGGGAAATATAATGAAACAAAATATCGCTATCGATGTTCACAATTATTTAATAAAAATTACAAAACTAAATGTTCAAATACGATTTTTTGTAGCATTATTGTTTTTCTTATTTTTTTTTATAACAGTCAACGCACATTTTACTTCTGGTACCTTTTTGAAACTTGTTGACTTCCTTTTTTGCGGCAATAAATCCATCATTATCGTATTGTAGTTTTCGCAAAGCTACTTTGGTCACTTTTTTCTGTGAGTTCAAACACTTTTAATAATGTTTTCTACGGCCTATTTCTCGGTGCATTCATTGAGAACGAAACTACGTACAAAAAAATCGTTATTAATCACAACACTAGCCTGCACTGGCCAGTTCCCATGGTGCGATACAAGGCGGTACTTTACAAGACAGTTTTGGCTGGTACCGCACCAATTACAATTTTTTATCGTCTGGTGCGGTACAAGTCGAATTTGTCTTGTATACTTTGAACCTACCTATTGGATATAATTTGAAGTAACAAACCTAAATGTATACTTGTCTCTTTCTGAATCAAGGGATTTCAATGTCAAATCACCGCCGCACCAGACAGAGATCGCCTATTTTCAACGCCGCACCAAACAAAAGTCTAATGCCAGTCAAAAATGACTTGTACCGCACTCAACGTGTTAAAGTGAGAATGCGTTCTATATCTCTCGCTCTACTGCATAGAGGTTTGAAGTTTCAGAACGTTATGCTTTTTTCTATAATATAAAAAAAGACAAAATAAGGTAATAATGGATTTTCATACAAATTACTACCTATATATCAGGGCAATAATGGAGCTCTACCTATATGATATAAGATATACCTAACTGCCTAGATTTTCGTGAAGGTTTAATGAACGGCTTTTCAAGCCTTTTATTAGGATAGTATTTTGTACACTTACGAAGCAAGTATAGTATATTTTAAATCTTCATTGAGTTTCATATAAATTAAGTCCTTCGTCCTTTCCTTACGTACGAATGCAGATTTAATATCAAGCATAAGCATTAATAATAGGTATACGCTACTAACGAGCAGAAAATAACGGATCACTTTTAATACGGTATTGTATGGAAAGTGACCCGTTATTTTTGCCGATGATGATGTGTAAATACCTACGCAAAATAAAAACAAAGCAATTAAGTGATCCAACCGTGGCTTATTTAAATGTATCATGTCATTGTTAGACAAAACTTAAAAGTAGTAGTAACAACTGCTTGTAGAATAAAATTTTATCTATCAGGAACTTTTCTAAGTCACGAATTACTACAACAGTTGCAGTTGATAAACCCATGCGTCATTTCTAATAAAATCTATTAGTGTAGGAACGGAGGACGCCTACACTAGCATGCACTTATATTATGCTGGAGCGGAAACCTGCAGTATTTTCAAT
This sequence comes from Archips xylosteana, assembly GCA_947563465.1. Taxonomy (NCBI): domain Eukaryota; kingdom Metazoa; phylum Arthropoda; class Insecta; order Lepidoptera; family Tortricidae; genus Archips; species Archips xylosteana. The sequence continues at coordinate 12,406,492 of OX387344.1, forward strand.
AATTAACCCATTCGCTTCGTAATGTAATAATCCGATTTGTTGATTCCGCGTATCTCCGCGCTGCTCTGTCTCAATGGAAGCGCACCGTAACTCTAAATACAGTAAATCCCGCTTTGAACTTAATAAATGGCGACAAGCACTCAGCTTGATTATCTACAGTGAAAATATTTAGAGACTAGCGATTTGTGTGGTCATTGTTTACTTAGTTTTCGAAGGAATATCCAGTCCATTGCACATAAGTTCAACGACATTAAATTTAACGAAATTTATATTTGCTCATCTTCAGGTCACCACAGAATCTAATCTTAGCTTCATAAACGAAAAGAAAACTGGGATGGTGATGGTGATAGCACCTGTAGGTACGTATATACATACATAACACGGGAGGACGTATTACTATCCATAGTAGGTAATATCATAACCTTAAATTGTAGGTACGTATACTCTAGCTAGAACTTCAATAAACTGTGGAGTGGGTGGGTATCCAGTATACATATTTCCATAAATAATGTAGGTATAAAAGGGTATACCCGAATATCCTATTATCCGTTCTTTACGCTTAAATAACAAAAGACTTAGGTACTTAAGTATGTAGTTAGATTTAGGTACCTTTTCCATGTCTTTTATTTTTGTTAGGTAAGTATTTATAAATTACAGAGGAAAGAAAATCTCAAGAAAAAGATGACTTCCGTCATATTTTATTCAAAGGAAGTATAACTTTTGTCTTAGGCGTCCGCACAACGATATTTCACCGCGCGGTTTTTTGTTCGCAATTCTGTAACACATTGAATCTTTTGGACGTAGCCGGGCGTCTACGTCCATAAGATTCAATGTGTTACAGAATTGCGAATAAAAAACCGCGCGGTGAAATATCGCTGTGCGGACGGGGCCTTAATTTTATATCGGCATATTTTTTAGTTTATTTTAAAAAGGCTGATATAGTTTGGTATCAGTAGGTATCTAAAGATACAATTAATTTACTTGGCTGTGCCGACACCACACCATTTTCACCTGTTTTCAATTTACAGGGAACTTTGTCTTGTCGCTCTCTGATTTCCCGCCTTTCAATTATCTAGTAATCATACACGCCCCGGGAAACCCTTTCATTAAATGCTGTTAATGACTTTTCACCCTTCGGCGAATGGTGGACATGAGGCTTCGGCAGCTGACTCGCGTCGAGTTTTGCCTTTTGGTTTTTTGCAGACAAATTGGCCAGATCCAGTCGCTGTACTGGGTATATACTTCATTTGTTAGATAAACAAAGGACAGGCTATAGGGAAAAATACATTGCGTATAGATAAATATTTAATTTTTGCTGGTAAATCCATTGGTTTTAGGGACAGCCTGTATGAATGCCGTGGTAAATCAGTGGTTGAATGTGCATTGTGAAAGTAAGTCTTTCAGCGAAATGAAAATCCTACGACTGACGAGTCGAACTGTCCTCATTAGAGGTAATGGCGGTCGGTCGAAGCCGATATTCGAGACAGAGCGGTTTAATTAATGCCGAAGCCGCAGACCCTTTGGTATACCAGATTATTACTAGTTTGACTAACAATGATTCAGTCGCATTAACTATCGGATTATTCCGTAGTAATGACATGTACCTATCTGAAATACTTAAAATTATTATTCACTTACTTACACCGAGCGCCTGCTAGAATAATGCACTTTTCTTTGTTTTGTTTGAAGATTTTAATTGGAATTTTCTTTCCTCTTATACATCAGGGCGTTAACACGTTCCCGGCCCCCATTGAATTAAAAGGGTAAAATTTTCTCCTCAAGTCCACTTCAATGTTTATTGTATTTTGTTTAATGGATTTATTTAGTGGGTTTATCACTATTTTTCGCAATTCTGATATGTTTTGTGTGTTTTTAGGGTTCCTTAGTCAACTAGGAACCCTTATAGTTTCGCCATGTCTGTCCGTCTGTCTGTCTGTCCGCGGCTAAGCTCAGAGACTGTTAGTACTAAAAAGCTGTAATTAGGCATGAATATACATATCAGTTACGCCAACAAAGTGGTAAAATAAAAAAATAAAAAATTTTTTTTTAGGGTACCTCCCATAGACGTAAAGTGGGGGTGATTTTTTTTTCTCGACTAACCCTATAGTGCGGGGTATTGTTGGATAGGTCTTTTAAAACCATTAGGGGGTTGCTAACATGATTTTTCTATTCAGTGATCTGTTTGCGAAATATTCAACTTTAAAGTGAAAATTTTCATTAAAATCGACCGTCCTCCCCCCTCTTAAATCTAAATTGTTGGGAGGAAAAATTTGAAAAAATTCAGAATGGTAGTAAATATAAGTATTAAATTTACAAGGAAAATTATAGCGGCTAAGATTGCTTGGGAATTATTTGTAGTTTAAGAGTAAATAGTAGCCTAAGGTATAAAACATACCTAAACTTGGAAGATTCCGTACACATACGAAATCCTTAGAAAAATATTACTTGATTTTTTCGTAATGGCTACGGAACCCTACCTTGGGCGTGTCCGACACGCTCATGGCCGGTTTTTGTTGTTAAATACTTAGTTAAATATATTATTACTAGCGCTGTTGCCCGCGACTCCGTCCGCGAAGAAAGTAGCCTACGCTACGACCTATTCTCAGACCTACCAAATATTATAGAGAAAAAAGTTGCATAAAAATCGGTCAAACCGTTTCGGAGGAGTTCGGTAACAAACACCGTGACACGAGATTTTTATATATTAGATTATTATTGTACAACATCAAGTGTCTCCGTTTCTTTCAAGCAGCACTGTTAAAGTTTAATCCTGTATGTTTTGACTCCCACGATACAGGCTCTGCCTAGTGTTGGGTGTCGCAGAATTATTGTTCTAAATTGTGCCTCTCCTTTTTGGTAATAAAGAACTTTTTACTTTTTTTTTATATAACGATAAATTAACGATGTCAACTCAAATAAGGGTTCTAATATATTATGTTACACCAGTTCATCAATACTAGCCGCTCATACATGAATCCAAGTGGATACAAATACATGGACTCATGATCTATCAGCTTCATATCACACTAATCAAAATACTTTACACGTTTTTTGAGATCTTGCTTAAGTACAAATTTAGAATGATTTATCGGATTCTCTAGAATTCAGTAATTAGTAATCAGTAATCACGTATCCTTTTGAATACATGGACTTGTGGGTGACACAGCTTTTGTATCCAAGTGGATACACAGGACAGAGAACGAGTTAAGAAAGCGGGGTCATCTAATTCAAAATCATCATAGATATCAGTTTCACTACATTTGAAATATTATTCAATACAAGTAAGTTGCACATAGAGGCACGCCATCAGTAGGTAGGTAGGCCAGTCTACCTTCTCTAAGTCAAAAGGATGAGAGATAATTTATGTCACAAAAAAATTCATCGTTTTATCCCCTCGTCACAGGTTTTACTAGCGCAAGTCTTACATAGATATTACAATGTCACAAATCACCTACTCGTAGCCCTCTGTCCGAATAGGCTGGCATGCGACATTATTTATGGGTCTTATCTTAACGCAGATTCGGGATCTTAGTTTTGATTTAAAAAAAAGTCAGAAACGTCTTTTCAAATAGTAATGTTTAATGCGAACAATGGGAACAGTTTTGAAAAAATACATTATAAAACTGTACTGGTTACAAATGTTGGGTCTAGTAGTGTGTTCAGTCTTGCCGCCCGTTCCTACCAATTGACCCTCTTATTTCATCTATTTGAGACTTGCACTTACAAATTATTTTATAAACATTCAGAATAATAATTGAGATTATTTGTGAATTAATTTTACGGGTTACCTGCTTGACAAACTTCCATATAATGCTTGATCGCTTAATTGGTAGGTAATATTATTTACAAAACAATCATTGTGATAATATTTTACAATAGGTCCGACAAGTTATTCATTATTTCGAAAATACTAATCTACATAACATCTGTACAATGATTCAGTTACATTTTGAAACTGTTTTAATACATTTTATACCCGTTTTAGTTATGTAAAAAAAATAACAACATTAATTCACCTAAATTAAAACTGAGTTTCTATAATGTAGGACTATTTTAGGCCCTTTTTTGAGAAAGTTACTGAAAAGAGGTAGTCCGGATGACAAGGTGTTGTCAAATACAAGTAATCACTCTAACAAATACAAATTTGCTATTTGAATATCTTGTTTGTCAGTTTTGGATTCGAAGTATTTGAAAATTTTTGAATATAAGACGATATGAACAAGTCTTTGGCACAGTAACCTTAAAATTGATATTAATTATAGCTGAACGAAAGTATCATAGGTACTGAATGTGTATCTTCAAAAGACATTATTTAATCTTAAGCTTAATTAACTATGTACTCCTACGAAACATAAATTTGCCTTTATCCCTTTATAATAAATCATCTGTACACAACTCAAAAACATAAATAATATCTTTGCACGTTATTATTTACTAGTCAAAACGCACGATTAAGTATATCTGAAAATTATAAATTAATATTTAGAGAGGTATCTATGTTTACTAATATAATGTAAACAAATAAAATATCTATAAAAATATTGTAACTAAACAAACAATGTTTTTTAACTGTCATGTCGATTGAGTATTTTATTTACATGAATGACTTCATTAGAATCTTTAAGATATCGTCGAGTTGATACCACTTTTAAGAATTTAGGAGACATAAAAGCAAGCTCGGTTTTGAAAGACTACTTTAGATACGAGAATTAGGTTGATGTCGGTTCACAGTTCAGTGCTCATCTCAGCTGTGGCTGAAGTTTTGGCGCCGTCCGCCGCGCCCGGCGCCGCCTCCGCAGCAGAGTTCAATTGCTCTGGAGCCTGTATTTTTATTAATCAAAATTAATTTAAAAGTAATAATTATACTCCCTGTTGAATTCATAATAAATGTAACAAAATACTGAAATAAGTACAGGTGAATCACGTGTTTGGTTATAAAACATGTTTAATTACAATAACAGATACAGGGTGCGACATAAATTAAAAAACACATAAACAAAAGTAAAGTGATAAAGGTTAGTCAACTCGTGTTAGTCTACTCTACCACCACAAACGTAACCACTAACCACAAACGTGCAAATGAAAAAAAAACACAAACAATGCCTCCGCAGGCAGCAGGAGACCAAACGAACAAACCAGGGTTGCGTGCAGCTATTTTCATTCCGCTACGTGATGCGACACAAAGTGCGCTGCTGGAGTGCGAGCCTTACTTACTGCGTGCTTTCTATGAGAGGCTTAAGGATAATGTCGAGGGTGTTGTCGTGGCGATGGATGCGGGCGTGCGTGCGCGCGAGGTTCGCGTTGTGGTCGCGCGCCTCGCGCGTCTCGCGCGCGTGCCGCCGCGCCAGCGACCCGCCCGTGTTCTCGCCGACCAATATGTTGTTGTTGCTAGCATGTCTCTGTGTCCCAATCACACGAGCGTCAACATACAACTACCGGTGCACACCACATAGCTTTGTACAAGTAGGTACCTACTAATAAAGTATTGATAATTATACAACATACATAATTAAAGTTATCTCAGTGTTCCCAATAGCGAGAGGCGTAAATTGACGCAACGCACTACAACGGTCAAGTTTTACGATTATAATAATTTGATAAGGTTATTTAAATGACCACTGTTGTAGGACTTTGCTGGCCTGGAAATTGGAAGCCCCATAGCATAGAATAGTGTATGTATATGAATATTTGAAGTGAAAACTATATTGACTGTCTAATCTAATAAAATGCGTCAGTGAATTAGACTATTCAACTTATATTGTCTACTTTATATTATATTGCGCATAGAATAAGTAGATAGAACAACGTATTGAACATCTTTTACACCATGATAAAAAACTATATTGTAAACTGTTTAAACTAAATATAAATGATTTTCGAGTTTGCAGCAGCCTGTACACGGTTAGCTTCGTCAGCGACCAAGAAACAGGAGCTGCGGATTAATCCGTCGGCCCTTGTAAGCTTCTTTGTAATTTATTGTACTTTGCAGGTTTCCATCTTGAATCGAAGAAGAAAGTAAGATACGAATTTTTATTAATTAGAAATAGATATCGTAACGACTAAATTGCAAACGGTTTTAATAAATATAGAGGTTGGAAGTATAAAATTATTACAATATCGCGTAGAAAAAAACAAAAACAGATTTTAATTATGTTGCTATAGCTGTTTGTTAAAGCTTGAATTAATTAAGGGTTTAATAGTTTTTTGTTAATATCTCAATTTGTTTTCATTTCTGAAACATTCAGTAGGTAGGTATAGGTAACGCCACCAGAGTTGAGGTCACGCACACAAACACATCTCATGTAATGACAGCGGGATTTTGACGTTGTGTTGTCGTTAAACGTTAGATTTAGTATTAACGACACTTTATACGAGTCGAGACGCCGTGATAATGACTCTAAATCACCTCAACGGTAGATGAACGAATTTTCAGCTTATTGCATTTTATGAGAAATATTAGAAGCTCAACTAACTCTAATAAAGTTAAAAAATTAAAGATGGTCATCCATCATACAAGATACGTGTTTTTTTTTCAGCATTTTTAACTCAATCTTTATCGTTAAACTCTTGAAATTTTCACCGATTATGTATTACTGCAGCCGGTACAAAAACAAATAATAAGTTTATAATTATATTAAATATTAAGGGGGGTATCGACTAACCAATATAAAATGATCTTTACTTACAAGCAGGATTCTACTAACGCTGGATTATTATAGTTACGGCTGTTCACGGCGTATATTTTGACATAGGTACCCAAAATTTTTACGCAACCCTCGCACTTGGCCGGTCTTTAAAAACCATGCCACGAATTTAGGTTTTTCTTCGTTTTCTTTCGAATCAAGGGCCGACGGATCGCGGAAGTGTGGTTAGAAAGCCAAGCGCCCACTCACGAAGAGAGAAAAGCCAGCGTCCGCGGGGTGGGGGTAGTGTCGCGGCGCGAGGTCGCGCGGGCGGCGCGCGGCGGCGCTGTCGCTGGCGACGGAGAGCAGCGAGCGCTGCGAGCCGGTGGCGCGCGCGCGCGGCGGCGCCGGCGGCCGCCGCGCCAGCCCCGCGCCGCCCGCGCCCGCGCCCGCCACCCGCCACTGCCTACTCACAGGCGCCGTCGCCGCGCTCGCGCCGCACTTCGCGCTGTCGCTCGACCTACCCGACAAATAACATTTTATTTTACTAAATACAAACTGAAACATGGATGCACAGAAAAACCGGTTGTCTGTAAATTCGGTTTACGGACGATAGTTTAACGGGGTGTGTATTACAATACCGAAGTACGAAAGACCGAATGTATTAAAACATCGAACGGGTCAAAAGACAGAATTAGGTTAGGTTAGTTTTGTAACAATCTTAAAAAGTTAACGGTTTCAGAAAAAAAATCGTGTCGGCCTTTTGACCCATTCGATGTTTTAATACATTCGGTCTTTCGTACTTCGGTATTGTAATACAAACCCGTTTAGCGTGACAACGTCATAACAAAACATTCAAAAAACAAAAATGAAACCAGGCGGTAACCCATCCAAGTACTGACCGCGCTTAAAGTTGCTTAACCTCGGTAATCGGACGAGAACCGGTGTTTTGTCAAATATCTTGAAAACGGTGCATCCTACGGCAAAATCAATGAAATTTTCATCCCCCTTTAATTCCCCTCCCCCCACCAAGAGTACGCGTACGGGTCATGTACGTTACATTGCGTCATCCTTTTTCGCGCGTGCAGCCGGCGTTCATATATGCCAAATTAAATTTAAAGCGCACTTCCATAAAAATCTAAAAATCGTTAAAAACGTTAGTTAGGAGTTCATGGTACTACGCCGTCGTTATGTGTCTAAGATCCCTGCCACAGCTAACAAAAGAGCTGATAGCTGATAACTTTGAAATGGCTGAACCAATTTTGATAAAACATGTCTAAGAATCATCGCCAATATACCCGCTTAAAAATAAAAAAAACCGCATCCAAATTGGTTCACCTGTTTAAGAGCAATGATACCACAGACATACACACACACACACACGCACACACGCGCAAACACATAGCGGTCAAACTTATAACACCGCACTTTTTGTGTCGGGGGTTAAAAATACATAATATCCTCGTGAGGCTCAGTGTCCAATGTATTAAATGATATAAGTTTATACGAAAATGGACTTTTTTCGTGTATGATATATTTTATGTTTCAAATTCCGATAAGCAAAATTTTGACTCATCATCATCATCATCATCACCCCAGCCTATATACGTCCCACTGTAGGGCACAGGCCTTCTCCCAGAATAATAGGGCTTGGGCCGTTGTTCCCACGCAGGCCCAGTGCGGATTGAGAACTTCACACACACCATTTAATATATTCGCAGGTGATGCAGGTTTCCTCACGATGTTTTCCTTCACCGTAAAGCTGATGGTAAATTTCAAATGTAATTTCCCACATAAATTCAGAAAATCTCAGAGGTGCAAGCCAGGATTTGAACCAACGACCCTCTGCTTGAGAGGCCATAGGTCAAACCACTAGGCCATTACGGCTATTTAAATTTTAATTTAAAAATCGAAAATGCAAAAGTATGCGTTAATATAATATAAATAAAACTTAAATATGTATATTTTTAACGCAATCACGCTTTTTGAACAACATGACATGACCTCTCATGACATGAACTTTCTAAACTTAGCTTTAGTAGGACTTGTCACGATGCAATAAGGTTCACAAATGGCCAGTAAGTAACGAACGTTGGTGACAGCACCTACCATGAATATCAGGTTTAACAAGATTATGTTCCAGCAAGAGCGTTTTAAAACGCATTGAATGACACACGCTCGAGGCGAGCGATCGTTCAATTACGTATCGCCTTTCAGTCCCCAGTCAGAGCAAATTGATTTATGATTGCTAGATATATTCGGAAAATGTATTTTATAATAGTTTTATCTTTGTCTATCTATGGAAAAAAAACTTAAAAATATTTCTCGAAATAATCTAACAATTACTTTTCGCAAATAAAAGAGACTTTGTTAATTTAAAACAAGTTAAGAAAAGAAGAGGTTACTGAAAGATGTTAAACTGATTGACTGATTTAAAAAATAATAATTTAGTCTAAAAGAATATCATTATTCATTTCATTAGGCATAGAAAATATTCAGAATTTAAAAACTACAAGTTTTATCACACTCTTTATTATTGTAATTTAATTAAATTGTAAAAAATGCGCACTGCGCCCAGAAAACGGCCGTATACATCCAAAAATACACATAGAATTATGAGATAATTAAATTGCTTGTTCACCTTTCGGAAGAATACGCGTAATCCTGATCAGCGCCCAGGCCCGAGTCGGTGTGTTCGTGGGAGACCCTCGCGCTCCCTGATATCAATTCCCCGCTTGAGCTGTTGCTATTACTATTTGTCACTGGGCTGTAAGGGTTGTTGTTGTTCGGAACGGGCGTCACGTTGCCTTTATACCCGTTGTTTGTTAGGAAATCATCCCCGCTCCGGCCTACAGTCTCGTCATAGCTCGGGTATACACGCCTGAAAACATTTGTAATATTATAACCACGGCGTAGCGTAACGATGCCACCAGAAGGTACTAGCATCTAAATTGATCTGTAAAATATTTTGATGCCTAACCAAAAATTATTAATAATAGCAAGCTAATTTTATCTATCATTCCACCAAGAATCTTCATTTAGCTGCAAAACAAGAAAACAAATCTTATCACGTGACTCGGCGAATCGGCCAATCAAGCCAATCTTTCGCATCTGTGGTTTCAAATTGACAGACGAAAGATCGATCTGATGGCTGCCTTACTTAATTTTGTGGTCTGGTTTGTTTACCTTATTTACGTAGTTTTTGCAAGTGGCGGTATAATGAAAATCAATCGTATCGTAACTATTTCTAAATATCTTTCTAAATTTCAAGCATATAATTTTGCCGAGTGATGCGTGATTTGACTTGCCTACCCTTGTTAAAAGATTATAGATATATAAATATGCACCTATTGCATATATAACATGTACGTCCACATCTTCAATTGCAGTTCCGCATAATCATATATTGTTGTAGAATCTAAATTATGTAAAACAGTTGACATAGTTCACCAGAGGCCCTGACATGCTAGTTTTTATCGCAGTTATAGCTTTCTACCCTTTTCAGTCACACTGAAGCCGCAGTAAGTTTGTGGAAACCTGATAGATATTGTAGGTACCTAAGTCTGCGATAATCTCTAGGCGTACTAGAGCCCCTGGCTGCGTGATAGTTAAACGCTCCAGTAAAGTAACCGCACAAATCTGTTTCGCGGTTTTGCAGTCGTACCTTCCGTATTTCTCGTTACCGGTCCTGTGTGTACTGAGGGTGCTTGAACTCGATCGGAGAGATCCTTGGTTATGGTTGTCATGGGCGCTTTTACTGTGAGTTAAGGAACTCTTCTCACGCCTCGCTAATGATCCGTGCTCCGTCCTAAATGGTGAAAGGATTTGACTTTAGCGCGTGTAATTTGCAATAGACTTCTATTGACAACGCAATAAATTTTTTTTCACAGGTGAATTGGAGTTTATTTACTTTTTAGAACCGGAAAATTAAACTTGGGTGTATTTTTAGTACCTACCTAATAATAAATACACATGTTCATGTTAATAAAGTCCATGTACTTAATTGTAGCTATCATGTAATTACTTAGTTTATAAACGATTTTTCTCTCGAAAATGTCTAGCAAAGCCACGAATTTACTTTTGGCTCACAATAACGTTTTTTTATTAAACCATCATGCATGTTATAAATATACCTAATAGTTCTAAAGTACTACTTGGTTGTATTTATTTCGAGCCTAAAAGTTCGTGTGCGGGACTTTTGCCATTTTTGCCATGCCAAGTGGGTCAGACATTTCTTCCGTAAATTTAAAACTTTATCAAATGCTTATTGAGAAGATCTGTTAAGAATAAGGCTTCTTACTAGAAATACCTCTCTAGATTAATGTGACTCGAAACGGGTTCGGAGAAGGAAGGAGTTGAAATTATTTTACTTACTGCCTGTGCCTTGAAGAAGTGCGCAGCTTCGTCTGTCTTGCATGACTGGTCTGCACTACGGTGTAAGGGATCTCTTTGAGCTGTTCCTCCGTCATGCCCGTCGTATCCACCAGGGAGAACTCCAAGTGTTGTTTCAACTCAGTCGGAAGCCATTTTTTATCATTTGGAGATCCAGACCGCGACCTAGGCACATCATCATATCAATATAGTTAATAGAAGGATTCGAGTGTTTCAACCGTCTCATTTATTTGGTCACTTTTTTTTAAATGGCTGTAGGTTTTAATGGGGCTTACGGTCATAAATTAGAATCAGAATCTTCTGTCATTTCTTAATAAACTTAATTGAGGCGGTTGAAACGCTCGAATAAATGCCCAGAAAACAATATTTTATTTGTCATAGTTTTTACACGACTGCCCAAAGGTAAAAATTGTGTATTGTTTCAGGGTTTATGCTTGTATACTATGTGAATATACCGCAAGCAAAATCCCTACATCTCTAAAAAAATGGACGTAGGTATAGGTAGGTGCAGGTAGGTAAGTTCTTTATTTAATTTTGAATCCTTGTACCTGCGTCCATTTTTTTTAGGTAGCTAAGCTATTAAAATGCTGAGTTCAATTATAAATATTAAATAGGGCTACCGTCGTCAAACAAAAGTACCAGTCTTTGAAAGGTACTAAAACAATGAATACCTACGGCGAAGCTGCCTGAAAGGCAAATGAAACATTTCAAGAAAATAAATAAAGCCGTCTGGAATCTAGACTTGTGTTTGACTTGGGTTAATAAAACCTTATTCAGCCTTAGGCTGAGTAAACAAATAAATAAAAGACATATTCGGCTATTGCTATATAGAATAAAATAAATAAAATAAAATAAATAAATATTAGGGACAATCTTACACAAAATGGACCTAGTCCCAAACTAAGCAAAGCTTGTACTATGGGTACAAGACGACGATAAACATACTTATAAAGATAAATAAATACTTAAATACATAGAAAACATCCATAACTCGAGAACAAATATTCGTGCTCATCACACAAATAAATGCCCTTACCGGGATTCGAACCCAGGACCTCTTGCTTCGTAGGCAGGCTCACTACCAACTAGGCTAAAGAGGTCGTTAGATAAAAAGTTACCTACAATGATTTTACAAATGTAGGTAAAGCCACGTCTTAGGGTCTCAAACAACCGAAAAACATGATCCGAACACAGCACACATGCCTACATATTTTGTCCTTTTTGCTCACGTCATGAAAGGCATACGATTGTCTTTTTCTTCGACGTGACGTGAGGCCAGAGTCTACAATCGCCCTTTTTATGGTTCATTTTCGGCGTACTAATAACATAATTATCTAAATCTTAATATCTTTGGACACCTAAAACCTTGTTGCTCTGTTTCAAAAATAATTGACTACCCCGAAAAAACTTTCTCAATTTCATGTAATGGTTGGATACGATCAAAGTTTTTCGCTAAGTCACTATTCATAACTACAGAAGGACAAGATATATTGCATGCGCCGTCATGTAATAAGTGAGCGGATAGAAAGTTTACCGGTGTTTCCTGTGCCTCCTATGTTTGTGAGACGATCTATGTGTTCCCGTTTCTGGTTCCATTTGTGAGCGACGGACGCTTGCAACCTACAAATTTAACACGACATTTAGTACGTTATATAGCTTGCTTCCCCGTCCGTTCCTCTGGGTTTAATAGTGTAAGTGCTTCGTCAGAAATTTAATTGTTATGTTTACGATCGGCACTAACCTGGACGCCTGTGCCCGCGGTTGTCTGTCGCAGTACTTCCTTCCATTGTGATTCAGATTCAACCAACTCGTATTCTCTGAAACAATAATTGTGTTTAGAATTTGTATTCCATGATGAGAGAGTATACTACACCAATATTTACTGAATTAATTAGAGCAAAATTAGAAAGAAAAAACATTCAAAACATTTGAAATGCTTTTACAAAACTAATTCCATATTCAGTCGAATTGCAGACGTAAAATATTTTAAAAATTGGTGGAAGAAGTTAGTTTTTAAATTGCTTTCCAAAGTTGGAAGGACGAATTATGGAAACTTGCGGTCATTGCGAAAATTTACTACGCAAGAGCGGATTAGAGACTTCAGTGAGATACCACCACCGAAGTCTCCATCAAAACTTTTGCAAACGCCCAGATAATTTCGAACCTTAAAAATATGAGATATTTATATCTGTTCAAGTAAACAGTAACAACTATCCACCAAATCCAAGATAGCATCATAAGATGTAAGATTAGATATCACATTGGTATCAATTTATGATGAACTGTTTTGACTAGAGGAGATACTTATCCAGTATCCGGACACGCTCTACCTACACAAGGTGTTTTAAAAATGCCTCGGAATATTTCAGTAGATGGTTGGGTTCGTTTGACAGAACATAATCTTGGTAAAGATTTTTCACACCTTTGTCGTTTCACCACTTTGTATGTACATCAATCAATATATGAAAACATCTGTAAGCCATAATTACAAAATCCTGAAAAACCTGTACCAGATACTCTTTCGTTCACTAGTTCAGTTCAGATTTAAACAATTTAACAATTGAGCTAATGCACATTTTTCAGCATTAACTTATTGTTAGCTAGAAACACTAATTTTGTTTCACGTTTAAATTTCACCTTGTATTTAGCGATAAAATTAATTTAAAGTCGACGGCTGCTAGTACAAGCATGAAGACAGTAATGCAGGTAGGTATGTCGTCGGCTTACTTGGTATCTGGCTGTGAGTCGTCCCGCTCTGAGCCGGACTCGTGCTTGTGCCGCGAGCGGTGCCGCCGGTGCCGTCGCCCCGAGCGTCCCGACCCGCGCGACAGCTCGCTCTCGGCGTCCGATTGCTGTCTTCGGGATCGGTGCTTGTGCCTACAGTAATAATGATTCCTTCATTTCAGCCGAAAGACGTCTAACTTCAAAACATAGTCCTCCCCCAGGGTTCGCCAAACAGACCCGTCTTGCTACGCTATCATATATCTCTCATGACATCTCTTTTTATTATTTTTGAATAAAATAGAGAGAGTATCATAGATTTTTGTTGTAGCCTATTGGATGTCACACTGCTCAGCAAAGGCCTCCCCTTTTCCTTTCCATCTGTCTCTATCCTTCGCAGAATCCCGCCAAAATGGGTCCAAACAGACCTAGGCTCATTATAAAGCCCCTTGTAGGCCCTTTTACAGCAGCATTTAACATGTATATTTATGTTTGTACTTTTTTTAGCCTGTTTATGTATTATTGTTGTTATAAATATTTTTTATTTCTTTCGTAGATATATAAAAAAAATTAGGGACTTATCATTGAGTCTCAGTAGCGTGGCCAAACAGACCCGTCCTGCGCTATCATTATTATTATTAATATATCTCACATGCGCTCATGACATTTATTTTTATCATTTTCGAATAAAATAGAGATTGTATCATAGATAAGTATATAAAAAATATATTAGGGACTTATGAGTGAGTGACAGTAGAGTGGAGTAAATATTTTCGTTAGGCAACCCAGAGGGTGAAAAGAAGCGTTAGTTAGTAGGTATATTGTTTTCGGATTTTGGATGCAAAATTCTCTTAGTTAGTTAGCGTACACAACTTCCCGCAACTAATTTAGACAGCCCGGCTGGAATAGAGTTGTTACAGCATCACGTTACTGGTGTGGTGAGTAATGAAGCACACAGTTTCTTTAACTTTACGTAGATTTTACGGCAAAAATATTCATATTCATTTACTCAATATTTTTCCTAGCTGTTTAATTTCCCACTTCTGAAACTTTAAGTAGGGTAAAATACCCAGTAGTCAGCCAGGCACCGGCAGTTGGCCTCTGCCAATCTGACTGACTGACTACTTACTGTGTACTTCACCGTACTAGTGACAGCATTAGTGACTAACTATATTGACTGACCTGCGATTGGACCGCGAGTCGTTAGAGCTCTGCGAGTCGACGGAGGCGGAGCGGTGGCGCGGCGCGGGCGGCGGGCGCGTGGCGGTGGGCGACGCCGAGTACAGCCCGCGCCGCGCCGGCGCCGAGCGCGTGGAGCGCGGCGAGCCCGGCGCCGGCGCCGGCTCACATCCACCCGTGCCGATTATACTGGGGAAAAGTTACCGAGTAACAAATTTTCCCAGGACTATGCTCAGATCAAATAAAAAGTAAAGATAGAGCGCGGTGAACAGCCGAGTGAGGCCGGTTTTATAAACGTGTGTGTAGGCCGGTGTTGCCATAATAATTCTTAATACCCCGATACTACGTTGCGTGTCACGTTGATAGCGTTACTACAATAAAAAACGTTGATAAACTTTTACAAAAAACAAATAACTTTACGTTGCGTGTCACGTTCTCACGTTTTAAGCAATGCTAATAAAGAATAGAATTTAAAATGAAAAAAGAAAAGGTTGTAATAATAGGGTAACTACAACATTATAATGGCAACACTAGTGTTGACGTTTAGGGTTCTAAGCAAAATTTGGTGTAGTTTGGTTGCAAGTGTGTGCGTGCCTCTGTGTAAGCACACGGATTGGTGTAGTTTGACCGGCCTCACTTCGTTGTTCGCAGCGCTATATCTTTACTTTTAATTTGATCTGAGGGACTATGTTGATTGTTGTAAGGACCAGCGGCGCGGCGAGCATTTTCTCTGTTCATTGCGCGGTCGACACGCTCGCCGCTCAGTGGTTATCTCGCAACACACGCAATCGAAACGCTCGCAGCGCCGCCAATCGTGGTTGAACCGTTAACCTCGTAAAGCCCATGCCAAATTTTGACTATATTTTAAACATAGGTACCTACCTACTAGACGTGTGCGCCGATCGGCGTGGCGCACGCCGCCGCCGCCGGTCATTGCAACGGTGTGAAATCGGTGCAATAAATTTACAACAACTTTAATTTGTTTTATTTACGCCGATCACGCCGATTACGCGCCGCCGCCATCGGCGCACACCACTAATACCTAATGTCAATTTGTCAAAAAGTTGACATTTGCTTTGACGTTTTATGTATGACCAACTAAATCTAGTAGGTACGCTGGGCTTTTCGAGGTTAATACATGAAGATAGTGTTAAGCAACTTCACCAAGGCTACTTCATAAATGTAACAGTTGAAACTTTCTGTTGGCAGTGGTCAATGCCGACACACACTCGCCCGGGCCAATAATGAAGGGGAAAAGTAGCTAAGTAACAAATCGCCCTAAGCTATGATGTTTAGGTACTGTCAAAAGGTAGGCCTTAGTAAATCTAAATTACTTCACCTAGTCCCTATTTCATAAACGTTACTGACAATTCGGTCTAAAATAAATTTCATAACCTAATAAATAAATATAGGGAATGGGACAATTCACAACAATCGTCGTACTCCCTATTGAGTCAAACGAAGCTTGTACTATTAGCGCTACGCAACGGACAAACATAAACTACCTAGACAAAATCATAGATATATAGGTATATACTTAAAACATCCATGACTTAGGTAATATATACAGAAGTTAGTACCTATTTATCAGACAAGTGGCTGCTCCTACCGAGATTCGAACCCGAGACTGAATAAAAATCTGTTGTGGCACTTACGAATTGGGTCGGTGTATTGAGGTAGGTTGTTTGATTTCCGGAGTGCAGTCTTTTATTCTCAAGTCTTCTAATTTGTGTACTGAAAAAAGAGAATGAATTAATTATTTGAGCTAAACATAGTGACGTGAAATGCGTATTATTTTATTAATGCTTACATAATTTTTGTAGGTATGTAACTAACTTCTGAAAGTCCTAGCCTTAGGTTACTAATTCTCTTCAATTTAGTTTAATTAGCAACACCTAAAGTTACATGTGTTTATAATATTTTAAAATCTAAATTATTCTGCAAAAAAAACAACGTCTAGGTATCCCAAATATAATTAATATACACTTTGATTGTCGGTAGGTCAGTTCAATCAATCAGTGGACGCAATAAATTATATCATTTTCACATTTTATAATGTCGAGGTACATTTTTATTAACAATCAGCCTCTTAGGGCCACTTGCACTGTCTAGGGTTCAAAATTTAAGTTGTTAACCTTGGGTTAAGGATGACAGTTCCATACATTTTGACACTTCTTAACCCTGGGTTAGCTCTTGACTCGGGGTCATACAGTTAACTCGGGTCTGTGCAAGTCAGCCTTAGCTTCTTAAAACCGCGCGCCACTGTCTTAGTGGTACATAGGCTCTTCTAATAAACGTCAACTTGTTTGACTAAGAAAAGTTTATTGGCGCGTAAATGTTTACCGTCATGTAGTGATGCGTGCGATGCGTGCGTCGGACGCGCGTTGCGTCGGGACGGCGTCCGCGTGAACGCAGGCGGCGGGCGAGGCCTCGCGCCTCTCCCACTAATACAGAAAACGTCAACAATCGTGTCAAGCTTCAATTAAAATATCAGAAGCCATAGTATGTATGGCGGACATCAAAGCCTCTAACAGTTTTGAGGCAGCTTGTGTAAGAATAGAATTTTTTCAACCATATTTTGTGACGATTTAAAGTAGGCCTTATCAGAATACACCCAAGTACTAAGTATTTTGACGCTCAGTCCTAAATTAGCTATCTTCAATTAATGGCAAAGGAAATATTCCTTCTAATTATATACCTAAATGCATCTTTTCTTTCAAAGTTCAAAGTTTAGAAGTGACAAAGTAAAGACTATAAAAAACCAGACAAAGTTTATGTAAAAAGATAGTGTAAAAAAAGAGTTGAAACTTATTAAGAAGTGCTGAGAACAAGTTCGAACAACTATCAGACTGATCACGAAGAAAGTTTAAGTCAGAGGCGGTCTTTTCTCTATCAGCTAAAGTTAAAATTTACGTTCACGAGTTAAATGTACAAATTTTTTACAATGTACTTCTTGCAAAGCGGAATGGAAAAATTTTAATCCGTGAACAATTAGCACATAACTTCATCTCTAACCTATTCCTCAAGCGCGAGCCTAACGCGAAGATGTCGGCAGAGGCAGGCGAAGTCTGCTGGAGGCGGAAGAAGGCGTGGTGGTCCGTGCAGCACCGCCATAAGTGCCGGCAAGCCGATCTCGTGGGTGACTCGAAACCGTACGTCGCTGTTTCATTCTAAGAAACAAAACAGTAGTCGGGTCATAATTTAAACGTTTGTTCCGAATCACTATCGTGGACACACTTTTTTTAAATGACAAGATTCTAATACATTTTCCAGTTATCTGGTAGAAGTACAGCACCTCTAATAAATAACCGAAATCGCCATCACACAAGTAGTAAAAAATGTGACCGCGAAAGTGATACAATTGAAACGCTCAAAAAATGACGAAGTCGCACAAACTTTACTTGTATAAGTACTTAGCAAAATTTTAATGCATACCTGAAAATGTAGAGTGACCTTAATACCTCAATAAGAAATGTCAATAAATAAAGCAACAAAGTGTAATGTGAGACGTTTAAGTGCGAATTTTCTGAGCTCTGCGACATAGCGCGGCAGCACAGGCGGCGCGGTTATCAGCCGCCCCACAGCGCTGTAAATACCGCGCTCAGTTCCCGCGACTTATCTATAATTGCCTTCCTACGAATGTCTTTCAAGGAAGCCTCACAAGGTGGACCCGACTTGCACCACTTCGCTATTCACTGCGCAGCGATCATGAGATAGCTGCCAACCGGAAACGGGGTCAAGAGTCCCGGCAGATTTTGATGTTTATTTATTCGTTTCTTAATTAGTGAAGTTTCAGCTGAATTTTGCGCTTGAACTGTCGCAGGCGGAAAAATTTCGTGGATAGTCGTTAATTAAGGATGAGTGCTTACATTTTTGTCCGCCACACGGAGCATGAAGTAACGGCCCTTGTAGTAGAGCTTAGAGACCCGCGGCCAGTAGTAGTTGGCTACTGTGTGTTTTCCTCTTAGCAACAGCAGGCCGCTGGGTGCCAGACCGAGGAAATATTCTACGCTGTCTTCGCCCTGTTATACATTAATTTCAATTGAAACAACTTTCATTATTATTGGAGAATTACAATTATTCTTTCATTATTATTATATGACGAATACAAATTTGCTGCCTGATATAACTTGAATTACGCAGTTAGGTTAGGTACTATTTGTAATTAATTATTATAGTCGACCAACACATTAGAATAAAAACAATACCAACGGCTGATTATTACATTGACTTGTAAGTGAAAATAGCTTTTGATGTTTTAATTCGTCCAACTGACGTTGAACCTTAGGGTGGTAAAGGATTTTCTTGGTTGACTAAACCTATTATAAATAAGGATTTACAGAGTACTTAGACCGTATTGTAACACTATAAATGTATTCTTTCTGCAACATTTGTTTAACAAACTTTGTGAGTTGTCCCATGAATGAAACATACCTTTGAATAAAACATAACACACAATGTCATAGTTACCAAAACAGGGTGTAGATCGACGCCGTACATGTCGAGCCATTTCACTTTATCCAGGTAACTCAGTTCAGCTTGTGCCGGTGAAATACCTCTGTAACAAATAACGCAAATTGAGCGATAGGGTTAACAGAAACAAAAGACAATAATAAGAAATAGCTGGAGTGAATTATCACAAATTGTGCCATTATTCTGGGAAGTCTAACAATGAATAATCAGCTGGTTGGCGTCCGTCGCCTGCCCGCGACGCCGCACTTGGTGTTAAGTACACGCAATTTGCATGTAATTGCGGCTTTGTGACGCGCCCTCGGCCGCAGACTGCATCTTTGTACGGTTAAAAATTCATTCAATTAGGCGAGAAGCGCGACGAAGTTTAATTTCCGGCGCGGGCGGCGACGCTTCCGGCGTGAAACTGCTCCCTCTGAAATCTTAATTCCTCAGAACTTACTTTCTTTAGACGATGCAGCCAAGTTGCTACGAGTACTCTCTTTACTGTGTTCTCGGTTTACGGGTTCTTGTACTTATATGTGCGTCTTTCTGTTCTAAGCTGCTTTAGAGCCAGAATTTTATTATTGTTATAAAACTCTCACATGAAGTTTCTCACACGAAGCTTTCAAGACATTCCTACGTAGACACGACACAATAATTATGACGTCTTCATGATGCTTCCCGCAATTAATAACTTTTTAAAACACAAAACAACTAGATATTTTCCTTGGTATATACTTGCCGCAGATATTTCCGCTACTTTTAAGTTTCTAGTTTAATTTAAAGGGCTTTTTTTGAATAAAAATTAAACAGCTTAATTTACGATCACACTTATAAGTCGGGGATGATCCGACTAGTAGCGGTCTTTATGGTAGACATTTTTATAGGGTGAGCGCGTTCACGACAAAGATGTTGCATTTAGTAACAGCTCAAAGCGCAGAGCTCTTGTTATAATTTTCTAATGTCATAATAATTGTTTAGGAGAATGTGTACCTACATAATATGTTGTCACTTGAGTTGATCGGCGGTGATGGCACTCACCTTAAAAAAGTCGTAGTAGCCTAGTGGTTTAGCCTATGGCCTCTCAAGAAGAGGTTCGTAGGTTCGAGCCAGGGCCCGCACCTCTGCGTTCTTTGGAATATACGTGAGAAATTACATTATTGAAATTTATCATGAGCTTTACGGAGAAGGAAAACATTGTGAAGAATGACTGCGAATAAATTCAATTGTGTGTGTGAAGTTCCCAATCCGCACTGGACCCGCACGGGAACTACGGCCCAAACACTCTCATTCTTAAAGGTGCCCCCCAGTGCGACGTATATGGGTTGAGATGATAATAATGATGATGGTACTCACGTGAGGGTGCGGTGGATCTCAGCCGCGCGGGTTTCTAGTTCAGGAGTCTGGTGCGCCAGCAATCGGAACTCTGACACGTAGCCGGACACGTGCCGGCGGGGGTCGTAGTCACCTAACTCCGCTGTAGAAGGAGAAAAGCAATAATAATGGATTTAGGTTAAAATACACTCCTTGAGAATGTCGATCAAACGCGTCTGATAATGCATAGGTTTATCTTTATTGTTTGAATTTCACAGTGCCATGGTTTGACTGTCATGCTGTGTTATTATTTCAATAAATAAATAAATAAATAAATAATCTTTGAACACTTTCTTTTGCGGGTGCGGATTTAAAAGGTGCCTATTTTATTTATACCTACTTATGATATTTAAATGTTATGGATAGTACGAAGTTAACGTCATAAACCAGGGATATTATTAAGAGCACTATAGAGATAATCAAGGAAATTACATACAGATGAAATAATGCCATCATCCATACTAAATGTGGGAAATAACATAAAGGGTGGCCCTGAAGTTCGTTCCCGAACAGTAATAAATAATAATCTTCAGGTGATTTATTATGTTACCTAGACATGCCAAACCATACCTACGCCTTAAGACATAAGTGCTTGAATCTTAGTTACATAAATCATGAGCGAGTGGTCGTCTAAAGTACCCTTAGTTTACTGCTCACATCAATCTATTCGCCAGACGGGTTGGGTTTTGAGACAAGTGATTTTACTAGAGAAAATCTTAGTGTTTTAAGATATTATGGGTTATTTTATTAAAAGTTTTGCTATTTCACATCTCCTTAATACTTTTATTCCACAAATCTCTGAAGTTTTTGTACCACATTTTCATTAAGTAGGCACACAAACAGTTTACTTTTAAAGTAACGTCACTTTTTTATGTGATTTTTATTCTAAGGATAAAATAAACTACAAACTTCTTAAAACATTGTGAGACAACTACAGCATCATAAAACACACAAAAATAAAGTATCATGTACTTATGTCCATTTAAAGACGATACTTCAAACGGAGGATAGAAATAACCGGGAGCGCGCGACGTTGGACCGTTTTAGTAACAAATGCCTTGTTTGGGGCCACGTCACATACTATTATAGTGAAACGAAAATACCAACAACAAATACCCCGACGTGTCTGTAACGCTATTATGATGCCGACCTGCCACCCCAATCTTTGGAAACAATTAATTTAATCAATGCAAAGGGCTCTATTCCTAACCAAATATCAGTGTTTATGTCTATACGTGCAAGCATCTACGACTAGTTAACACAATTATAGTCGTCCTTACGTCGTACGGAAACTACGTGTGCTGTTTATTAATGAATTTCGGTTCAGATAATAATATAATATTCGATAAGCGGGTAATATAATTAATGTCATTATACTTTATGTCATCAGATAGAAGAAACAGACGTATTCGTGAAGCCTAACGAAAGATTAATGGCTCGTTCTGTGTTTACCGGTCTGTATATGGTGTTTAGCGGACGTGCAGAGGCGAGAGCGAAATATCTTCGCAAAGAGAATCGCTAGAAAAAGTAGGATGAACGAGGCGGAGTGTCATTTCCCGCCGTATATCTTTTTTTGTTGTTGGACATCACAACATCTGGTACGTGCGTTTATGGTGTGAAAAACATGTGCATAGATATCTAGATAGATAACCTTTACATAAGTAACACAGATATTGCTATAAGTACATATTAGGTATAGACATAATATGAATGTGGATATTATTTCTTTAAGACTAAATAGGCAGGCAACTACTTGATTTGAATGTTTCCTTTTTCTCAAACAAGATACCTAGCAGAGAAAATTAATACTATCACATGGTACATATACGTCATGATTTGTCTTTTTGTAAAAATCTTTTGCTGAGTTTGCAATAAATATTACTTCTCCATAATAACGTTTGAACTTTTATATTTTTACAAGGCACTCGTTAAGGTAAATATTATTTTCCCGGGATGAATATTCGTGGTGAGCAAAATATCGAATCGAATCTGTGTAATTTATGAACACAAACACGTTTCGTTTTTCGATATAATTTGAACATCAAAGAATTTCATCGCCTGATGGTTTCCATCAGGTGTATCATCAGTATAAGTCAAGGGGCCGGAATCTGTTTTGCGTTAGTGGATGTGAATGATCTGCGGAGGAACATCGATCATGAGGCGGACCGCCCATCCGTCGGGCTAGACGAATGTGCAGCCGCCACAAACACTTACTGTGGCCACATTTTAAAGTCCTTTTATAAACAAGTAATAATTTTATCCCATGTGTTAACTGAAAAGTAAACAGTTTTGAATGCATAAAAAACATTCTACGAATTTCCTAATATTAAATTTAGAGCTTTTGACAGCAGCTTCCCGTTACATTAACGAGCATCGTTAAGTTTCAAATCTAGCATTTCGTCAAGTGTTTATAAGCCGTTTTACATTTAGTTGAGTCAGATCTCCATATTGCAGTTACCGCGCGACGTCTCATTTGGCGCTGGCAATTACCCGGCTGATAAATGTGAGGAGTTTTCGTCGCTAACTTGTTGCGAACGAGATCAAGCGGTGCTGGAAAGACCAGCATTGTCAGTGAGCCGTACCCAACTGTACGAAGAGCTGCGATAATCGCTTGCAACTAAAGACTTTTTCTACTAGGCTGCGGCCAATACTCTCGTCTTTCCAAATGCACACAGTCACAAGTTAGTCTGTTATAAGAAACTAAGAATAGATAATAGCATCGCCGTGATAAATTGTATGTTGTCGTTTCCTGAAACGTGCTTCTCTTTATTATACTTCTAATAGTGATCATTCCGGAATTATAATCAAGTTATTTTTTTAGGGTGATTTAATAAATTACTATGTAATTATGGAGGCTTATGAAGAATATAGTCCAGCAATATGTCGAAAAAGGTAAAAAATGTATTACAAAACATAATTTTCAAGACGGCGTTTTAAGTAAAGTTGTCCACGTTTAAGCGCAGTCTCGGTGGCTTGGATAATTTGGGGTAAAAAAGGGCGGCCAACGAGAATATTTCACTTTACGATGTGCCAGGGACGCAAACGCGCGTTCGGAACGCAGACTTTTTTTTTTGGAATAATACATAATATTGTGTGTGTGTGTGTGTACTTCTAGAAATTGAAATTACTACAAAAAAACTAACAGTGATCAGAAAATTTATGCCATTTCAAAGTAAGGAAAATATAAATAAAAATAATTGTAATAATATACTGAATATTTTATAAACAGACGGTTTATTTATTTATTTAGAATTATAGTAAATAATTTAATTTTAAGCAGCTAATAACGGCTAAAAATGCGACTGCAGGGCGGCTTGTTAATGAAGTTATTCCAAGTCTTGTAAACTTTAACGCTTTCTTGTAATTGGAAGTTAGTACAAATTGCATACGATTACGGGACGCCGGTGTGTGTCCCGGGGGCGGCGGCGACGCGGCACAAAGGTCGAGATTAGATGCAAACGACGCCGCCGCTGATGGCTCATTTACCTCTTGAATAACGCATCGATATTACCCTCCGCCGCCCTTGTTTACGGCACTCACAACCAAACGGGGGTGTGGAGAAAAATGCCCTTTTTGAAAAATTACTTTGGGATGAGTGAGCATTAAGCGGTCATGCTCAAAGCTGTCATTAAGCGTCAGCATTGCGTTAAATTTAAATGCATTCACTAAACCGAAGCTGTTTTACAATCCTTATTTTTTTTTGTGCCACGCGACACTATTTCCAATCACTTAACTGGTATTGAACATTTCCACTTTATTAACTCTACATAAAAACAAGATACGCCAGCAGTATACAGAACGTACTGCTACGAGTAGCAGCTACAAAATAATTATTTTTAGTAGAGAAGGTTGGATCCGAAATTATGAAAAGAGAGATTACATTTTCAAAACATGTCGGGCAAAAGTTTCACTAAGGAATTTTTGTGCTTTGCGTAAAATTTATGGCTTAAAAGTTTATAAAAGGATGAGTAAAAGCACCTACTTAAGTGGAAAGGGCGATAGTGGGTGCGCTGGTGTGGGCTCGTCTTATCGCGGTGCCGCATTCACCCCAAGAATGGTCCTCAAGTTCAACTATTCAACGAAATTCAACCAAACTCATTGCCGAATACACTTTATAAATCGATCTACATTGAGTGAACGATTCGAAAGGTCATTATATCTTATTTAGTTGCATAAAATTTTCTTATAAGCATAAGAAATGAAAAATAAGTTCAGTATCGGTGTATACTCAACGAAGAAATTCCTTGTTTCACAAACAAATCAATGTGACAGACAATACCTATACGTTATTGTTTTTTATTCTGATATAGGAACTGTCATAAAAAATGGTGAACAACTTATTTGGTTGACTCTACATAAATTCACAGCAACGAATTTAATTTCTTAAAGTAAATGCCGTATTTTCCCACTTACGAGCGTATAATCAGGTTATTAAAATAGGTGTGCTTTTCGTAAAATACCTAGTAAACGGTAGACACTCGGACGAATGAAATTGGCGGGTTATGCGCCGAGCGCGCTTTGTAACCCGAGCACGGGCTGCGATTTTATACGGCTACTACAGCTCTTGCCACGCCACCAGGGAACTCTAATTCGAAGCAAGATTTTTACATGCCTTGAGTACTAGGATTATGACTTTAGTCCATTTTGCTTATTGGTCTCAAAGGAAGCTCA
Organism: Archips xylosteana; assembly: GCA_947563465.1. NCBI lineage: Eukaryota > Metazoa > Arthropoda > Insecta > Lepidoptera > Tortricidae > Archips > Archips xylosteana. The sequence continues at coordinate 12,431,904 of OX387344.1, forward strand.
GGGCTATTCACTCTGTTGAAACAAGATGGGTATTGTCGGAAATGTGGCGTGTACTTATCACCGATTTTCGAGAGTTTGGTCTATAACAGTATTTTCTCTCTCGATTCCGACGTTATGGCAAAATTTTATGTTGTTGCCTATCGTGTTTTGTGCCGTCGCTTGCTTTCTATCCAGTTTTAACAACACTGTATCACAATATACCTAATCAAAGTTGAAACAAAATATTTAGGTACCTACATTGGCTACATTACTAAGATAGTGTTTTAAATGTAATTAAATATCAAACAATATAACTAGTCTGTTCTCTGAGTCGTGAAAAATGTATAAACATAAACAACAAGCTAATATTTGATTATAATAAACGATTATTTGCTAAAAAATAAATAATAAAATCTTGCGTTTATTGACGTAAGTGTAGCGTTTCGTGTGCTCTGTCTACCCCCTTTTTGCCTGTGTAGGCGTGGAATGTGTGTATTCTTTTATTGATCGAAAGGAAAAAGTTACAATTATACTCACATTGCAGCACATACGCGGCGAGCTCAGCCGCGAGGTCAAAGTTGACGGGCAGTCGCCCGCGCAGCACGTCTTGCTTCACTTGCAGGAACAACTGGTACCTTCGCAAACATCAAATAATAAAACACTGTAATTAAGAAAATTACATAAAAACCCCAAGCAACAAAAAGGAATACAATTATAACTCCATTTAAAAATGCAAAGTACAGAAGCAATAAGAAAATTAAGAACGGTTTGTTTCAAAGAAAAATGCATAGAAAGTTACGCTTGGAATGCTTGTTAAAGTTGTCTCGAGATAATTTAATGAGAGATAAAATTAATTTGTAACTCATTTCTCTCCTTCTGGAATTGTAAGCTTAGTCAAAGCGGTCTAAGGGAGTACAGTCCTAATGCGAGCTTAAATATTAAAAGAGCATTACTGCAAAGATTTTACGAGTATTAAATTCCGCTCTTATCTACGACATCTGAAGGAAAGATGTTTTTTTCTGCAGCACTAACACAAGCCGAGACGCGGACAACGTAATAACGAAATTTTAATAAAACATTTCAATTCCCCCTGCAAGCCTACCTACGTGGAAATAAAGAATAATGAATACTTTTGGAAATTCCATTTAACTGCCTCAAATTGTACCCATTGTTACAGACTTTAAGAATAAAAGTTTCAAGAAAAGAAACTGTTTCTTTCAAAGTGTATTAAAAAATACAAGAGTAAGAAACAATTATTAAGAATCGAAGCTGCGAGGACAAATTGGTGGGGTCCATTTTCTAAATTTAATTTGACATTATTTCACAAGAATTTCTGGAAACTAAAAGCTCATGTGGTTGGGTTTACAAGCTCCAGAAGTTATTGCGCAAGCTCCACCGTCCCGCATTGTTACCCGACTTTATTCCTTTCAGTTCATAAAATTTTAGCAGTACCTAACTAAATAATAAAACTACGCCTGCTGGGGAATGTCCCAGTATTAACATATTTTATTACTCATGTATCATATACTTTATGCATTAAGTATTGTTTACGACGACGGTCTCAAGATTCTGGAATTAGGTATATAAAGCTGCGTACGGACTGCGCGCTCATTACGCGTACCCGGTACGCGTAATGTGCGCGTAGTGCGTACGAAGCTTTACCAAATATGCTAAGTGCCACCTTAATCCAACCTCTTAAATATATTCGGAGTTGACTCAAAATTTTGAGTGTTGTAAAAAATCATTAAATAGACAGATGTTTCTAGTGTTCATCAATGTTCACTTTTATTAAAGCCTGAGTAAACGTATTTAAAAACCACTGGAAAAGTGTAACTGGTTTGAATTGTAAGAAATTGTTGTGAAGTCTCGACAATCACGCGCGAGCTTGTTACTTGACTAAGTTTTTTAATTAATTATTTGCGGCTATTATACTCGCCATATACTCGCAAACATAGTTTCAAAGTTAGTTTTAAAGGATTTAGCGTACTGTTAATAAGATGTTATTATAATTATAACGTGTCACATCTGTCGCGTTCGTCTAGCGGCTACACAGAGTAATCGACACGCGTGGTTTGTTCCCATGACGTAATTCCTAAGTACGCATATGGACGTGGGAGCGATCCTTCTCCCATGTGTGTATCTATCTAGCTTTATCTGTGTTGTTTATGGATTCAAAGAGCCTAGAACCACATCATCATTTTAAACTGCGTCGAAAAATATTCTGGTGATAACTGCTTAATGGCACAGATATAAATGAATTAAAGCTTTTTCTGTACAGTGGTAAAAAGGTAAGTAAGTAGTTAATGTTCTCAAACGATTGTTACCGTATCCTAATCCTTTCTACATATAAGTAAATAAATTTCCATTGAACACGTTTATAAATTATACGTTAAAAAAATTATTTTGGTTGAACGCCAACAAAACAGATCGATAGGCGCGTACCTATGTAACCTAGGTAATGAGAAAAAGTCCCCATGTGGGAACCTATAATATAGACATCCACATAGCTTAAACCTTTTATAAAAATACATGTAAGTATATTCGTTTAATAATAGCCGAGGGGTGTGTTAGGTGATGCTGGCGAAGCGCTGAGCAGAAGCACAGATGTCTTTTATCGTTTTGATCCCACCCGTCCTTCCGCACATATTTTCAATCTGCGAGAAATGCCTCGTATATGCTTGTACCTACCTATTCTTATGTTGTACTTTAAACAAGTTAAAACTTTCTATAAGTCGTTATTATACATTAAGTGTCTATCTATGTGGGAACTACAACAATTTTTAATTGTTTTGTTTATCCTTTTCGATACATTATTGAAGACCTAAAATCCTAACTAATATTATAAATGAGAAAGTAAGTGTCTGTCTATGTCTGCCTAAACATAATATATTACAGATTGGCGCTTATGACATTACGTTAATTATAATTGTACTAACTTATAAGTTATCTGCATATTTTTTTTCAGGTACTAACAAAAATGGATGTAAGTAATTGTCTGAATAAATAAAAAATTAACACTATCTTAAACTAATAAACCGCCAAACCGATTTTGAAATTTGGTAACGAGATAGTTTGAGATTATAATTGCATAGTTCCCGCGGGATATCGATAAAAGAATTATTTGCGGAAGCAATCGCGAGCAACAGCTAGTTCTTACCAATACGATATTTTCGTGGTTTGACAACCGACAAAGTAGTTAATGCCGACAGTAGCTTAAAAAAAGTTGACTGTTATTCCTCTGGCTTAGCTATATGCATCTGTGTATGTACTCGTTTACCGCTACATGTGTATTATATTGATACACGAAAACCACTATGAGAGGTAATATAAATATAGCTGGAGCATTAAATATTAATGCGTGGCCATTCGTTTATTATTCACAAGCACAGTTAGCGGTTTCGGCCGGTCGTTTTATAATAACCGATATATTGCTGCCTACACGGGATGAGGGTCAGTAGTACAAGATGATTCCGCAAACAGGTTTCATATCCACTCGAGTATTCCGTAAGTCTGCATAAAATAAATGGTTTTAAATTAAGAGTAGGTACGCAAAGTGACTCACAATTTCATATACAAATTCACTGATATTTTCTTATTATGAAGCAGTGCTAATTGTCTTGTGACTGACGATTGAAAAAAAAACTAGAAGCAGACAATAATTAAATAAGCTAAGTTGGTACTAAAATAATATTTTTAAACATCAAAAGACGCTAACTTACCTATTTTGCTTTTCGAAATTTTAAGTACTAAAATTTTATTTAGGTTGTACCTACTGAAATTAAGGGCAACCTTTTGAAGACTACAAAGGACAAAAAAGATAAAAAACGACCTTGCCTTTTATAATTAATTATGACATGTAACAATGTTACCTAAATTATATAAAAATACTTTGATGTTGCTGAAAAAAATTAAGCCCCAGTTTTATGTAAAAAAATGAGTCAATCAGTTAGATTACCAAAAAATATAGGACGCGTATTTTTCCTTTTGTCAATTAAGACCCTACCGAGATTTAGGCGCTAATCAATTTTAGTTTTTCTATGCACTCGTGAATATGTGCGTGAAAGCGGCTAGAATCAAAGCCGTGCGTAAGTGCAAGCGACACGAGTTCCCCGTCCGATGGCCGGAGGAGAACTAACACGACTAACTATCGGACAAGGGGGAAGCGCGATGTTATTTTCATCGTATTACTAAAACAAATACATATTTTATAAATGTAGCAACACTACGCCCTAAAAAACATCTTGTTTTATCAACATTCAAAAAGTCATGACCTGCCGTGCAGTATTTACATCGTACTAAGGATTTATTTTATTTTTAAGAGATGACTTTGGATTTTTTTCTATCGAGCGAACTACAAGTAATCGTGTTTCGATAAACAAACACTGATCATTAGAGTGAATCTTCAACAATCTAAGGGTTTAAACTTGTGAGCGGGGATATTTTTCTGTGTAAAACAATATTTTTTTCCAATAACCTAACACACCTACAAAGCTTGCAACAAGCTTTTGGGAGAAATTGATACTAAACTTACCTAGTGATCTCCTCCAACAACTTGCATGGGTCAGCGGCATAGAACTTCACTCCGAAATAAAACGTGTGCGGGTCGGATCCCCGAAGCTGCCGACGGAGTCTTTTACCGGCATCCAGCCAGTGCTAAGGAAAAACAGACAGCTATATGTATATAACTCTGTGGTTAGCAATACTGAGATACGTCAATTACATTTTATATAACCTGGACTGATACTCAAACAACATTTTTGATAGTCTATGAACCCAATCCGCACTGGGCCCACGTGGGAACTATAGCCCAAGCCCTCTCATTCGGAGAGTAAGCCTGTGCCCAGTAGTGGGACGTATACGGGGTGTCACTCAACGACAACTTGATACCGGGCGATAGGTCAAGTTATACCAGTTCTAGAAAAGATAAGAAAAAATGGGAACGTATCAAAATATATAAAGTTTAAAACGAATAATGGACGAAATACATAATGGTCATAATACATACTAAAATTTTCCATGAAACTATTGATTAAACAAACTTTTTTTATAGTGTAATCTACAAATTGGTTTAGGTTAGGTTAGGTTTATTTTATGAAAATCCTATAGAGTTGAGAATTTCCAAGAAAATTGTTTTATATCAAATGACCATTATGTATTTCGTCCATTATTACTTTTAAACTTTATATATTTTGATACGTACCTACTCGAAAAAATCCATGACACTTGGAAACGATAATATAGTCACAATTCGAAAAAAATATCTATTATCGCTAAAATAAGTGTCATGGATTTTATCTTATTTTTTTCTAGAACTTTTATATCTTGGCCTCTTGCCTGGTACCAATGTTATCGTTGAGTTTTGAGACACCCTGTATAAGCCGAGATGGTGATGATGATGCTAGAGATTCTTCACAAATGTGCGACTGAAAACTAAACATATGCAACAGCTGGCGCGTTTCAGCAGCGCGCGTGTTTAAAACGCCTAGTATGTAGCAATTCTGAGTATCGTCGTTAAGTTCAAAATGAATGGGCCCGTTTACATAATATATACGTAGTAAATAGTTTTCTACCTACATTATGGACAACAATAAGAAAATGTGAGTAAATGTATATATGGCGATAAAAGTCAGAAGGCGGAAACGGTACTTTAAACTTCAATTCCAAGAAAATACAAAGAAGCATTAAATTTCAAAAGTTCAACTGTGGTCCTGTTACACCACTCTCTGTTCACTCCTGTTATTTTAAGTAACAGATATCTATTATTCTACTCAGAATTTTTCGGATTTTTTCCTTTATTTATACCGTTAAACCTGACTTCTTGCCAATTTTCATGATTCTATTCCAACGGGGTACTTTGTGTATTTGTGTTTTTTTGCATAAAATTACACTTTCAAAGGGTTGTATGGTTTGATCACGTGAAATCAAAAGCTTATTTTTTTCATAGCTCTATTTCTACAGTTCTGTTAATGAAAGTTTTTTTTTCAAATTCAAAGGTTTTACTTACAGTTTGGTTATCCTGATCGACATATCGCAGCCCGAAGTAAGCCGTTTCTAAGAGATCCAGGTGCCTGAACACCACATCAAGGAGAACTTGACCCGTACTGTTATCCTGCAAATGGAATATTGTCTTTTATTTATTTATTTATTTATTCAATTCAATACATGTCCATGCTTTACGTGCTAAAGTGAGACGTCCCGTCTATTTCGACGACCGAATATAGCCTAGCGGTTAGAGCACCTGACTACGAAGCTTGAGGTCCTGGGCATAAGAATAAATAATAACAGAGTAGAAGGGAATCTCTTTTGACCGCGTCCAAAACGCCGCCATTTATATACCTACTTCCCCCTTCACGTCGTTACACCCCGCTGTCGTCCAAGCGTGTTGCTAGGGTTGCTTACTGTTAAATATTACTTACGTCTAAAGATAATATCGCTAAAATATAAGTTTTTGTTTACTTTGAAATCATTATTTTATTCTAGTTTTACAAAATATATGAGAATTATAATTATTCTCTCTTTCTCTACTACATTTGCTAACAAGTAAATTTCAATGAAATACATATAATACTGTGCCGGGTAAATACTGTGTTCATCGACACAGGCCCTTAGGCCTGCTCTAGTTTACCTGTAACCTGTACCTACATAGATATAGGTATAGTCGGGGTAAGAAAAGGTTCGTCGCTAAGTTTGCGCATGTACTTTACTCGCTACTGAAAAGACGTAAAATTCGATGGTAACGGTAACTGTACCTAAGTATAGTCGGGGTAAGAAAAGGTTCGTCACTTTTCGACTCTATGTCAACGAGTTAAGGTCGAAAAGTGACGAACCTTTTCTTACCCCGACTATACTTAGGTACAGTTACCGTTACCATCGAATTTTACGTCTTTTCAGTAGCGAGTAAAGTACATGCGCAAACTTAGCCCCACCACGTCCCATTTTGTTCAAGATGTTTGTCGGAAACTATAGGTACGTATACGTAGTGTGGGTTTAAATAACTGAATTTGCGCCACTGGTCACTGCGCTGCGCGAACGCGTCGCGAGGCGAGGCGAGCGAGAAAAGGTCAACGACCGATGGCGGGGCTATTGAAGATTTGACAAAAAGCAATAAAATGCTGTAGGTACCTACTCTAAAGTAAATTTTACCATTGGGTGAAACAATTGGCTACACAAAAAGAACTGCTCATGTCTTTTTGATTAATTAAGTACGAAAACGAAATAATATTTAGAAAATATTACTTATCATCTTTGGGAAAACTAAAAAAACTTAAGTGTGGCATCGTTTTTCTATTATTTACACACCCAAATACACCACAATAACTTGACGCCATTGTTATTTGTTTCCAATAAAACGAACGCGCAAACAGTAAACAGCCAAACGCGCGTGCGGTGACGCCGGCCGTGACACCCTGACTGAGTTCTCTCTTAGAGAGTACTCTAATATCGTGACCTTGAGTCCGCCCGGAGCGAGAGTTTCCCTTCTACTCTGTTATTATTTATTCTTATGTACTGGGTTCGATTCCCGGTCGGGGAGATAATAGCATGAAAAATATGAATGTTTGTGCTCGAGTCTTGGACGTTTAATGTGTATTTATATGAATTTTCCAATAGTACAATCTTGCTTATGTCGATCGTTCTATGATCTATTTATTTGACTCGATGTTCTTGTTGAACTAAAAATATAAGAAACAAAATCCATGTTTTTTAGTTAAGCGATAATAGAGTCACATAACATATTCCCGCATAATATAGCCCGCTTTGAGCTCGGGGTGCGTGCGCAGGCGTTGCTAAATCAATTAGTCCAATAGCAAGATGTGGACATGTTTGCAGAAGAGTGGAGCCTATTATTCTGTTAAATTTGGCGTCATTGCTATGTTTTCTTTTAGCAATAGCAATCAGTTAGTAAGCTAGTTTTTATGCTACTATACTAGTGTGTACCATTATAATATTTATAATGTTTTGGTTTAAAAACCGTAAGTCTATAATTGTAATTTATTATTAACTAAATAAACAAATAACTTTTAGTACCTACTAGATATTTTCGAAAAAATGTCTACTAAGTAGGTATCGCTTAACTAAGATTAGTTGCGTGGATTATTACTTATTTTTTCCAGAACTGTTATAACTTGGTCTCTCGCCCGGTACCAGGTATCGTTGAGTTTTGGGATACCCTGTAGATATAGGTGTAATGTATAAAACTGTATAAAACAGTACTGTGACTGACTGGCAGACAGCACAGCTGGAGCTAGAGCTTTGAAATTTGGCAGGCGTCTTCATACCTAAAGGTAGTATTATATATAATAAGGTGTAATAAAACGATTTATTCGAGATTTCCACGGAATAGGGATAGTATCCACCCTCATAATTACTAAACTAAACGTACCTACCCTATTTTCTATTTCTTCATCGGGGCGAAGCCGCGGGCATAAGCTAGATAGTATAGTAAGGCCTACTATAACTTAAGAATTGACATTTATTTTGTGACAGTAACTTTATTCGTTTAAAGAATTGAATACTCAAAGGTTTAACCCTTTCAACGCCACGCCTCGACAAAACGTAAACCTGCTTTGAATCTTATGTCATTGTGTCAAGATCACTTTGTCACTGTACTTTGTGACACCTATAAGTGTCATTGGCGTTGAAAGGGTTAAAGCAAATATCGGATAGATCCTTTACGGCCACAAAGCCAACATAAACGGAAAATTTTCCAGATATATTTATGGCTACTAAAAGGCTTCAAAGCCAAGTAAATTAAGTAGGTACCTTCTAGAAAAGTCGTTTGTTCTTGTGTAATTTACTAAAGAGAGATTTATATCTGCTCCGGGCGCTACAAAAGTCTCTGAACTGTTCCCTCAACTGAATACCTACTTACTGTTCGCAATTCCATTTCCCTGTTGTTTCTTCAAATAACTTTACATTTACAGTCATAAATTTAAACGTCTGGAACGGAATCTCCTGGTTAACTCCGACTTTTCCATTTTCACGAAACTACTTAGTTAATTTTAACTTTCTGAGGACCATTTCAACAACCTTTGGGGTAATAAATATAATTATTAAAGTTCAAGTGCACAATCGTTATGTGAAATGATTTCTAAACTATGTTCTAAATTGGAATGTAGTCATTTGGTGCCAAGTTCATCGATTTTGTTGAATATTAGAAAGCGAAAACGCACGAAAGCCGAATATTAATCTCCCACGGTATCGGCACGTAACTATCTCCAATTTGAATTTCTCGAAGCCTTGCTTTCCACAATTAGGCTAATTGGCACGCGATGGCTGGACTCTTAAGACCAGTAGTGATATCGCGCGGGCACCATAATGAGCGGGTGCTGCGTCTCACGCGCCCCGCGCTCGCGTGCGTGTGCGCCCACGACACGATAACCACTCTAGAATTGCTATAAAAACTGGCAAAATTACTGACAACCTTTTGTTGCTTCTAAAATGAATGTTCGTGACTTTTCAAAGATCAGGTCGATGGCCTGATGTGGGAACCATGAAGATTTTGCTTATTGCTGTGATGAGTATAACAACTTGATTTGTTTGAATGCTGATTGTTACTCTTTGTTTTTTACTTTCCAAGTACAGCTGAATAACAATTTAAATTCACAAAACGCACGATTTTATTTCCTTACTTGAAATTTCGTATATGCGAACGATCAAAAGCTTTTTAAGCTACGTTCTCGTACCTACGAGAGTTCTTAAAGCAAACTGAGATACGTAATTAAGTCAAGCTCACTTCACATTCACAACGTGGAAGCGTAACAATAACAGAACACATATACTTATATCTACACAAGTGCGGTATTTGCTTGTACATAAGCCTCCGAGCTTGTGGGAAAATTGCGAAACAGTTCGTTGGGTTGAATAATAAATGATTTAATAACAGAGCCGTTTGCTCCCAACGTACGCTCAGGTCGAAAAATAACAAACGATTTTAAAAACCGCCGCCAGTCGCGGTATGTATGGCAATGCACGCGATCCGCCTCCAGTCGAGCCGAGCCACTGTACTGCCTCCATTACCTACCCCTCCGTCATTATCCAACGACCAAATTGTAACCAAACTGGGATACTGTGTCTATAATGAGACTTGTTGAGCACTTAATGTACGAAAACAAATTAAACTGATAAAATTAAAATATTCCGAATTATAAATATAATAAGGTGCTCAATATTTCTAATGTCGGACTTCCTTAACTTGTATTAACATTTATTAAAATAACAATGTAGAAAAAATTTGCAACTCGAATGTAACCCACTTCCAACGGTCCGATTGACTATAAATTTATTAGAAAAGTTAGTAGAATTCCGATGACAATTTAGTAAATAAGTATCGTCAGCGAAAAATATGCATCGAAACCGAAAATTTTCAAACTGATTAAAATACAGCAGCTTAAATTAAAAGTAAAAGTCCTAATTATTCTAAACGGTACCTACCTACTAATAAAGTAAATAAATTTACCGAATTCTCTCATCTGAACGAGGGAATTAGGGGCGATAAAGGGGTAATTTGACGGGATTTAATTCTCGTTACTTTGTGAAATACCTATTCAATGGGTAATTTAGTTTTAGATCTAAAAAAGGAATTGAGGTAGCAAAATGGCAAAATAATTAACTGAATATAAACCAATGTTCAAAGCATTCTCGCGGAACAGCATTCTGCTACGTAACGCCCGATGAAGAGCTTTTAACTCAACTAAAACTAAACGGAAATATATCAAGCGAGGTGCAATGTAGGTTCAACAAAATAACTAAACCTACTAGTAAGACAGAACAGAGTAAGCAGGGAAGATAAAGGACATCATCAATGAAACACAAGTTGTCGTAGCTGTTGAGTGCATCACGCAGCAGACCGTGAAACTCCGCCGAGTCAATTTGCTCCGCGGCAATATACAGCACAATGGCAAGCCATCGCGTTGTCGCCGACACTAGGCTCGCTTCATAAATTGCTGTGCAATTTCTTATCTTCCCCTTTCCGTCTAGTGTTTGAGTCAAATAAAAACAGCGTCGCAGAAAAAAGTCTAACAAAGCTTTATTTTCCTAGGTTTTGCACCCGATAGCATCTTTTATATCGCGCTGAATTATTTACAGTAGATTTTCACTGAACTTATATTAGGTCATTAAAAAGCTCATCGTTTCGTTATTAAATTTCTTAATCTACTTTCACTGAGTAATCAACCGGCAAAAGTAAAAATAAAGAAACGATTAAGAAACAAACAGCGGTCAACAAATTAATTACTTTCTTTAATTCATTATTGTAAAACGATTTCCTGATTTCACTTGAGATACGGCATGGCAGTTTATTTTTCGGTAGGTACGGTAGATAGTAGGTATGTGATGTGGTTTCCCCGACACGAGTAAGTACCTGAGCTAAAAGTCGAGGGAAAATTACTTAATGTCCTTGGCCCAGTTTTCTTCGTATCGAAGAATAAAATACATTATTATTTTGCCCGGGGAAATTTAAAGGAAATATTCTGTCAACACGAAGGCTATTTTATATAATATCATGTTCAGACTGGTTATTAGTTTAGTCACCTTATTCTTATTTAGAAAAATACATAGATTTCGTTATTCTATTGTTCGTTAAGTTCCTTTTTTAACCGTATTACAGAATTCCATTTATATGTCGTCAATTAAAATGGAAGTCTTTATTTTTAATTGCAACAACACTGGTATAGATAGGTCAGTAAAATACCTAGGTAGTTCGGTCGGCAGCCGCGATCGGGGTGAGCGGGCCGGCCGACCGACACGGCTGTAATCTTCAGTAATAAACGTAATAAAAGCACAAGCGCAGCCAATTACGTGTTCCGCCATTCCTCAAATCGAAGATCGCCCATAATCGATGAAGCTCCAGTGAACTGGTAAATTCCCGACTAATTGAATGTTGTTTCTAGTACAACAGTTTGAGCAGTTAGAGATGTTCACAAACAAACTTGAATATTTATTTGGTTTTTTATAGGTTGAAGGGAAATTTACTTACCTAGAAAATATACTTAAGAAGTTTTGGGACGAAATACAAAAACTTAGTAGCCGAGAATTGTGAGTAACAAATCTTGATATTTTATCGGATGTGTGAACGAAGAAAAGTTTTTGCTAGATCCGTTTAAGACAAATGTCCCTTTGTAGATGGAAAACTGAGGGAAGAAAGGCGATTTATCTAAAATACCCATACAATTTAGGGAAAAATGTCGAATTTTCGTCGCTTTCACTTTACCCAAATTGGATGAGTCTGGCCTCAATATATTTTCTAGGGAATTTATTTGACTAAGAAGTTGAGGGTCCATGCACACCAAACAAAAGCGTTTCTAGGATAAATTTCGCCCTTGTTTACGGTTATATGACAGAATAACTGGTCGGAATTCGTTCGAAGTTGGCAGTCTTACGTGTTTTCAAGTTGCCAGAGCTTCAGAGATAATACACAATGTGCGTGTGTTGACAGCGATTTTCATTATTTCAGGACGTTGTGGGGGGGTTGAAGCATTGGCTTGGCAAGTTATTGAACTTATCACAGCTTTGAAAAACTTTACCGAAGTTTGCCGTTGGACGAGAAAGTAAACAGGAGAGGGCTTTAAAAGCAGGTCACTGTTCAACAAGTGAAACAATCGCTGTTTCGGCGCGATGATGAGCCAGCTGGGATTGTATAATTGCTTGGTAGTGAGGAGCTTGTGGCGGCAGAGCGCGTCGCTCGCAGACCACTCTCACATTCACCACGCGGCGACAATGCCAGCCAAATAGAATTTAATATTCATAGAGTCGACGTACGATTCAGTGAATTCATCGTCCGCACCTTGGACCCGAGCTTCGCATATAAAGGACCTTCCTCGCGCCCCTGGGTACTTCAAATAATTCGTCTCGGAATTGCTGGTGCACTTCAAAAGTGCGGGAAGGGAATCCGAGAAAAAATTCACGCGTTGTTTCATACGGGGAAATTGAAAAATACCGCCAGCGTCCGCCGGGACGAGGCGGCAAAGGTTGGATTTCGAAATAATCCCCGTCCAATTTTAGCCGTACAAGAAACTATAATCGAAGTTATCCTGCAGAAGTGTGAAATTGTTTTCAATAGGAGCATTTGAGATAATCTTTTGAAATTGATGGGATTGTTGTCTAAGTAAAAATACCAATTACTATTTAAAAAATATCAACAATTCGCTGCCTAAATACAAGTGACACAAATAAAAAAATAATATCGATTTTTTTGTTACAAAAATGCTTTTAAAATACCTAACGTTTCAAATGCAAATTTTTGCATTTTTTTTATTTGTGTGCTTTTGTATGCAGTAATTATACATAAGTAGCAACAGACTATTGACCCAATCTAAAATATTTGATACTGAATTTTATGCCTATTCCATTAAACTTGTTAGGAAATCTGGTAATCGTCTGTTAGGCCGTGTTTCTAAATTCTTTGATCAGTTACAGATCTAACTTTTTTTTATATATAAGTGGGGGCAAACGAGCAGACGGGTCACCTGATGGAGAGCGATCACCGTCGCCCATGGACACCCGCAACACGGGGGGCATCACAGGTGCGTTGCCGACCCTTTTAGGAATTGGTAGGCTCGTTTTTTAAAGATCCCTAAGTTGTAAAAAATAAAACATTTTTTAGCACTCAATCCCGTAGAAATTTCGAAAAATCCCTTTTTAGTGCACCTCTATGATTTTGAAAGAATATATCTCTAGCACCAGTGATACAGGCTGTGAGTTTTCTGTCTATCCGCTATGTTACACTTTTATATGTAGGTATAACTAGCTTTTACCTGCGCTTTTACCCGCGGTTTAGGGCTAGCAATCGAATTGAAATTCCCGTGGAACATTGCATAAAAACACCCGTGCCGAATTTCATGTCTCTTAGCACAACGGTTGATATTTCGGGATTTCATCCCAATCTCGTTGGAATATCAGGATAAACCGTAGCTTATACATGTGTCTTTTCAGAGGTCCAGCTATCTGCATACCAAATTTCATCCAAATCTGTCCAGCCGTTTAAACTTGAAGGTGTAACAAACACATACTAACTTTCGCGTTTATAATTATAATATTAAGTAGTATGATTTAGGCTCTAGAGCGATGGACTGCAATTCAACCTCAATCCGACTGTCAGATTGGTCAAATCGGTTGGCGCGACTTCAATGGGTGGGGATGGGTCCTACTGAAAAACAGTGTTGCGGCTTGCCGCGACAATATGCTGAGTGGGGCCGAATTTATACCTACTATTCGAAGTTTTTTATCTGTATCTTTCTTCCTACCAAATGTATTTTTCTGTGTATCGAATAATTATGTGTAAATAAATAACGCTCTCACTCTCAAACTCGAAGTCAATGTCGAAGAATCTACTCGATAGTAGATTCTTCGACAGTAGATTCGGAAAAACCCTGTTGAGAAGAATCCGGCAAAAACTCAAAATGGGATATTTTTCTCAAGCCGTTCTACACTATTATTAAATTACATAATCTCAAGTATTTAAAGAAAGAAAGAAAGTAAACATTTATTCGTGACAGCATAAAAATTAAAGACAACAATGAAACAAAAAAAAGTATCTACGCATGCATATCACGAAATGGTCTCAAATCAGCAAAGCGCCGGTCTATGTCTAGGCGCTGATCTTCCTTTGGGAACATCGGGTTTATCATACATTGAAAATTGGTCTAGAGCTTTAGGTGTCAAATGCTGGTAACAAACCTGTATCTCATGCAGTAACTCCCGCTCGTCGAGCAGCACGACGCGGCAGGCGAGCGTGCGCGGCGCCGGGCATAGGCAGTCCATCATCGTGCTGCGCCGCTCGCCGCACTACCTGTGAACACACAAGATTATGTTACACGTTGGAATCAAAGCCTCGTGAGTCCTAAAGTTAAATATGAAATTAGAGATCAAAATGATAATGTGTTGCCACTTGCACTGCAATAAAATCCAATCCGCGCAGTGGGAACTTAAAGGATTTGCCACACTGGATGCGTTCTACGGTCTGCGGTCAGGTCAAATTGAGCGCAGCCCGCAATATGTATGAACAACATTGTCGGTCTTTATATATTAGGGTTCCGTACCTCAAAAGGAAAAAACGGAAATCTTATTTATAGCATCATTTTTTCTCCGTCTGTCTGACTGTCAAAACCCTTTTTTATAGGAACGCGTGGAGGTATCAAGCTAAAATTCATATCAAATACTCAAGTCTACTGTTCCTTGGAGCTGTGAAAAAATCAAACTTCTAAGCCAACGCAATCAAAAGATACAGCCGTTTATGCCGCAAATTTTCGACACTCGCAAGGGAATCAAAACCTACAGGGTACTTCCCGTGAACTCAGAATCTTAAAATTTGGTACGAAGCAACGTCTTGTAGCATAGATAAAGGAAAAATTGCGAAAAGCATAAATTTTTAGTTACATCATATAATTAAATTAAACATTAAGGGGGGTCCCGAGTAACCAACATAAAATGATCCTACACGGCGTACACTTTACTTAGAAGCAGGGCTCTGCTAACACTGGATGATTATAGTTATGGCTGTTTACGGCGTATATTTTGACATAGCTAAAAATGTGTACGGAACCCTCGGTGCGCGAGTCCGACTCGCACTTGACCCGTTTTTTTGTATATATACTATGCGATCTGACCGTGACGGTCGCACGGCACGTTGCTATTGCGGAAATACTTTATATGTACCAAAAACTTTAGTTTTTCCTTTATTTCTTCTTAAAATATTATTATACGTTTTACAAAAATACTTCAGTGCATAATTAATACAAAATATTTTGTTAATTACAATAAAAAACATGTAAATCCATTCAGTGGAGCGTACCTAACTCTATCTGACAGCAATCGACTAAAAGAGGGTTTTCTATTTTGTATTGCATGCAGTACATTATTAATCTACAATATGCAGCACTCCACAATTACAGTGCATTGTGCAATGTAGTGCATTTTGTTAGGGCATTACAATGATTTACTTCCATTACTTAGTACATGAATTTATGTTCAAATGGAACACGAATCAACGTGTGATAATACTTTCATCATATAGCCCTGGTAGCATAGTGGTATGACCGCAGAGGATCGTGAGTTCTAGCTCTGGTTCGTACCTCTGGGTTTTCCAAAATGTATGTGCAAAACTACATTTGAAATTTACCATGAGCTTTATGGCGAAGGAAAACGTCGTTAGGAATCCGGCACACACATGCAAAGAAATTCAATGGTGTATGTGAAGCTCCATTCCGCTCTGGGCCCGCGTATAAACTACGGCCTAAGCCCTCTCTCATTGAGAAAAGATGTGCTCTTCAGTGGGACGTGTGTAGACTGGAATGATGATGATGATGATGATGATGATGAAGAAATTTAGCACATGTTGTTAGAGCATTATAATGATTTAGTTCTATTAAGGCAGATTTTTCAATCCCCAGATAAAAGTATCCGTCAGTTAAAATAATCGCTTTCCTTTTCTCAAGCCATAGAAAAATAACCGGCCAAGTGCGAGTCGGACTCGCGCACCGAGGGTTCCGTACAAATTTTGAGGTATCTTAAAACATACGCCGTAAACAACGGTAACTATAATAATCCAGTGTTAGCAGAGCCCTGCTTCAAAGTAAAAGTGATCATTTTATATTGGTTAGTCGGGACCCCCTTAATGTTTTATTTCGGGTACTGTCGTTTTGGCGAAAATTATTTCGCAAAATGATTCATTTGGCAACTGTTTACTTTTTCTGAAACAGTAAACTATTCAGGATATATTTCAGGACTATCCTGTAGGTTAGGTTAGGTTAAATTTGTTTTATAACAATCCTGAAAAGATTACAGTTTCAGAAAAAATAGACAGACTGCCAAATGAATCATTTTACAAAAAATTTTTCGCCGAAACATTACTAAACCGTTTTATTTGCTGTTATACCGACCACAGTAATACATAATCGGTGAACATTTCAAGTATCTAGATAATGCCATTATAAAGATCGAATTTAAAACGCTGAAAAAACACATTTCTTGTATGATGACCCCTTACATTTTTAATTTTATTTCATTTTTAGTGTTTGTTGTTATAGCGGCCCAGTCAGTGATAAAATTTCAAGTGTATGTATTACGGTCCAAGTGATACCATTGCTTAACCTCGATGATTGATTAGGATTACGTACCTACTTTAAATACAGACTATATTTTTTATCATTTAGCTACAAATGTATAGTTTAAGATTTTCGTCTATATATCTACTTGTAGTATAACACGATATTACTTGTCAATTTTCATAGTTCTAGGCCAACGGGAAATTTACCCTATACATTTTGATTCCTTGAGAGTCTCGAAATGTACGTCTTTTGCAGCATAAACGTCCATATCTTTTTTTCACATTAATTTAGAAATTTGTTTTTTTACAGCTTCAAGGGACTGTAAGATCTAAGTAGGTATTTGGTTTAAATTTCAACATGATACCTCAACGCGTTCCCGAGATAAAGTGTCTTGACAGACAGATGGTCAGACGGACGGACAACAAAGTGATCCTATAAGGGTTCCGTTTTATCCTTTTGAGGTACGGAACCCTAAAAAAGGGCAGAGCTTACATTATACATAATATTAGTGAATTATAATTACTAAACTAAACGGGACTTATCACGCAATAAATATTTATTTATTTACCTCGACGTTTTGGCTACATTGCAGCAACCGTGGTCACGAGTTAACTGAAGTGTAGGGTGTCAAGTTCGTTTAGCCGCACGAGTCTTTCGAACTACCCGCACTTGATCCCGATTAGAATCAGCACCCGTATCTCGAACTACCCGCACTTGATCAAGATTTTCTAACGGCACCCCATCACACCGACACACAACACTCACAACATCCGACGATCTCTCCGAACACTCCTGCCGACGCCAACACTTGTTTATAACAGGATTCCACGAATACGAAAGCTTATATCCATCCTCCCGGTTGAAATTTTTGTGTTTTTTAATTTCAACCGCTTTACGCACCATTCTGAGTGAATTATCCACCATTAGTGAATTATCTAAATAGAAACCACCACCATACCATACCACCATACCATATTACCATTAGTGAATTATCTAAATAGAAATATTGCATATTATATTTATCTTGAAATGGTACACGAATATTAATATGTTATTTGTGTACCATTTACGTTAATGTTACTTACATTAACGAATAAATAATTAAATTCTACCTACATACAAACAGTACAGACCTCGTAATACTCGTATTTTTTTTTAGTTCAATTCTTGCCGCGCGTTTAAGAGAGAACGAAAACCTAATGCTGCAGGTAAATGCAAACCTCAGTACATATTATTCTATCCGCAAAGCCGAAGTTGTTTGTAGTCAATTACGGAGTTATTTGCAGTCAGACTCAATAGTAAAATCACCAAAGGGTTGGTCGAAACCAAATATATACTCGTTAAAAGTTAGTCCGGGAGAGCGAGCGCGCACCGGAGGGTGTGTTTTAACAATTTTGTTTTAATTAGTAGCAGCGCCCGCCCTAATAGACGTATTCGATTCGGCGGGATTTTTTGTGATCTCGAAAAGGTTTTTCGTTTATTGAAATGCCGAGCGTAACATACCTACTTACGAACCAAAACGTGAATACAGTACAGCAAAAGAACAGTAATTTGACATGCAGAATTTCGTATGTGAAGCAAAAAAATACAAGAAGCTCCTGTCCGTATTTTTTTTATCAATTAACCCTTAAAACATTTGACAACCCTATCAAGACATTCAATTTTGGATCGTAAATGTGGCTAATTTGGATCGGGTTTCTGCTTGATGGCAAATATTATATTGCCGGTATCGATTAAGGGTTAAGTAAACATTTTTACAATTCGATGTTAAAAATAACAAATTTGGTCTAAATAGGTAACAGATGAGATACAAAATAATGTGATATACTTTATTTAGTTACAAAATAAGTTTAATTTAAAATACTTCTGGTTAAATAGTAGGTAATAATAAAAATAATAAGAAACACCATTTTCTTAAGATCCAATAATGTTCGTTTTAAAATGCAGTAGGTACAAGTTGTCTCCAATTGATAAATGAATTTACATCGAAGGTATCACTTACTCCAAAATATTTGTATTGCAAAAGCTACATAATAAATAAACAAGTAACTTGAAACTAAGTAGGTATTGGAACAATGGAATATGAATATCCTGCAGCCGTTCACAACGCAGGCTATACTCTGTACTTAATTCACCATTGTCAACTAAAGCGCAATGACATCGTTACAATTTTGTTACAGAAGCCATTACGTAACTGCCTTTGTATTCGTTAACAAAACATGGCGCTGTAAAATATCCGTAGCTGCATTAACGCTTTAGTACTTCGGCAGTAAACGTATAATTGTACGTGGGATCGAGGACAAATAAATTCCGGCGTTAAAAAGCGTGCCAAAAGAAAAGCCAAACATTAACGCAACGCGTTTAGCGCATCGCTAAACTTCTAACAACTAAGCAAACCAAGAACTTCGCAACAAACAACGACGGAGACGGCAATACGAGCCATTAATCCGAGCGATCCCGAGCCGACAGAGATTAGTGCCCCGCTGACCCCGCCCCCACACGTGGAAAACATTTTCCCGCCATTGTCTGAGCGGGACCAAAAAGAAGAGTCGCGATTGACATCGTGGCGCTGCGCTAGGACGCGCCGGCGCGCAGTCCGAGCGCAAACCGCAGTCATTGCTCGTCGTCAATTTAAAATATATTTCAGAAAAGTCAAACTATACATACATAGAATAAAACTAGTACATTGTTACAAAATGACATGTAATAAAAAATAAACATTATGCATAAATGAGTTCAATATCACGAATCATTCATCAGGAGTGATCAATATCATTGCAATGCACCTTGCATTGCGTATCTGGAAGATGCACGATAAAGCTATTATAAGATAACGTATCATTTAGCCGCACTGGTAAGGCGACCGGCGACGCGACGCGACGGCGACTATTTATGACGAGTATTTATGAACTTACTAAATTTTGCTATGTTTTTTTTTCAATAAATAATCATAATCAAGTAGAGCAATAAATGATTGAATTGAAATGATCGAGTTACAGGGCCCTTTACATTAGTCAGGTTTGTTTAATAGCATTTAGAAGTTTCCGGTTTCACTAAAAATTCTTTGGGCGCTGACGAATAACCCAAAGAATACGTTAAGCCTCTTTTTATGTAGGCACGCCGATGGAGAACCCTATTACAACTGTCATTAGTACCTAACCAATTTGTTGTTCTTCCCATTACAGTGACATTCCCATTAGATATCCTCCTAAGTAATGATTCTAACTTCTAACCCTACTTATTTTTATCTTGGACCGATAACGTGACTGATTAACTGGTGGGTTTCCCGTCTATGTTGGAACAAGGCCCGTCCCCCAGCGCTAGGCGTCTACTCGCTGCGATTTTTCCCTTTGTTCGAGATGCATACGAGATACCGGGGTACCGCATTAGACCCGTTAATAGCAACGGCAATATTCTCGCGGCGTACCCACGATAACATCGTTACGCAATCGTCAATTCATCACTAGGGTCTCACGAGTGCCTTTTCTCATGAGCGCGCTGGTAACGAGATTAACAGGAACAGTGGAAGCCGGTTATGCTGACGTTCAATTGTTTTTCCCATAACGCCAACGGTAAATGGAATATTTTATGTATGCCTATGCACCCGTAGTTCTAAAGGTCTCGGAACCAGCCAAGTATTGAAATGGCATATGAACGTACATTTAAGTAATTCAGTTGTAGGTAAACCAATGTCACCCACAAACGCATAAGACCATTGGTTGTAGTTCACCGAAACAGTTTTGTTCCAAAAAAATACCGGGTAAAAAAATAGTGGGTAATAAATAGTCATAATTAAAAAAAACTGAAGCCTAGCCTACTGAATTTTATTCCAACCTGTAGAGTACCTGATCCTAACCTCATCCATACTAATATTATAAACTAGCTGCTGCCCGCGAGTCCGTCTGAAATGAATTCGTTTATCGCTATCCCGCGGGAACTATGTATTTTCCGGGATAAAAAGTATTCTATTTGTTCCAGGTTATAAACATGTGCCAAATTTCATCAGAATCCGTCAAATTGTTTTAGCGTGAAAGAGTAACAAACATCCATACATCCAGACATCCATCCATACATACAAACTTTCACGTTTATAATATTAGTAAGATGCGAAAAAGTCTGTTATTTATATCTTCACGCTTAAACCTCTGAATCGATTTAGATGAAATTTTTTTATGGAGATAGTTTGAGGCCCTGGAAAGGACATAGGATAATTTTCATTCCAGAAAATTGCATATGTAGTTCCCCGGGATCGCGATAAACGAAACCTTCGCATACGGAGTCGCGGGGAAAAAGCTAGTTATGTATAAAAAGCTACTAACTTATTAAAGCAAAATGTATGTTTAACCTGTGTTTTGCAAAGGCCAAACATACCTATGCTTTAAGACAAACAAATGTTAAGTTAGGATAAACTTAACAAGCGTTTACGAAAAAGGAGGTAAGTATAAAAGGCTTATTGCAAATATCATCAATATAGAGAATGTGCCAGTAACCTATCACTGCCACATTTCTTATATTGGTAATTAGGTATTTGTTACAATAGGTACCTATTGTAAGAAAGAATATTATCATCACTTTATCATATCACCCAAAAGTCCCGATTAATTTTCAGGCCAAATTAATTTTATCCCCCAGAGTAAATAAGTACCTACATACGAGTATTCAATTTTGCCCGGCTTCAGTAATTCTGGTGGTAGGTGGCTTCTGTTTTACTTTATATTAGCCTTTATACACTGTTTCTTTCACGTTAACTATGAAATTGGCAGTTGAATTGAAATTTTGGAATTATACTAAACTAGCGTCCCGCCCCGGCTTCGCACGGGTGCAATGCATGTATTATACATATCGTCCCCGTAGAGCGAAAAGTCACCAAGTCCCAAAATGTCGAAATCGACTTTTAAATGCCTTCGATATTGCATTTTTTTTCTGCAAATTTGAGTTTTATCGCCATGTCAATAGGAGCCATATATCAAATTTTAGAAAGTTAGAATAATCATTACTTTGTTATTTTTGCGCTTGAATTGAAGTGAGAATTAACTAAATTAGTACTTCATTAATTTAGACTGAAATAAAATTGGCTAAAGTGGTTACTTAAGTAATTCAAGTTACTTTTGCCGTATCCAGTTATGCATATTACCGAGCACTAT
Source organism: Archips xylosteana (assembly GCA_947563465.1). NCBI lineage: Eukaryota > Metazoa > Arthropoda > Insecta > Lepidoptera > Tortricidae > Archips > Archips xylosteana. The sequence goes on from OX387344.1 coordinate 12,454,069, forward strand.
TTATTCCAAGTTCACTAAAACAACTTAGTTACCTAAAAATTGCAAAATTTTGCTACAAAATATGAAAGCGAAAATTAACTAAGTATTTTTAATGAGTTTTCGATCATCAAATTATTTTCTTACTTAGAATAAAAGTGAGCGATAAATCACTAACTCATGTTGAAAAATCACTAACTGACATCTGGGTTTATACTTTAAAAGATAAAAGTAATTATCGCTTATAACTTGGAAAATTAAGTTTTTCGTTTTGATTTGGCAGTTGGAACTTATACCGTAGCATTATGTCCTTACAATAAGACTATAATATTATAAATATCTAACGACAAAAAAAAGTAATATTTTTTTTAATTTTTAAAACGAACCTCCGTATCTCAAAACAGCAAAATACGACATAGTGACTTTTCGCTCTACGGGGACGATATAAACCTTCCTCTTGAATCACTCTATCTATTAAAAAAACCACATCAAAATCCGTTGCGTAGTTTTAAAGATCTAAGCATACTACATAGGGACAGACAGCGGGAAGCGACTTTGTTTTAATTATGTAGTTATTCCCATGAGAATTCCTTAAACTTTTACTAGAAAAAAAACCGTAATATGTAGGAAATTACCAAGAACTTACTTACTCTGAGGGCTTTTTCAATCACTCTCGGTTAAGTTCTTGTTATTGTATGTGACAGGTATACCTATAAATGTGATGCCGTCTCTGTTTGGTTGAACAAAATAAATAGACGGCATCATGATAATTTATCATGTAAGATAACGTGCTCAACAAAGAGTAGCGAAACAGAGGGTAAATTTATAATTAGCTAAAGTAATTAATTATATAACTAGCTTTTGCCCGCGACTTCGTCCGCGTAGAATAAGTAATTTGGGTAGATTATTTTTTAACAACTATTAACTTTTTTAATAACTATTTTATATTCTTCCTCACAACTCAGACTATCTCCATACCATATTAAGAAAGGAAGGGTGATTTCCGAGATAAAAACTATCCTATGTCCTTTCCCGGGACACAAACTATCTTATACATTCAAATCGGTTCAGCGGTTTAAGCGTGAAGAGGTAACAGACAGACAGACAGACACACTTTCACATTTACAATATTATAGTAGGAATAAGTTTTCAATCAACCAAAACTTTAATAGTTAATCGAATTTTTTGCGAAATCAATAAAGATTCTTCCGAAACTTTTCGATAAAATTCTTTAAATTGACATAGGTAACTTTTTATTTGCCAACCGATTTAAATGAAATAAACACTAAATGTTAACCCAAGAAAAGGACAACACATCAGTGAAAACCGCATTCCTCTAGGTTAAGCCGTTCCTGAGATTATCGTGCACAAACGCACATATAAACAGATAAACAGACAAACAGACAATAATTCTATAAAAACATTTTTTTGGGTTCTATTGCGCTTATATATTGCCCTAGAAACACCGACACCGACTTGTTACAGATTTATTATATGTATAGATTAGAAGACTAGCTGTTGCCCGCGACTCCGTCTGCGAAGAATAACAGGGGTATGAAAAATACCCGATATGCACACAAAATTTCATGAGAATCGGTCGAGCCATTTCGTAGGAGCTTACGACACGAGAATTTTATATATTACTAGCTGACCCCGCAAACGTTGTTTTGCCATATCACCTAGGGGTATAAAAAAATAGCATACGAACTATTCTCAGACCTACCGAATAAGTATAGAGAAAAAAGTTTCATAAAAATCGGCCAAGCCGTTTCGGAGGAGTTCGGTAATAAACACCGTGACACAAGAAGATTTTTATATATTAGAGATAGCTGTTGCCCGCGACTCCGTCTGCGGAGAATAGGGGAAGCTATACAAAAAATAGCCTACGGCCTATTCTCAGACCTACAGAGTACAGATAAAAAAGTTTCATAAAAATCGGTCAAGCCGTTTCGGAGGAGTTCGATAACAAATACCGTGACACGAGATTTTTATATATAAGACTAGCTGCCCCGGCAAACGTTGTTTTGCCATATTAGGGGTATAAAAAATAGCCCACGACCTATTCTCAGACCTACCGAATACAGAGAAAAAAGTTTCATGAGAATCGATCAAACCGTTTCGGAGGAGTTCGGTAACAAACACCGTGACACGAGATTTTTATATATTAGATAACACTAGTTTTATTAGCATTACAAATAATTTAAACAGCCTTGACCTGTTTTTATATTGCTAAAAAACCCCCGAAGTAACCAGTTGCTACATTACAAACAAATTTGACTGCGTTGTACGCGTTAGAACAAAGACAGCAGTTAATAATAACTACTTACTCATGTTTGTGGTGACGTATCATTATCCCATGATTCCCACATGCGATTACTGTCATGTGACAGCCATTTTGTGTTACTATAAACAAAATGCTTTTTCTAGGTAGGTACCCAATCCTGAAGCGCGGTTCGTGGAAGGCCAAACACGTAACCAATTACTGTGCCGTTAGCATCGCCCACGGGTCCAGCCTTATTTATACTTTTGTTTCAATACTAGTCACTTAATTGACATAAATTGACGGTAACAACTCTGTATAGTACATATAGTCGGGGGTGCAATAACGCGTAACTTTCACTGGTAAATATTGCGTATCTACACAACACCCATAGTGCAAACCACGTAACTAGCACTAGTAAATACTGCGTATCTACACAACACCCATAGTGCAAACCACGTAACTAGCACTAGTAAATACTGCGTATCTACACAACACCCATAATGCAAACCAAGTAACTAGCACAAGTAAACACTGCGTATCTACACAACACCCAACTTTACAGGAGAAGCTTAAAACGTTTCTAGTCAGGATTACGCAGCAGCCATGGCGTTTCTAGTTAGGTACGCGGTATTAACCAATGCCAGTTACGCGGATTTTCCCTATGAGTGTTGTGCAGATACGCAGTATTTACCAGTGCTAGTTACGCGGTATTCCCGCGCTATCCCCCCCATTCAGGCTTTTGTGCTGGGCAACATTTTGTTTTTAATTTGTTTTTTTTTATTCACAGGCCGTCTTCATTAGTGGCCAGTGAGTAAAAATAATAAATAGGTTGCAAATTATAGTGATGATGATGATGATGAAATTATAGTGCTTAAGGGTGTTTTAGTTGAAAATAAATGCGTTAATTGTTTTTATTTGATGGATAAAAACGATTTTATCAAAAAAAGAGAACGCACCAATTCTTTTTCGGAAGAGGTGACAGATTAACTCTAAAGTTATTGTTTTGTGGCCAGCAAGATAAAAAAAAATATTAATAGTTTTCTTTACTAAACTGTGACTACATTTTATTAATCTAATTTGTGTTTTGTTTTCGATGTTCAGAACATTGAAAATCAGAAGTTTTCTTAGACATTTATAATTTGAATTTAATTTTAACTTTGCCTCTTTGGTATTTTAATTTTACGGCATTTTTAATTTCTTGCGTAGCGTTTGCACCTAATTGTTATCACAAAATCCTAATATTTAGTTTATTAAGACAAATTCCTAACACACATGGAGCTTTATTATCTGAAATAAATTAATTATATTGATTGATTGGTCGGTAAACGTATCCCTAGTCAAAAATTGCTTCCATAAAAATCCGAATAGGTATGTAGGTTCACATTTCTATTTCATTTTAAGTGTAATATGATGTTTATTAAACTGTCATTACAAAATTTTATTATTGCGAGCGTCAGAAAGCCAAATCTAACTTTTTGTAATAACATTTCTGTCGAATTGTTTGCAATCATCTTTTACATTAGGGTGCAATAAAATTACACAAAACCCAATTTAAATTACAAGCCTGGAAAAACAACTGTGGTTTATGTTTTCGAAAACTTTAGCCACACGGAATACATAACGTACGAATACAGGTCCACGATGTAATGCAGAAGTTCCAATCCCAACTTCGGTAGTGCTATTGAATTATTTTTTTTTGCGTCCTTAGGTTCTACGGGGCTTTATATTTATTACGTAAGACTTTGAGATTTCGGGGAGAGGGTGCCAAGGCAAATGTATTTTTTTTCTCACAGTTCGGCTGAAGGGGGTCTAGATTGTTCTTAAGTAAATCACAAAAGTAAGTAAAACTTGTGTTATTGCCAGTTTTGTATGTATGTATGTATGTAAAACTCTTTATTGTACGTAAAACATGAAAAATAACAGTTAACAAGAGAAACAGATGTACAGAGGCGAACTTATCCCTTAAAGAGATCTCTTCCAGTTAACCTTTGAACGATTGACAGGACATCAGAGACAAGAGTAGGCATACAATGCAGAGTAAAGAGAGTCGAAATCAAAAGTAAACCCAAACCAATATACTTAACATAAGCAATACGCATACATACAAAGAATACACGCAACTACACACTAATATATTATATTATGAATACAGTAGACTAATACATATCATATAAACATAAATAGACTACCTACATAAAAACTACATAAATACATTAATATACGCATATACACTAAACAGAGAACACAATAGAGGTTGTCTCTATTTAAGAGGAACTGTCAAGTCAGTACCAGCTACAGTAGCCAGTTTTCTTTGCATTTCTGGTAGTGTACTGATCTTATGTAAGAAAGAAAGAGCGAATGGGTTTCTTACGTAGCCATACTTATATGGGTGGATCGAAAACGGGTGAAAATAGTTTTAGATAGTAAATGATCAGCCCCTTCCTAACCTCTCTCAGATGGCCTTTGGTTCAAAAGAGTTATAGAGCTAAAATGACTCTTTGTTATGGTAATAATATAGGTAAGCACAGGCGCGAGCGGACGCCCGCGCATACCGACACGCGCAAACTCGCATACTGATGCCACTGCCCGCAGACCACCACAACCTTATAACTTTTACATACGAGCTTTATCTAAATCGAATTTGAATATAAATAAATAAATAAATAAAAACCATGGGACTATTGGCACCAATTGACCTAGTCCCAAAGATAAGCAAAGCTTGTAGGTACTACGGATACCTACTAAGTAGCTAGACAACGGATTATCAAACTGATATCTATGTAATATATAAAAATCTCGTGTCACGGTGTTTGTTATCGAACTCCTCCGAGACGGCTTGACCGATTTTTATTTTTATGAAACTTTTTTCTCTACATTCGGTAGGTATGAGAATAGGTCGTAGGCTATATTATTCGCAGACGGAGTCGCGGGCAACAGCTAGTCTAATATATAAAAATCTCGTATCGCGGTGTTTGTTATCGAACTCCTCCTAAACGGCTGGACCGATTTGAATGTTTTTTTTTGTATGCGTTTGGGTGGCGCCCTGGATGGTTTAGATTCATTAATCAGCCCGGCAGATGGCGCTGCAGTCGGTATTTAGGTTCATGCAGGACAACGTTTGTCGGGTCCGCTAGTCTAATATATAATAATCTCGTGTCACGGTGTTTGTTATCGAACTCCTCTGAGACGGCTCAACCGATTTATATGAAACTTTTTTGTCTATATTCGGTAGGCCTGAGAATAGGTCTTAGGCTATTTTTTTGTATACCTACCCCTATTCTTCGCGGACGGAGTCGCGGGCAACAGCTAGTTATTTATATTAGTTACAATGTAACAGATCTGACACTCGTGTTCGACAGGTGCTATTTCATTATTCACCTGCTCACCGCCGACAGTTTTGGTAGCGGACACAGATTATATTTTCGAGTGAAAATTGCCAAAAATATTATAATATAGGGTCTATAGATAATATTATATTTAGGTACGGAGATAATGTAACTTTTTTGTATCTTAAATTAAAATTATGGGAAAACCCAATTGCTAAGATGAATCAAATGGCTATAGTCATCATAATTACATACAAGTCGTAGTCAAGTCTGTAGCTTAAAATGAAAACAATATAAGCTTTTTGTGCGAATAATTCCCACGACCCACAGTCGCATTTTGTTCTTAATAAAGCACATCGTTAATAAGCGATGTAGAATAGACGTAAAAAAAATTAAAATTTTACATGCTAGCAAAAATGAAGACAAAGACTCATAAAAATGCTAGAAAACTACTTAATTTTGCATACAAATATTGAGCTTGGCGAACTCAGCCGTTCGCCGCCAAAGCATTCTTGTTTTCGTGTGCTGGCAGTCTCGCGAGATTCCGCAAAATATTTCTTCTACTGTAATTCGTTTGATAATATTATATTCGGATAAGTTCATGTACTATATGCATACCTTCATACTTCTTAAAGTGATGAAATATTTTGAAACCATTTGTACATGAAAGTTGCTTACGAAATAGCAAGAACACAGTATAATTCTAAGACACCGTGCGCGTTAAATTTTTTATCAGTCACGATAGTACCTAAATCTAATATAAAAAAGGTTGTTCTTTCCACTCTAATGTATCTACATATATGTACCATATTCAGTGACGTTGACCGCGATTTCATTTCCGAAGAATCCCGCGGGAATTGCGCAATTTTTCGGGACCAAATAAATGTATCTAAGTGAACTAAGTACAACGTTTTTATCTGGCTTCTCTGCTACTAACCGGGTACCACAACTATGTCTGTGCGACACATACATATAATATGTTAACACGAATAAGGCCTCCTCTTCTTCCATATTAAAACTATGCATACTTCACACAAGGCCCTAACTAGCATAAATACACAACTCTAATTCTATGAGTTCATCCTCAAAGCTAACAAACACCCTAGCAGACATGGAAGAAAACGAATGCTGTATTTTTCGTTTTACTATGAAAAAGTAACCAACATGTAGGTACATCCACAAGATAATACCTATCTTACTAAATACTTAGATAGGATCTTCATGACTGGTACACAAGTATCGCTGATGTTTTATTAGATCTTAACAGTAGGTACTTTTTTAAATCAATATCTGTAATTTTCTACATGTTTAAGGTAAATTTAATTAGCGTTGATTACGTCATATTGGCCCACGTGCCTGCCATCTCAAGCATATTTGAATTGAAGACCTTGCTTCGCGATTGAAACCCTAATTAACTGAATTATTTTGAAACACATTGATGACAAGTAGAAGGTGTACTTATACGCTTTAGCCTTACTTGGAAGTAAATTAACTATGTTAGAATGTGAGTAAATAAATCTTGAAAGTCCCTACAATATCTATTATCTATTACATATAATAAATCTGTAACAAGTCGGTGTCTGTACATTGAAGATATTTGAGAAAAACTGCCACTAGGGCTATTTACTAGCGCAATAGAACCCAAAACAATGTTTTTTAGAATTATTGTCTGTTTCTCTGTTTGTCTGTTTGTCTGTTTGTCTGTGCGTTTGTGCGCGCTAATCTCAGAAACGGCTTAACCTAGAAGGATGCGGTTTTCACTGATATGTTGGTATTTTCTTGGATTAACATTTAGTGTTTGTTTCATTTGAATCGGTTCACAAATAAGAAAGATACGTCTATTTTAAGAATTTATAGAACAGTTTTTAGAAGTAGTGACTTGGGAGTAGGTACGGTGGTGAATGTGTGTGTGGTGGTGCGAGGGGGGTAATTTTTTTTATATCGAGGAACTAAGGAGAGCCATAATTGATGAAAAAGCAAATTGGATAAAAAAAATAAGCTGCCCAAATTACTAATTCCACGCGGACGGAGTCGCGGGCAAAAGCTAGTACACAATATAACCCGACCGACGGTCGTTCCCATGATCGGTTTGACATGATATTCGCCAGGTATGTACCTAAATACCAGATAAAATTGCGTTATTACAGAACCGTCAGCAACAAAGCATGTATTGAATGAAAAATTTAGACAAAACCTGATTTGGTCAGGGTATCGTGCTACTAATGTCATCTAATCTTGCAAGTTTAAATTTGACCCAATTCTCGACTACCAGTTGAGCTGAAATTTTGCATGCATATAATGTATAATTCGGATGACAGTGCAATATTACTATGACATAGAGCAGATCTTATGATGGAGCTAGAAGGCGGCCATAGGAACTCTGTAATGAAACGACATAACTCCATCGAATTTGAACCCGTTTGATTCGTCTTGACAAGTACTTCGGTCTTACGTACCTAACCATATATGGGCCCTAGATGGTAACAAATGGTAAAGTCACCAAAAAAGCTTGTATTCAAAATTGAATTTTTAACAAAAACTTATTTACACTCAGGATTAAGTGCTTACAAATAGGAAATTAGTATTATTTAGGAACTAATAGTTCTTGTCGGTGTCTAGTGGGAATTTTGCACTTTCCCGGGATAAAAGTAGCCTATCTTAATCTGCGACAGCGTAAATTTCTAGTACTTAATGAATAAAGTTTTGAAGTTGGTTCAGTAGTTCCTTACTTCTACATAGTAGTTATTCTTTAGAAAATCAATATAACTAGTAAGTAACAAATAGAAGGTACCTATAGAATATATAAGAATTAAATTCAGAATTTGTTAACATGGTTAATTGTGGGACTCTATTATTAAACACTAAAGTAAACTGTGTTAATTTAAAAGAACATTTTATATCCCACTAATATTCTAAAGGTGATAGTTTGTATGGTTTGATGGATGTGTGGATGTTTGCTACTCTTTCACGCTAAAACAGTTTGACGGATCCTTATGAAATTTGGCACACTTATAGTTTATAACCTGGATTAACATTGAGGATAACTTTATATTCCGAAAAATTTTATGGTTCCCGCGAGGTAGCGATAAATGAATTCTTTGCAGATGGAGTCGCGGGCAACGGCTAGTAGAATCTAACATTGTATGTAATCAACTAAACTCTTTGGACAGAAATAGACGCACATTTTCAATAAAAACCTATTTAAATAAGTACCTATGTATGTCAACGCGTTTGACTAACGGCATGTGAATATTTCGTTCATTCCACTACACGAATGGATGAATGGCTTCACAGTGTTGGAACTAAATAAAATCCAAACTACGTTTCCAGAATTTCAATCGACTGCATTTTCTATCGATTAGTTCAATATAAATGTTATTACGATTCGTTGTGTTTTAAATATAGTTCACGGACTGTACAAAAAAATGTCCTTGACGAACACGAATTGAAAGTTACATTACACGTTAAGTTAGTTCCAACGAAGTCAAATGGATCAGCTTGATTTTTATGGTTGTAGCTTACACGCAAGGCGTTGTATGTTTCCTTTTACGTGAAGTGTGGTGTAAGATGATAGGGAATAACTTGATCAGAGAGGCCATATCTTGGCGGACGGACGTCGTAAAGTTTGCACAACACGGACCAACGCGAACGCCGGCCGGCACTAGTTGCGCTTCGAGCCTCAGATTATAACCAATATTTACTCACACATCTTTTAAATGATGAAAAATGACAGTAAAGAAACACGTAAATTGTAGGTCTTATTAACTTTTGTAAACATTCACCGTATTTCGTATTTGCTAAGTGTAATACTTTAACTGCGAAAACCACTACGACTCCATTTCAAAATGTGAATTGTAAGCGAAGTTAAAATTACAACTCTATCTACAAATCTAGAAGCGTGTTAGCGCGTAAAAAAGTAATCAAACCAATTAAAATACTGAACACTATACATCAATTGTAGCACAGCTTAGTATCAGATAAAATATAGAAATGATTGTCGACAATTTTATTTACCGAAATGAAGGTCTTTGTAGACCGCAGTAATGACATCCTGTATTTTTTTACTTAATGTTCTGTTTCAATTCAAGTAAGCTCGGTGAGAACTTCGACAAGTTTATAACAGTCCAATACTTCTCAAGGATTTTACAATAAGTATTTTATAGTTATAGTTATAGTTATAGTTTATTTATTTAAAAAACAAAATTACATGCTTATACAGAACAGTATTATCCGGTAAGCGCCAAACTAGGCTGAGCCTGTATCTTGGCACTCACTGAGTCAGTTTACAAATATTATGATATTATAACTTTAACAGATTACACGGTTAAGTTGGTTGTCCCGTATTGGCTATAGTGAAATTATAACCATAAACACTGCAGTTGCAATGTGACAAAATATTCAATGAAGCTATCACAACAATATCTTGAAAGGAGAAAGAAAAAAAAAAAAAATACCATTAATAACATTTAATAACATTTTCACATTTGAATTTTTGTATGCATTTATTTTTTAGATACGAGTAGTTTGTTGGAAGGAAGCCAAACGATGTCGCGAATTGCTTTCGAGTGATATATTGGTATGTCGACGGTTGACTATGGGGGGAAAAAAGGGTTTTATTGGAATTTCTACGATATCAACATTACTAGCGTTACGAAATAGGTGATACAAAACACATATTCGCTCAATTTCTCAGCTGTACCTATATTTATATACTCAGGCCTTTCCTGAAATTCATTAGCCGCTTGGTTTTGAAATAGAATTAAATTATTTAGGAAATACTATTTAAGTAAACATGAAGATATAAACATGCACATGGTGGTTTTATCTTTTACCACACCACGTAAAGGATGATGGAATGAACGATGATGTGGATGAATGTGAGAGTAATTTAATTTACGAACAGGAAACTTTTACACGTTTAATGGGTTCAAGTATCAAAACTTTGAACACAATTCGTTGAAATTACGAACACCAAGTCTGAGATGATACACATAAGTATCGACGCTGACTCAGAGATAATCTGTGCCTTAGTCGAACTCGAAGTTCTCGTTTAAAGGTTGCTTTTTTTAAATTAGTAGGTACATTATTATTATGAGTAATTTGTTGGCTCACAAATTACATCGGGTAGCCCGCGGCGGTCCCGCTCGCTGCAGCAATCAGCGGCCTGCGCCCGCGCCGCCGCTCCGCACACCGGAGGAACACGCCCACAGTTTAACATTTTTCAACTCGTCTGGGATAATACTAGATCGCCGTATTATTCATTATGGAACACGGTAATTATATTGTCATTATGTTGGACTCCAGCTAATATGTATCTTTCTCATCTATTGTTAAAGAATGAGATAAAAAATTAACGGCTTTTCTTGAGAAGTATCGTCTGGTACAAAAGATGTCGTCACGCGGCGTCCTCAACTTTTCGCCGGCTCGGAAGCCAGATGAAGCGGAGTCCGGAAGGGACGGCTCGTTACTTTTTGCAGCCTTAAAAACAGCGTTAATTAAAAAGTTGCAGTTATCACATAAGGATTCTCTGCGCTTAGCTGGCTGAGCTTAGTGGGGGCCGCTAAATGGAATATTAATAATGCCGTTGGCCTCCGCCTGGGGCGCGTTCGTAATGCCATTTGCAAGTGAATATGAAGATGAGGAGCATGGAAGCGGCACTAACGCCGTCTCTTCGTCCTCCCTTTGTGACAATTCGTATGAAGATTAGTGTGCCTAAGCCTATTAGCTAGCTTAAGGTGAGTCTTGAATTTAGTGCAAACACATTGTACAGCTACGTGCATGCTAGGCTAAGTAAATACAAGTACAAAGATCATTATTATAACTCAATTAAATTGGCGAGTTAACGTAATGGAGAAGAATATAAACCAATGAAACATTCCAACAGAAAAATATAATTGTTTTGTTTCCACTTACTATAGGTACCTAATTGTTACCCTACGTATATTTTAAGTCAAACAAACAAGGACAAAAATATTAAAGAAATCTTTTCGCAAAATAAACCTTGATTTAAAATTATTTACTCGCCCAATTGCTCCTATTTCTTAGATTGTAATGTTGAAAGGTTTATTTTTCCTCTAATTATTCCTTAAAAGTAAATTATTCGCCCATTAATCTCTTGAAAAACTCAAGCATTTTCCTGCAAGGCTTTCTAATTCCGTTTCGTGAAATTAATACAAATCTTTCCCCAAGGTTTGCGTACAATTGACGCCACTCGTGATGCTGGCTGGGGATACTAGCAAGCGAAGTTGGTAACAAGCATTACGGGGATATAAAAGTTACCTTAACGTAAGAATGAAGTTGGTTGGAGTACGTTCGCGATTAATATATTCACCGCGCCTCTCCACCTGCGAGTGAGCAACTAACGAAGAACCCCTCTAAACTTTGTTTTGCTCGGTACCGCACCGTGCCGTTCACAAAGCGGTACCTACTAGCACTCCTTTTGCACTAAAACGCTTCTTAATGAAACGCAATCGTCGCAAATTCGTCTATATTTCCGGAACAACGAACACGCGCCGTTTGGCGTATTCCGCTTGCGCTAGTCAAGCTTGATCTCTAAATTTAATTTCTACGCAGTCGACGCTTATTGCGGGCAATTATGTTTTAGTTAATTATTTTAGATTTTTAAAATGCTTGTTTGGATTATAATTAAGGATTCAAACAGCATGCACTTTTTAGAAATTTTGAAATAATACATACCTACCTGACACATGGACTGCATGTATACAATTTCAAACAATGTAGGTATCTAAAATGAAGTTAAAACATAATTGAAACAACTAGCTTTTTTAGTTCCATTGTATCTTACGAGTTATTGAGCGCTAAAACTCAAAAATCTCTTTAGGTACACATACAACAATTTAAATGTATTTTAGTTAGTCAGACTTGCAAATATTAATTAGGGTTGTATCACAGACTGGTTTATATCCCTCACCCGCATAACACGAGGTTAAATTAAATAATAAGGAAACTTCGTGTTCCCTCGAGTTCGGGAACGTTCGCATATACAGCCGTTTAGATAGATTAGGAATTCGTTGGAAACTGTATCGGTTCAATTCCTATTTGAAGTTTGTATCCGCAACTGTAGTCAGTCCTCTACGTATATTTCATTCCAGATAGTGAGAAACTTTAACATGAACACTCTAATATGGCAGTATTTAACTACACTTAACTTTTCAAAATAATAAAATCTTAAACACATGGCAATTAAACGTTATTATTCTTTCACGGTAGCGCATTGATAGAGCTGTCTATAGTTCGACAAAATAGTGGACGTCCGTCAGTAACAAAATCTCAACTGACCCAACACTTACGCGTATCAAATACGACGATACGTAGAGACGACCGGATAACCTAGTTGTTAGAGAATCTGACTACAAAACTTGAGGTCCTGGGTTTGATTCCCGGTCGTAGGCAGATATTGGTGTCAAAAATACGAATGTTTGTTCTCGAGTCTTGGATGTTTAATATGTATTATTAGTTAATTAAGTGTGTATTTATCTATATGTATGTCAACCGTTGTCCAGTACCCGTAGTACAAGCTTTGCTTAGTTTGAGACTAGCTCAATAGTAATCTATCTATCTATCTATCTATAATAATCTATCTAATCTATCTATCTAATCTATCTAATCTATCTATCTATCTATCTATCTATCTAATACCTTTAAACGAGCAATTCTTGTATATATATAATAAGGATCTCGGAAACGGCTCCAACGATTTCGATGAAATTTGGTATGTGGGGGTTTTCGGGGATGAAAAACTGATCTAGCTATGTTTCATTTTCAGAAAATCGCTTTTACTTGTGTTTTCCGGCTATTTTTGTTTGCATTAGAATATAAAGCTAAATTTCGCTGACTTTGAGCAGATCATAATGGCACATTAGAAATCGGGTGGTCGCGGATCCAGCCGACCTCGGTTCGATACCACGTTTTTTTTTCAAGATTTTTAGTTTTTTTTTTAAGTTTATTTTTCATGAGAAAACGTCCAAGTTTCTTCTTTTGTGAGAAAAAGTTACTTTTTTGTGAGAAAAAGTTACTTTTATGTTAGAAAAAGTATTATAGGGAACGTGCAGTAACTATAGGCGGCAGCACTAATGCGACAGAAGAGACACTATGCGGACAGTAAAACAAACTTATCAAGGTAAAACATTCAAATTGATGGCACCCTTATGGCACCAGTTGGCAGCACCGTCTATGTGCACGTTTCCTATTGGGAGCACAGAACAGGAAAAGCCGGTTGTCTGTAAAGTCGGTTTACGGACGATAGTTTAACGTGACTCACCCCCCCCCCCCCCCACCCCCTCCGGTGTTTTTGTCAAATATCTTGAAAACGGTGCATCCTACGGCAAAATCAATGAAATTTTCATCCCCCCTTTAATTCCCCCGCGCTCCCTCCCCCGCATCCCCTCCCCCCCCTCTCACCCCCCCCCCATCCCTCCGGTGTTTTGATCTCGGAAACGGCTCCAACGATTTCGATGAAATTTGGTATTTGGGGGTTTTCGGGGATGAAAAATTGATCTAGCTTGGTCTTATCTCTGGGAAAACGCTTGGTACCGAGTTTCTGCCCGAGCAGAGCTCGGTCGCCCAGGTACTTGGTTATGATTGACCTAGGCTATTACTAAAAAAAAAACTAGCATGCTCGTATTTATCTTGTTAAGTTGTTTGGTGACAGAAGCAGTCCCATGATAGATAGCGACAGGATAGTGCATCTGGGTGAATCAAATTTTTCTTACCACCCGTTGCTATAGTTACACAAATTTTGTCTCATGGAAAACCTAAGCATTTTTCTATGAAACAGTATGAAAATGTCACTTGAACAACTAGGGACTGAGTCAACAACACGAAAAAGTTGATTCACCCATCAGTTTATCGCTTGCAAAATAACTTGCATTGCGGCATGGCTAGCCGTGGTAATTAAATTAAGCAAAGCGTTACAGATTGGACGTTACGTGCTGCACTTTAAACACGATTGTTATAGATTTTACACGGTTTTGTTAAACGATGTGCCGTTGCCAATATTCGTGTTGCGGTCAGACCAATGCCTATAGTTGCAATTGTTCAACAGCTTTAACAATATTAAATTTATGAAGAGTTATTGAGGGCAGACGATCACTAAAATATAGTATTATTTATGTAGAGAGACTAAAGAAAGCCAATAAACACCCGAGGTGGTAAGCTTCGTGCTTCAGCGAAGGCGGCTAAGAACGTCAGAGGATGTCTATGACTTTTAGTCGTGACGTAAAAACTACACTTCTCATCACTTCAATTGCGAGAAAATAAACAAGCATTGAATTACAAAAGCAGAATTCTATATCACATGTTTCAAGGAATTATGAACATTACGTTTGTCCGAACTTACGACATTCATGAATATTTCGCTTCTTGCTTGAGTTCATGTTAATTTTCAACGGATAGATACACTTTTAAAAGTAAAATGATCGATCACACTCCATAATTTACATAATTAATAAATTAATAGATAAAACAGTTAACCTTGAACTTTTTTATTTTATTTTTTAATCCTAGTCCTAATCAATCAGACACTGATCCGCATTGTTATTTACGTTGCGTCAAGTGACGCTACCGTCTTTATTGCGTAGGTACTATAATTTTGGTATTTTCAGAGAAATTTTAATGTTCTTGGCTGTATTGGTTTTGCGTAAGCCATTCGGAATATTTAAAAAGTTTGTTAGTTTTTACTCCCAAAGATTAAATGATGCGTTTTACTACCGCTACATGAGGCTATATATTATGCACGAGAAGTGAAAAAATATAAAAGTTACGCGCATAGATCCATTTTTTTAAATTCTCTTTTATGTGAAAGGGTAAAACCTTAAAAGTTAAACAATTAATTTAAAAAAATATATTTAATTATTTCTAATTTTCTGAAGAAACAAAACATAATACAACGAAAATAGATTTTCTTTTATATGTAAATAAGGTGAACTCTTCACGTAAACGTTTATTAAGTAGCGATTGATAATACAGGGTGAGGCGTGAATATTGCTACATAATGAAAGTGAAATTTCTGTTTTACAGTTTATAAAATTATATGTATGTAATCGTTAATACATAAAGTACAACCATAAGATTATTTTCAGTTACTCATTTATTAAACATTATTTGCTTTAAATGGCCTCCATCCTGATTAACGCATACCCTGCACCGGTCTAGTATGCTACGCATAGTCGCCTGCAAAGTAGCTCGTGAGATGCCTTGAATTTCTTGTGTGAATGCTTCTTTCCACCACCATAGACGACCAAATGGCCTAGTGGTTAGAGAACCTGACTACGAAGCTTGAGGTCCCGGGTTCGATTCCCGCGTCGGGGCAGATATTTGTATGAAAAATACGAATGTTTGTTCTCGGATCTTGGGTGTTTAATATATATTTTAAGTATGTATCTATCTATATAAGTATGTTTATTGTTTATCCGTTGCCTAGTACCCATAACACAAGCTTTCCTTAGCTTACTTTGGGACTAGGTCAATTGGTGTGAATTGTCCCGTGATATTTATTATTTATTATTATTATTTTATTTCAATTCGTTCCTATTGCGGGGTCGAGTTTTGTAGACTTCTTGTTTACAATATCCTCATAAAAAGAAGTTGAGAACAGTAGTACTCGGCGACCTTGGAGGCCAACATTGTGTAGCGTTTCTTGAAATGAGTTTATCTCCAAATTTATCGCGGAGCTTATTGCCATTGCAATGTAACTAGTCACTCCATCTTGTTGAAAACATACTGAACTTAACGGTATGCGTTTTTGGCGAAATTTTGAAAAAAAAGTCGTTCAACGTTTCCAAATAGCGAGCACCGGTAATTGTCACCGTAGTACCGTTTTCCTCGAAGAAGTACGGGCCGACAACGCAGGATGACGAAACTGCACACCACACCGTGACACGGTCCGGATGAAGATCCATTTCGTGAATGTTTCCAGGGTTATGCTCAGCCCATATGCGACAATTTTGTTTGTATACATTACCATTTAAGTCAAAATGAGCTTCATCGGACACAAATAAACAATTATGAAGTTCGGGACATCATCTGCGACTCTCATTATTTTTTTCACAAAATTCTCGGCGAATTGGCAAATCTTGTGGTTTTAGGCGGCTTTCTAATTGAATTTCATATGGAAATAAGTTCAAGTTTTAATGCAATATTCTCAACACAGTCCTTTGACTGACTCCTACGTCCAGTGCTAATCGTCTTGTGGAAGCTCTGGGATTCAGTTGAATTGCTTCAGATACTGCAACAATTGCATTGGTTACTCTAGCAGTAGACTCGCGATAGTAAGTTTTGAGTTGGACCGTACCATGTTCATTAAACACTTTTATAATCCTTAGAATAGTCCAACTACTTGGTGGTTTCAAAATTGTTACACCTTTGAACGCTCTTTGAACTAAAATGATCGATTTCAGCTTGTGGTATAATTGCACTATTTGAATCTTAATTTCTTCACTAATGCGATTCATATTGAAAAAATATTGAGTTCCCGCGTAAAATGACATAACCAAGGACAGTGTAGAGTCAAGGATAAAAAAAAGAAATTATGTTTTTATGGTGCAATATTCATGCTTCACCCTGTATTTGCAAATCGGGAGCCCCCGCTAGAAATACAATATTGTTGTGTCGCGCGTAGACACAGAAAAATAAACAAACATGGGCAGAAAGTGTGCCTGGCGACAGTAACAAAGCGATACACGACAACCAATAGTTCCACCGTCTAATGAGGACAGGAACAACGACTCTTTTGATTAAAAATATACACTTCGTCTATTATACTTTATACTTCGATGAATTGAAGAATATGAGACCAAGTGAAACCTCAACACAGTAAATTACAAATAAAATAATTACATACTAGTATTAGATCAGCTATTGGTTATCTAGTCGTATTTCACACAAAAAAATGTGGATAGTTAGCATTGTCATTGTTTTCTGTGAGTTGGAAGACGATCGTAAAGTACTCGTTACGGGACCAAACTTTTCATCTGCAGTCCGACTCATAACGAGCAGCAAATGACCGAAAATTGCTCAACAATGCAGAGGCCTTAATCAACAAACAATAGCTGGCAAATAACGCTTCAGAAACTCGAACCCAATTTCTGCACCTCTGAATGGTGCATTAGTGTTCGGTCGATGCAAAAGTCTTTAGCGACTTCTATTCATTGCGAACGTTGGTACCGTAGCGCAGTGACGATTTGACGAACGGTCAATTCAATTTGGTGAATCTGGTAATCGGAAATGGGCATTGTGCAACAAAGGATCCTATTGTCCTGACGCCACCCGCTCCGCTCGCCCCGCGCTTTCCGACTCGTGTACATTCATATTGAATACATCACGCATACAGATTTCGATCACAAATACCAATGAACCCGAACAGAATGGTAGGTAGGTACTCGATGAAAATAAATACAAATAAAACATTATGAATGGGAATAATATCGGATCGCAGATTGGCACTGCGGTTGTGTGGTGTGTCAGCAATATTTATATGTACAGTGATACCAACATTTACTTAGCTGCGATGGATTTATTTATATAGCTACTTATTCTGAAGGAGTTCCCGAGTAAGCCTTCGACTTAAGAATTTAATACCCCAGAATATACGTATTATAAGAGGTACCTAACACTCAAAGTGGGTCTCAGACTCAAAATCCCTTTAAAACAAAAGAACAAAAGAGACAAGGATCATTTTGGAGCCCACTTATAATCCCTTTAGAACAAAAAGACATGCCGTAATTATATAGATTGAAATTTTCAGCGTTAATGTTACCAGCATTAAATAAACTAACTTTTAGTAAGCCACTTCGATATCTTTACTACAAAGTATTGAACAGGTGGATGCATAATTAACAACATTCATATCACTTTCTACCCTGCAGAATAGAGACCCTGAAGTGACTAATGGATCTCAAAAAGAGTAGGTGTGCTGAACAAGTGGACCGCGATTTACAAATCCCTATCGGGGACAAGAGGGCGCTTGACCTTTTCGCCGGCGATCCCTAACTGGCCCTACTCCTGACTTTCTAATGAAAGCATATAGAGCTGAGACTTAATTATCTAACTAGTAAGTTATGTAAACAGTACTTGAGTCACTGAACCCTATGTCAAATATGTACGTTCCAGTTTATTTGCTATAGCTCCAATTACATTGCTTGCTAAAAGATGAATAGATACGAGTATGTTTTATTGTTATGGTGTCTATCGGCATTTAAATATGTTGTCCGATTAGTACGATGGACTTGCTTTAATAATATATTCCTACAGATAACTGCATAGAAAGTTAAAGTCACCCGCGTGTTTAACTATGTAGATGGAGATAACTACAGAACCAAAAAGATGTAGTCATTTATCAACTCCCGGAAATCGCGATAGCAAATAATTACCGAAAAAGACATAATAATTTCAGGGGAATCTGGCTAATAAATGAAATCGACCTCGTTATCACTGACAGCGGCAGATCGAAAAGAAGAGAGATGGCAGCCTCCCCGGAGACCGTCTTCAGCCGAATAGAAACTTATTATTTATAGACAGTTACGAGAAAATGTCAGAGCACTGGAGATAACATCTTATTATTCTTGCAGATCTCCGTTAGTTATGATCATAATGCGATACGAGGAAAGAATGGAGAGAGTAATCCCTTTGAAAAATAATACTGCACGATTCAGTGATTTGCAATCTCGAACCAATCAGATCATTCTACTATCAAATAAGACTTTAGTTAATTGGTCATGATAAAACTCGCTAAGAAGTCTTAAATATAAATAGAGAGCCTGCAATAACTGAATGGAAATAAAGTCCCCCACTATAGTGTTGGCAACTTTTTTGAATTGCTGCTGCTTCATTACCTACATAGTGCAAAAGAAAGCGTACCATATCTGTTTTTCTTCCATCTCAGTTTAAGAAAGCGCGGTTCTGGGAAACAGTAAGCCTTGGTTGAATGGATATTCCTTAAATGGATTTCTGAAAATCTCCTGTTAGTAACTAGGTATGTTATTATGAGCCGATATTTTTTGTCTTTTCGTGTAGCTATATTTTTAATATTTTATTTATTTATTTTTATTTTATTGAGAAGAGAAACAAACGGTCATATACAAGAATGTGTACAGAAATACTTATGATTAACATAAGACCTACAGTTTCCTTAAATTGTAAAAGTGCTAAATACAATATAAAAAGGATTATAATTAAAATTATTTTAAAGTTAAAATTATTTTTATTTTATGATAATTTTATGATGTCGGATTCTTTAGTAAAGATGTAATTGAATTTTGAACATTTAATTTTGGATATAAAGGTAACTTACGGCATATATTAATATGAGTATTATCTTAAACTTCTAATGGAAATTATTATTTATAGCTTGATGTTAGTTATTTCGGAATCAATGAGGTGATGAAATCTTGAGGATGATGTTAGTTATTTCGGAATCAAACTAAGCTTGAGAAAGGAGCTACTTAGTTACATTTGGAGGGTACCTTCAAAATATAGCGAGTTCTTAATTTCTCTACAGAGAATAATTTAAATTCATGCTTAATAACTAAGCAAATTAAATGCATGCTTGTTATAATCAGCAAAGATTGATCAAAACGTAACCGAATGAAATAGATGCTTAACAATAGGCAAATTAAGTATTATATCAAGTGGTCGGTTCCGCAATGACAACAATATCACATTATTACCTCGCGAGGTAAGTACGCGACCGCGATTGGCCGGTGGTTGGGTATGCACGGCGGCGGCCGCGGCCCGCGGCGCCGGCCATTCAACTCGACCATGGCCTCACGCTTAGTGCTTTATGTTCTACGACCATACAATTCCATCATCATACACTTCACATCCATGAGAACTCCCCATCCATCACGCTCCGGTTCACACACAAATTATGCCCCATCTTAACATTCTTAGCCACACAAAAAATCATGGGAACCAAACTTTTTAATCTACTTACGGCGACTAAATTTGATGAGAACTCCACCCGTTCACACCAGCAAAGTCCATGCTGGAACTTATATTAAGAAAATCTTCGGAGTCATGCGAATATTAGCACTTTAATCGTACTTGTTAACATAACTAACAGCGCCGGTAGTTTCTCCAGGCACTTCACGACACTGCAAGTTCACATCTCAAGTTTTGGTACCAACTTTAGTAAACTCTTTCTGTAGTTATCATCGAAGAGAGAGCACAACAAGTGTTATAAACAAAAGGGAAGGTTTCGCGAGCGCGAGTTAGTTACGTGGGGGGCGTCGGGCCACCTGTCACTGCGGGGAACACGTCTCTACTGCCACCGACCGGCGGCCCGGTGTCGGTCCCGCGTTCTCAACTCCACCAGCCCACCACGATACTAAAGCATTTTATGCAAATCGATACAAATTCCACCACACCTATCCATTACTGACTAACTTGTAACGTCAGCATGGGATGTCATATTAACTCGGCAATGTACTATATCAGTCCTTAGGCAGTAAATATACGAGAATAAAGTGGTAGAGCTCCCTTGAAAACTCGCTCAGCTAGGCGCCATGCGAACTCAAACTTAACTTGTCACTGTGGCGCCATCTACAAAAACCCACGATGCAGCGCCATCTTTACAATAACAGATAAATCAGTTGCTCTTAGTAACCAGCTAACTTGTGCAACTTAAGTTGAAGTCGGGTTACCTAGCTAAATTTGGTTTACTAGGGAACTCAACTGTTTGAGGTTTGGCTGGCAGATGGCTTTGAGTTCGAAATGGAAGGAAAACTTAACTAAAAAATTCTAGCTCTGAATTTTAGAAAGCTACTTTTTGTCCAGAAAAATAATATAAAGTAGTTATGTTATTAAAAAATGTACAAGTTAGAATTTCTCGAGAGAATATCACGATGCGCACAAAAAGAAAACAAAATTTTAAAATACATAATACAAAATTAATTTTAATTGCATATTATTAATTTATTATTAATAAATACAGACAGACATACAAAATAAGTTATTTTGAAGCAGCATGACTACAGCTCAAATAATACTATTGATTGTGTATTTTAAAAAAATGTAGAGTTGTACTTCTCTAGTAGGTAAGTACTCTACTCTTATTTCAATCAAGCAAAATTTTTCATCGTTTTCAAAAATGGTATTTTCATAGGGCGTAATTCAAGAATTGGTCCACAAGGCTATTTATGACCAAGTGGTCTACGTTTCGCCGAACACATTCGAATTGAATGCCTGTTAAACATGTGTCACGTTTATTTTATTTTATAACTTGGCCGTAACGGGCTTAAATGTCGCACGCGAATGTGCATCACAGTCCACAGCAGAAAAGATCATGGCGCTTGTGCTTACGTCACTGGACATTCTAATCAAGTAGCCTAAACTTAGCCTAAACAATAAACACAGGCTCCAAGCGCCACGCCAAAATTACGCACAGGCGGGAGTGGTTCTGCCTGTCTAGCATAAGTTTGCGACCAACTGCACCATAATAACAATAACTAATCAGTAATTTAAAAAAATGGACGGATGTTTGAATGTGTGTTAGGTAATCACTACTACAGATAGATTAAAATCTAGATTGAGACAGAACTTAATAACAAGAAATTAGTTTATTCTTGAAATTATATGTGTAAGATTAGAGATTTTGCCCGATTAACTGGGTTGCTGTATCTGCTTGTCCTGCTACTGAGTATGGCTGGCTGGCTTTATTACCTTTTTGAAAAAGATTGACCACAACAGTCACATTAGGGCAAACGGAGGTGAAAAGGTCGCCGTAGCTGGAATCCGCCAGGAGGTTAGTTAGTGGTGAAAATAATTACGCACTTTTGCAGAATCATTGCGAAAAGGCAACGCTTCAAAGAGCTACTGCTACGTTAAATTGATACGCACAACGGTATACAAATGCGTTTTGTGTTTCATTGATTTAAATAATAATATGAACCTGCCTGCTTTCGGCAGTTGCAGGATTCAAAAAAACGTCGAAATCGAGGAACTTGTTGCTGAACCTAATGACCAGAGCTTCGCTGACTTGGCCACCAGCGCCAGCTTGAGCGTATAGAGGACGATATGGTGGAGTGAAGAGGGTCTACCAGGGTAAACCAATAGAGCGGGCGTCTCGTTAGTCACCCCAGTTATCGATGGGCAGATGCGGTTGAGGCGGATCTGCGCGAGCTTGAGCCTGGTGACTGGCTAGAGACCGCACAGGACCGGAATCATTGGCGTGCACTCGTATTGGAGGCCAACACGCACTTTGAGTCGTTGCGCCAGAGGAGTAAGTAAGTGACCTGCCAAACCAGCCCTGCATAGACACTGGACAGTGGTGTGGCCCGTGGCGAGGTGACGAAGGAAGGTGGACTTATCTATCGTTGCCGCTGACCTCGCTGAGTGGCCACAGATGTAAGATGATGAATGAGCATCACCGCTTATCTTGAACACATGAGGAATGAGGTAGCGCGAGCGAATTATATTATTAAAAATACACATGGCTGTGGATGTTTTTAACCCCCGACACAAAAAGAGGGGTGTTATAAGTTTGACCGCTATGTGTGTGTGTGTCTGCCTGTCTGTCTGTCTGTCTGTCTGTGGCATCATAGCTCTCAAACGGGTGAACCGATTTGGATGCGGTTTTTTTTAATAGAAAGCAGGTTTTTTGGCGATGGTTCTTAGATATGTTTCATCAAAATCGGTTCAGCCGTTTTAAAGTTATCAGCTCTTTTGTTAGCTGTGGAAGGGATCTTAGACGCATAATGGGCATTGACTTAATGTTCAAACGTCATACGAGTGACATAATTGCATTGGGGGTTTTTAAAATTTTTAATTTATAGTTATTATTTATATGAAAAAATGATTGAGAATGACGTGCGCAAGCTCACGTGACATCGACAGCTTCTGGCCGGCGTTAGCCAGCCTTGCCCAACTCCTTGCACACAGCAGCATAGCGCAACCAGTCAGAAACCATTGCGTTTAGATCTACCTCTAGACCTAATAACTCTCCTTAAATCGCCATATGTTGTTCTCAGGCCCTTTAATTGTGTATTCTCGTGACACAACGCCATGACTCATTGTTTCAGTCAGCATACGTGACAGAATTTAGCCGACACGATGGATTAATGGTGATTCACTGAATGATCAATGGTGGTCCTATGACTTCCTCCAGGAAACATAAGGTAAATAAACAAGGAATCTGGAGGTGATAGACGTACTTTGTTTGACGCATCCTATTGATTGTCGGATGATTCATTATTTTACTTTTGTAATTGATTTCAACTTCGAGGTGTTGACAAAAGTCGATGATGCATAATCTGACGGATAAACACTTATACTTATTAAAATTGAACAAAAAAACGTTTAGTTCTGCCAAGAACATTACTATGAGTATGATGTGGTGATTATTAATTAACTAAACCTTATTTAAATATGAAATTATAGCTAAAAACTTTGCATCTTGTACAAAACTAATTATTGTTGACCGTAAAATAGGAAATGAGCACCAAATATTGAGTTAAATTTTACTGTAAAATACCTAACCATTAATTAATTATTATATCTTTACCTTTGTGACACGTATAACGGCGAGTCATAGGAGCCTTCGTTCGTCAGTATTAGTTCCGTAGGTTACGAGATTCGCGCCTGGATGGAACTCTTACCCAACTTAACCAATCAAAACAGGCCTTATACTACGAAATTCGATTTTCGAATTTCGTGGTAGACCCCCTAAATCCAAACGTTAACACACCACAACTCAACTTATTTTTTTTTTGCTACATATTTACAATTTGAAGTGCAGTGCAGTCATGACTAAAATAACTGATACCATTTAGACATTTGGTATTCAGATACTTAGATCCTTTTTTAGTAGGAAAGCATTGGTGGGTAATATTCGAGTATTTATTCCAATTTAAAATAACTTTTTATGTTTACTGATTGCAAATTCACGTAACTAATAGTTCCCTTTATCGAGCATTGACACAGATACTTAGTAAAAATTTAAAGTTGATAACTTAATTTGTTTGCAGTATTTTCACACACTCATTCTTGCTTATTTAAATTGATGCATAGCATTCTTGTGCTTTAAGAGAACGTAGTCAAATTCAATCAGACGTCTCTATTCCGATTCATTATTAAGACCACTTGACTGCATTTAGTACGACGAAGGGTGGCAGTGAACATGGGACGATGATGCCAGTTCTTTGCATCTCCAGCTATCATTTAACTGATTGCATATTCAAGCAATACTTTATCTCCCTAGCTTTATTTCTAGCGTTTTTGTTACGTAATATTTTAAACACAAGAAGCGAAAGTATGTAATGTTGAAACAATAAGTCCTTTATGGTCCAGAAACTGCGTCCGGCCTAGATGTGCGATGTCCAAACATAGGTGAAAGCTGTCCATTGTCTTACCTACCTCTGACATACAAGGTAGTAAAGGCTACACGTCTACACGCAATGACGCAACTTACATCTTTGTGTGACGAATTAGGTGTTTGATAAAAACTGTCACAGATGTTATGAATATTGTCTCCTACAACATGTACTT
This sequence comes from Archips xylosteana, assembly GCA_947563465.1. NCBI lineage: Eukaryota > Metazoa > Arthropoda > Insecta > Lepidoptera > Tortricidae > Archips > Archips xylosteana. Next base: position 12,479,134 of record OX387344.1, read on the forward strand.
AGGTCTCTAAATTAACACGCTGGTTCCACATTTAACATAAACCAGCCGTGTCTGCCTACCACCACGTGTGGTTATTACGGAACCAGTGAGATACCTACTACACTTTGGCCTTATCTGCACTTTTCATCAGGTGAGATCCCTATCTCACTCCTCATTGACTCCTATCAATCAAAGTTCAATTTTGTAAAATAAAAATATAATTATGGGCAACACAGTCGCATAGTGGGTATCAACGGGCACCTGTGGTAAGACAGACCGAGGCGGAGATGGCGAGACGACCTGGATGCGGAACTGAGGGAGTGGCCAAATATAACTCCGGATATGGCGATATGGAGGTCAAGAGGGCCTTTTCCCAGCAGTGGGTCACAAATATGTATTGGCTCAGTAATAATAATAATTTATTGGTGGAAATAGAAATTAATTTAACAATTTAGGTAACATATAGCATAGCATAGTAGTAGTAACATCAATTCAGTAGAGCTTAGGTAATTAATAACAAACTTATAGGCAGCTCCAACTGACTCAGTGTTAAGTGTCTAGCTATAATTGAATTTATTGACGCAATTATACTTCATACTGTGAGAAATAAGCCTACTACTCCTGCCATTAAATTTATTCAAATAAAGTCCTAGCTAACAGTGACTCGGTGCACGCTGAAGTAGGTACCTATGTATATCCAAAGTAGGTATTTTACGTTGCGAATTTGTTTCACAGACTCAGATACGCATTGAAAAAGCAAAAATAATTAATTTCAATCACCAAACCTAACGTAGTGGAAGAGTGCTGGGCCCATAACCTAATAAAACTCGTTGACTTTCAAACATCGACTAACTTTACTTTTTTTTAACTCAGACTAATACAAACAATGATAATATAAACAAAGGAAGACAATTACATACATGCAACGATTTTGTTACCAGTAATATTTTAACAAAAATCCTACTTTGTGCACTAACAAAGGCAAATATTTAAGGGGACTCCCAGTTGGGATCACACGCGTGGAAAAGTCAAGGTTATTAATTTTCAGCACTTTACTTATTGCGAAAACAGAATTAAGACTGCTGCTGCAAAGTTTTTTTCCTAGTAGTTTTGTATGTAGATATACACAAGTACGACACATGATTGATTGATACCTACCCACGCAAATCTCCTTGAAACGTTCCTATACGGATTTATCTCGAGCCACCTATTTAAGTGATCTAATGTTTCACGACTGTAACTATATGTTGTAATTTACGTATTTAATTGTCAGTTGTATAACGGTGGTTTGACACTTGCTGACAGATCGTGGAGGCAATTGGACCAGAACCCGACTCCCAGAAACCGTATACCGTCGAGGCTGCGTCGACGACTCTCACGCCTCATATTAAAATATCCAATTAAAAATACTAGTATAAATCAAGATTAAATGTGATAAGTCGCATTGTTTGCTAATTGTAAACAGTTTAATTAATTAGGTCACAACTGAACGTGTGAGCTGAGATAAAAACGCACATTATTTAGGATATCAACAACAAAACGAACAAGGTAAATATGGTCGGTTTTAATCGAACTGAATCGTATTTTAGGGAGTGTAGGTATATTAGTCACTACGTTAGATTACTAGTATTTACTAGTATAGTACGATATCATCTGTGGTTAGAGTACCTAATACCTAACCCTTTCACGGGTATCACAAACTACACCACACGTGTGCAAAATGGGCATAAAAAAACCGGCCAAGAGCGTGTCGGACACGCCCAAGATAGGGTTCCGTAGCAGGTACGAAAAAATCTTTGCATACTTTATTAATGTGGTTGTTTTGGTCCCAACTCCCACCGCGCGCAGAATACCAACGTCTGTGGTACAGCGCCATCTATCGGCGAATTGGGTAACTAATCTACTTATGACCTAGTATGTATGTTGATGGTTTTTCAGATGTAATTCTTTGTTATATGAACCGATATCAATTATTTTTTTTTTATTTGAAAGGAGATACTGTTAGCGTTATCTTATAGATACTTAAAGAAAAAAAAATGCTTGCAGTGGCGGTTAAATTACAATCTTAGTTTAGAATTTTTTTTAAAAAAACTTTAAAACTGCTCAACTGATTAAGTTGAAAATAATTTTCCTAGAAAGTTTTTATTAAGTTCAATTTACGTGATTTTTTTCATATTTTTTAGACGTGTGGTTCAAAAGTTTGAGGGGGGGACACAATATTATGAACTTTCGGAGTGAATATCTCCGAAAACATTCACTTTATCAAAAAATGGTTTTGCAAACCCCTATTTATTTTCAAATACCTATCCAATGATACCCCACACTATAGGGTTAGTCGAGAAAAAAAAATCACCCCCACTTTACGTCTATGGGGAGGTACCTTAAAAAATTTTTTTTTACTTTTTTTTATTTAACCACTTTGTCGGCATGACTAATATATATATTCATGCCAAATTACAGCTTTCTAGTACTAACAGTCTCTGAGCTTAGCCGCGGACAGACAGACAGACGGACAGACATGGCGAAACTATAAGGGTTCCTAGTTGACTACGGAACCCTAAAAATGAAAACACCTGAAATTAGGTATTTCAGACGTAGCAAAGTATTTGCCTAGTTGCGGTTAAAACAATTAAGTGTTTGAAAACACCGACTGGCAACTATTTTGACTATACCAATAAAAGGGCATAGGATATACTATACCTATTTAATACTACGATTTACTATGTCAACCAGCACCACACGTTTTGACAAAAACAAATGAGTACTTAACGTTCATTCGTGGCGAAAAACTAAACGACTCTTTCTGCCAAGTTCTGCTTTCGAAAATCGATACTTTTGTACTTTGTATAATGAATAATGAAAGTACCTACACCGTAATATGTTCTTGTCTCATCCATTGAACGGTGTACTATTTCACACGGAACCGTTAAGCGTGACTGCATACTCGCCTCCGGTAATGGAAAACTCTTGTTTCACCTGTGTCTATACAGAGGACAGAAGTACTAGACCGATGAAAATGCGTACATTTGCATTGCAAGTGTGAGGAAGACTGTGTGAACTTTGCAATGCCGCTTGGCGACATCCAAGTTTGCTTTTATATTAATGTATTTTGACGTTTTTAAGCACCATCGCGGTATTTCTCTTTCAAAACATAAAATCCATACTAATATTACAAATGCGAAAGTGTGTCTGTCTGCCTGTTACCTCTTCACGCAAACCGCTGAACCGATTTAGATGAAATTTGGTACACAGATAGTTTGAGTCCCGGAAAAGGACATAGAATAGTTTTCATTTCCGGAAATCTCCCTTTAAGTGGGTGAAAAGGGGGGTGGACTGTGGGTGAGGGTGTAATTTGTACGGGAAATCAATAAGTGCTCAACCGATTTAGATGAAATTTGGTATGGAGATAGTTTGATACCCTAAAAATAACAAAGGATAGTTTTTATCCCGGAAAATTTCATAGTCCTCGCGGGATAGCGATTAACGAGTTATTCACAGACGGAGTCGCGGGCGACAGCTAGTAAGAAATAAATAAAACTCCTGTAGAGTTTCACTTACGAAACTTAAATCGGTAAAGTCGAAAATTGTACCGATTTTATTAATAACACGATTGGTAATAAATATGGCCCAATCATTTAAAATGTTTTATTTACATATCTTTTTAAAAGTATACGAAGTAAATTGAATGTACTTAAAAACTTACCAAGGACTTTATATCTGGTCTATATGTAAACTCCACACAGACGGTATAAGGATGTTGCCAATTTAATCAAGTAGTAATAACAACAGACTTCGATAGTATCTACTCTGACATAATCATGCAAAAACTTGAACTGAAAATGAGCTTTTAGCTCTAAAGTCAAGGCTAACTGGTCTAAAGGCTGTCATATACTAAACAAGTTGCATCAAACACCGGTATAAGTACCTAGATACGATATTATTTATTATCTGGAGCAATTAAAATTTAAGATTTTATCTACCTGCTTCCTGCGAACCACTTCGAATAGACAAAGTCTTAATTGAAGTTGCTAAAACTTGTTTTCAGAGAATAAATTTTGTGAGATGATTTCATTTCTTTTTGGGTTTCGTACCAAAAAGGTGCTCAACAAGACCGTATTACTAAAGCTCAGTTGTTTGTCCGTCCATCCGTCTGTCTATCTGTCATGAGGCTGTATTTATTCCATAATAGATAGAGACTTGAAATTCTCACAGACTGTGTACTGTGGCCGCTATAACAAAAAAAAAAATGTAAGTCAAATAAAAATTTTCACGAGGCCTCGAGGCCTCGAGGCTTCAAGAGACATAAAAATATTAATAAGTAACTAAAACATATAATAAATAAAACAAATTTAAAAATATAAGAAACATGTTTTTTGACGTGACAACGTCTAATAAATCGATGACCGCCTGCTGCACGCACGAAAAAGGATGACGCAATGTAACGTACATGTACGTACAGAGCAGTGAAGGCCAGTATCACCAGTATGTATAGTATGTTCCAGTTAAAATGACGAAAAGTACTTAAAACCAACATCTATTGTTTAATTGTTATCTTCAAGTGGGATTGTAAAACAATTATGCAGGTGTATCGGTCGGTAGCCCATACTTCGGTCAGTTTTATTACGTCTCTTTGTTATCTTTTCCTTTCATATTCAGCAACAAAAGAAGTTGTAAAATCCCATGTTAGTGTATTTTCGTCATTTTAACTGGAACATACTATACAAGAGAGCAATGCGGGGGGAGTGCGGGAAAGGGGTGCGGGGGAATTAAAGGGGGATGAAAATTTCATTGATTTTGCCGTAGAATGCACCGTTTTCAAGATATTTGACAAAACATCGGTTCTCATCCGATCACCGAGGTTAAGCAACGTCGGGCGCGGTCAGTACTTGGATGGGTGACCGCCTGGTTTCATTTTTGTTTTTTGAATGTTTTGTTATGACGTTGTCTCGTTAAACTATCGTCCGTAAACCGACTTTTTTTCTGTACGGTGATACCACGGTGATAGATAAGGACAGAACCTTTTGTGTGTATTTTCGACGCGGACTTGGCCAATTTCTTAGTTAATGTTGAAAAGAGAATCGAGTCGCAAAAAAAATTATAATTAGTTAATAACGCAATATAGTACATTGTGCATCTAGGGCCGTAAGTAGGGGATTACTAACGAGAGTCTATTAGAAGCCCGACGCCGAAGGACGATGACTCGAGTTTGTAATCCCCTTACTGCCCGTGATACACACAATGATTTTCATCACATTGCGAGGAAAAAAATCCAAAAATAAAATTATTTTGTCTCTAAACACTTAAATTGAATAAAATTATGGCTACCCGCCAATACAGATTGTCACTTTTTTCGAGTCATCTACCATAGATAATATAAACTGTGTTTAGTTTAGAATTCGAATGGTCATATGGCCAGATTCTGCCAACATGTTAAAAAAATACTTACTAAAATTATGCAAAACTATTTGATATAAATTTAAAACATAAAAATAACGAATTTTCATGAAGCGTAGATAAAGCGATAAGCGTAGTTTTGTGTTGTAAAATTGGGTTATAGCTAAGTTTTAAAGATATAAATAAAACGTTGGCGTTTTTGAAACCTCCTTAGTCTGAAATGACTTATTTGCAAATTTTAAAACTAAAGTTAGAACTCCCTTGGGTAGAAAAACTGTACGTAAATCCATAACTCTCTTAAGAACAATTTAGGTCATTGTCATTTAGTATACAGGCATGGAATAACGCCATTGACGAGCAAGTGTGATGAAAAAGTTATTTTCTTCTTCTCGATCTTAATAACTGTATAAATTTAGTTGCTACAAATTAATAAATTGCTCGCAATTTAAAAACTCATATTAATATTCCCCTACATTTACAATTCACTCAATCCTCATCCCATTTAGGTACCTGTAGAATGTTGCCAAAGGTCATAATAGCGTTTAACCTTGAATACAGACGCACCTCTTCGTTACAAATGATACAATACAACGTATACACAGACACTTGCTTTATGAGTTGGACCACACAATGCATCGTCCCGTGCTGATCCAAAATAACCCTAAACAACAAACAACAATCCCACTATAACATTGTCGTTAGGGATAACATAAAAGAACACTTACCGTAGGTCATATGTTACCTGACACAGATACACCCTTTTAAACTTATTTTTAGAACCTTTATGCTAATGTTCTTCGCTTCATTTACGACAAAAAGAGTTTGTACTTAACTAGAGGTGACAATGCACAAGATGAAAAACAGATAGTTAAAAATACATTACACAGCTCAGTTAACAAAATCAGAGAGGAGTTTATTTAAAATTTTTTATTTTTTGCTTTTTAGTTGTTTCTGTCTAAAATAGATGCGTAGGATAAAATCATCAGTTTGACTTCGAAATAAGTTTATGTTGAAAATTTTATTTTTGAACCTCGACAGGGTTATGTCGTTTTATTACAGAGTTCCATGATACTTTCTGAATGCAAATGCTCGACTTGTTACCGAAAATACTAAAATCGCTATACGTTTCTCTTGAATTTTTGAGGAGTTTCTTCAATTCCTCATGGATCCCATCATCAGAACTGGATTTTGGTAACAACGGGACCAACCTTGAAGCATGTGCTTTCAAACAACGAAAAAATTTTCCAAATCGGTTCATAAATGACGGAGTTCTGAGGTAACACACGTTAAAAAAAAAAAAAAAAAGAACATACAACCGAATTGAGAACCTCCTCCTTTTTTTGAAGTCGGTTAAAAACTGTAACTGATGTAGACGACGCAAGCGATAGGATACCAATCCTTTTACACTATAGTATGATTAAATGACTAATGAGATACTGTAATTACTAAACTTAACAAGTAAACAAATGAAAGTTACGTGAGGACGATAATAATGGTAATGTATACGTAAGTAAAGCGGGTGTAAGGTGTGATACCTACCGTTTAAATTAATGCGGTGGTAGACCTATCTTAACGACGTCGCGTCGGTGTCGTGTAGATTAAAATTAACGATGTCTCTGTCACCATGTTTATCCGTGTTTTCGAACGTAACATGGGCATAATAATAAACAGATTTCTATAACTAGCTCGAAATTTTTCTAAATAGTATTTTGTACAATGTTTACCCACATCTAAAGTCTCTAGACTAAGATTAAGATTTTGGAATTTTACATCCAGATCCCGTGAAACATCGGATTAAACGTTTTAGCTTGAAGAAATAGCAAACACGCAGTCACGCATGCACGCACGCACTCACGCACGCATACACGCACGCACACACACCATGCAAGCTCCCACGCACATACAAACTTTCGCATTTATAATAGTAGGATTTATTTGAAAACACTTCGTGTGAATATAAATTCGTCAATCCCAATAGCGATACAAGCCCTGTGCTAGATTACAGTGGGTGCCACAGAGGCATTTCATTCCAAGGGAGTGGCAAAGGCACTAGAATTCGTGGAAACGACGGCTGTGCGAGATGTTTATTTGACGTATCTTTTGTTACACTCCAAGACCGTGGGCGTCATTTCGAGTACTTCAAAGAGTGTGGACAAGGCTTGTCTTATTTCAACCGGTTGAAATAAATAACTTGTAAAAATATTTTTATGAGATTTTGCTATGTTCCAAAATAACTGAAAGACAGTTGAGAAGTTAGGTCTGAAACAAAGCAGCTACGCGATATGCATGGGACGTGAAACCGTTAATTTGATTGATGGCTATTGACGCTCAACCAATTGAGTTGACGGATTCGGGTTGCATGCAAATCGTGTCACATATCCGTAGACGTCTGCACGAGTAAAAACATAAGAGTAAGGCCACTCTTGAATGTAGTAGCAACGTATCCGTACAAACAACTGGATGATCCATAATTATAAAATAGTAGATTGTTCAACAAGGGAGGAAAAGAACCAATATCACACGAGATAACTTGGTACCCGAGCACAGCGAGGGTGCCAATATTTCGAGTGTGATATTGGTGTTTTTCCCGAGTTAAACACTCTGCTTTTCATTTCGACTACAAGGAAAGTAAGAAAATGTAAGTATAAATAAATAAAAATGACTAAACTGGTCAATAATGATCGTTGTAAAATATTTCAATAGAGTTTATTGTTAAGCAATAATTCATCATCATCATCCCAGCCTATATACGTCCCACTGCAGGGCACAGGCCTCCTCTCAGAATGAGAGCAATAATTAATTTAACAAAATTTAAAATGTTCAATATAATAATCATTGAAAAGAGTAGATAAAGTAGGTATTTTAGTAAATTTATTCGTAAAATAAGTAAGGAACCAAATTGAACCAAGGAATTAAGCTGTATAGAGATGGGCTGTGTGGATATACACCATTTTCGTTTACCGTGTTATTTACTTAAGATTTCTTTTAACTTTTCTGGTATAAGTTTCTAAATAAAAAAGTAATGTAAATTAATAATGTACTTAATTTAAAAATATTTCACTGGCATTATAAAAATTGTAAAAAAAACTCAATACTTAATTATACCATGTATATGCCGTATAATTATTATTATAGCTACAAGAAAGACTTTAGGTAAGTACAGTCGACAAAACCGAGGCCTGCCCAGTTTCAAAACAAATTTGCTTGCAGCCGTTGAAGTTCATTGGTATGGACAGGATGTCTAGCCACTGCAAGCAAAATGGACATTTAAGGTGTCAAGGCGACCTTTTTGTCGATGGTACCTACCTATCTTGTTCTTAAATATTTTACTCATTTTGCTATTTTTGATTTGCTCAGTTTTCTTCTATTAAAAATGCAAGAAACTGACCCTTCAAATCCTACTATTGAATTTCATCAGAATGAGAGAGCCCTCTCATTCGGACAGGAGGCCTGTGTCCAGCACTGGGACGTATATAGACTGGGATGATGAATTTAATCAAATTCATCATCCCAGTGTATATACATACGTCCCAATCGCAAGCAATGTGTGATTTTTATAAAAAATGCAGCAAGGTAAAACTAAAATCAAACCAGGTTCAACAGAAAGTTTACCATAATACCTTTTCTATTTTAAGTCTATACAAAAATATTTATACTAGTTTAACGTCCGCTACGTGACCACGTGGGGTCGTTTACGTTACCGGCCCGATTACGGTCTTACGGCCCGGCCGCGACATGCGTGACCAGTGGTGCAGCGAGATAATTTCTTATACATTGCGTATCGTAAATATGAACCAATCTGCCATTAGCTGATCGACTGCGCTATGAACATGAAAATAAATGTACTCGCCGCGACACCAAATCGCACGTAGTCTTGGTGTTGAGGTCTCATTACCACCGGCCTGCGCCGGCGCACGCGCCGGAACAATAATACGCAGAAACAAAGCTCCTTGTAATAACTGCCCTAAATCACAATGCATAACGAAAACTTATTATTCTGAACTTATTCATGCCTTAGCAAGGAAGCGAGTTCTTAGGTCATTGTAGCGTAAGGGCACTGAAGTTAGGCAGAGAATAATTTTCGTTGATCAAAATATGTTTCATTCACCTATATTTCGTTTTACTTTACGTAAATATCTTTTTGTTGAAAAACACTTCTTAAGAGTCATGTCCCGGTTTGCACCAGTGGCAGTAACTACCTTTGTCGCGAAGTAGTAGACTATTATTCTATGCCACCATCTTGGTACCTTGGTACCTAATAATTCGCAGTGTATAAAAATATGACATTGAAAAATTTGTCAAAAATCGAAATTCTCCGTCGTAGACCTATGGTAAGCTAAATAAACCTACTCTTCCGCAAACTGATCGTATATAATTTGTGGTTCCATACTATAATTTTGGACTAAATTGAGCAGAAACACAGTTTGGACATGCGATCCACAGTCAGTTGAACTTGATAATACTTCTCAAGTATTGATGGTCTAACCACAACGAGCCTGTTTTCCACCGCACGTGATCCACCCAGGAGCTGTTCAATAAAACTTTAATGTCTTCTATTTACCTAGTAATCTATAAAAGTGCATTTTATGTGTATGCCTGTATTTAAAAGCCGTTTGAAGGGATACACACATAAATAATACACCACCCACACGTCCCAATCGTGTTCAGAAACCACAACATTATACAGCCTGATTAAATCGTACCTATAGATGAAGTAAGTGACACGTGACTAAGAATGGCACGGGAAGTGTATTTAGCTTTCGACTTTGTAAATTACTACTATACGTATTTTCTGTTTTAAAGAAATGTAATTTGAGTCATAGGTACGTCGGTCGTCTGCCAAGTAACTGGTGCAGCATTAAATTCAGGTCAACACCTTTTTGTCTTAAATTAGATTTATTTTATTTCCAATAGTTATACTATCAGTTACATTGATAGAACTCATAGTTGGCATTTTTGTTCCAAGTAATTTAAATTGAAAATATGTACTTTCAATTTAATGGAAGTAAAACCAACTGGAAAAAAAATTGGGAGTAGAACGTTAAAGGTCGATTTTTCAATCCCCAGATAAAAAGTATCCGTTAGATAAAAGTGATAGTTTTAACTGAAGGATACTTTAATTTTGGGATTGAAAATCAGCCCTAAGCAATGTAGTAACTTAGATTTATTTATTTATTTAATTGACTAAATAGGTACTTGTAGGTATATCACAAATCACGAGATGACTTTTATTATATTACATGTTTTAGCTTACAGAAAAATATGTCTTAGCGGAAATTTTATCCTGTGTTTTGTATTGTGTTTGTAGTGCGACCAATAATATTTTTTGTTTTGTTATTGTTGTTGTTAGGTACAGATGGTGAATTATTTTGTGCTTAGTGGTCATGATCGACGGTTAAAAGGCAAATTGATTCAAGCGCGATCCTGGGCGATATTGAAGTTATAACATAATCCTAATTGTATTAGGCATAATGTATATATCGAGGGGTGAAAGGCTAATGGCGTTAAGCGACACTATGGGCGATATTGAGTTATATACATATTCAGAATCAGCAAATTTTTCCGCGTCGTTTGAGCCGGGTTTCACGCCAATCAGAGCTATTTTTTGTCGCTTGGTGCAAATAGATTTGGACGCTGTTTTTCACTCCACTGCTGACTGAAGCGACACAAAAATTAGCTATTATCTTAACACATTTGACTTGAACTATATTAAAATACTATGGCAATGACTTAAACCGTTTTTCCTTTCTCGTCATGGAAGACAAATGGTTTTTAAAGCTTTTTTCCATTTTCTATTTTAAAAGCTGATGGTTGGTTGAATTACTTAGCTTGCTTCGTAATGCACAAATAGATGTCGCTTAATGCAAGTAGCCTGTGACCGAAATGTTTGACACTTGTCGCTTGAATCAAATAGCCTGCAACAAAAATAAACTAAACACGTCGTTTGAATTATTTGGCCTTAAGTCTATTTTACCTTAACAAAGCTACTTAAAGCAATTAGCCTTTCTCCAATATTAGATGAACTGGTTATTTAAATTATTATTTCCTGTATATTTTAAAAGAAAGCTGTCACATAAATTAAGACATAAAGAATATTTTTGTACTTGAATCGGATTTCTTTCACTACAATGAGTATGTAATGTGCGTTCAGCAAATATTTTTTACTATAACAGCAGTTGTTCAACGTCGTTTAAGACCAACTTAAAATGTATTTGTAATCTAAAACCTACTCGCGAATAGTAGATGTGCGCTCGCGCGGGGTGCTTCAATCGGTCCCATATCGTCAGGGAGATTTTTTGGTGATAGTGAATAGCCTCTAAATTATAGATGCCGCGAATAGTTGTTATGGCGAATGGTCGAATACTCGGCATTATTATTCGACATAAAAAAAGAAATATACAAAATAATTTATTTGGTATCAAATAATAATATTACACTTGTAGTAGTCTCTTGAACTTACCTATCATTTTACTGTAATCTAAAAAAAAACCAAGATTATACATTGTATGACTTTTATCATGGCAACCTTTTTCTTGCCTTTAGTCCGTTTTCATAATTGCGGTTTCATAATTGGCTATGTATGACGAATTATTTTTCGTTGTTTCATAGTTAATTGTCAAATAAGGATTTTGTTTCTGTTTTCGTAGCGAGTTTCGTAATTAACTACGAAACAAGATTTTTTTCTGTGTTCGTTGTGAATTGGTTACGAAAAAGGAAATATTTTTCACGGTTTCGTAATTAATTACCAAACAAGAATTCAATTACTGTTTTAGTAATCGAATTTCGTAATTAAACGCCATATTATATCAGTCGTGCAGAAAAAGTAGTTTTCCTGCACCACCATCTACCTCTTTTAGACTTTGAAAATTAATTCAAAAGCCTTATTAACTTCAACATGACTCATTTTTGCTAACTTTTATATTTTTAATGATGATTATATTAATACTAAGTGTATTTTGTTTTTAAAGTTAAATACAAGTAATTATTTTGTCTATCTATAGTTTTTCTGTCCATTTAATATAAGTTTATTTTATTTAGACAGCTATTCGTCGAATATGGAATAATGAACACTATTACTCGGTATTCGACGAGTAACAAAAAAAATGTCGAGTAATGCCGAATACCGAATAATAGCGAGTATTCGCGGTATCTCTACTCTAAATCTTACAAAATCAGTCTCAACCTAAAGTTTAATTTCGTTTAAGTCTCTTAATTCTTTTACAAGATTCTTTTTTAGTACGTCAAAATGATTAGTTTCTAAAATACTAATAATTGTGTTTTTGTTAAGTTTTGTTATTGTTGGCTGACTGAGGTAATGATTATAATAATAAAAAAAAATAGTTTCTAAAATACTGATTATTGTATTTTTGTTAAGTTTTGTTACAGTTGGCTGACTGAGGTAATCATTGTCGGTAATAAAAAATATTTTTTTCACGTCATTTTCTGCATTTTATTCTCTATCTTACTTTTTTTGTTTTCTACAATGTTCGTGTTGATAGTTTTTATATAGGTTTCAAAATTTCAAACACCAATCTCAAATAAAATTCTAAATTACCGGGATTTAAATTAATACGACCAGAATAGTGATCGTTCCATAAGCTACTTTTCCTGCTTTTAATAACTAATGGAATGGGACTTTGAGCATATTAGCCGTAATCTATTGCACTCGTAACAAGGCAGTTAAACCTTTTAGCTTTACACGAAAACTACAGTTACAACCCTCTTAAGTCATTTAGCCTTGCGCTAATTTTCCTAGTCGTTGTTTCTTAAATCATTTAGTTGTATTCCAAAAAAGACATAAACGTCGCTTAAGTCGTTTTTCCTTGCTCTAAAAAATAAGAGGAAGAAGAATTTTTGACTCAAGTGACACTTATTTCGTCATCCTCTCGTTTTATTAAAATTAATATATTAAACATCAGAAGCGGTATTAAATTCTAAGAAAAACTGTGTATTTATAATCAAAATCAGTTAAGAAATTCAAAAACTACGATTTTTTTTCTAATTTTTAAAACTTTAAAACGCTCTCCTGTTAAGTTGCAAAAATGTCGCTTAACGTCATTAGCCTTTCACCCCTCGATATGCAGTTCAATTCAATATCAACCGGATGGTGCTTGAATCAATTCGCATTTTCAGCGTCCATTTGTTTTCCTTCCCGTGTAGTCGAATTTAATATTATTTAGCGAATTGCATTGCAAAGCAATTCGTAACTTTGTGCGGAGCCAGCTTTCCGTTTTGAATCTGTTTGTTTTTCCGAATATTATGATTCGTGCTAAAATACCATGTAAAATGTGACCAAATAAATAAATATATTTTCTTTCCTTCTTTTGTGGCCAATTTCTGAGCTTAACTAAAGTATTCTGTACGCAATTAATTCAACTTGTGAACAAGTGTTGTTGTCTACATAACCTCATTCAAGAGTCGTGACCTTTGCATAGGATTACGGCCCGTTTCTTTCGCAAGCAGCTGTCAATTCGATAAACGACCCACGGTCTCGTCGTAAACGTTATCGCGTCTGGAGAACGCTGTATTTGGAACGCAATTACCTACCCAGTTCAACATGACACGCATTCTGGAAGTCGTGCGCGTGCCCCATTGAGCTCCGTGAGGCTAGCACAGCTGAGTTCCCGGTTCGAAGTAGGTTTTTAATTATTCAGGATTGAAGGTGGCTGTTGCTCGTGTTGGCCCTACGTAGAGTCGTGCGCGCAGGAAGCACGCGCCGCTAACCGACCCACGGACGTTTATGTTTCCCTTGCCTTAATAAACAAGGTGCGTTGCATTCATGGTTCATAGCTTCGACACTGACACGTGAAGTCAAAAGGGATAGCTATTATTTTTTAAATTATTAAATAAAATATCGATACCATTAAATGTTGTGGACTCCCTCACTTGGATTTAGGTATAAGGTAAGTGCAACCTTGCAGACGCGCTGGCGCGAGATAGTGTGTAGGCATTCGTCCTACACGATACAAATGAAGGTGTTACCTTCCCGAAAAGGTAGTCTTGTTGAAGGAGTCGAACAGTAATAATTATAAAACGAAGTATTAAGGTAAATGATTTAACAATACCTATATGTTTTCTTTCCTATAGCAAAAAATTCAGTATTTCTTCAAAAAAAATGTGATTAAAATGCTTCTTACCCACTCTGGTGCTCATTTGCATTTATTAACCAGTAATTGTAAACAATGTAATGAATGATTGTGTTAAGGAATAAATTGAATTGAGAAAATATATAGGTATAAGTTCTATTCCAACCATAGTGACGAAAGCACACGAGCGGTTATAGCTTTAAGTAATCAAACAAAAAAAAACGTTTAATGTTAACAACCACTAGAAAAGCAATACAAAGAGTAGCTAGGATTTATTGACGGTTTTGTTAGCGGCTGTTTAAAATCATTCATTCTTCACGCTTGAATGGTTTCTTCAAGAAGGGCCGACCCCAGGGCGACGGGCAGGTACCTACCTACACAGACAGTTGACGCTCTTACATTTTTTTCATCTTCAACTTGTCTGCATGCTCGAATAGAGAGTGAAAGAAATGTTTTGATATTTTATTCTTATGTATGTGTTTATGTAGAGTCAAGTGCCAAAATATGTATCGATGTGTTCCGATCATAATCATGACCAATACCTTATTTCGACGACATAAGAGCTATGGGACATATTTATGGGCAAGTTGTATGCACCTATGCCTACCTCTGTTCGATTTGGTACATAAAATAATTTTAAATGGCATTACAGTTATAAGTAGCACTACATATCTGACGATTGAACAAACAATTATCAAAATTTTCTCAGTAAAGTTTGTTTATTTTTCAAGCATTACCTATAATTTGCTGCCATTATCGCGTTCGTACAATTCTTAATTCTTATCAATATTTATCATAATAGGCGCGGCGGCACTGTGTTCACCTACAGGAAATGTATGTTAACCATGTGTACTGTGGATATTAACGTTTTACAAAACACCGTTCATTTCCGTTATTGTTATTAACTGATATGCAAACATAACTTAGGCGGTACGAGAACTCTACGACTGCTTATTTTTGTTGATGGCCCCTATGGCTAGACGGCAACGGCAAATTTATCGTGGTACTGTGGCTCCCCACGCACCTTTGACAATCTCCGCTCCTTGTCGTTCATGGGGTTTTTGGTATTTCCTTCTTTTTCTCTACTGAACCCCATTACGGCGTACAGACAGCATAAAGCAATTTCTCGAGCGGCGCGCGCGTAATTTTGTTTGAGGTTATGTTAGTATTAATTCGTCATTCGCCTGAAGCGAACGTGCCGCGGTGTGCAAGTTGCCGGCTGCATCTCAGTGCATCAGCTGCGTAACGATCGATATGTTTTGAGTGTAGTGCCACCCGTGATTGAATGAATTGAAACTATAACCTAACGACTTTTAGCATGATCGCGACTTTTAATCTAAAGTGCCAAACGATCGCCAATCTCTACATGACTTGGATAAATTAAGACGAGGTTTGTGTTTATTATAAATTTTGAACTTAACGGCCACTCGGAATGTTTAATACCAACCGGACCTCCAATTTCATTAATTGTCTGAAATTTTATTGACATTGGAGTTTGTAGAGTAAGTTAAGTGTTGCTCGTAAAGTGCAAAACATTTAGTTTACATTACAACAATAACAGATATAGTTTTAATTGTTGGTATAAATATAAATATTTACGTATCAACTACCTACTCGAGTAAATAATTAGAATATATTTTTTCTAGTAGGTAGTCAGTTTTACTGTATTTACAATCATCATTTTCATTTTATAATTTAAAAAATAGGTAGTAAAATATAAATGTATATGTTGAAAGAAAATAACAGATGGATAACAACACTGCAATCATAATAAAAATTAAAAAAAAATCTAATTGTAAACACTCGGATGCATTACACAGCTATTGTTGAATTTTCGTCCCTCTACATTACTACTACCCTTACCTTCGTTAGACCCTCGTCACACCGTCTGCTTTTACACGCTATGCGTGCAGCTTCGGTAATCCTTAATTAAAGGTCTGTAAGGTTCACTTCTACAGCTATGGAGTTTTAGGTACCTTTTATGCAGGCGTCGTCGGCGTCATGCATTCAGCCACCCTCCTTATTGCCTATACCGTATGCATATTGCGGTATTGTGGATTGCGTCTATCCATTAGACGATTAATCCGACGTATTGTTATGCCGTTTATTGTTGTGCAAATCATGACTTAGCACAACATTTGTAGTTAATAACAAGCTTTTGGTTGTGTTTTTGACCGCTTATCATTAACATTTGTACCTACTGTGTTATAATGTTACATTACATATAGGTGCTAACCTAACTACGAAGCTTGAGGTCCCGAATTCGATCCCTGGGCGGGACAGATAATATCTATGAAAAACACGAATGTTTGTTCTCGAGTCTTGGTTCTTTCATTGGTAATTAAGTATGTATCTATCTATTTAAGTAGGTATGTACTTTATATTTATACGTTGTCAAGTACCTAAAACACGAATCGAACACGAACGTGATATTTACCTATTTAATCCAGCTCCGATGCGGGCACGTCAGTATCACGTCAATATGCATACAAAATGGATTACGATATTTATATAAACGTTTTAAAAAGTATTGCGTCTAAATTTGTCTTACGTTATTATCTAAAGCAAAAACATTCATCCCAGCCTATATACCTCCAACTGCAGGCCTCCTCTCAGAATGAAAAGGTTTGGACCGAGATCCTGGTGCAGGCCTAGTACGGATAAGGAACTTGACACACACCATTAAATTTCTTCGCAGGTGTGTGTAGGTTCCTTAACCGGTAGAGCTCAAGGTAAATTTCAAATTCAATTTTGCACGTAAATTCCAAAAACTCAGAGGTGCAAGCCCGTGATCGAACCCACGACCCTCAGCTTGAGAGGCCCCAGGCCAAACTACGGCTATCATCACTACCCACCTACCCACCCCATGACCACGCAACGCTACCACGACTAGGTATTAAAAAAAATCAGTTAATAAATTCCAGTAATATAATATACTCATGGTAAATTTTGCCTTTATTTAGCGCCTGCCTCTACCTTTACTTTATCCAGGCTAATGACCGTTGACAGTAATTTATTGATGCTATTATTCTCCAGTCATAAAAGCACTTTTGCAATATTCGTCAAAATTATGCCTCAAAGTTCATTAACAGCGAGCGCGGTTTTAAGTTTTCAAATGACTTGAACATTTTAATATCTTCACCAAAATCTGACTTCGTCTCTGTGCGCCTTTTAAGGCAACTGGTCTCATTAAAATGATGCTCCAGTTATGGCCCGAGTCAAGTGTGGGCTTAAAGGATTCGTTCGCTAATCTAACTAACTACCTTCTTTGTTTAGCTGGTTAGAAGGAAGGAGCCAAACCCTTTGTTTGAGTACTAACAATGTTTCAATTTAAAATACTTACGGAATGCAAATTTAATGATCAATCAGTAAATGATTGTATTACAGTTACCTGGCTGTGCCCGCGACTGCGTGTGCGAAGTAATTATTTATCGCTATCCCGCGAGAACTATACAATTTTCTGGGATAAAAACTATATTCTGTCCTTCGCAGGGCCTTAAAACCTAAGTATATCCATACCAAATCATCATGATCGCTGATCATGTTCAGCGGAGTGGAGTGGTAACATACAGACAGACAGATTACTTTCGCATTTATAATATTAGTAAGGATTAAAAAGCAGGCCCAGTTACAAATAGGAAAATAGGAAGTAGGTAATCACAATTTGTAAAACGTGTCAGGGAAGGAAGGTGGTTGCAAAATTTTTCGTGTAGATTGTTCATCTACTATAATTTATTCTAAAAATTCTCACGCCATGTAAGAGTATTTTACTTCACAATATTAGCAGCACAGGAAACGTTAAAGTTCATGCGACTTTCGTAACGAGTTCACTGTATTGTAGACTGTCAGTATCTAAGCAGCGCAACGCTACGGATGTTTGAAATAATCCTTGATCTATAGGAACAAAGGCAGACACAATATTCTGACGTACGAATTCAACCTTTGACGTTCGAAACGTTTAAATAACGTCAAAGTGTCGGCAGTATTCTTTGACACAGAACGCGGTGTAATTATTACGGATCTCGATATAATCCACATAATTATTCCGGATCTCCCACGCGTAAGATAATGAAGTTGCTGGACAATGGCGTCTTGTAACAGGCGGCATTCGAGGGCTCAAAGACGCACTCCTACTTGTAGATGAGGAATGCTTCTCTGATGGCCGACACAGGGGTCTTTGTTGGACTATATAAAGTATTCATTAATTGTGTTACCAGCTACTACAGTACGCACTGCGTGCTACACGGACACGGCTTTTAATTCATAACGTAACATTAAGAAATAGAGAATAGAATTCACAAAGTTATGATGTAGGCAAATACTTCACAAGCGAACCGAAATACTTTTTTAAGTTGTCAGTCATCTCATCACTCTAAGTAAAATTATATCTCCATTTTTATGTTGCCGTAAGGAAAATTTTGGCTAAGTATTTCGTACGAATTGCTACTATTTCTACCCAGCCGACCGTTTAATGACATCCGCCGCAAAGACCGCCATAACAAAAGAGGTTAGTCACGGAACGTCCATGTTTCTGACGTTGTGAATCTTTGAGCAATAATCCTTCCTGGATGTGATGCAATTTTGTAATATATTTAACATATTTTGGGTTCATATGTCAACACTTGTAGGTATAAAAAAAAAATATATATCACGGGACAATTCACACCAATTGACCTAGTCCCAAAGTAAGCTTAGCAAAGCTTGTGCTATGGGTACTGGGCAACGGATAAACATACTTATATAGATAGATACATACTTAAATACATATTGAACACCCAAGACCCGAGAACAAACATTCGTATTTTTCATAATCTGCCCCGGCATGGGAATCGAACCCGGGACCTCAAGCTTCATAGTCAGGGTCTCTAACCACTAGGCCATCTGGTCGTCAAGTATGTATGCAACAAAGACCATGCAGAAGCAATCAGAATCAGCTCTTTCTGACCATTACTTATTCCTATTTGTGAAGGCGTCCGTTTAGTCACAGTCTAAGGCCCATACTACACGGGCGGTTCTCCCGCCGCGGGAAACCGCTTCTGAACCGCCACTAGACACATTTTTATATGGAAGTTGTATGGTGCAAACTACACTGCGCAGCTCCGTCGAGCGGTTTCCCGCGGCGGGAAACCGCCCGTGTAGTATGGGCCTAACTTTACATTTATCATTACTTTTAGAATTATTTAAACAGCTGTTGTTGTTCAGAACATGACCTTGAGTGTTTCGGTTATTTTTTAACTTAATAGTTTACTTTTGAACACGTATGTAGGCGTGATTGAATAATGGTTTGCATTTTTACCACAGTGTACACTCGTTAGTAATAATTTAGGTACATTCTCACAGGTTCAGGCTCACAATAAACTTTGGTTACATCATGACGACGCAAAAGGATTTAAGTATTTTCACACGATCAAGTACTTCCATTGTTCATGAACTTTAACTCTGACACGTAGTATCTCAGATTAAATGCCCCTTTTGCGAACGCTGTTTTTATCTGCACTTCAGAATTAATACTTATAAATTACAAAGATAACATCAGACATTAACAAGGTTGTTGAAATTTCACATGAAGAATAGCCATAGAACATGTGACACTACCTACCCGGTGGGGCGCGGAGTACAATGATATAATTTGAGAGTTGCTTTAACTCTATAATGGAACCAGCACAAACCGATTTCTCCTGAGAAAAAATCTAATAAAGGAGGCTGAACATAATAGCAACGACGAGAAGTAATTTCCCAGATTCGTTCGATGAGCTCAGATCTAGAGCAATGATGATGGGTAGTTTCTTAATTCGATGGTGAACAATGTGCTGGCGACAGCTGAGAACCGTGACTGCAGTAATGTTCTGAAAGGCGACCTACTTGTCAATACTAATCATGAAATTGCCTTATACATACCTTTAAATTGGCTGATAGCTCTATTTGTACCCGTTAAAATCTCTCTGTGCATTCTCCTAACTGCAAAATAAACGGTTCAGTGTTGTAGTCACACGTTTAATTCATACAACGTAGATATCAGCTAGATAAACATAAGTCTAACGAATGAGTGTTGGGTCACATTCCGTAGGGCCCATTGTGCCACTATCGCTCTCATAGCTGCGCATAAATCCAAGTTTTGTTAATAAGTGTGGGCGCAACATGGGCACGAACCCGTTACCCGCGTCATAAATTCCTTACATTATGCCCTAGACGCATATATTTTATAGGTTTTACTAGAGTTCTGAAAATCGATACGTAACAAAATACTTACGTACTTGACGAAAACCAATAAGATGCTCGATTCATTGAAAAGTACACCGTCCGTCATTTAAAATTATAATTTTTTTGGTATTTAACATTTTGGTATACTACAAACAATGGTTATTTACGCACTTGACGTACATGTAACTTCGAAAGACAATAGGACTTATACAGTCACAGTCACAACAAATTTTAAGAATGCCTGAATCGAACCATCGTTTTTAACTACTGTGTTTACACAACATAAGTACTGAAAGATACTAGATAGATACTAACTACTTACTATACTGACTTTTCTTTCTTTTCTGCAATAAATCGAAGCCGTAGGTAAAGGTTTCTCTTGATTCCCTAGTGAATTAGTGACGCCCTACTTGGACTTGTTAATTGATCCGCCGACAGCGGATACTGCGAAAGGTTTTTCTGCTTCTCACGTCTCATTGTGTCGACCAAAGCACTTGAGAACATGCACGGGCCCGAGCTGAACTTTCCGGCTTTGATGGGGAGCCACTTGATCACAAAGAGGGGTCGCGGAGCGAAGACCTTTGAAGCACCTCTTCACTGATGCTACATAATGCGCTTTTATTATACTACCTAGGTATGATAATGTGATGTTCATTTGGTTTCAAGCATATTCCCAAGAGGTCACTTCACTTTTAAAGGTGCGTGGTATTGTGAGTTGGCAAAAGTGTGCTTGCCTGCATTTGCGTTTTTTTTTCTGGCTACATCGTTCCCATAAAGATAAATATAGGATTCGAATTCCTGGTACCCTTTCTAAAAAACTACCACACGCGATCAACGCCACGAGCTACATACATCATGCGGATATCTCACTTTATATTTACCTACTTGCAAACTTGCAGTGTTGATATGCAGGTAGGTAAATAAATAAGTTATCCTGTTGTAATCTTGCAGGTGAATTTTGAACCACTTCCAATATTCAGATTGATTTTAAATTTTGGCACATGTATACCTACGTACAGCTCCGATGACTGAGCAAAAACTAAATGAACTTCAGTTTATGTAATAACTTTAATAGCCTTTGTTGTCTCTTGATAATGCCCAATATATGGCTACTTAACACTGTTTTTTAGCACAATGTGTTACTCTTATAAATGTAAACTTAATAGAAACACTTAAGTAAGTATAAAGAGTTTTGGAAAAACCGCAAGATGTTTATGTTTTCGAGTGTATGTATTTATGTTCGTATCATTCTTTGGCACGCCCTGCAGCTTAAACGGCTCAATGTATTTTGAAGTGTGAGGTGAGGTGTCATTAGATTCATCTCAGTTCCGCGAGTGACTTAGGATATATATTTTCCCGGAATTCCCATGGGAACGGGAATTTTACAGGTGGTTTTTTTTTCATCTGGTATTGAAATTAAAGTTATTTAGATCATCGATAAAATATAAGTATTCATTGAAAATCATTAAGTTTAGGTAAGTTAGGTACCATAGACACGTTATTTTCAATCTAGATTCTAGACGGAGTGTTTGTGATCTGCTTATTCAATTACAGCGCATCTCCCTCAATTTGCATACAATCATGACTGCCAAGTGGTGCTTGTTGTGTGGTGGGAACTTCCGCTCTTGTACTTATTGATAAGAATAGAAAAGCTGCGAAAAAGCTTTAACAAAGACATAGAGAAAATCAACACTACGTTATTTATTTTTACTATGAATAAAGATAATTTAATCTAAGTAAACATCAAAGTTTAGAAACTTATTGTTGTCTCATACATAAAAATCTCGTAAAAGTCAAGGTTTCTATATGAAATTAAAATAATGAATATCAAGTAAAAAGACAAAAACAAATGGGGTCAAATAGGGCAAGGTCTATAAATATCACTTTGATATCCAGTGACGCCTTTGTTCTATGTGCAGAATGTCATGATATCTACCGTTAGAGTGCAATTGATACGCGATTGGTCCGCAGAACGGAAGAGCAGTGACCACGGCCGCCGAATTCGGCGCGCAACGGGACCCGCCGCGAATTAGAGCCAGCTTCCGACCAGTACTGCTAGACGAACTGTTTCACTCATTGTTAGCAAAATGAAACCATCAAACCAATTACTCTTTATTGTAGCTTGTGACACCATCCTAATAATGAAATAGTGGAACAAACAAGCACCATAATAACAAACGGATGACCTGTAACGCTATGACAATACTTTAAGATATTTTTAAATTCAAGCCGCAATGAATGTGTTCTGCGAAACTTTATATTGTTTTATACCAACCACAATTAGGTGTCATCTGTTATTCCGTAAAAACTTAAATAATGTTGACGGAGACCAAAACACACGCGCTCAAAAATCGAGCAAAGAACTGGCCATTGACGTTTAGGTAAAGTTTTAGGTGATCCCAAATAAAACTCCCCTTTGTTTTTATTTTGTCGTGTGGTCGTTTATCAGCAATAAACATCGCCCCAGCTCGTAGGAACTCGGAATTTAATTACTCGCTAGTGTCCACACCGAAATACTTGCTCCCTAGAGATTAATGCTCTCCCGTCCTGCGGTCGACAACCACGCTCCCTATAAAATTACTGACCATTTATATCCTCCACGAATAGCCTGTGCGTCGTTACCAAATTTACGGTATCCCCTGCTATACTTTTTTACGGTATTTGAAGCGATTTGTGTCAAGAGCGAGCATGATAATGGACTTGCGTGGAGTTGTAACGTAATACTAGTGCATTATGGCATTCTAGCGGTAAGATTAGACGCAGCACGCAAGCATTTAATGCTTGCGCTTAATTAAGTGGTTGTAACTTTTTTCACGGCCGAAAGAAAACGTATGATAAGCATTAGAATGTATTAAATATGTAAGGTGCTTAGTATGAGGAGTATGTTCGGCCGTCCGAGCGGATATCCGCAACGGTACCGGCTGGGGCCCGTCGAATCGGACACACGTCTGCTTCTAATTATAACGAGATGCACCCGTGCTGCATTACCGACCGGGCTATCTTTATTACAGGGTGCGCTTATGTTCCTACCTATTTGTATGTCTGGCTGTCTGGACGCAATGGTACTGTTTTTAAAATTTCTATGACGTATTGTGGATATTTGATTGAGGGAGAAATGGTAACCTGATCATACCGAGATCAAAATATTTCAGACTTAGATAAAAAGAAGTCTTGTTATCTACACACTTGTTGTAAGTATGTTCTAACAATTAGCTTTCCAACCCATTAAAATTAAATGAAGCAAAACCTTTCGTGTTTTTATCCGCCGTAATCCAATGATCCAATTATTATATTAAGTTGATCGTTAAAAATCAGTTAATAACGAGCTGTTATATTTTCCCGGTAATCGTAAAAAAGTTTCTTAAATCGTTAATCTTTAAATACGAGTATTGATGGCAATGAGGATGTATACCTAACTTACAAACATTTTGAAACTACAACATAATATCGTTAAGCTATAGGTAAATAAATTACTAAGTAAGTTTGGAATCCATCTTCTCAGAGTCAGTGGGTAGTCTATCTACTCAAACTAATTGACGATATGATAAACATTACTAGCGCAAAGTTGTTCCACGATATTTTTTACTGGCGTCTTCGTTTATACAGATTAATTTTTCTATGACTTCCGTTATTTCGTATCGGACGTGTTCCTTCTCGCCGCATCGAATGTATGCTGTGAAATAGCTGAAAATAGTGCTGAAACTTGCTGTAAGACCCACCCCTACACACACGCATTTATTCATCATCGCATACACACATACAAAACGACATGGTGTCTTCAGCTTGGCGCCCTCGTACGTTGTCCTACTGGAAACTTGGTGAGTGTTAATTTCTTCCATTCCTTCGACTCCCGCCTGATTGCGTATTTTAACAGCTGCGGATTGGGTTCCGCACCTGGCGTGATTATAGTTTTGAAAATATAATCACGCCAGGTGCGGAACCCAATCCGCAGCTGTTGAAATACGCAATCAGGCGGGAGTCGAAGGAATGGAAGAAATTAACACTCACCAAGTTTCCAGTAGGACAACGTACGAGGGCGGCAAGCTGAAGACACCATGTCGTTTTGTATGTGTGTATGCGATGATGAATAAATGCGTGTGTGTAGGGGTGGGTCTTACAGCAAGTTTCAGCACTATTTTCAGCTATTTCACAGCATACATTCGATGCGGCGAGAAGGGACACGTCCGAAACGAAATAACGGAAGCCATAGAGAGAGAAAACTTTTGACAGTTGACGCGCGTTAGCTTTTTAAATTAACTGCCTCTACTTCCAGGCAAACAGGCCGTTCTATGCCGCCCGCCTTGAAAGGACGTCTTTTAAAGAAGTGAGAAGTTGCACGGGATTCTACCCGTGGGTAATATGAAAACAAAAGAGAAAATACTTGTACTGCTTATTACCAAACTATATATATACTTTAATGTAATGTAACATGTGAACTTAGTGTTTAATGATATTCATTGTGATGGTAGGGGGCATAAGCGTATAATAGGCCGTTTAAACAGACCTCTATTCGTTTTAACAGTTGCTACACGCGCGACACCATCTCTGCCCGGATGTATTTCGGTCACCAATGCGAGTTCCCACTGAAGTGGCGGGACTTTATTATCTTGAATAATAACAACGACTGTACCGACTTTCATATTGGAACCGCGAGTATGCCACTTTTGGCGAGCTTGAAGTGTGTTTAAATATTCAAGAGACCATCTGTCCCAGAATGATTGAACGAGTTTATCCAATAGCTGATAACGTTCCAATAAATGCGTAGGTTCGTCGTTAATAGGCACAGCCGGTAAAAACTTCAGAGGCGTGAGAGTTAAAAAATGAGCGGGAGTGAGAGCCAATTGCTCACTAGGATCCTGACTTAATGTTGTACATAACGGTCGGGAATTGACCACATTTTCTATTTGGCAGAGAATAGTATTAAGTTCCTCTAGCGTAAGAATTTGAGATCCTACGGCGCGGTATAAATGCGACTTCACACTCTTTATTAACGGCTCCCATGAACCAAAATGTGGTGCGTTTGGTATGATGGTTTTCCATTCTATTTTATAGTCGGACAACTCATAAGCGAGAGCCGATCGAAACGAGCCCGACGTTACAAACTTATAAATTTCATTTAGGTAATTCTTGGAGCCTACAAAATTAGTCGCATTGTCACTATGCATTATGGAAACCGGCCCACGGCGTGCTAAGAAACGCTTAAAAGCCGATATAAAAGTCGCGGTGCTTAAGTCGGACGCTACCTCGATATGAATCGCGCGAGTCGTCAAGCAAATGAATAAACAAATGTAGGCCTTCTGGCTACGTAAACCGCGGCCACGTTTTAAAGTGACATTTATCGGTCCACCAAAGTCGCATCCAGTATTGATAAACGGTTTAGGTACGACCTGTGTTCGCGTATCGGGTAAGTCGGCCATTATCGGATATGTAGGTTTAGGACGAGTACGAAAACAAAAATTGCATTTTGAAATACGCGTGCGGATAGTACGTCGACCGGTTATGATCCAATATTTGTGTCTCAACAGACTGAATAATAAGTTAGGACCGGCGTGACAATTATTTTGATGATAGTGATCAACGATTAGATCGACAATATGGTCTTTTCTAGGTAATAAAATTGGATGTCGATGATCATAGGGCAAATCCGTGTTACTTAGGCGACCACCCACTCGGATCAATCCGTTCAACAAAAAGGGGGAAAGTTTTTGAATAAATTTAGCACACGTTTTACCCGAAGATAACTGTTTTAACTCATCGCTAAAATGAGTTCTCTGCAAAGCAGTTAAAATTTTATTTTCTGCGAAATCTAAATCGCTTACGGTAATTATGTCATTGCGCGGGAGTAATTTAAGAAATCTATAAATATAAACGACTATTCTTACAAGTTTGTTCCACGTAGAACAGCGAGAAGCGAGTTGACATATAAGAGGGACTTCTTCTACAGGGGTAGTAGAAGCGAGAGAAATAGATTTCGTCTCGGGAACGTTCTCTGATGAATCAGCTTTGAAAGGTGTGATAGACCAAGTTGTCTCATCCGAAGCTGTGAACATTGGACCGGTGAACCATAGCGGATGATCAAGTAGTTTAGATGGCATCAGCCCGCGTGAGAGACAATCACTGGGATTTTCTACACCTGAAATATGGTGAAAGAGTTTTGTTGGTAATAAAGATTGAATTTTAGACAATCTGTTAGCAACAAACGTCTGAAAGCGGTGCGGGGAGGAATGTATCCAGTGGAGGGCCACCGTAGAATCCGAGAAAGCGTAAACATTTTTAATAGTGAAGCGAGATGAGAAATTGTCCATAACGGAACGAAGAAGTTTCGCGAGAAGTAACGCGGCGCACAATTCCAATCGAGCTAAAGTGACGTGCGACTTTCCTGGCGACACCTTGGATTTAGAACACACCAAAGTGGTGGAAAAAGCGTCATTATTATTTGCGTGTAAATACACAACGGCACCGAAGGCACGTTCACTGGCGTCACAAAATCCTAACAGGGTTACTTCGGAGTGTTCAAAAACATTCAAATGTCGCGGTATTTTTAAGTGAGATAATAGCGGTAGCTCCGATTGGAATTGAGACCACGTTTTTATAATATGTTCAGGTGGGGAATCATCCCAATCTAAGTTTAGAGTCCAGAGTTCCTTTATTAAAAGTTTTGCTAGAACGATCACCGGACCCACAAGACCCATTATGTCCCACAAGCGCGCAACAGTTGATAATATATTACGTTTTGTACAGGAGCGGTCGGACGGTGCAATGGTAAAAGCAAAGGCGTCTGTTGCTGGCAGCCATTGCATGCCGAGTATTTTAAGCGATTCGTCTTTATCTAAATCGACTGGATCAGTTAAGCGGTGCGTCTCTGGCACATGTGACAACAATTCGCGTGAGTTGCTGGACCATTTTACAAGCTCGAAACCGCCGGCGTTAAACATGTCGATCAGCTGTTGAGCGGCTGTCACAGCTGCGTCCATATTCTGGAAGGAACTGGCGATATCGTCGACATATAGATCGCGTAAAGCAAGCTGTGAAGCCTCGGGAAAGTTGTTCTTTTCTTGAATAGCAAGTTCGTGAATTGTGCGGATAGCTAAGTATGGACTCGAACGTAATCCGAAACAAACGCGTTGAAAAGCGAAGTATCTAAGCGGTTCTCTAGGATCAAAACGATAGATTATTTGCTGATAAGGCTGGTCTCGTTCTCGGACTAACAGTCTTAAAAACATTTGACGAATGTCAGCGGTAATGGCGATTTCAAATAATCGAAAATTTAATAGAATATTAAATAGATCTGTCTGTAACGGTGGACCGACATATAAAATATCATTTAAGGAAACACCTGAGTCAGTAGGGGCGCTGCCATTTAAAACTATGCGCAATTTCGAAGTAAGTTTGTCTTCACGGAGCACGCCGTGGTGCGGTACAGTGTAACCCTCACTGCAGGTTTTGGGTTCAGAGACCTCAATTAAATATTCCTTCTCTATATATTCGCGAATTATCGCATCGTAACGTTCTTTAAACGCGGGATTATTTTTAAATTTGCGTTCGAGGCTTAAAAATTGTTTGCGTGCGGTTTTTAAAGAATCACCCAATCGTTCGGTACTATCCTTAAACGGAAGTCCTACAATAAAACGCCCTGACGAGTCGCGAGCAGTCGTTGAAGTATAAAAATTTTCACAGGCCTTCTCCTCAGCCGATAGAATGTGATCGTCCTTTATGTCATTTAATTCGAAAAACCTACTTAAGTCATCATGGATTGACTCCGCCGTTGCAAAGTATGAAACTGAAGTTTCAGGTTCCATAGACACTTCGGCTTCACCCATGACTATGTACCCTAAGGTGGTTAAAAATGCCGAAGGTTGGTTAGGCAAACCAGTAACCTTACCCGGTAATAGTAAATCGATAAATAATCTAGCCCCGATTAGAATATCAATAGGAGAAGGTTTATAAAATTCCTCATCAGCGAGTGGGAGATTCTTCAGGAACTCGAAAGAATTTTTTTTATTAATTAATTAATAAATTAATTTTTTTTATGAATTAATCTGAAATAATTACATGCGATAGGAATCAAGCGCGGACATAAACTCCGTCCGTCACAAACCTACCGGCAGTCACATCATATTAAAATTGCCATCCGAAGCGTCGTGTTTGTATAAACAATTGCAAGCAAATAATTTTACAAAATACCTTATAGTTCCTACGATTTGTATAGGTTATGGGCCCCAATTTAATAGTAAATACGTGACATGCGACAGGTGAAACTGATAATTCGATCTAAGTTTCGTAGCTTATAGTATAAGCTCCTGTTTAACATGGAACTCGTGATCCTCAACTTTCGTTTGACCATTGTTTGCTTTTTAGGGTTCCGTACCCAAAGGGTGCCAACGGAATCATATTACTGAGACTCCGCTGTCTGTGTGTCTGTCTATCTGTCCGTCTGTCTACAGGGCTCTATTTCTTGAACCAGACACTTGAAATTTTCACCGATTATGTATTAATGTGGCCGCTATGACAACAAATACTAAAAATAAAAAAAGTCGAATAAAAGCCTGTAATTCAAAATTAAAGGGGTCGTCATAGGTACAAAAGACGTGTTTTTTCAGCGTTTATAACTCGATATTTATAAGTGTTTTCTGAGCTTTTTTTTTAAATATTTTACGGAGATATGGAAACCTTTTATGTACCTGTTTTTGTTAATCTAAAAAAAAAAATGTCACGGGACAATCACACCAATTGATCTAGTCCCAAACTAAGCAAAGCTTGTACTGTGGGTAGACAACGGATACACATACTTATATAGATAAATATATACTTAAATACATTGATATTAAACATCCAAGACTCGAGCACAAACATTCGTATTTTTCACACAAATATCTGCCTCGACTGGGAATTGAACCCGGGACCTCGAGCTTCGTAGTCAGATTCTCTAACAACTAGGCTATCCGGCCGTCAAAATCTGTACTTAGGTATCTTTATCTGAGCGAGTAAACAACATTCAGTTGCTGCAACCATGATGTTTATCTTGCATCTTATTCAACCCAGACTGCAAGCTAACGTGGCGGAAGTCGTCTGTTTGCTGATCTAAGCTCATGCCTAATGCTGTGTGGGTGTTAATGTCATCTGTAAACTTGTGGGCTCAAAACGATTCAAATTTTGTTCACAAACAACGTGATCCTCGTCATTACGTATATTTCCGGATTATGACTTTATTTTTTTGGAAACCAGAAGCCGTGCTGTGCATCTTGTTAATTTTTTAAGCAATTTTGCAGCACTTTTACTGGCAAGTACGCAAACGATTTTTATGAACATCTTCGTAGTTAAACCCAACTGTATTTAACTTGAACTGTAAGATTTAACATACATATACAAGTATCCTAAAACTTATTTATACCCTAATGTCACTCTCGCAACTGAGACGAATCTAATGACACCTCACACTTTAAAATCCATTAGGCCATTTAGGCTGCGTATCCACCGGAGCTGTGCGAGGATGCGTTGCGAGGGATGTGTCTGTCATGAACCAATAGAAACACTTAATTTAAAAGGTCCTAAGTGAATGAAGTGTTTCTATTGGTTCATGACAGACACATCCCTCGCAACGCATCCTCGCACATCTCTGGTGGAAACGCAGCCTTAGACTGCAGGGCGTGTCAAAGAATTATACATACGTACTCACATACATACATACATAAATACTGAACGAAAAACATGACACTTCTTTGACAGTCGGATGATAATAACTTAAGGAAATAGCAAAGACGTTAGTCAACGTCACAGGAGACCGAATAGCTGGCAGCTACCTCGGACAAAGAATTAGTTTAGCTATTCAAAGGGGGAACGCTGCCAAGGCAAGGTTCCGAAGATACTGGTATCTTCGGAACCTTGCCTAAAGGGACCCCTTATCGTAATATTTTTTAGTATTATTTTTTTTATCTTAACATAAAGTTTTTAGGTAAATGTCTAAATTTTTTTACAGTGTCATATTCACTGGTTTACTGTTTCATTTTGCTGTATTTTTAATTACAATCTTATCTTTAGTTAAGATTCCACCGTACCGGTTACGGAAGAAAGTATGCTATTCTCAATCAGGTTGAATACTAAATTAATTGAGATGTTTACCTCAGAACATTACCGTTACATACAACTGCTTTTAATAAACACTTCAAATCATACCTAATTATGCCGGCAAGCTTCACATGCGCGTAAGCTGTTCCTATATTTAGCGATGCGTGATAAGTGTTGAGGGTATTGTACTGTAGATTAAAGGATGATGTACTTAAAGTAGTTAAACTGTAACCGCTAAATCTAACGAGTTTTAATCTTATTTGAATAAGCAAATGGTAAGAACATGGTGAATGTGATTTCTGTAATCATTCTTACACCGTAACTGCCAGGGCGAGAAATTTGTTCAAATAGTTAGATATAATATAGGTAATGTAATTTACCTGCGGCAAATAATAGTTATTTGTGATACAAGGTTGATAAGTATGGTTTTACAAATGAGTTGACGAGTGATAAACCCGAGCCGCACGGACCACCACCAAGCTACACTGACACGTTTCGAACTCAACCAGAGCTCATCTTCAGAGTTACCACAACCGTATGCTATGCTACCAAATGTTAATACGACGTTTTACAATACGGGTGAGTTTAACATTTGGTAGCATAGCATACGGTTGTGGTAACTCTGAAGATGAGCTCTGGTTGAGTTCGAAACGCGTCAGTGTAGCTTGGTGGTGGTGATGGTTGTGTTTATGTGATTTGTGTGTGTTCGTACAGTGTGGAGGTGGAGGAACTGCATGAACACACATTTCTTGCATAAACGTAACTATTGTAAGGTCGCGGGTGAGCAAAGTAATTGTTTTAGTTCATATTTATTATTGTAAATAAGTTCCACATTGAGTCACGATTCAACTATGCATTCAATACTTCGTAAAACGTGCACCGTGAACCATGAAGACATGTATTTGAGTACCAATAAAAAATATGGTGTGAGCAAAAATGAACATTTCTATTTAAAAATATACCTTTTCAATTTTACCTCCAGAATTTGCTAATGCTCAATAGCATTTTGACGAAGAAAAATGGGGTCTCCAATTTTTCATAGTTTTTATTAATAGTTTCGATAGAAAGTATTTATTATAAAATAAGGTATAAAAACAGGGACTAAGTATAAAATTAACATAACTAAAACTAACTTAAAATAGCTAAACAGAAATTAAAAACTAAAAATTATTATCTAAATTTGGACCCTTAGGTAGGGTGCCCATCACGCAGGCAGCATTCCCACGTTGAATTGCTATAGCAAGTCTTTGTGCGAGGGTCACCTGTTGCCTCTCTCAGGCGCTTGCTTAGAGCTCCGTTGAGCCCTCGTGCGTCCTTGCCCCACGATCCGAGTGTCTCGACACCGAATGCGACGAACTCGTACTGGGCGCCGAGACACTCGTATTTAATGGCCTTGAGCCGTTCTCGGGTGTCGGCCGCTGCACCGGCACGTCTGCTCGTTGTGGGGAGGTAGGACGCTGCAAAGGTGTCGGCGCAAGTGGCGTCCCACACCAGTGCACGGCCCATCCTCCATGGAATTAACGACATCCCGTCAGGGCGCTTGCCATCACTCCGCACGATCTGGGGCTCCAGAGCAGCAGGAACGTTGGCACTGACGAGCGCTCTTCTGAGGATGTCGTTAAGGGCGGCATGGCGGGACAGGCGGCCGGCACCCGAGGAGCAAGCAAGTCCGTGGTGGCCGAGGCAATCTACGGGGGCTCCACAGGAGGCACAACTGTGGTGCACGCAAACCTCAACACCAAGCCGGAGACCGACGGCTATTCGGAGTGTGCATGGGTCTATAAATGTACCGATGTTGGGTGATGGATAGGCATGGAGCCAGTGGCCTGCTTCAGGTCTAGAAACAGCCAAGAGTCTGGCACGGTCTCTGCCTGTGGCGGTATTAATCAATGAATTTAGGGTTGTCTCGGAAGCTATGGTATCCCAGGCCCTTTGAATTTTGAGTCTGGATGGAAGATTTGGGCTCGGTCCAGCTAGCCAAGCATTTGAAGCTTCAATCAAGCACGCAATCTCGCAGTTTGTAGCCGGTGAGGCTTTAAGGATTTTACCTGCGAGATCAGAGGTGCTATGAATTGAAGCCAAGAATGCCGGCAGAGAAATACTTGAAATTTTGCGGGTTCCCAAACCACCGTACCTTATCGGTAGGGAGGCTTGAGTCCATGCCTGCTCGCTAAAACGGATATTTAAGATGGATTCAATTTGGGATTTTAGAACTAGATAGGTCCTTTCGATAGACGGTAAGTACACGCCACTATCGATGAATATAGGCGATCAAGTTATTCGAATGGGATGGTCGGGGGCGCTATGGTGTTACAGATTTACCAAGCAAAGAGATGCATAGAAAAGCATTTAAGAAAATTCTTGAATTTTTTGTGTCCGTTGTGTGACGAGCCATGTAAACTACAATGTTAGGTAATCTGAATAGGATAATAGAAATTCTACCTAAAGGGAAAACCAACGGGACTTTATTGCTGAGACTCCGCTGTATGTATGTCTGTCTGTCCGTCTGTCCGTCCGTCACCACAGGGCTCTATCTCTTGAACCGTGAAAATAAACCCTTTAAAAATAGGTTTCTTGTATGACGACACCCTAGTCGTCATACAAGAAACCTATTTTTATGACTATGAAGCTTGAGGTCCCGGTTTCGATTCTCGGTCGGGGCAGGTATTTGTGTGAAAAATGCGAATATCTCTGCTCTAGTTTTGGATGTTTAATATGTATTTAAGTATGTATCTATATGTTTATCCGTTGTCTAGTACCCATAGTACAAGCTATGCTTAGTTTGGGACTAGGTCAATTGGCGTCGATCGTCCCATGATTATTTATTTATTTAGGTATTTATTTATTTCCAGCGTCTTTAACTCGATCTTTATAAGTATTTTGCTGAACTATTCAGACTCGGAATATTCTGACTCGGACTACGGAACCCTTCAGACTCGCACGTGGCCGGTTTTTTTTTAATAAGCTTATATTTACCTTTGTTTTGAGAATAATGATTATATCTATCGATCTATCTATCTACCTTCACCTGTCCCGTTGTCTGTATGCCATCAAATCTTACAAGTTAAATTTGACCCACTTCTCGATTACCGAGTAAACTGAAGTTTTGCATGTATGTATAAATCGGATAAGAGCTGATCTGATGATAGAGCTGCAAGGCAGCCATAGGAACTCTGTAATGAAACGACATAACCCCATCAAGTTTGGACTCGTTTGATTCGTATTGACGAGTACTTTGGTCCTAGATGGTAGTATGGAATGGCGGGCCAAAAATGACAGTCCGCAAAAAAGTTTGTTTTAAAAATGGAATTTGTAACAAAAACTTTTTTTACAGTTGTATGTACGTGTTTCAGTGTGCTAGCAGCGATGGGCGCGCCGGCGTGGGGCTCGCGCGGCGGCGACCGGCCGCGGCTCCTGCGCATGACGCCGCTGCGGCACAGCTTCGCCGCGCCCGCCTCGCCGCCCGCGCAGCCGCCGCGCTCCCACGACTACGCCTCCGACGCCGACACTAATAAAAAAGGTAACTTTACTATATACTCACACAACAAAACGTAGGAAGTGCTAACGACAGGCACATACTTTAAAAAATAGCTACTTATTTCTTTCCTTCCTCATAAGAACCATCATCTCCGGACTTTATACCTCCCACTGACGGGCACAGGTCTCCTCTCGAAATAAGAAGCTTTGGGCTGCAGGTTCCAACCGCCCCCAGTGCGAATTAGGAGTTCCTAATAATTCTAATTCGCACTATTAATGGTGTGATTGTGGTTACACTCACACCAATAAATGCTTCGCAAATGAGTGTAGGTTTCCTCAAGATATTAGGCTTAACCGAAAAGCTCGTCGCAAAATTAAAATAGTATGTAATTAAGTATGCATTTTAATGCCGAATAATTTAGAGGTAAGTACGAGCTCGGGTTTGAACATACGACCCTCTGCTTGAGACCCCATAGGTCAAACCACTAGGCCACCACGGCCGTGACATAAGAATAAACACTGGAGATAAATCGTTCCTAATTGCCGATGATAATATGACACAAATTAAAACACTAAATTAACTTTTCAGAAGAAAGTTGGAATGCGAACCTGTCACAAAGGTGGAGAAAGTTGCGCCGGCGTTGCTCGCGGCTACGGCCTGGATCTGGCAACCGCGAGGCGAGCCCCGTGCGGTGTTCACCGTCCCCGCCCCGTCCACCTCCGCACTGTTCGCCAGCGCCGCCGTCCAAGCTATCCTTTAGGCATCGTGGCAAAGTTTACACCACGGCGTCTCTACGTGTCACTAACGGAGCGCCTGACATACTCCGCGCTTTGGGTAAACTCGGAGGCGGACTGCGACGCCGCGCTCTTTCCGCGCACGACGTCCTCGCGCCGCAGCAGCAACAACCCCCAACATTCTACGTTCCTAGCCCAACTGCAGTCAGACAATCGGCCTCGCCTTCTCCCACGCGACAAACTACGTTACGCCGACGATGTAGCTCGCCAAACGTGTATCGCGCTAAGGCTTCTCCCGCCCCACGCGACCGCGCGCCCCTTATCTGTCAAGACGACGAAAATAGGGACACCGTAGATTTTTCTTATATACCGGAACGAAGAAAGAACAGTAGTGAAACGAGAACTCGAAGACCTTATAGTGAAAATGTGGAATTAGACGCTCCTGTTTATAGGAATGGGTACAGTCGTTTAACACCGGAGCCAACTCAAAGGTTGTGGGAAGAGCCTTATCGACTGCCTCGTGTGCAGGCTCGGCAGGAACCAATGCAGCAGCTGCGGAATGGTGTTGCCGAGCTGCGAGTGAGTGCCACCCCGAGGAGCGCGCGGCCGCCGCCCGCGCCGCCTGTTTCTACTCAACCAATCAGCAAGCGACCGCCACCGCCAGAACCTCGCGATGGAGTGCATTCCTTTGAGGTCAGTACATTAGAATATCGGCTAAGTGCGAGCCGGCCTTGCAAAAATAAAATAAATAACAAACTGAACTTTTAAAATTTTCCAAACATAAAAATAACTTAAGTTTTTTATAAAACATACATTGCATAATTCTATGTAAAAGAGTACCCTAGAGATTTTCTTTCAAAAGGTTGTATCTCCTGCTAGATGTGTGAACTAATTTTTTTTCAGCTTTATTTGATATTAATTTTGCGAGAAAAAAATAGTGATAGACAGAAGCAAACACGTACAGACACAGCAAAGTGATCCTCTACAAAGTCTGTCTTTCTTTTGAGGTAAAAAAACAATAAAAAATGTGTGTTTACCTTCCCTTGTCTTATATTATTTGCAAAATCATTCTAACAACGGCGTACTATTATAATACTAGCTGTTGTCCGCAACTCCGTCCGCGAAGAATTCGTTTATCGCTATCGCGTGAGAAACTATTCAATTTTCCGGGATTAAAGTATTGTAATATGTTAATCCAGATTATAAACTACCTGTATGCCAAATTTCATCAGAATCCGTCAAACCGTCTTAGCGTGAAAGAGAAACAAACTTCCACATATACATCCGTTACAAACTTTCACGTTTATAATATTAGTAGATTAAGTTACAAAACTAACCTAAGTACAAGTTATTCTAATAAGGCATTATTTAACTTACAGGTTCGGTTTACTAAGTCAGCTGGAGGCAAAGGCCTCGGTTTCAGCATCGTGGGCGGCCGGGATTCACCACGAGGCAATATGGGCATATTCGTCAAGACTATCTTCAATAATGGACAGGCGGCGGAATCTGGTTTACTGCGGGAAGGTTAGTAACGGTGCAATGAATCTAACTGTCCCTTCAGTGGTGCAAAAAATTGCTTTATTTATGATACAAGGCGATACTTGGTATGGGGTACTAAGCATTCCTGTGCAACGGTTGATCGGCAGCTGCAATTTATTGGTGTTTCTTGCCCCTTTGGCTCACAGCTGACCATTTCCGAGCGTAGGTCTGTCCTACACGCACCTGCCTTTCGTATTGCGCGTTAAATGGCAATTTAAAGGTTACGTCATTAATTGAAAATGAGGATAAATTGAACGAAGTAAACCAGTAGAATTTATGCGAAGGTTTACCTGTAATTATATACTCACACAGTTGTCGTAACTTTATTCTTAATTATGACGCTCCAGTGTTCCCAATAGGCAAAGGACATTGACCTTGATTTCATACATTTAATAAATTCTTGATTTTATAATAGTAGTAATTAAGGGGTGGTATGACCTTTTTCAAGGTCCGTTCAGTTGGATAATATGGATGGATGGATGGATGGTTGGTTGGATGGTGGTCCATCTTAGGTACCTACTCGCCAAGACAAACGGTTTAATCTACGGGTAAAATTTATGACACAATAAGTTTTCTATTTTACCCCTTTAGGTTGACAATGCATCTGCAACCTTCTTGTGTTGCGGTGTCAATGGGTGGTTGTGCTCATTGACGACTTGCTTGTTCGTCATCCTGTCATACTTAAAAAAACACTCATTAATTAATCTAAATTTATACTCTTGGCCTTGTTTTTACATGTGTCAGCAAATAACGGATTAAAAACACCTACGCCCTAACTTTCCTAAGCAATAAATATATTGTATCGATCTCCATGTTTGTATGACTCAGATATTGAACATGCATCCAACGTTTATGAAACACGAATATCCAACTGCAAAATTGGCGAATGTGAATACAAGGCTTTTTTTATTGAGCGCCAATAATATACAATTACTGGGAGCCGTTCAATAGTCATACAAACTTTTAGCATACCTACCTACTTCATCATTTGTCAGATATTATCATTTCGCATAACTCTATTTTCTCAGAAACCATTCATTATTCAGGAATTTTGATATGATTATCCTGTAGGACTTTATAGGTTAGGTTAGGTTTGAATTATAACAATTCTGTACAATTAATAGATTCAGAGTAATAAGAGTTGTGCAAATTTTCTGCTGTTGTGTTGTTGTGTACATGACTATACAATGAATAATTAAATAAAATGATAATTTCTGACAAATGCTAAATTCGGACAATAGTTTTTATGACGATCATTACACACTCACAATTACTATCTCGAATTTTGACAGTATTTCTTATGAAACTTAAAAAAGTTAGTGTTTTCACAAACAGCGAGGCCCAACAAATGTCGAGATTATTCGATGTTTATGCCATGCCATTATTGTTTCTTCCTATTCGCGATTCTGCACAATATGGATTCCACAGAACTGTAATTGATCACATTCGTTATTCTTCACAGTTATTATTTTTACACAAAAACACTGGAGAAAAACACATTTCTTGTATGACGTGACGACCACCTTTAATTTTTAACTTTACTTTATTTTAAGTATTTGTTGTCATAGCTACTATAATAAATAATCCATAGTCAGTGAAATTTTCAAGGTTCTAGCTATTACGGTTCAAGAGATAGCGCGCTGTAAAAAAATGGACGGACGGACGAACAGAGACAGACGGACGGACAGGCAGACACAATTTCTGCTGTTGTGTAGAATCATATTAAATTTGCGAAGATTGTATAAAAATAATAATTGTGAAGAATAATGAATGATCAGTCGCGTTTGTGAAAAATCCATATTGTGCAGAATCGCGAATAAGAAGAAAGACGACAGTATAAAAACAATGATTGTGAAGAATAACGAATGTGATTAATAACAGCTGTGTGGAATCCATATTGTGCAGATTCGCGAATAGGAAGATACAATAATGGCATACACATCGAATAATGCAAAATGTCGTTATGGATTAAAAGACAGGTGGCCAGTCATCTTTAAGCAGTTTTTGGCATAATGACTGAAATAATCAAGATAATCTTTTAACGGTTGATTAACAAATTAGTTTTACTTGCAAAATCTATAGCGAATACAAATATACCTACGTTGCATCACTAAATTGAAATTTTATACATGTATCTATTATAGTGAAGGAAGAACCAGTTCACTAAGATCTTAATGGTCTTACCCGATTAGATATGCTATGAGTCTTTACCAATGTGATTAATGGAAATCCAGTAGGTGTTTCCTTTAGCATGCACGTAGGTGTAGTTCGTGATGTACCTAAGGTCACTCGGACAATCGAAATGATTATTGTCAGCCTGTTTCCAAGGCCAACAATTCTTATTATTAAGGTTGTTTAACTTATTCAAACACTTGTTTGTACGATAACTGTTAAAAAAATTAAAAACTCGTTAGACCTGGTATTTATGTTTAAGATATAATCATCATATATGTAGATAGTCATAATTAAAAATGCTTCGGTAGACTTTCTCGTAAATTAAATATTAACTATTACGTTTTATATAAATACCTTTTACATCTTAAGTACCTAGCTGCCACAGACTTTGGCTTAGCCTCGTTGCATATGTAGAAAAAATAGCAACTGGATGTTTGCTTATTCTGATCTTACTAATATTATAAACGCCAAAGTTTGTATAGTCGGGGTAAGAAAAGGTTCGTTACTTTTCGACCTTAACTCATTGACATAGAGTCGAAAAGTGACGAACCTTTTCTTACCTCGACTATACCCATGAATGTGTGAATGTTTGTAACTCTTTCGCACTAAAATGGTTTGGACGATTCTGATGAAATTTGGCACACAGACAGTTTATAACATGTAAGACACTTTTATCCTGGAAAATTTCATAGCTCCTGCGGGATAGTGATAAACGAATTTTACGCAGATAGAGTCTGCTAAAATGAACAAACAGATATGGATGAAATTTGGTATGTAGGTAGCTAGATTTCAGGAATAAAACATAGACTACTTTTTATTCCGATATTCTCATGGAGCCGAGATAAGCACACAATAAAGCTTGTTAGGTATTCTTCTTACAACGTAAATAAATTAAATAAATTAATCAAATAACGGTCAGATGCTCAAGTATTCGAACCAAATTCCTTATTGTCTAACAAGCGGGCGCTTGCCATTGCATTCACCATCTCTTTATGTCACCGTGTTATACTGTTACACAGAAAGAAATAGTGAATGCGACAGCAAGCGTCCGCGTGTTAGACAATACGGCCTCATATTTGGCGCTGACTATTAATTTTATACAGAGAAGCGAAGTCGTAGATAAACGGAAACATAAACAAGAATAGTAGGGTAAACTACCTAGTTATTATCCATGCACCAGTGATTGACCACTTTAAGAAAACCATTGTCAAGTGCTAACTGTCTATCAATTGCGTTTGATTAGTCACACAACTTGGATATATGTAAAAAGAAATTACAGCACCATTTAGTGATGCTAATCAGGCGCAAATGTTAGCACTTGACAATGTTATTTTAGGCTTCCGTACCCAAAGGGTAAAAACGGGACCCTATCACTTCTGTCCATCCGTCTGTCCGTCTGTCACCAGGCTGAATCTCGGGAACCGTGATAGCTAGAGAGTTGAAATTTTCACAGATGATGTATTTCGGTTGCCGCTATAACAACAAATACTAAAAAATGGAATAAAATAAATATTTAAGGGAGCTCCCATAAAAAAAAACGTGATTTTTTTTTGCTCATTTTTGCTCGATATTGATAACGGCAACAGGTAGACGCTTGAAATATTCACAGAATATTTAAATTAAAATAAAAAAAATATTTAAGGGGGCTCCCATACAACAAACGTGATTTTTATAGATAATTGTACGGAACCCTTCGTGCGCGAGTCCGACTCGCACTTGGCCGGTTTTTCTTAAATTGGTCAATCACTAATGCATGGGCAATAACTGGGTAGTTTACCCTATCTGGTGCTAAACAGCGCGGGACCATGAGATAAACTAACGATGCCTAATCGATGAACCTTCTCATTCCAGGTGACGAGATAGTCTCAGTGAACGGGCGCGGCACGGCCGGCCTGACGCACGGCGAAGCCATCCGGCTGTTCAAGGACGTGCGCGCCGGACCGGTGCTGCTGCGCGTCGCGCGCCGTGCGCCCGCGCCGCCGCGCTGACTGCCCTGCGCCTGCTGCGGCCCTGAGTCGCATCAGGCGCACTATACCGACTCTTATTCCACGTTGTAAACCATATAGCCAGGCACTAACACTGCTCGTGGCAAATCCATATCTGATAGTTCAAAGAAATGCGCGCCGTAACGACTGCATCGCTGAGGGCTCTGCGCCTGCTCGGTCGCATCAGGCGCGCTATAACGATTCTTGTTCAACTTTGTAAACCGTATAGTCAGGCACTAACACTGCGCGTGGCAAATCCAACTGGCAGTTCAAAGAAATCCGCGTGGGAACGATTGTATCGCTGAGGACTCTGCGCCAGCAGGGTCGCATTAGGCGCACTATACCGACTCTTAGTCCACTTAACGACTAGAATTAGCTGAAAGCCTTACTTTCCTTTCGCCGTGACTATCGTTACAGATACAAAAAAATCACAGTGAAAAATAATCGTGGCTTTGTCACGCTGATCACTCACATAACGTTATACGTTTTGGTAGACGATATACCTACACGTTATTGACGTTTCAGTCGGTGTACTCGGAGTGATATGGACGGACAGTAACATATCATCGGCCTGTACATACTTATTATAAAATAATTACTATTTTGAAAATAGCTCGTAACTGAAAATCAATTAGTTAACTTCGTATACCTTAGTGCTTGTTGTTTGATCAGTAGTTAAAGATACTAATAGTCAAATTGCCTTTGAAATGCGTTAACTATTGTTATGTTTGCCATATATTTTAACTATTAGTTTGTTTAACTATTGATCAAACAACGGGCTCTTAGACCATAAGATGCGTTATTTATTATGATATCAAAACGTTATCGTTGCGTGAGTGACAGAGAAACTTCAAAACGAAAGAACGACCTACGTGGTTTTGTAACATTGTTCCTCCTTCGCATGTCACGGTGATACTTTTAGACGGTGGATCACTGTGATTTATTAATCGCGACGTTAATTTTCACTCATCACTACTAACAGCCAGGCACTAATGCTGCGCATGGCAAATCCATCTGGCGGTCCAAGGAAATGCGTGCAGGAACGACTTCTGCGCTGCGTTCTGCGCCTGCGCCTTCTGGGGCCCTGAGTCTCCTTAGACGCATTATTCTGACTCTCATTCAACTTTGTAAATCATAGAAAGGCGAACCATAGAAGCTGCCAAATAGATGGGGTTAGGATATTGCGCACAATGTAGCCATTCAGCTGTTCGAGGAGATGCAGGCGACTAGCGTTGCTGCACCTCTGAGGCAAACTCAGTGAATCGCACTTCGTTTGTAATCAATCACCGTTGAAGAATATATGAACTGGACTGGCCTTCAGGATCTAATAATGCTGACATGCTAATTTTGGGCCTGACCTTCTCCACACTAGAACGATACCGTGTTCAGAGGACCAAGAAAAAAAATAACTGGGTACTAAACCAATACATTAATGTAATAGCATCAGATTACATAATGAATATTATAGCGTGTACGTTAGATACATAATCATACGATACGATGCAATGTCAATACCGTTAATAACTTAAAAGCTGATTAATCTGTGATTAGAGCCGATGGAAATTAAAATCTCGTGAGACAAAGATCTATGGGCGCCCTTTCAGTAACATCATAGTACAGTCGACTACAAAGATATCGATTCTGCCAAAGTTACAAAATTTGATATTTTGACAGTACCTATCGATATCTATGTTGTCGACTGTACAAAATACGGATCAGTCTACAAGGTTTTATATTTCTTTGTAATAATCATTAATCATCGATGAAATAAATTTTGATCATGTTAATTATCTGTTTACAAGAAAAAGACTAATAAACTTTGTCTACCCTATCCTGCCTATTAATTTGAGATTGGCAATGGATGATTAATCCAAATATCTATTCCTCTTACATGTACCATAAAAAATGTAAGGATATCGTTCAATAATACATATACCGGCAATACTTTAAATTTAGAAAACTCGCTCTAAAACCAAGCTTCAAGGTTATTTTGCATATATGTATAATTGTGGGCAGCTAT
This sequence comes from Archips xylosteana, assembly GCA_947563465.1. Classification (NCBI taxonomy): domain Eukaryota; kingdom Metazoa; phylum Arthropoda; class Insecta; order Lepidoptera; family Tortricidae; genus Archips; species Archips xylosteana. Next base: position 12,521,790 of record OX387344.1, read on the forward strand.
GTTTATCTTTTCATCACAAATATAAGCAAAGTCCAATTAAGTACCTAGTTAGTTTTTACCGTATCAAAATACGCTTGAATGTAGTGTTAGTTATAACAATTAATTTTACTAACACTATCATTATAGTTATTCTTCAATGTTAATTTTTTGTATCATTTAAATCTTAAATTGTAATATAAATTAAAGAAGAAACTACGAGCTGTACCTAAAGCTTGATGCTAGTAAATTTACATAATAAATATTACAAATACAATGATTAGCGCAGCGCAATTTAAAGGCATTGATTACTTGAAAAGTACGTATATGCTTGATTAAGTATAATGCATTTTAATCCGCTTTGATGATGACAGTAATTATTATTGTTTGAATGCAACAAATTTAGTTTTATACACGCCACTATTGGCGTATGCAAGCTATCAAAGTATCGGGTGTGTTAATAGGGAGCCACGTGGTGCAGTTGGTAGCACACTTGGCGCGTATAGCCAGGAAATGAGGGTTGGAATCCTGTCCGAAGCACTCGAAAAACTTTTTTCGTTTCTAAAAAAAATCTGCAATTTAATTTTGTTCCAAAGATATAACACATAATATGCAAACGAAACGATTTAGACGTTTACGAATTTTTAAACTTGAAAATTAAAACCCGGGCCCAGTTAGTTGCATAAAAAAGTACAACTGATTTATATTACAAGCGGAACTCCCTTTCTAGTTAATATACATATCTGAAGCGAGAGTTCCGCTTGTAATATAGTTGTACTTTGTTATGCAACTGGGCCCATTTAAGAAATTAGACTAACTTTGTAGACTATAGAATAGATAAGAAATTAAACAAAGAACTGTGCCGAAAATATTGATACAATTTCTAAAATTGTCTGTGATATTGCAACTGTGAGCCAAGTTGCACAAGGAATCATGCACATTGATATATTACTGATAGGTAACTGCATAACTTATTTTTATAGTTACTATTTATAGTCAGGTAGATTAGAACCTAAGTTTTTGTATGAAATGTATTTATGAAATTTTAAATTTAGATTCTTATACATTAAATTTTAATACTTAGGTATATCCGCAATAACAGTATATTGTAAGAGATATTTTTGTAAATCATAGCATATAAGATGCGATGTGCTTTATTACGAATAAAATACATACTGGATATGACCAACGTTTTGTATTGCATGTGACAACCTCGAGAAATCATTATTTTTTCGGAATACAACGTCATCTCGTCAAGTCACTTATCTTCTTCTCAAAGTAAACAGTCTTTACACAAAAATTTAATTAGGAAGAAAAGTTATTACACTGGCTTACTTTTACTTAAGTACTTACCTAATTTAGGCTATAGCCGGGTCACCACTGAGCGAGCCGCCTCGCGAGGCTGCCATTTTCGGTGCGGTTTTGAGCGTTGTGTAGAACAAAATCATGCCTCATGCGCTTGCCTCGCGAGGCGACTCGCCTAGTAGAGACCCGGCTAATGCAGCATATTTTAAAGTAGTATTTAGGGTAAATTACCCAGTTACCACCACAATTGTCTTAGCAATTGACCACCTTAAGAAAAACATTGTCAAGTGCTAACTGTCTATCAATTGCCTTTAATTAGCATTCACTAAATGGTATTGTGATTACCTACTTTATATTACAGTAACGGGGCGTGAAAAATTTTGCAAGTAAAGCCGGAACAAAAAAAACTAAAAATATAGGTACCCATTTTCCTCTTCTAGAAAAGCAGTGCAGTAATGGAAGAGAAGCGTTTGATTACTTCGAAAGAATTGGGTTGTTAGTACCCTTCGCCACTGTAATTGTCAATTTGTTTAGCTAATCAAACGCAAATGATAGCCAGTTAAGAAGCACTTGACAATGTTTTTCTTAAAGCGGTCAATCATTGCACTGGTACATGGGTAATAACTGGGCAGTTTACCCCACTATGGATAAAATCGAATTTTGATATTGAATACCACTATGTGAACGTAACACAATACGAGCAATCATGAGGAAATAATGCTACTGTAGCGACCTCCAGCGCCCTTTAGTTGTCAATGTCAATTAGAGAATAGGCTGCATAAATACAACTTCCTACTTTCTACCTTCAGACTTCGATCCCCAGGCATACACACTACGAACAAAACGCCTGGAAAAGCATTACAGCAAAACATTTCGATTTCGAAACATTGCCATTGCAACTGCTTGAAAAGTGTGTTGAAGAAGTATTCCAAAATACCAGTCCTAATGCGTTAAAATCTTACGAAGAACATAAATGGAAAAATATTAGGTAGGTATTGAAAGAGTTATCATCTCACATCCATCATCCCACGTTCCACTGCAGGGCACAGGCCTCCTCTCAGGATGAGATGGCATGGGCCGGTTCCCACGCGGACCCAGTGCGGATTGGGATCTTCACACACACCATTGAATTTCTTCGCAGGTACAGTTTTTTTAACGATGTTTTCCTTCACCGTAAAGCTCATGGTAAATTTCGAATATAATTTCGCACATATATTCCAAAAAACGTTACTTTACTCGTATCTGACTTTCTGCTCTACCATAGTCGTATGGTCATAACCACAGAACTAATAATCGAGGAAGAGAAATAAGAGGGAGTCGGACACGAAACGTTGCTTGAAAAAATTGCAAAATAGTTTGTTGCAGAGGTTCAAAAATTTATGTTTCATTAGTAAGAACCGTAATTTGCTAAAACCTATGAAAATACAAATAAAAGTGACCAGTGTGTGTTGCCAGTGATGTCTTATGGCACTGAGACGTGGCCGCTAACGATGGGCCTCATAAGAAAGCTCAAAGTCACTCAGAGGGCGATGGAGAGGGCTATGCTCGGAGTTTCTCTTCGGCTGAAATTATGACGGTTTTAACAACAATACGTTAGCCCGTTTTCTAGTTTAGACTGATATCAGTATCTATAGCTGACGCAGCTTAGGAGTCATTCAAAAATTACGTCACACGTTTACAATAAATTCAAAACATTTCATCATCATCATCATCTCAGCATTTATACTTCCTACTGCAGGGCACAGGCTTCCTCTCAGAATGAGAGGGCTTGGGCCGCAGTTTTCACGTGTCTCTAAATATGGATGGTCCCATAGTTATAGCATGCTTTAGTTGCATGTATAAAATCACAAATTCTTAACACGAAACCCTAAAACGCCATTTAAAGATGTAGTTAAAACATGCCTTTTTAGAACAAGCTATTTGACGTCAAACTGAATTGCATGACAATGAGAAGGGCATTTTGTACAGTCAAGTGTAAAAATATGGGTGCACTCAACTTGCTCATAAATAAATATGTCCCACAGCTCTTATGTCGTGGAATTGAGGTTGTATAAAGATGTAATAAAATGTCAATGTCAAAATGCTAAAGGACGAGTGCCGAGGAATAAAAGACCGCGAATATGGTAGAGGTGCTATATTCAAGCTGGTCAATCGTACACTGAGTCAAATTATAAAATATGCTTAAAATTACACAAAACTATATTGGTTCGCGTGCAAGGTGAATGACATTAAATAATGTTAGCGTAAGCTACGCGTGCATTGTTGCCTAAAAATGATGTACAATACTTGTACAGAGATATATGTACTCGTATATAACGATGGGAGGATTAAATCGATACTTAATTTTGCACTTGACAGTACAATAACATCGGTTACGTACGCACATAATAATATTATAAACCTTACAACAATGAGGGTTTTCTGACAGGTGGAATATCGCTAGATGGCGTTAGTATCGTAAGGTCTATTTGACGTTACACCCATACAATAAATGTCAAAGTTGTCAAACGGACCTGACGATACTAGCGCCAAACAGCCGCTCATAGAAAACCCTCATTTACGTAGGTAGGTATGTAACTTCTAGGTGTAGAAATGTTATGGCAACTGTAGAAACCCATGTAAAATTGTAACGATGAACGACGAGATGACGGGCATCAGACGAACTTGACTAAATTACAAGGGTGGTTTGTTTACGTAATCCCAAAAACCTCTCACGTTCTTCATAATGAATGGCACTTAATGACATTACATTAGCCTAATATTACATAAATTATTTAAAACATTCGATTTAAATATTGCAGTAGGTAGCGGAAAATTAGACTCGTCGAAATAATACGCAGCAGGCATTGATGAAAATAAGTTTATTACTTCAATACAAGAAAATAATAACATATTTAGGTACAAATATAAATATCCTTCTGATCCACGCTCCATCGTCTTATATCAGAAGTATTTTAAGGAGATACCCTTAAGTGGCTGTTATTCTAGCAACTATTGTTCTTGCTTTATCATGTACAAGTGTAGCATACGACCAAGTCAATATTTTGTATAATGCAATATTATCGTCACCGTCCTCTCTATTTACGATGCGCCACATTTACTAGGTCGTTCTATAGTATACAAATAGCAAAAGCAATTGAAAGTAGGCTCCTTAAAACGCTTCGATTACCTATTCTACAATTTCTTTTCCCTACGATTACTATTAAATAAATAAGGCAATGAAGGCATTAATAACAGACGTAGAGTGAATAGAAATATAAGAAGAGTGTACAACAGATCATTATTCTCGAATGGAGATATTTAAATAGTCGTGACAACAATTGATAAAGCTATATTAGATGATTTATGTACATGCTTAATGTCTACAAGTAGTTGCTATAAATTAGTGGTAAGGTAAGGCTTAAAAGACAGGCATAAGGTTAGGTATAAGTAGGTAAGTACCTTATTTTTCATGGCAAGAACTGCTATGAGTGAATACAAAAACAGTCAAATCATGCTGGCATCAAATAAAATCTATCTATCATATAATCCACTATTCATAAATAGAAAAATTATAATATCAAATATAGAATTTTGTATCGCTAACATGTATTGTAACTGAAGATTGGAATATAATTATGTTTTACAAATAAACACCATTTTTTAATAATTTAGTTCTCCATTATGAAATTTTGATAAATTTTAGACACAAAAGATAGCACTCAACAAAATTGTGAATGCTCTTCTACACATACTTTTTAAGTACGGGCGCCAAATTGCAGGCAGTAAGCATCTCCGTTTGCCATTCTACTGTCTAGACTAGTGCTCATAGGTAAATACAATCCTTTCAACTTCATCCGATCTGATTAAATTAATATTTTAAAACAATGAAACAGTCTTCGAGAGTTCCTAAAACGATAAAATGTAATCTTTCCATTAAGTTAAAGGGACAAATTGGCACAACGTTATGTACATCGAATCTACTGACTAAATGAAGGGAGCAAATTGTGTTTGTACAAGTAGCGGGGCGCGCGGGCCCGGGGCTCGCATCCGACGCACTTCGCTAAATTGAATGGTGTCAGTTAGCATCTTTTTATTCTCTCGTTCAGTAAACGTTCAGATAAACGGCTCTCGTTAGGCTGAGTGCTAACCGGATCCCGGGCGGCGTGCACGCGTCTCCGAATTAATTCAGCCCAAGGCCCTCCAATTTCCTCGCGCCGACTATTCCGAACAAAATACTCTAATAGTGAATTTAAATAGGCCACAGAAGTCTCATTCTCTTACGTATTTGCTTAATCACGTAGTAGTCTTAATGTAACACCCTAAGGACTATTTCCCGATAGGGTTTCTCAATACTAAAGTAACAGGTCCGGCTGGTAGCGCTTTGAGCGCCGCCCAGGCTTGGGTTCGTGTGAATCCCTCCATCGACGTTCCTCCAGCTGAGAGAAGTTCAGCACCGACTAGAATACGACCACTTTGTGCTGCCGCACCACCTGAAAACCAAAATTTTTTTTTCAGACTTAAATTATAAAAACTTCTTGTTGCTACGAACTTCCAACAACGTAGTTTAATGTTTAGAGTGGTACCTATCATATTCTCGAAAAATTTTTTTCCGAATGTTTAAAATCCCGAATGCTTCATTTATCCGAATGCATTTTTTTCTGAAACTGTAAATATTTCAGGATTTTTATAAAACAACCCTAACCTAACCTAAAGGGTTCTACACGATGGTCCAGAAATAAATCCTGAAATAAATATAAACAAATATTTACAGTTTCAGAAATAGTACATTGTTGTAGAGGCTGGAAAGTAAGCAATAGATGGACGAGTTTGTTTGAGGGCCGACGCGTAGCGGAGGCCCTCGAAAGTACGAGTCCATCTATTGCACTTTTGGCCGAGACTAAACATTGTGCTTTTCACGACTAATGCGAGGAAATCATCATCATCATCATCATCATAATCATCCATCCCGTCCATCCGTCCATCTCGTCCATCCGTCCATCCCGTCCATCCCGTCCATCCCGTCCATTCCGTCCATCCGTCCATCCAGTCCATCCCGTCCATCCCGTCCATTCCGTCCATAAGTTCATCCGTCCATCCGTCCATCCCGTCCATCCTGTCCATCCCATCCATCTCGTCCATCCAGTCCATCCCGTCCATCCGTCCATCCCGTCCATTCCGTCCATCCCGTCCATCCTGTCCATCCAGTCCATCCCGTCCATCCCGTCCATTTCGTCCATCCGTCCATACGTCCATCCCGTATATCCTGTCCATCCCGTCCATCCAGTCCATCCCGTCCATCCCGTCCGTCCCGTCCATCCCGTCTATCCAGTCTGTCCGTCTGTTCATCCGTCCATCCGTCCATCCGTCCATCCAGTCCGTCCGTCCGTCCGTCCATCCGTCCGTCCGTCCGTTCGTCCGTCCATCCATCCATCCATCCATCACATGCAGCAGACGATTACTTTTGATTGGTCCATTCAGCACGCCAGGAATGAAATTCAGAAATTATCTTTCAAAAAGTCGTATCGTATTATGAAATACATATACAGATACGTCCTGTTTTCGATTAGTGTAACACTGTTGTCGTGTTTGCGCGCTATAAATGAGTCAGCTGTTAAATGTACCAATGTACGGGATATATAGGCAGTTTTGAGTACTGGATTTAGGTTATCTATGGCCACATTTTTGAGCACTGTCGTGAAAAAAATGCTTTCGGACAAATGAAGTTTTCGGGATTCTAAACCTTCGGAAATAAAATTTTCTAAACATCGATAGGTTCCCGTTTAGAGTAAGTCGTGGAAGCCAAGTGGATTGACTTACGGCCTCTCATGGAAAGAGAGGATTGTGGTTTCAAACCCAGACTCGCACCTTTGAGTTTCCCGAATCTTGTGCGAAGTTACAATGAAAATTTACCACTAGTTTTACGGTGAAAGAAAACATCGCACGAGGCCTGCATGAGAAGTACAGCCTATGTCCTTTCATTCTGAGTAAGCATGTGTTTAGCAGTGGAAAGTATAGAGATGATGACGTATATATGTAGAGACAAAAGAGTCTAGTCGAACCTGCAAACAGTTTCTTGACAGTGAGAGGGCGGTCGCCTTGCGGCGAGTCTCGGCCGCCGTCCAGGCCGAAGCCGAGCCCGGCGCCGCCGCCAGCTTTGTCCAGCAGCACACTCACCACAGACCCTCGGGCTGCGCCAGGGTCTGCGTTCTCATCGCAAGCCTTCGACTCCGCTGTGCAATAAAAAAATGTTAAAAAAATACATAGGTACAAACTTTATAGTAGCACCACTTTTTATTCTCGTATTTTACTCGCATTGTCATTCAATCCATATTCACGTAATTTGTACATAAATAAACTTATTTTAAGCAACCGCTGTTCTATTGCTTTACGCAAATAAAGCCGTGTTTAAATGCTAGTAAATTACCTACTTATAATACAGTCGTACACTTCGTACGGCGAGCGGTCGTACATGCAAGCAAAATTGAATAAAAACTCGTAAAAAGTTTATATTATTTTAAAAACAAATGACATATCTAAATACGTAAAAAATAGTTCACATACCATTGTCAGAGCCGCATGTAAAACTACTTGCATTATCTTGGGTATCGTTCTCAATTTCAATTACAACCTCCAAGCGTTGCTCCTAAAGAAAATAAAATAATTATAACAAAATATCACAATTCAACAAAATATTATAAGAAAACTTTAAAGATAGTTTTAATTAATTAAAAGTGAACGTGAGTAAGTCAGCATACCTTAAGTATAGTTACAGTCTGTGCATGTGTTAAGCCTGCCATACTGCAGTTGTTAATGCTTCGGACTTTTGCGCCTCTTTTTAAACCGGCTTTTGCAGCTACGCTGTCAGCTAATACTCGATGAACCTAAACAATGAAAAACTATTGTGTTAAAATAAACGATTAAACACTCAAAGAGTTAACACAATACATAAACATCTATGTAACACATGTTCATATTTAAAGTTTTACACACATGTGTTACGTACCGTAACATCCTTTGCTTCGCAATCAATTCCGCCTGCCAGTATAACGCCCACACCTGAGCCAGAGCCCCTTTGCAGTCGAATAATATGTGTTGATATTTTTGTTTCTTCTAATGAACTCATATCACTTTTGTCGCTCAGGAAACCGTTTCCATTACTAATAATGTGAGCAGGTTTTTCTTCTTTTGGCGAAATAGTCAGAATTTGTGCCGGAGGGGATGAAACCTTTGACATTAGGTTTTCACTGACTCTCGAAGCAGCTACTTTATCCACTTTATTTTCTTGCGAACCAACTTTTTCAACTGATGATATAACTTTATCATGATTATATCTGTTATGTCCGGGTTTTTTTATTTCTCTGACTATGGTTTCTGAGACAACTTTTGGAGGCTCTTCAACTTTTACAGTCTCTACAACAATATCGTTAGCTTTTGATTTATTTGCGGAGCTCGAATTTCTCTTCAGCCTTGAGTTTTTATACTCAGTCTTTCGTTGCCTCACGTTCACTTCAGGATCACTGTCAGAATCGGTTTCCGCGATTACCTTGTTCCGACGTCTACTATCGCCTTTATTCGAAATAGCACTCACGGAAGACGTGAGTGTAGAAAGGCGATCAGACGCATTACGTGTTGGACTGGGTAATCTTTCGTACGATTCGTGTGAGAATTTAGTTTCAACTACGGGTGACTTCAGCTTAGCATCTCGACCGCTCCTACATTTGGCCGAAGCCAAAATGTTTCGCCTATTAATGCTATCTATGTTACTGGCTTTTGAAACTCTTCTCTTGTCTGTGTCAGCGACAGAACTCTCTAAAGAGCTGCAGCTGGCTTGCGAGCCAGAAGTAGCTGCCGAACCCGCTGAAGAACTGAGTGAAACATTCGTGTCAGAGGATACCGATCGACACACATTACGTTTTACGTAATCCTCGCAACTTTTCTCTAAAATGGAGGATTTTGGAGGAGTCGCAGTTTTTACGAGTACACACGAGGTATAATGTGAAATCCTGGGCGAGAGTCGGGAGCTGTCCGATTCTATGCTGTCTAAATTGTGTAAAGGCGATGAGGCTGATGAGCGATAACTGGACTGCGTGGAACTCATTGCAGAGTCGTTGTCACTGTCTACGATGTCAGTCATAGTGCATATTTTTATTTCTACATTTTTGTAATCTATATTATTGAGAAGATCTTTGTATTCACTCGTGGAACTTTTGTTAGTGTTGGACGTGGAAAATTTAGGCGGCAGAGTAGATGTTCCATTTTTAAGATCCAATAAACTTCGAGCAGGTTTCGAATTAAAAGTTATACTATTTAGCTTGTTCAGAGTATCCACCTTCTCGTTGAATTTTCGTTCAGGTGTGGATTCTTTTGACAACGAAGAAGGTGTATAAACTTGTAGAGATTTCCGTTTAAAAGCAGGGGAATATTTCGGAATGTTATTTGGTAAGAGATTTGTTTTCCATTTACTTTCATTTAAATCAATAATTTGTTTTCGACTTGTTGAATTATCTATAGTACTGTTCACATTCGTATTTTGGTTTGATTTAAACAAGTATGATTTTGAAAGCGTATCTTGCACTTTGATTGCTGGTAAATCTATTATTGGTGCTTGTACTTCCGGTATTACCAATCCTCTCAATTTCGACAAAGACTTTTTTCTTTGTTCAATTAAATACTCCAAGTTCGATTTATGCACACTTTTATCTCCATTATCATCACTAACACTGCGTGCATGAAACACTGGTTGGCTAAAAGTTTTGTCCTTAATTGAAGGTAAAGTAGTTGTACTTCCATAAAATAGTGGTTTCACCTCAGTTAGTCTAGGAGTCATCATCTGAGCTCCTGCTAAACTCGAGGTAGTAACCTTATTTTCTAACGCCCCTAAAACTTCCGGGCGCTCAGAATGTCTCTTATATGATCGGGGTACTTCATCAAGGTTATCTTGTGACTTGGTTAGACGCCTGTCTAATGATGATACTTCGGGGTAGTTTGTATACGAAGCTGTACTTTTTCTGGAGAGCGATATATTTTTTGGAAGCGTCCCACAGCTTTCCAACTGGTCTGATGACGGTGCACGGTCATTTGAAAACATGGCTATTTTGTCTTTGACACTGGCTTCACTTCTAGCATCTTGGGTCCTGGAAGTGTATGAGAAACGTGTGCGCGTTGTCGGCCAGCCGGCCGGCAAGCGCGGAGGCAAGCGCGTCGGGAGCTCCGGGGGCTTCTCCACGACGTCGGAGGGAGTCTCTACCCCATCGGGCGGCTGTCGGGGGCAGGACGGCAGAGGAGTCTCATCGTTTGAGAGACTTTTATCTTCAGCGTCGCTTTTAGTTACCCGATCTGCAAGAATAAAATATGAAACATTTTAATAACTTATTATTTTTTCTCCATCATTCTACTTAAGGATAAATACGGAAACAAAACTTTTTTATGTTTATATTTCAAGCGTATAATAAGTGTAGCTTTTAAATCTATTAAAACGGGCACGCTTTGCGAAGCGCTACTGTTTGAAGAAAAGCTATTACGGACACGCAATCCTCTCCGCTGACATATCAGCTGTTTTAATCAAGCACTCTCTCTCCCTGCAGGTACTGTTCAACTTGTCAGTCAATGTTTCACTTAAAGTACAATGAGCAAAATTACACTATTAGTGTACTATATAGGTTCACTTATGACAAGACCTTGGAAGCGTCGTATGTAAAGACTAACAAAGAATGGAAAACCAGTCAGATAAGATGAATCACCGCTGGTGTCACTTTACAGTTGACCAACCTATTAGCTAAGATGATGCGTCACCAATTCTATTACATTATAGAGATAAAACTCAATAATTTTATTTGTTGAAGTTGTGTCATTAGAAAAACGGTAGTCAGCCCATCAACTTCATTATGAACAACAATTAACTACTAAATCGTGCTACCTTCTCTTTCTTCTTCAATAGGATGCAGACACCGGGAATGTCGAATTTTTACAACACTGTATGATTTCGTATCGAGCACTATCACTCTTTGTGTGTACATCACGCAAGTATAAAATATAGTTAAATTACTTTTCAAGCATGTGCGTACATATTGAAGTTCACGTTTCAACTGATGTTTTTCCAATATATACGTAAAAGCATAAAATACGTAAACGCAATTTATGTCTACATTTATTATTTATTTTGCGGATGGCACGCTTCGAGTTGTTTGAACAAATGCTATGTGGTCACTGAAATTCAGCATTTTAGACCACCTTAAAGACTTTTCTACAGGTGTTGGCTGGTTTCGTCACTACACCGGAACAAAGAGATTCGTTGGTTCAATTTAATCAGTTGCGCAAAATTAGCGTAAAGTACTGAAAGTATAAGTAGAGTACGCAAAGGCAGTGCAGGCGGCCGCATGCGCATGTGTATCATGCTTAATTTACCTTGCAAACGTGTGCACGCACTTATATAGAAATATTCATAGCCCAATATTCACTATATACATATTACTTTTGCTTTGTTATGAACAAGCATAAAATAATTAGTTTAAATTTTACTGTGGACATTATGCAATGTCAACGCCAATAAAATGTTTATGTTTGCACATTCCAACAGACCCACATACCAGCTAAGTACTACTAAATTTGGTATGTATTCAGGATAAAAATATTATTGATGGTTTACATTACGTAATTTTACAAGATTCGGGGTCCTAATTACATTAAAAGTGTTTTAATCGATCTACCTAAAATATACTACAAGTACCCTACCAGGTAGGTAGATAGGGCCTAATGATCAATGATTCAGCCACTTTATTGGTATTGGTACTTTCAAACCTATCTCTCATAAAAATAAACTAAACCCAACTTAACTACATCCCTGTGCACGGTACTATTTATTATTTACTTATTATATGGGTATTTATTTACATTAGGTATACCTACTTAGTCCTATTCAAGTTTATATGTCTTTAAATTTTCATTATTTTGAACTAAAGTTTAATTACGATCCGATTGATTGGAAAAAAAAGATTAAGAATATTAGGTAAAATAATAAAGGTATTATCAATTAAAAACCTGTTCATCTTATTATCAACGCAATCCATGTAACAATTAAATATAATATTTTAGAACAGAATTCCATGTTAATATTTTCATGTATCTAATATTAGTATTACATTTTAAAATAAATAAGTAGATCCGTAGATGTTTTCAAAAAAAGTACTGACCGTAGAGGGATATGGAGCGCCGCGGCAACTTCCTCATCTCCAACATCGTGAAAACGTTCAAATAACTTCAGCGCCGGTCAATTGAACCAAATTATAACCACACACTTTCATTTACGAAACCAGTTTAAGTTCCAGTTCATTCAGAAAATGTTACTTTCGTTACACCAACAGGGAAAACCACAAAAAAATACACCCACATCTCGCGAGAGGAGAACAAAAGGCTGTCCACTTTATTTATTCGGCGATAAAACAATGCCGCGAATCTCGCGGGCAGGCGAAAGAGGATCGAGTTAAGAATGCGGAACCAGCTCATTGACGACCGAAATAACAGTTATTTAACATAGGGCGGTGCGTGCAGTGTGCGCCCACGGCACGGCACGGTGCGCGGGCGCCGGTCAGCGCAGGGCGATGGAGCGGCGAGCACGAGCGGCGAGCGCGGTGCCGCCGCGGCGGGGCGAGATGCACTGAGTCGCGGCGGGCTTGCACAAATTTGCAGCGTCGCCGCCCTTGACGGGGGCGTTGCTCCGAGCCAGGGACGGACACCGAGCCGCGCACGCGACGCTTCCCCGCATCCCACTACCCGCGGCTGCATAAGCCTTTCTGTTGTCGCACACCACTGGTAACCCATTACTCCATTATACCACACACACGACAGCCCTATAGAAACGACAAACTGAACCGAACAACAAGCCCGGCGCCATTGAGTTAGAATTTATAAACACTCATCAATGCTCTAACTTTAAAGTAAGCATCAATCAGTAAATCTGAGCTATTTTTAGCAAGGAGAGGCATCAGAGGGCGGCGACCGTGAGCGCGTAGCCGGCGCTCGCGCAACAGATGTCAGGGTCGCGCGCCCGCGCCGCGCTGCACCCTGGCCGCCGGCGCTCCACTTCCGATTATAACACATGCCTTTTTAGCAAAATACGACAGTCGGATTGGCCTTAGAAAATGCGAACAGAGCGATCTCACGACTGCACTTTCTTTTCATCAGTACTGGGAGAAGAGAGAATAAGTGGCATCGCGGAATGCGCCATGCCATCTAGGTACATAGAGGTGACGTCGCCGTGGCCGCGGGAGGTTGGAATGCCGCCGGTGCTCTCCGCCGAGCCGCCACCACCGCCCCTCGCAATCCGGACGCGGCCTTTAAACCGCTCCGACGTGTTTGCAGAGTTGTTTGCACATTTTTTTACATTCCCGTCCTTATAATAAACTCTTTATACTTAATAGCTTCAATATAGATCAGAACAAGTAAAATTACTAACGGTGCGCATAGATACAATTGGTTCTATGCTAGCCTATGTTTAGCGAAGCAAATAAACCATCAAGCGTAAATCTGAAGTTTGATTTACAGCTTACGTAAATATTACCTAATAGTAATAGTACATTGATTGACGTGAATGATTTTCGAGATTGACATCATGCTGCCGAAATATAGAGAAACTCTAAAAACAATAGACGGGGTTCAGTAAAATGTGTTCAAATATTTGAATGACTGATGGGTTCCAGCAGCGAACTTTGAAATAGATAGGTAAGTGAAAGAAAGTGTAATCGATTTCACTTTCAAAACTAAATTAACTTTCTCCAGTGACATGTTTTATGTAATCTCAACGAGGCAAGACTCATAACCGCAACATTTGTATCTCGCAAAGGTCGTCGGGCGACTCTTTTATTAATTCAAAACGCTCGCTTGTGTTTATTAGTCGGACATCCATCTGACATAACGATCTCGTACGGCACCAACAACAACAATGAGTAATGGGCGGAATACAGCGGCCCGTAGCTCACAAGTTGGTACTCGCTTTGCGAGCATTTGTGGTCATTGAGTGGCACATTAATATACATGCCCATCGCTAGTTATTGTATGCAATTGTTTTTTTGCGATTTATATTGCAATCAGACAACGTCGGATAAAGGTAGTTCATTAAATTTTAATCACAGAATGCAATTAACGTTAGGGCATGTTTTTGCTGCGAACGAGGGGAGCGGCGTTCGCGACATTTAAGTCGAATAAATAACGCTTCGATTGCGGTATGCGACCGGCGACCGAGCGAGCTGACTGCTGCGAATCAAACCGGGCACGCCAGGAATCCGCCAAACGTTACAACATCCTTTCCTTCCCCTGTTTTTCCAACAACGACTTTATTATCTACATGGAAAGTTCCAGTTACATTACGTTTAAAATATAAACGTTTTTTGTTAAAGCCTTCACTCGAGGAAATTCCAGGACTTCCAATTTAAAATGGCAACCGGATAAGTTAAGCCCATCAAAGTTTTTTGGTTCAAGGTATATTAATGGATTCGGAGGCTTAATACTAAGAACCTTAATAAAAATAAGTGAAGCACCTCTTGGAGTTATACGGTAACTGGAGTTAATATCCTGCGTATCAGAATATATATTTTGCACAAACAAATCAAGCGTTAACAGCTTGAAATTCAAACAGACCGGTACTACCTTGCAAGTTATTCAAGATTGAGAAACAAGTGTAGGTACGAAACGATCACCGGTAAAAGGCTCGCTCAGGTGCACTATAAAACTGCTAACCTCTTTTCTATTGTGATCGTATCGATCTAAAGTATCGACAATGGCTATCAATCATAGGCGATAAGCATTCGAAATCGAATTTCTGGGATGCAAAATGCCGGTTAACAATGAAAGTTGACGGGTGGATCGTGGTTGTCAATTTAATGATCAACCAGCGGGATGTCAGAACAACTTTCCTTATAAGCATACTAAACTTATAACAAAAAAGACTACCGCAATGTACAGTCTTATCAGCACCACGGCTTTGTTATATTGAAACCCACCCATGAAGTGTAATCAGAAGTAAAATACGGTCAAGTGCGAGTCGGACCACGCGCGTTAAAGGGTTTTGTATTTAATAAGCAGCAAAATATGTATTTAGTATTGGTCGACTCGTTACTTTGTAACTTGTAAAACCTACATACCTAGCTATGATAGTTTTTCTTAAAAACTCGTTACTTTAATACCCGATTTAAAAAAGTACCACTGTGTGATTATTAAGCACACCCATGCCATGCCTTTATAGTATCTTAGTACTTGAAAGCCACCACAGTTGAGAAATATTTCTCAAGGCAGATGTTATGCCTGGGTCTTTGAAGAGTCTTTGAAGAAAATCGCGGACAGACCGCCATGCCAAAACTATAAGTACTTATACATAGGTTCCTTAAAAAATGACATTCCTTGCAAACAAATAAGTGTTGTTATTTGAACATTTTATTTAAACATAGTCTACAATTAGACTAGAAACATCGACATTAAAAAAACTTAACGTAGCGCATAATCTCGCAAATATATGTATAAAAAGGTATATTAACAGCAGCTCACTCAATAAAAGTTTCAAGGAAACTTCCGTAATGTAGAGCCTTCGTCCAGTCTCTATCATACCCAAAAACCACCTCGTAAGTAGGATAAACACCAAAAATGAAGCTCAATAATAATTACCTCGAATAGCATCCAGTTTACCCCCAGCACTTATAAGGTTTGAAAGTCAGCGGCACGCTCGCAATGCAGTCCAAGCCTTGCACCGAAACTGCATTACGGCATGTGCAAAGAATGAGCAGGTGCGACAAAGCGACCGGCGCCCTCAAGGTGCGCTTTCTCGACCCGACACACGCAAGGATTCCTACTTGACTATATATAACATAATATGAAAATTATACAACCGCCAGGAATGCAATAAATATAAAATTTCTCTATGGGTTCAACAGCACGAGCGATTAACAAATTTACATAAACACGATTTTGCAATGATTATGTATATTTGTTTAGACGCGTAGAGCACGCCGGGTAGGCGTGGCACGGTAGTCCAATTTCAAGAAACAATAAGTAGTGAAGCATTCCGAGGTATTAAAATTTCAAAACTCATTGTATTTTTGCAGTAGGTATGTTAACTGCGTACGAACGAAATGAACTGGCCCTTTCACTTCGTGTTTCATATTTCACGTCTCTGTTATTTTATTTCTGACATTGAAGTGTATGTATAAAGCCAGTGTGTATCTTCTCAACAGAAGTTTTAGTTTAGTAGACTTCCACATAAAATAGTAGAAATTAAATGAGGGCGCTACTTTCTACGTACCGATACATTTTTAGGGTTCCGTAGTCAACTAGGAACCCTTATAGTTTCGCCATGTCTGTCCGTCTGTCTGTCTGTCCGTCCGCGGCTAAGCTCAGAGACTGATAGTACTAGAAAGCTGTAATTTGGCATGAATATATATATCAGTCACGCCGACAAAGTGATTAAATAAAAAAGACTAAAAAAATTTTTTTTAGGGTAGTACCTCCCAAAGTGGGGGTGATTTTTTTTTCTCGACAAACCCTATAGCGTGGGGTATCATTGGATAGGTATTTTAAAATAAATAGGGGTTTGCTCAAACCATTTTTTGATACAGTGAATATTTTCGGAGATATTCACTCCGAAAGTTCATAATAATGTGTCCCCCCCCCCTCTAACTTTTGAACAGCAAGTCTAAAAAATATGAAAAAAAATCACGTAAGTTAAACTTAATAAAAACTTTCTAGAAAAATTATTTTCAACTTAATAGCAGTTTTTAAATTTTTGGAAAAAAATATTTCTAAACTAAGATTGCAATTTAACCGCCATTGCAAGCATTTTTTTTTCTTTAAGTACCTATAAGATCACGCTAACAGTATCTTCTTTCAAATAAAAAAAAATAAAATTGAAATCGGTTCATATAATAAAGAATTACATCTGAAAAACCATCAACATACATACTAGTTCTAGTAGATTAGACTAGTTACCCAATTCGCCGAGAGATGGCGCTGTACCGCCGATCTTGAAATTCTGCGCGCGGTGGGTGGGAGTTGGGACCAAAACAACCACATTAATAAAGTATGCAAAGATTTTTTCGTACCTGTTACGGAACCCTATCTTGGGCGTGTCCGACACGCTCTTGGCCGGTTTTTGATGTAAAATGGTTTAACATGGCAAAATTTTTGTATCGAGATATTTAGTTCCTATTTCATCCGTTTGCTACTCTATGTGGGCGTCTCGCAGTTCTCATTGTCTGAGGGAAATTAAAAAGTAAAACATTCTGACGAACTGCAAATCTCTTATTTAAAAAATAAAGATAAATTATTACCTAACTATAAGCCCTTCATGAAATACATGAGACAGTAAATCATAAATTTTGTTAAACGTATATTCTCGTATCAGATCATTGTGTTATACTTAGGTACTAGTAGATTATTTTGCGAAACACCTATGACTAGCTAATTTAGCTATTTCGTTATACTACATGACACATGAGAAATTGGAAGAAAATAGCCCCAAACAGAATGCTGTGGAGAAAGACGCTGGAAAAGACTTAGCGCAATAAAAAGCTTGTTTAACACTAAATTACTAAAAGCAAATCTGTGAACTAATAAAATGTAATAATGTAGGCTCTGCAATGATAATCACTAGTCACGCTCTATTATTCTTGACTTTGCAAGCCAACAAATCTACTTATGGTAATCCTTTGTCTCATTCCACTTAGTAACAACTCCCTCTAATTAATTTCCTTCAAATCTAACAGAACAATAGGCAGTAATAGTTCTTACTATATCCAGCTATAGTTTGGTCGAGTTGTTTTGTGTTGCTATGGGCACAGTATCGAGCTTCTTTTGATACTTACTAGGTACAAAAATAATTAGGACAGTCAGTCAAAATCATGAGCTTTTGCCTGATTGGATGGTCTAGTTTAATTTAAGACTTTTCTTTTTTACCCAAAGACAATTTCACATTCGGCTGTCATCCTTTTTAAGGCCGATACCTTTTGCTCTTTATATAATACGAGTTTTTGTCTGCAACTTCGTAGGCGTAGGTAGAAAAATTAACGATTATAGTAAAGTAATTCATACTTTTAAAAATATCGAAAGATACATCTAAATACAATCAATAAAAACATCAAAAAGGTGAGTTTTAGTCCATAGGCAATTTGAAACTAGAATATAAATCTGGAATTCTGCGGGAATTTCTAAACACCCCTCCTTTGTAAGCCTCTATGATCCTAAAGCAGTGGTTCTTAACCTTTTTAGCTGGCGACCCAAAGTACAAATATGTTTGAAGTCTGGACCTTATTGTTTCATAAAATAATAAAAAAAAAACTTTTTTCTTTATTCAAATCAAACTTAAAATTTTCTTTTATTTATTGCATTAAATTAATTCCCGCGACCCGTCCCAATATCCCCCGCCAAGGTTAAGAAACGCTGTCCCAAAGGAATAATAGAAATATATCTAATAAATCAGTAATAAATATCTGATCTCTATCTCAGCTGTTAGTTATTAATAAAAGGACCCTTTTAATCTTTATCCCGCGTGAATTTCTAAAAACTCATTCTTTGTGTACCTACCTCCATTCCCCTCAAACTATATATTTACCAACTTTTAACTCTAGGTCAAGTGGCACAGTGTGTGCGTTTTCAGTCAGATAACCTTAGTAACTTTACTCTTTTATAGGTAGAACTGACCGCTTAGCGCACCTAAGACGTAGTAGGTAACTACATATTTTTAACGGTGCTTACCTTCCCAAAAGCTGCTATCAAAAGTTGATTTTCGATCAATTGTTTCGTTTTCGATGACGACTGGTTTCCTGTAACAAAAACAAATATTTGATGAGAATTATGAAAATCAATAAGAAATGAGAATGGTTAGCTCTTCGACGATCACCATAACAGAACAAAACGGAATCACTTACGGGCAAGTATTGATTGATTAGAATTTGTTTAAAATAAAAACGTTCTAAAGCTTTTTCTGAATAAGGATAAGTTATTATGCCAATTCCAAAGTGAGCGAACCGAGGCAGCGCCGATTGCATCTACTTTATAAATCACTGTCTTATACGTGACAAACGGCGATTAAAATGAACACAGCAAGTAAATTGTCCGTAGAATTTAATAAGTGAAAAATTAATGGTCGTAATTTACAGTATCATCAACATCGTCCAGTTTTGGGATGTCTTTGGTTAATAGACAAAGTTAACAACAAGTTTGTCCAGGGTCCAGGGTTAACGTTTCATAGAAACAACCAATTTATCTCAAGTATAGTTATTAAGATTACTAATAGCTTAAACGTCAGAGGCGCGCTTTTAATCCTACAAGTGTAGTGATTTATAGCAATTGTGTATAAGTGTCCAATTTGTGTAATGGCGACAATTAGGTGGAGGCAGCGGCGCGCCTGCCGTCTGTCGCGCCGCGGACACAATCACAGCAGAACTGGATTAGTTGTGCTGCGCTAGTGCTATTTGAGGCGAGTCAGTTTTCTTTAAAGGAAGTTATGGATCGTACCCGTTTGCAAAAGGTTGTTACGATAAGTTTCAATGGCAAAAATCTGCCATTATTTACCTAAACATAATTCTGTACATCCATACCTACTCCATACCTACTAATATTAAAAATGCAAAAGTGTGTCTTTCTGTCTGTTCACGCTGATTTAAATTAAATTTGGCATAGAGATAGTTTGAGTCCCTGGGAAGGACATAGGATAGTTTTTAACCCGGAAAACTGCGTAGTTACCGCGGGATAGCGATAAACAAGTTCTTTGCAGCCGGAGTCGCGGGCAACAGCTAGTAATTAACAAGTAACTCTCGAACTTAAGCCTTAAGCAGGGGACCTTTTTTCAGTGGAGGACTTAGATAGATAGACTAGACAGATGACAATTTATTTTTATTTTAAACAGAATTCAACGTTAATAAGTAAAGGTAACGCCACCAGAGTTGAGGCCACGCACACAACCACATCTCATGTAATGACAGCGGGATTTTGACGTTGTGTTGTCGTTAAACGTCAACACAACGTCAAAATCCTGCTGTCATTACATGAGATGTGGTTGTGTGCGTGGCCTCAACTCTGGTGGCGTTACCTATACCTCATATCGACCAGCTGACGCTAGGTACCAACTTCTGATGGTTCAGTTCAGCCGGTAGACGTGATCAGTTGTTTGCAGTTGCAAATTTTACTACATAAGTATAAACTAAAGTAATTTTGAATGAAACTAATTGTATTAATTCATTAACATTTCTTAATTAATTATAATATGATTGCAAGTGGCGACCTTGTGTAAGATCCGTCTGCATCACTGTTAATGTATAAATCTTCCCAGGTGAATTTTTCGCTTCGAGTCATTACATTAAATTTGAACCTTAATACTATGACGATACCGTTTGTTTTGAAAGATAAGGGCTCGAAGCGAAAAATTCACCTGGGAAGATTTATACTATACTCGGTACGAGTAATCCTGCCGGTAAGCATCAGCTGACTTTCGGCGAAATAACTGTCATATGAGGTATTAGGTATATCGTATCTGCAATTCTTCTTGGTGTTACGGGGACCCATCGGTAGCAATGCTTACTTACCATCAGGTGGGCACTTGCTCGTTTGTCAAACAAAAATGTAAAACCACAAAATAAATAATCAATAATATGTATTTTAGTAACGGTATACTACTTATACCACTGAAAACTGTTAGAGGTTGCAAACCTTCTTATAGTTATGATATGAATAATCTCTATCATATGGTATAGGTATTGCTTATAGCGTCGTACTAACGCCGCTACTCTTTATATATTGTTATGTATTGCTCTGACGTGACTTTTCCTTAATCTCTAATAAATACTAGTTTACGTGCCTTCTGTAGAATTGTCTCTAGCCCGCGAGCTGGTCGACACACCGCCCTTCCATTATCCGCACTTCACCACCACTATTTACACATTTATTAGAGCTTCACAGAAACCATACTTTACAATGATTTACATTACATCAAGTCTAAGAGCTTCATTACAGTGACAGGCACTCCTTATTAAAGGCAGGTGCTTGTTGCATGTTCGTAGAAAAGCCGAGATGATTTATTTTAAAGCAAACAAAAGACCTTACTTGGTGGTTTATTTTATTTATGAGTAAGTTTTTTTATTTTTATAATCGCGTTTATATCTTATTTGACTTCATTTTCCGTATTAAAATATGTAAAAAATGGATTTCCGCAGTAATGACATGTTTTAATGTAAAACTATGCCTATACCCTACCAGGGTGCATATTAAGCTAAGATCTAGGATAAGGCCTTATGTTTTTTCCTCAATAAATAAAAGCTTTTTCTTCCAGACATTTCAAACTGAAATTGAAATTATGTTTTAAATGCGACATTTTTATTAAGTTTAACAAGCAAATGCAAGCTTCAAGAGCAGTATTGTAATTTCAATTATTGTTATGAAGTCACGAAAATGTACTTAAAATTAGTATTCCCACGAAATGAAATCAGGTAGGTACCTATGTATAGGTAATTATCGAACTGGACTCAAATTATCGACAGTTATACGCATCTCGGCCGCATTCTCGTCTGCGAATAACGATAAAACACTACGTTATTCTGGTTAGGTTATATTGCGAAATTACTCACGTTTTTATTTTGTGAAGGTCTAAATCAATGTGCCGGTTTCCGAAAGCGCTTCGACGTGTTTGAGGTTTTTAGACTTGTAACCGCGTTTGCCAATTATATGCGATCGTGCATAATTTACCTCAACATAGTTTTTGCATGTTGGTTGAAATACCAACCGTAATTGGGACTGGAATGATAAATACGATAAAATCGGTGTGTGCGGAAGTTTATTGACGCGCGATTTAATTAGTTCGCGGCTGAATTTTCCAACGGGAAACTTCGTGAGCAACGACATAAACAACAAACTATTACATAAAATATTTAGGTACCTAGAGTAGCTTTTATCGAAATGTCAGGGCCCGCAAGCGGTTAAGCTCGGCTAGTCTCAGAATGCCAATAGACTCCGGCGCCGCTCGGCAACGCGTGGCAAATGCCGCTCACCTTGTCTTGCGCTTGCGCTGCGCCCGAGACGTGTTAATGCTAAATTTAGCTTTGAAAGCAACCAATCTTTAATGTTTTATTTTTTGTCACCACCGTAAGTGCAAAATCATCCATAGACATATCCAGGTGGCAATCATATTAAAAACTAGTGAGATAAAGATTTACACCTTCGAAACGTTAAACTATTTATTTGTGATACAAGCCTTTATTCGCGGCTTTGCTCGCGTTAACTATTAGATCTGTAAATTAAATTGTAATTTCTATAGCAATTTACAAAAGTTACATCATGGCTTTCATTTACCTAGATTGCATGAAAAATACCTGTCCATAATTTCATGTCTCTAGAGTCAGCGGTTCGGAGTTTGGGATTTTACATGCGGGTCTAAATTCCAACCCCGTTAGAATATCGGGATAAAAACTAGCCTTTGTCTTATTTCAGATTTCTTTGAGATCCAGCCAACTGCATACCAAATTCCATCCAAATCCATCCGGCACACACAGTCACAAACTTTCGCATTTACGTTACGATATTGATAGGATGTCAGCTTTACACAGAAGTAATGATTGCGTATATAATGGTTTTTGAAGTGTAAAAACCGTGAAACCTTTTTGCTATGCATTTACAGTGCAACGTGTTGGACGAAGGACAAAAGGATTGTGTTATAACGTTGCGTTCTGCTCTACTTCGCTCGTGTTAATGCACATTAGAAGTATTCTTGGAACCTGCAGTTCTGCAGCCTGCCTCGACATCAAACACTTCATAGGTGATTTTATGCCTTTAGGCCGACATAATGAGCAGTTGTAGCCATAGTTTTAAATATTGCTGATGATAATTATACCTAAGAGAGTCTTAGATATTTTAAGTCAGTTAGAGTGAGTTGCACCAAGTTAGTATACATGTATCTAACGATAACTAATGTAAAATACCAATAAATTATAACCAATGTAAAATTTCCAATTAAGTAAATTTCGGGAACTCAAAATTTACCTCTACCTATCACTTTACGGCTGTTCTTCTTAGGTCGTTTCTCTTAATCAATTCTCTCGAAATTTTGTGAATAGGCTTGATAACTATGTATATGCAAGTTTTTGACGATTCAGTTTTTGGAAATTGTTCAAAATGGCAAAGCCATGGAGGTTAAA
The DNA here is from genome assembly GCA_947563465.1 of Archips xylosteana. Classification (NCBI taxonomy): domain Eukaryota; kingdom Metazoa; phylum Arthropoda; class Insecta; order Lepidoptera; family Tortricidae; genus Archips; species Archips xylosteana. The sequence continues at coordinate 12,545,216 of OX387344.1, forward strand.
AACGTAAAAATATCATATTTAGCCATTTCGTGAAGTCTACAGTTCACAGAGCCACTATTGGTATCTTGGTGCAATTCTCATTTAGGGTGAGTGGGGGTAAGATGAAAAGCAGTGTAAGATGAAAAACACTTGGGTGCTACGAGTAGTTTTCATCTTACTCTGCTTTTCATCTTACCCCCACTCACTACAAAGTATTTTTAAACTGGGACAGATTATAATATCCTACTAACCGAAGAATGTTCCAATAAAAACAATGATACATACTACATACCAGCTAGGCTGCTACTAAACTGGTTTTGGCTAACAAGGTGTCATTTATACCAAGTCAGCAAATTCTAGGTGTGAATATTTGCACGACCTACTATACTTATATGTTGACAAGTAGCCACAAAGTCATCATGATTAATACATACTTGAAAACAAGTTATTGCTAATAGAAAATACTATCAATAATCACTTTCAAAACTCGTTGTTACACAAATTATCGAGATCGTAAGTGTAGCGTTCAAACATTCGCCGGTTTTATTTGTTATCTCATTTCATTATACACAAAGGAGGACTGCAACCCAAAAATACATATCCAGCCACAGAAGAAATAGTAAGTGTAATTAGTGTTCCATAGCACTCGAGCCTTTTTAGCCTGAACTTTTTAAAGCTTTAGCTCTAGAGCTCTTTTTAGAGCTGGCTTAATGGAATGGGTTTCGAAGAGCTAATGATTTTAATAAGGCTGGAGTCTTAAAAAAGGCTATAAGCTTTTTAAAAGGGTTTTACCCTTTTTTTAAGGTAGCCTTTTTTGTCTAAGCTGACCTTGTAACGTGAATTGTAAAAGTGCTCTTGTGGCCCACTTACGGAATAAATAATTTTGTATTTGTAAGCCTTAACTTTTATGAAATTATTCAAAACACCATACCAAAAAAAAAGCGTCGAGTTTATTAAATAATTTTTAAAAACTTTAAAACATTTTACATACACACACACACACAAAAAAACACATCGGTCTTTGGAAAAAGACTACAAATGTCCGACATTTGCCGAGTCTTTTTTCTTAGACCGTGTGCAATCTTTATTGCCGGGTACTGTACGTCTCAATATTTTGACAAGGACTTATTTGGCCTTTTCATAAAGAGAGTCTAGGCTACTGAATATAACTATACTTGGGGGCTAGTGAGGTTTATAAGCTTTTAACCCTCTAGGCGTCAAAATTGAACTAAAAGGCTCCGCTTTTTTGCCTTTCCTACTAGGTAATAATGCGCACACGTTTTTGCATTTTCATAGGTTTTAGTAGATTACAGTAACTACCCACCAATTAAATGGAATCTTTTTTGAAATACCTTTCTACAACAGCCCATTTTTTCAGCAATGAACTTAGGTTATGAACTAAGCTAGCAAAATAGCATTTGGATGTTTAGCCATATAGGGGTCGCGCGCTCTTAGTTTGCGTGCCATTTCTATTCCTCTTATTATTAGTTAGGTCACCAAACCGATTACACGGAAACATGGGATTCATTTCGGTTTGTTCATCTATTGTAGAAAGTTCATAGACGAACGCAAAATCCGACGAAACTCAAGCCATTAACAAATTAATAACATCAGGTAAGCCCGACTTATAGGTAGAATAACGATGCGCATTAGTAACATTCAACCTCAAAGCGCAGTGTTTAATCAGTAGGTGGATATTGAGAGCATCTCACTAGCCGCGAGTCGGGGCCTAACCTAGGCTAACCGCGTCGTGACCGCCGCCGCCCGCGCCCCGCCTCCCGCTCACTCCGCTTCAGCTTGCCATTCAATGTCCAGTGCCAGCCAGCTTACAGGACAATAACCTTCAGATTAAGCCGAGGCTTACTTCCCCAACGTAACTTTAGCTACAGTCACTATACTAATGTTATAAACGAGAAAGTTTGTATGGATGGATGTGTGGATGTTTATTACTCTTTCGCGCTAAAACGGTTTAACTGATAGTGATGAAATTTGGCATAAGATAGTTAATAACCTGGATAAACAATAACATATACTTTTTATTCCGGTAAGTTGCGTAGCTTCCGCGGATCGGATAGCGATTTCATTCAGCGATCTTCACAGATGGAGTCCCGGGCAACAGCTAGTCAGATAAGTATAAGTATAAGGGTGCAGTTCAAAAAGTTAACTAACTTAACGCTGACAATTAATATTAGTATGAAAGTTTTCCCTTAGGCCACGAAACTGAACTATACAACTGCATGGGTAATTTTCGTGTCACAACGGAACATTTTTTAGTCAGTCGTTTTGTATGGTTGCCATTTTTTACGAACTCCAAGTTTTTAGTCTCACCCATTATGACAAATATGACAGTGGATAGTACTTCGTGCGCTAACTGATTAGTACGATTGATTTGAAGACAACTACATTATGCTCGGGGATGTAGTTAATTAATACAAATTTTTGACGACCAGATGGCCTAGTGGTTAGAGAACCTGACTACGAAGCTTGAGGTCCCGGGTTCGATTCCCGCGTCGGGGCAGATATTTGTATGAAAAATACGAATATTTGTTCTCGGGTCTTGGGTGTTTAATATGTATTTAAGTATGTATCTATTTATATAAGTATGTTTATCCGTTGCCTAGTACCCATAACACAAGCTTTGCTTAGCTTACTTTGGGACTAGGTCAATTGGTGTGAAATGTCTCATGATATTATTAATTATATTAATATTAATTAATTAATATTAATTAATTAATTAATATTATTATTAATTAAATAAGTGAACCTTAGTTTGATCTTCATTCACGTAGCAATTAGTTTCGCACTGACACTTTTATAATTTTTGTATTTTATATTAGATTTATGAATTATGACTCTACAGTCAACTCTACCTACAGTGACAAGGTACAAAACGTAGCAGTACTTTTCATGTTGACACTTTAAATACGCAATATACATAACAAATCAAATTAATTTATTTCAGATACAAGTGGCAATGGCGTTGATTAATAAGTCGTGGACAACTTGGGATTGATGAGGATGAAAGCCATTTCAGAGGTCTGCTGGACAAAGCAGTAGGTAGGTCATTATTTCGACTAACAAATACGATGTATTACGAATAGTTTGCTGGACAGTGAATGTAAGACTTTGTTTCTCGCTGCGCCGCGCTCGCGCAGCCTCTACCTCCACTCTTTCAAAAACCTTCACGTCACTATTCAGTTACAGATCGAAAGTACGTGTCTCGTTACTACCTTCCATTGCAGGACCGGTTTTTAGACGGTCCTCGAGAACCTTTTCTTACCTTTATTCAATTTCCCACTCCAGATCTAAGGTTAAGTCTTTATAAGACATGTGTAGGTTATATAAACCACCTTGTGAAAAAACTTATATGATCACTATTAACAAAAAAAAGTGCCGTTTCTTCTCAAGTAATTCTCTAGCTGTACTTAGTTTGTACGTGCATGATTTTAACCCATCTCTGTAATATTATTCCTACAGAGATTTATGATAAAATTGATAGGTTTTTTAATATCCGCTTATATGTCCAAATCGTCACTTGAACTTAATAGTTCTTGCGCGGGCAAATCTCTCCAGAAATGAGCAAAGGCAAATCAAATCGAAATTGCTAGCAGAAGAGCAATCTATCATACGATATTGCAAAAGTTTGATCGACATATTGCATCTGCCCACAGCTGCTCTCAGCTCAGTATTAGGCACAAAATGTTTCATAAGTGCTTAGCTTAGCATAAAAAAACATTGATTAAATATACATAATTATAGTAATGAAACGCCTCACGTAACAAGGTTTTGTTTTAATAAAAAGAGAAACAGCAAAATGGGTTCGTTAAAATAAAAAGTAACGAGATTAATAAAATGTTATTGACGCTGTCGAAATGCGGAGGGTGCGGGCAAGCTTGGCAAATGAGGTAGAGGGGGAGTTAACAGGCGCGCGACACTCCACACAATCGACTGATTTGCATAAGCCCATAGTTTTACACTAAATTTATAGGCCGTTTACTTGTATCAGTTTTAAGGCATCCAAGTCTCTCTTGAAATATTTAGGTACTTGACAAATTTATAAAAATTTACGATGTAATATTACATTCATACTGAACATCGATATTACAGGTATAATTATCATAAAAATAATTACATTTAGACTTCGATAAATGCTAGTTTCTGTTTTTAAGGCTTTCATGGCCATTTCAAAGCATAATTGCCAAGTTGCTGAAACAATAATTTAAAATTTAATCAGATGTACTGCGGATGATTGTTTTATTTCTGTATTTCGAAGTCCTATTAATAAAGGAAATTACTATCTTACTGCTGCTTAGGAGCCAAGTATGGCGGAAACTAATAATCTCATTCCAAATGGTACATACTAGTAATAACTATCTCAAGAATAATTTAATGCGATGAACGTAAATAATATAATTTAAAACCAATTCATAAAATAAATATAGTTTCTACATGAAAGCCAAGAAGTAGATATCTAAACAGGTAAACCGTTAAACATTACCGTGCCCACCCATTTAAATAGCTTATCGGGAGGAACCCTTATGCGCGCGCGCAGTCTTACTGAAATACCACATATTATGTGCACTTACGAGGTCTAACGGACCAGTGCACTAGTAGCGTAATCGATATTATGAAGACAAGGATACCCGTTCAAGCTTCATTGTTGGTTAACTATACCTGAACTAAAGTAAATTAAACAGTAATTTTTGTCTATTAGCAATGCGTTCAAAACAAAGTACAGAAGAACTCCGAAGGTTTATATATCCGAATACATCATTGTTTGGAATTTTTATAATAACTAAAGTGATTTTTAGCCATAGCCATAACTAACCTAACCCGTATTACAAATTCACACCATCTGCATGGTTTCAGTGATTTTCCTACAGCAAATCATAGACGTCTTCGAAGTTTTAGGATGTTCTGTTTCAAAACATGACGCAAAAAATGCGTTACAAGTATTATATTATTTAAGTACTTACAATAGTACGCTTCTTTGAATATAAAACTACCGTTAGACTCGCTCATAGTGAAAAAATACGGATAACTCACGTCTATGATCGAGTTTAGCTCGACATGTTTCGGAATCCGAACTGAACCGAGCTAAACTCATTGGATCAATAGTACGCTACCTTCCTATCTGTATGATAAAATAACTAATAACTAAGTCTGTACATATTTTTGCATATCAATAGATATGCATATTTTCCAAAACCTTATCTTAATTTTATAGAATGACTTGCCAACCGGCATTTAAAATTTATAGGTTAGGTACTTAAATCCATTTTCATTTCAAACTGATAAATGGCTTCCAATTAATACACAAACAGTGACATTTCGAATCTTGGGAATTCGGTCACCACTTAGCACAGCTATATTTAACGGTGCGATTTAGGTGATATGTATCGTTTAGGAAAGTTTAATTAGTTCATTAAATACAGAACAGCAAATGGAGAGTGGGACGACCGTGTGAATAAGGTCGACGTATTGTCACTGCATCACCAGTAGATATTTCCACGTAGGTATGTCGTATGCAGTTTATGTGGCACATTACATAGCACAATGTGCAAGATCAAGGTGCACGCCGCGACCGCCGCTTCCGCCTCTCGCAAAAGGAATGCCAGTCGCGAGAAAATTGCGTCGATACTGTTTAATTATATGAAAAATAATGAGTATAAATAAAATAAAAATAAATTTCACACCAATCGATCTAGTCCCAAACTAAGCAAAGTTTGTACTATGGGTACTAGACAACGGATAAACATACTTATATAGATAAATACATTCTTAAATACATATTAAACAACCAAGATTCTAGCACAAGCATTCGTATTTTTACCCGACTGCGAAAAAGGAAGGGTTATGCGTGTTTGACCCGTATGTATGTAGGTATGTATGTATGTATGTATGTATGTATGTATGTATGTATGTATGTATGTATGTATGTATTTATGTATGTATGTATGTATGTCCATTCCTATGTCCTCTCGTAACTACACAACGGCTGAACCGATTTTGATAAATGATACGTCATTGGATTTGGCTTGATAACGCGTGTAACACTGGATACATGAAATTCTTTAAAAATCAAAATGGCGGATTTTTGGCGCCAAATTGTGAGTCATCAAAAAAATTTTTTTATCAAACCTATCGAGTAGGGTATCAAAATAAAGGGATTTTAAAAGAGATTACAAAAATATATACAAATCATGTGTTTAAATTTAATTTGGAATAGTAAATTGGCAATCAGTGCATTAAAACGACGACGTACCTACTTACTAAGACATCTTTGAGCAATAATTTTCTCTATGAAACCCATGTGAAAAATTAAGTACCTACATATTTCAAAATTGGTTTTGGTTTTGTACTTTATGATTTTAGGATTTCTAATTCAAATACTCAATAATTTATCTGGGTCTCAGGAGGTTACACTAAAAAGCAAGAAATAAAAAAGTAATTAAAAAAACTAAAAACCAACCTGCGGTGTAAATAAAATAATAAATTAAAAAATCAAAAACCCGCCTGCAGAAATACTGAAAAGGTGGAAACAAGATAAAATGTTCAATAATAATAAAACGAATTTAAACACATCGATGATGGCAGTCTTTTAAAATTTAATGCCACGATAAAATGCAGTCGGAGGCATGCATGAAGTGACATTAAATCCCATGCAGCCACTAACTCCCATGCCTCCGACTGCATTTTATCGTTGCATTAAATTTTGAAAGACTGCCATCGACGTGTTATTATTATTGAACATTTTATCTTGCTTCCACCTTTTCAGTATTTCTGCAGGCGGGTTTTTGATTTTTTAATTTATTATTTTATTTACACCGCAGGCGGGTTTTTAGTTTTTTTAATTACTTTTTTGTCACACAGATATCTGCCCCGACCGGGAATCGAACTTGGTACCCTAAGCTTCGTAGTCAGGTTCTCTAACAACTAGTCTATCCGGCCGTCTAAAAATCAGTAGTATTAACAATAACATATATACATACGCCAAAATTAGTCACATAAATAATAATCTATACATATAAAATCCTTTGTCCTGACTGACTGACTGACGGATCAATAACGCACAGCCTAAACCGCTGATCGTAGAGACCTGAAACTTGGAGGGTGTGTTCTTTGTATGACGTAGGCATCCGATAAGAAAGGATTTTTCGTAGTTCTGCATCTAAGGGGGCAAAATTTGTATGGGACAACGTGATTCCTTGGTCCAATCTACTTCAAATTTTGCATAAACATTCTTTAACAGAATTGATGGAAGACGTGTTTCGTATTTTATTGAAATTCATCCCTTGATGGGGTTAAAAAGGAGTAGAAAGTTATTTTGGGGGTGATTTGCTTCGAAGATGATATCAATACTCCTTAGTGCTTTTGATTTAAATTACATTTTATTTTGACACAATGTAAACGAAACGAAACTTCAAAGTTTGCAAATTTTTTTTTTGATGATGAATCTTTTATGTGAGTTCAACCTTTTTCGAATAAAATCGAATTGAGTATTCAAACATCATTGTTGAACTCGCATAAAAGCTTGGTGCAATGCAAATACATGTAAAATGCTTTGTCCTGAAGTCCTAAATGACTGACTGGCGGATTAACGCACAGCCTAAACCGCTTTATGTAGAGACCTGAAACTTGGAGGATGTGTTCTTTGTATGACTAAGGCATCCGATAAGAAAGAATTTTCCGCAATTCCCACGGGATAAGGAATATACGTGATGTATATATTTCATCAAGAGTGACCCTATCCCCATAACGAAGATTACTAAACTGTTCAAATTGGGCATGCAAGTAGACTATTAGAATATAAAGCTAATTTCAATAATTTTGAAAATTCCCACGGGACAAGGATAAATCAGGATTTAAATACTCAAACCAACTGGATCCTATCTCCGTAACTACAATTACTAAGCTTTTCAAATTCAGTTCCTGTTAATGGTCATACATAACAGCAAAAAGACTTATTGCAGGATTTTTGGAAATTCCTGTGGAATCCTCCTGTTCCTGTGGTTGGAATTTTTTAACTAAGGGACCCAATACATCCCTGTATTGTTTTTTTATATAATTATTTTTTTTATTTTTTTTAATTCTATATTTGTATGATTTTTTTAATTTGTAATTTATTATATTTTGATTTGAAAAGATGACTTTCTGCCAAGTTTCTTGCGGCGCATTCTTCTTGGCAATGATGGTCCTAACGAAAGCGCTGGTAGTTTAAAAAAATGACATGTAAAAGAGCCCTTTGCGGCCTACTTGCAGAATAAACGTTTTGATTTTGATTTTTGATTTTGATAGATAATCTCTGAAACTTCCGAGCCGATTAAAAAAAAATCTTTTACCAGTAAAAAGTTATACCATCCTTTATTGACATAGGCTATTTTTTTCCGGGAAAATGCAAAATTCCCAAGGGATAGAAAAAAAAATCAACTTCGGAGCTCATTTTAAAATGTCTTTCACCAATAGAAAAGATACACTGTCCTTGATTAACATAGGATGCTATTTTCCGGATAAATGCAAAATTCCCGCGGTATAGAAAATAGTAAATTTAACTTCGGGGCTGAGCTTAAAAAAAATGACCAATAGGAAGCTACACTATCCTATAACGGTGTAGGCTAGGCTACCTACTATTTATTCGGTAAAATGCAAAATTCCCGTGGGATAGAAAGAAGTGAATGTCACTTGAGGCTGATTTGAAAATTTCTTTCACCAATAGGAAGCTATACCAACCATTATTTACATAACTACTTTTCTCCGTGAAAAAGCAAAATTCCCACGGCAAAAAAATAAGTAAATTCAACTATGGGGCTGATTTTAAAACTTCTTTTACCGGTAGAAAGCTACACCTTTAAGGACATAGGCTACTTTTTCTCGGGGAAAATGCAAAATTCCCGCGGGATAAAAATAAGCGAAAATTTGCATAGAATAAGGACAAATTTGTTGAAATTCCCACGGGATAGAGAATAAACGGGATTTATAATATTCACTAACTGATACTGATGATGACGAAATGATAATAATGATGGATGTTGCCGTTGCCGGATTTTTGTTTTATACAATGAAAGAGATGAAGAAGCTTTACCACAAATTGGAACAAATAACCGTAGACTTTGTTTGTGATATAAACTTGTTTTAGCCAGCTGAACCTAAATTGTTACTGGTCATCAACAATGCCTTATAATACTTGCTTTGCCTTAATATAAAGTTTTGTTTGTCTTATGAAAATAATCTTTTTTTATTTTAAATAATAGAATAGAATAGAATAGAATAGAATAGAATAGAATAGAATAGAATAGAATAGAATAGAATAGAATAGAATAGAATAGAATAGAATAGAATAGAATAGAATAGAATAGAATAGAATAGAATAGAATAGAATAGAATAGAATAGAATAGAATAGAATAGAATAGAATAGAATAGAATAGAATAGAATAGAATAGAATAGAATAGAATAGAATAGAATAGAATAGAATAGAATAGAAATTTATTAACACACTTAGAAAAAAAGATACAATATTAAAAGTAAGGTATTATTTCCTACAATGAACTTATAACTAAGCGTGTTAAATGGATTAGGCTCAGCGTGTGCTGTGGATGCGTGCCCACGAAGGTGCGCACGCACACAGCGCTTGTTTTCAGTCCAACCCTTCACACTTTTTTTTCCAGATCGGTAAGTTCGAGTACACTTTTATTTTAATATAAAGAATTTTTTACATAGATAAAAAAATAGACATCAAATGAATGCTAAAATGTGAGCCAGTACGAATAATTAAAGTAACTCTTAAAATGCTTGTATAGTCGACCAAGAAATCCCCTTACCATCCTAAAGTTCAATATCAGTTGTATGGCTTAAAACATCAAAGGCTATTTTCACTCACAAGTCAATTTGACAATCAGCCTTATTGTTTTTATTCTGATGTAGGAACTGACATAAAAAATGGTAAAGCACTTACTCGGTCGACCATACATTTAGCCAACAAATTCAAACTTGAAAACTATTATAAAACTAATTGAACCATACATAATAAACTAACAACCGCACGCGCATGGCACAACATCGATCTCAACACCCTAATGAGGACAAGTGGCTTCGGGATCTAATTGTTTATTTAGAAATAAAAGGCTGAATTTGTTTTTCAAGCTTTTTTGGGACATATTTTTGCGTAACGACGGTGGCAGGTCATTCCAAATTTTTGCTGCTGCAAATTTAAAGCCACCTCGAAATCCGACAGACCTGTGCTTGGGTATAAATGCCTTGTCATGACATGGTCCATACTACGGGTATTCCAGCTATATACATCTTTCGTCCATGTAATAATAATATTTAACGTTGTTATAAACAGACTAATGACGTTGATATTGAAAACTGCATAGGATATTTTATTGCCTTTTTAAGTACCTAATGATACTTGCCTATCTAGTCAATCAGAATATGGCAGCATATAATTTTTTCTCTTTTAGTTTTCGAGTGCTCATCTTAAACGTTCTTCATTATGCATTCGGTTAATAAGACACTGTCATTATAAAAGTGGTGTCACAGCTGAGCTGGCCCAAATTGGCCAATCAATTGACGCTTAAGAAGGAACCATCTATGAATACTAACTAAGCGGGGCGACACAGCTCCTCGCTATTATGCAAACTATGTCTGGTGACAAATAAAGTAATTGAACACAAAACATGAACAAAAATTTAAACTTTTTGTAGCTACTTTTAAAGGCAAACATTCACACAAAAAATAAATAACTTCGAAGGCTTAAATATGCAACCACGACTCTTGCAAGATCCTTTAGATGTGGCTGCATATTTTTGTGGATTCAGCTGCGAGAATTTTGTACTTATTCTTTTCGTATAATAATGATATGTACTATCTGCTACATTTTGATTTAAAAAACTAAATAGTTGTCATAAAAATATATAAGAAAAAATATATAGGTAAATGCTTTCGTAGCTATTTTACATGTCTCGTAAGTTCTATAAGAATTGAAAACAATGTCAATCATGAAAAGTTGACATTCTAGACGTGTCCTCAATTTAGTAGGTACTCTGCTCTGAGCCTTAGCATGAAGAGGTTGCAGACTTTAGAGATTTCTAGTATTACACAACCAAGTTTATTTTTTTAATTTTTGAACGTTGAAATTCGATCTTTTGTTTGACGTTTGATTGTAACTTGATATGCATCAGCCCACAAAGAAGTATTTAGAATAACTTATAACTTTCAAATCAAGAGTAACAAATCCACCGCTCTGGCCAGTATTATATTCGTAAAACACATTCGCTGATTAAGTAGGTAAGTAAACCTTGCTCTTTAAGATCATTCGGTTCAACTAACCCAGCGATTAAGTAAAAGCCACCGTTCCATCGTAAACATTATTAAGCTAAATAGTTTGTTTCATTAGATATCTAAATGGTCATCAATGGCGGCTATAGACGTGGGCGTTAAATTATTTAAGCTAAGCCTGGCAGAAAGAGAACCTCGATAATATAATCGCCGTGATCGATGTCGGCGATTACCATCACACCTGAGAGAAAGTACGACAAGGTACACACATAAATTTAATAACAGTATTAGATGTATTGGATTGCGGAGACGGCGTCTGCGGCGTAGGGTTACCGCTTGTCTCATGTTGACTCTAATAGCTTGTGTTAAAAGCTGTTTATTAGGATTCCCTAATTCAAAAGGCAAGAAGAAACCCTTTGACGACCGCTTCAGTCTAGTTGGTAGTGACCCTGCCTACGAAGCAAGAGGTCCTGGGTTCGAATCCCGGTAAGGTCATTCATTTGTGTGATGAGCACGAATATTTGTTCCTGAGTCATGGATGTTTTCTATGTATTTAAGTATTTATTTATCTATGTAAGTATGTTTATCGTCGTCTAGTACCCATAGCACAAGCTTTGCTTAGTTTGGGACTAGGTCGATTTGTGTAAGATTGTCCCCTTATATTTATTTATTATTATTATTATTATTTATAAGGTCACTTCGTTTTCCATCAGTCTGTCTATCAAGACCCTTTTTCTCAGGAACACGTGGAGGTGTCAAGTTCAAATGATTATCGATGTGCAATCTCTAAGAGCGCTGTGAAAAAAATATGTTACTAATTTCACGTAATCAAATAATACAACATTTTGAAAATGTATTTTAATACAAAAAACTGTAGAAACCAAAAACCTGTAAATTGGGCAGGAAACATATTATGGCCACTCATGACTCATCACAATAAAATTAAAAGAAAATAGTCTTAAAAATTACTGATGCGCGTTGCATGAAGAACATTTGTGCCAAATTTCCAGACTTTAATGTTTAAGAGTTAAGGATTACATGTCAATACATACCCAACCAGTGAGAATATTGCAATTTAAAGTTGACCTAAGTATGTGTTATTTCCGAGACATATACCTACCAAAATTCCTCCAAATCCGTCCAGCCGTTTTAGCCTGAAAAAGGAACTTACATAAAAGCATAATGATACCCTGGATACTTTCACATTTGTAATACTAGTCGTTGCGATTTATTTTTAGTCGTTATCTCGCAAAAACGTGGGGTGTAAAACATGTGTGTCCCAAATTTCCTTAAAAACCATCCAGTCGTTTTACTGTAAAAAAGTAACAAACTCACTAACCATCACAAATATACTTAATATATAATATGTAGGATTATTATGATTTTCCATAATCATCAGCCTCTGCATAACTTCTGCCGTTGTCTGGTTTTAAAGCGCGTACCAGGGTGGAACCTCTTCACAATCAATTACATTTTTTTGGCAAAAAATGGAGTGTCAACATGACATTTTCAGCAGAAAGACACGGTTTCGTTTCTTCCACTGTACTTTTACTAGGACCAGTACGCTTATTGTCTAACGCGCAAGCGCTTGTTATCGCATTCACTTTTTAAACGACATCAAAAAATGTAGGAGGTTCTATGTTCCATTGCATCGCACTATCGAAGTTTTTCAACTCGGCTGCATAAATACAACTTCCAACGTTCATCCGTCGATCTTCGGTGCCCAGGCAAACATCCGCCTTGCTTGAGAGAGATCTCTCTATTGCAACTACCCCCAAAACTGTATGTATTTTTTTTCTTTCTGCAAACGGTATAAGATGGTAACAGAATGAGACGGTTAATGCGATAGCAAGTGCCCGCGCGTTAGACAAAATGGCCTTAGGTTTTCCATTGGCAACCCTGGTCGCAGGGCCGATGCGGCGAGTGTACCGTTAGTCCGCGCCGGCCGCAGCCAACAGCCTGCGCCCGCGCCGGCCCAGACGCCGGGCGCCGCCACAAGAGACAAGAGATGAACTAACCTACTTCACAACAGCATACATCAAACAAACGACAGTTTTTCATGGAACTTTTTAGATGTCGTTCTAATTGCTACATTTATATGTTGTTAAGGTTAAATCTTGTAAGTCGAATTTCACCCACTTGGAGGCATCGAATTAATTTTAAATTTAGAACGGATATGTAGTTTGGATAAAAATGCCATCACAGTCAGCAAAAAACAAAAAATATTTATCTAAATGCTAACAATATGTATTTCTAACTAGAAATTATTCTATGTATACCTACTGTTTCTTTGGAAAATACAAACTTCCCGCAGGACGCAGGCGAACTTGCAGATAGCGCTAGTTATTTTTAGGCAAATTATGAGCATTGGGTTATTGATACGTACTATTCATATTACACTCGTCTATTTACTAGATAGAGCCATATTCACCGTTGGTATATAAGATACTACGAGTTTAGTTCTATTGAGTTTTTTTATTCAGCTTGCACTGTCAAGAAAATAAAATATAGTCTTAGTCTACTTATTCCAAGTTTTTGATAAACGATACGCGTAGGCTCCGAGTGAAAACTGCAATAAATTCACTACGCGTATCTGACTCACTAATAATAACGCATGTATTATTTTTTTTTACTCTAACTAAACAACAACTACAACCTTAGTTTACTTGTAGTCAATAGAACATGCAGTGCCTTCAACTCAGCCATGATTTGAAAAACAAAATTTAAAACAAGAGAAATATTGTATTATGCAGCGCATTCATTAAACAGGTTGTCACTATAAATAGCAAGCTTTGTCAATGAAGATGACAGCGTTTAACATGCATTGCAACTACATAGACACTTGACGTGGAGCCTCTTTTGACCGAAGGAGAACGACTAATCGGCGTTACACGAACGCTCATAGAATAAAGCACTATTGCCAAAAGGATGGCCCGTTACAGACTACATGTGTGACCTCGAACAGACTGCTGTCGCCAGCCTGTCCGCAGTGACTTGCACATTGATTTGAAACAAAACCGCGCACTAATAGATTACATGCAACTACCACGCCCCAACGCATTCTGGGGCAAGTCAACATTGTATATACTAACTGTCAATTACACTCAGTACCTATGCATTACGAGATGATCAATCGAAAGCACTGAAAGTCCATATCATAGTGCCCCGTATTCGTTATTGGTCATGTTTTCTCTCTCGCGAATGTAGGTCGAGTCGTGAACATTACTGCTTCTTTGATTGTATCGGAGAGAACATTGTAGCGATGTTGTGTTAGACCCGAATTCGGAGAATGACGCTTAATTATGTTGAACGCAAAGTTCATTAAAGTAACGTGACAATTTAATGAAACGTGGGAAATGGAATTGAACTTATATTTTACGGGTAGGTAATTTTCACGCATTGACATGGCGAACAATACTCGTTTGCATTTAATGTAGAAAATAATTCACTCTTGCGTAAATTTATACAAATATTTGACTGCGATCCTCAAGGCAGTCTCTGTTACGTATACAGGGAAACCAATCACAATTTCTCTTTTAGATCTTCTTTTCAACAATACTTATTTATCACTAGTTACGCGATTCGAGACGGCTTTCAAATTTTATCATCTTTCTTTATCGTTATAGTATACGCAAAAATAAATATAATTGGCCTCTAATTTAGATTATGGTTTTGCTCTACTTTTTGCAACTCATCGTAGAATGTTGCCCTGATTTGCGTGGGTGCTTTTTACTGTGTAATTTACAATATTTATTTGACCTAAGCCAACTTGCATACAACATAAAGTTTGTCTTAAATTATCTAAGTAAAGTCCAAATAAAAATATAATTTAAGAATTAAGAACAATGACATAATTATATCCTTACTCGAATAAATTTATCACAGAAATTACTTTTTTATGTTTTACTTTTACGTTCCTTTCCAACGTCAAAATATTAGTTTACTAGTGCAATTTAAAGTTTAAAAATAATAAAAACTTTTTAACAAAAAAATTAAACCGCCGAAAAAACTGAAAAGCAAAAAATAATACCTTTTGTTGTTTGACCTTAATCTAGGTACCAGTTTGAAGTCGGTGCCTCAGCACGAGCCAGAAGGAGTGATAGAAGCCAGTCAGGTAGACGATTATAGGTCCACTCCTCCTGGCTAGTGCTGAGGCACCGACTTCAAACTGGTATATAGATTAAGGTCAACAAAAAAGGTATTATTTTTTGCTTTTCAGTTTTTTCGGTGGTTTAATTTTTTTGTTAAAAAGTTTTTATTTTATACTTATTCCCATCCTTGGGGTAAATTTTTTTTTCAAATTTATATAATACCAACTTCAAGGTATACCCTATCCAATAAAAAAGAATTATGAAAATCAGACCACTCTGTAAAAAGTTAGTCAATCATCCCCTGTTTCCTACCCTTAGGGTAGGAATATTATTTCCAAATTTAAATGGGACCACCCTCGGGGTACACGCTTTCCAATAAAAAAAGAATCATCAAAATCGGACTACTCTGTAAAAAGTTATGCGTGATCATACATAAAAAAAATATATATATAAATATGGAAACAATTAAAATACAAAAATAAGAGTATTGTTCATTCACTAGATCTTGGAAACTAGTAAATGAACTAGCTATAAGTGACATAGTTCATTCACTGGAAAACTTGAACCAGTTAATGAACCAACATATATATATATATATATATACAATACACGTCGACTTGAGAACCTCCTCCTTTTGTTTTCGTCGGTTGAAAAGAAGATGGTTCTCAATTCAACTTTTACTGTCGAAAAAACACAATAACATATATACAAGACATTATGTTATTGTTAGTGTTCTTTATGCATGTGTCAATATTTTCGACTCCTGTGGACCGATTGAAATAATTTATTTGTTTGATAGTGTACTAAAATCAGTTCCATGATTAGAATTGTATTCACTTTGATTGTAAGAAAAATAGTAAAAAGTCTTCACATTCATACCACATTAATCAAATACTAAGAAAATCTGCCAACTTAATCGAATACAGTTCAATTTGTAAGTTATAAATAGAATATAACAAGTCAATGAATATTCAAAAGTAATGCGGCCAAATTTTGAATACGTAAAGTCATTGGTTGTAGAACCAAACCGAAGTTGTAAATTTACAGTTACTTGGTCTGTGGGTGTAACACAGTGGCAATTAGAAATGCCGGTGCCGCATTCTCTGTTTAGCTTCCGATTTACTATTCACAAACAGGCCTGGTAAATCTTAAGCTGGCTGTAGAAGTTTACAATTACAATTGAACTTCCTGAAGTGTACTTTGCGTTAATTACTGAGCTTATCGCTTCTTCAGGAGAAGGGTTTACGTTTTCCAAAAAACTACAGCCAAGTGCAGGTCGGACTCACGCACTATGGTTTCCGTATAAAAAAGAATGCAATTTTTTATTTTTTTTATGATTTATTTCGGACTGTTCCTTTATCTATGCTATGAAGCTTTCCATAAAATTCATAATTCTATGTTCACTGATAAGTAAGCGGATTATGGTTCCCACGGTTTATGTACGACAGTACACTTCCAAAAGGTTGTATCTTTTCATTACGTAAACTTAGAAACTTAATTTTTCACAGCTGGCAGCAGGCCTGAATATTTGATATTAATCGACGACCGCTTTAGCTTAGTTGGTAGTGACCCTGCCTACGAAGCAAGAGGTCCTGGGTTCAAATCCCGGTAAGGGCATTTATTTGTGTGATGAGCACGAATATTTGTTCCTGAGTTATGGATGTTTTCTATGTATTTAAGTACTTATTTATCTATATAAGTATGTTTACCGTCGTCTAGTACCAATAGTACAAGCTTTGCTTAGTTTGGGACTAGGTCGATTTGTGTAAGATTGTCCCCTAATATTTATTTATTTTATTTATTTAAATAATCCAACTTGTTACACGAGTTCCTGAGAAAAATATTTCTTTTCTTTTTGGGTTACGTAGACTTAACTACTACTACGACTATAAAAATAAATATAACATATTTTTATAAAACTAGTAAAAGGTCGTTTTGAAATAAATAAATATGTAAAGCAAACTACTTTCAGGAATAGTACATTGTTGTAGAGGCTAGAAAGTAAGCAATAGATGGACGAGTTAGTTACTCGAAAGTACGAGTCCATCTATTGCACTTTTGGCCGAGACTAAACATTGTGCTTTTCAAGACTAATGCGAGGAAATAACAACTAAACAATCGAAACACTGCGTTGCTCCCGCTGATTTTACTTTTTCTTTTGTGATATTTTTTTTTTTAAAGAGCGAGGCCATTCTTAGTGGCCAGTACCTAAAACCACATAATTAAAAAATAAAAACCTCATCCTCGTCATGTTGTTCAGCACGATGAACATGACGAGCCTGGCTGTTCAGCCAGTGCAGTGCAGTGTGCAGGCTTAAAAAGTTAATGCTGTGGCTGTGGCGTTTTTTCATACTTAAAAAATTAACGCATTTTGTGCATATTATGCGTTTAAGGAAAAAAAATAGTATTTTATGCAATGTATCATAATAAGGGTCATTAAGACACGAATGCGAGTTTATGACATGAGGCGAAGCCGAATGTCATAATAGATACGCATGAGTGTCTTCATGGTCGATTATGAATAGTTGCATACATTACTTTTTCTACGAGTTCAAAATAAACAATTATTAAATAATGAATACTTACATAACGGACAATAAATGAATTTTTCGATTTTAAAAGTAGCAAATTATTCCTCACTTCCATTGCCGCCTGTTTTATTTCTGGCGGCGTCAACATTTCTGCATCACTTATTTCACCAAAGTTACAAATTCTCACAGATAAATAGTCATTTAAATAGTGATTAACTCTTTTATTTCTTTCAACTTGAAAGAACTCCGTGCAAAAGCAAAACAAATTCCCGCTAATTTGAAACTTTTTTTTTTACTATTTAGAACCTTAGAATTGACCCGGGAACTTTAGGTCACATAGCCAAATTGAATGATGTTAAAATATTCATATTTAATAATGAATTTAAAATTCATTTATTGTCCGTTATTTAAGTATTCATTATGTAATCATTGTTAATGTAAACATATTTTAATTAATGTATATGTTATATTAATTTCCCACTTTATTTTTTTTTATTTTTTTATTGTGTTCTCAATTACGAAATTTCGCTTGAAAAATTAAACCATGATTGTGATTGGTCTTACCTGTTCTTACTCATTTTTAAGCAACCAATCACGTGGCACACGCATATTTAAAGAAACTCGATTATCAAAATCGATTTCAGTATTCTTTTTTTGAATGTTATTATATTACTCAGTCCCGTAACATAATGAAAATTATAAGGGTTATTATGTTACTGAATTTGCACCATAAAGTATAGAATAGAACTTGGAACAGACTTATAACGTTAGTTATTATTGTACAAAAACACCTTATTAAAGTCATGAATGACGCATTCTCATTGGTCAATTTAATTTCACATGCAGCAGACGATTACTTTTGATTAGTCTAATTGTCGTTTCAGCACGCCGGGAATGAAATTCAGAAATTATCTTTCAAAAAGTCGTATCGTATTATGAAATACATAATATTGATACGTCCTGTTTTCGTAATGTGTTACATTGTTTTCCAACTCCTGTACTTTAATCTGTTTTTCCTACTCCTGTACTTTTATCTGTTTTTTACATGGTCGCGAACAAATATATAAGAACATAGATAATATGACTTCAGAAAGTCTATACTTAATCTATTCGCCATAACAGCACTTGTGTCGTAATGTCGTTATTACGATACACCTAGTTGCCACATAATATTAAATGTAGGGTACACTCAACACTAAAGCCCAGTTTAGACCTGCTGAGTTGAGTAGAGTAGGGTACAGTCGGGTACAGTCCCTACTGTACCCGACTGTACCCTACTCTAATAGGGTACAGTAGGGTACAGTCGGGTACAGTAGGGAAAAATAGGGTACAGTCGGGTACAGTAGGGTAAAATAGGGTACAGTTGGGTACAGTCGAGTACAGTAGGGTAAAATAGGGTATAGTAGAGTACAGTCGGGTACAGTAGGGTACAGTCGGGTACAGTAGGGTAAAATAGGGTGCAGTAAGGTACAGTCGGGTACAGTAGGGTAAAAGAGGGTACAGTTGGGTACAGTCGGGTACAGTCGGGTACAGTAGGGTAAAATAGGGTACAGTCGGGTACAGTAGGGCAAAATATTGTACAGTAGGGTACAGTCGGGTACAGTCGGGTACAGTAGGGTAAAATAGGCTACAGTCGGGTACAGTCGGGTACAGTAGGGTAAAATAGGCTACAGTCGGGTACAGTCGGGTACAGTAGGGTAAAATAGGGTACAGTAGGGTACAGTCGGGTACAGTAGGGTAAAATAGGGTACAGTCGGGTACAGTAGGGTAAAATAGGGTACAGTAAGGTCCAGTTGGGTAAGTAGGGTAAAATAGGGTACAGTAGGGTACAGTCGGGTACAGTAGGGTACAGTCGGGTACAGTAGGGTAAAATAGGGTACAGTTGGGTACAGTCGAGTACAGTAGGGTAAAATAGGGTACAGTAGAGTACAGTCGGGTACAGTAGGGTAAAATAGGGTACAGTCGGGTACAGTCGGGTACAGTCGGGTGCAGTAAGGTAAAATAGGGTACAGTAGGGTACAGTCGGGTACAGTAGGGTACAGTCGGGTACAGTAGGGTAAAATAGGGTAAAAGTAGAGTACAGTCGGGTAAAGTACGGTAAAATAGGGCACAGTAGGGTACAGTTGGGTACAGTAGGGTAAAATACTTTCTGTACCCGGCTGTACCCGACTGTACCCTACTGTACCCTATTTTACCCTACTGTACCCGACTGTACCCTATTTTACCCTACTGTACCCGACTGTACCCTACTGTACCCTATTTTACTCTACTGTACCCGACTGTACCCTACTGTACCCTATTTTACCCTACTGTACCCGACTGTACCCTATTTCACCCGACTGTACCCTACTGTACCCGACTGTACCCCATTTTACCCTACTGTACCCGATTGTACCCTACTGTACCCTATTTTACCCTACTGTACCCGACTGTACCCTACAATACCCTACAGAAGGGTACAGTACAGTACAGTAGAGTCGAGTCGTAGAAAAAATATTGTATGCAATGGTGTATAATTTGGTCTTAACGGCTCGTGCCGTCTTCCATTGCGATACTCGCATTCGCTCGTATCGCAACTCACGTCACTCGCCTTTTAAGACCTCACTTATACAACCGTTGCATAAAATACTATTTTACATGGTCGCGAACAAATATATAAGAACATAGATAATATGACTTCAGAAAATCTATACTTAATCTATTCGCCATAACAGCACTTGTGTCGTAATGTCGTTATTACGATACACTTAGCTGCCACATAATATTAAATGTAGGGTACACTCAACACTAAAGCCCAGATTAGACTTGCTGAGTTGAGTAGAGTAGGGTACAGTCGGGTACAGTAGAGTAAAATAGGGTACAGTAAGGTACAGTCGGGTACAGTAGGGTAAAATAGGGTACAGTTGGGTACAGTCGGGTACAGTAGGGTAAAATAGGGTACAGTAGAGTACAGTCGGGTACAGAAGGGTAAAATAGGGTACAGTAGGGTACAGTCGGGTACAGTAGGGTAAAATAGGGTACATTAGGGTACAGTCGGGTACAGTAGGGTTAAATAGGGTACAGTAGGGTACAGTCGGGTACAGTAGGGTAAAATAGGGTACAGTGGGGTACAGTAGGGTTAAATAGGGTACAGTAGGGTAAAATAGGGTACAGTGGGGTACAGTCGGGTACAGTAGGGTAAAATAGGGTACAGTAGGGTACAGTCGGGTACAGTAGGGTAAAATAGGGTACAGTCGGGTACAGTAGGGTAAAATAGGGTACAGTAGGGTACAGTCGGGTACAGTAGGGTAAAATAGGGTACAGTAGGGTACAGTCGGGTGCAGTAGGGTAAAATAGGGTAAATAAGGGTACAGTAGGGTACAGTAGGGTAAAATAGGGTACAGTAGGGTACAGTTGGGTACAGTAGGGTAAAATAGGGTATTTTACCCTACTGTACCCGACTGTACCCGACTGTACCCTACTGTACCCTATTTTACACTACTGTACCCGACTGTACTCTACTGTACCCTATTTTACCCTACTGTACCCGACTGTACCCTATTTTACCCTACTGTACCCGACTGTACCCAACTGTACCCTATTTACCCTACTGTACCTACCCGACTGTACCCTTTTTTACCCTACTGTACCCTTTTTTACCCTACTGTATCCTACGGTACCCTATTTTACTCTACTGTACCCGACTGTACCCGACTGTACCCTACTGTACCCTATTTTACCCTACTGTATCCGACTGTACTCTACTGTACCCTATTTTACCCTACAGTACCCGACTGTACCCGACTGTACCCTATTATACCCTACTGTACCCGACTGTACCCAACTGTACCCTATTTTACCCTACTATACCCGACTGTACCCTACTGTACCCTATTTCACCCGACTGTACTCGACTGTACCCCATTTTACCCTACTGTACCCGACTGTATCCTATTTTACCCTACTGTACCCTATTTTACCCTACTGTACCCGACTGTACCCTATTTCACGCGACTGTACCCTACTGTACCCGACTGTACCCTATTTTACCCTACTGTACCCTACAGTACAGTCGAGTACAGTAGGGTACAGTACAGTACAGTCGAGTCGTAGAAAAAATATTGTATGCAACGGTGTATAATTTGGTCTTAACGGCTCGTGCCGTCTTCCATTGCGATACTCGCATTCGCTCGTATCGCAACTCACGTCACTCGCCTTTTAAGACCTCACTTATAAAACCGTTGCATAAAATACTATGTCGTGTTTTGCGCGCCATAAATGAGTCAGCTGTTAAATGTACATTATGGGCAGTTTTGGGTACTGGGTTTAGGTTATCTATGGCCACATTTTTGAGCAGTGTCGTGAAAAATACATCTAATATATAAAAATCTCGTGTCACGGTGTTTCTCTACACTCGGTAGGTCTGAGAATAGGTCGTACGTAGGCTATTTTATATGGCAAAACAACGTTTGCTGGGTCAGCTAGTATCTAATAAAAGTAATTAATGGGTTGCGCGAGCTTAAAAACAAAATAGTTTTCACTTTTGGGTCATCAACTTTTTCTTGACTTAACCCGTCGCGCGATCGGGGACTTTTTTTGGGTAATTTATTCTATGTACCCTATGTTAAAAGGTGATCGAAACTAGAAACAAAAATTAGCAAATTTTGACAGTTTATAGCTTAGGCACCGCCGTGTGTGCCTAGGACGCTTGATTTGTTAATCTTAAGGTACTATTTAATCAAACCAGGTATAAAAGAACACTTCTTGTAATAGGCTAGTTTCCTAAAAAAATCTAATTAGTTCGTCATTTAAATTATCAAAAAATATTGGACACGTAGTTTTTCTTTTGTCAATTGAACAAAAAATGACGGAGATATTGTATGTTGAAGTTCCGCGTGACGTCACGATTCACTACACTTTTTAGCGAACCGTGTCGTCACGAGCCCCCACTCCCGAACTTTGTCGCGCTTTATCTTTGTCGTTTTTTGTTCAATTGACAAAAGAAAAAAAATGTATCAATATTTTTTGATAATTTAAATGTCGGACTAATTGTAATAGTGTTTTTTTTACCCAGGACACTACCCTATTCGATAAATTGTTGTTTCAAGTGTAATTTAAACCATCCAAGTCTGAAACGGTTTAGCGTAAAACACAGTGCTCCAGGGGACAAACCACTACTTTCATACAAATCAAAAGGCAACCTTAGTCCGGACAACTTTGAATTCACAATATTTAAGCATAAAATAATGAATACTATGCCTGGCTGGGAACTAATATATCACAAAAATATTGTAGAGAAACCTGAATATTTTTTTATTTAATTTTAAATGTATGTCGATGCTTTTAATATCTTTGCATATTTTCCGTGACAAGAAAGAAAAAATACCCTTTTTAACACGCTTTATTAATTCGTAAACTTGATTTTTACAGAATATCTATAATCGTCACCTAATAATGTATAATGGAAAGTGAGCCAAAAAATAAAAACCAAAATTAAACGAAATCGCCATTTATTTCCAAATCCTAGCTCAGAGTAACTGCAACTGATTAGAACTACAAACTATAAAGTTACCTAAGTATAAATAATTACTCCGATTGGTTTAACTCAGCAGTTGGTGCTGAAATAACAGCCTCTTAATCAAACAGTGATTCAGTGCCATTGTAAGTAAGGTATAATGAATTCTATTAAATTGCATTGGAAATTTCCTCTACAGTTTAACTTGCAACTTCTTGGCACAACTAGGTAGTGTTTGACATGCTAATTCCCAATAAAGGACAAGCTGCGAATGGCATAAAGTGAAAGATTCAAACTACTGGGACTGTGACCAGCACTCGTACGTTTACCATAGACACTAAAACGAATATAAAAAAAATATCTCACGCATGTTCTTCAATTCTTGTTTTCTATTTGAAAACAGAATACGCGAAGTCTCTTTTTACAAGCTTTTATTTAACTTCTTTTATTTTGCTTCAAATCTTGCAAATTGATCCATGATCTTGACTTGAAATTTGATATAAATATTCAGTAGATTAAATGACAACGCAAGTACAGTCAGCAAAAAAAGATTGTAAGAAAAATAAAATTTAAAAAAAAATGTTCGAAATTAAATTAACGAAATGACATGCAATTATGCAACTACCGAACAAAAATCCATTTTTCCCGCAACAACAACTTTTTAATACTTCCAACTAATGCATAAAAATAAAATCTTACTTTCTGGAGAACGGCAATATTACCAATATTTAAATCTAATTATACAGATGTTATACCATACCTACCCCTACACCTACTATGGTGAACGGGCGTGTTGCTCTGAAGATGAGCTCTGGTTGAGTTCGAAACGCGGCAGTTAGTATGGTGGTGGTGATAGATGGGTTTGTGTGTATTCGTTCACTGTTGTGGAGGTGGAGGAACTACATGAACACACATTTCTTGCAAAAACGTAGCTACTTATCATAAGGTCGCGAGTGAGCGAAGTAATTGTTTCAGTTCATTGATATGGACCTCCGCAAAATACCGCCTGATTCAATAAATTATAAAAAGGAAAAAAAAAAAAATTATCTAAGTATACACCTATAGTAGTATGTACAGAACAGTTGCCTATAAAATCATAGCTTAAATTATAGCAATAAATACGTATTCGATCTTTCGCAGTGACGCGTCATGCGTGAAGGTATCGCACATCTAGATCTAAAGAGGGTCAACTCAAAATAATATACCATTTTAATTTAGACCTTTTAGAAATTGACTGAAGTCTAAATTAGAATGGTATATTATTTTGAGTTGACCCTCTTTAGATCTAGATGTGCGGTAGCGGTATGTGGAACCTATTATCTCTAGTACCTGATTGTTTAATGAAGTCTTCTTTTTATATGTTATACTTACTAAATGGTTGAAGAGCAAGAATGAACCAACTGTACACATGAAACGTTCAGAAAGCGATCAAACAATTTACTTTCTATTTCATTATCTAAACCCGTGACCATTCTATTTTGTGGAGTAGGTATTCTGAAGCAAAAACAATTCAGTAAATACCTAGTTTCACTACCTAAGTACCTTAATGTCTCAAAGACCAAATATTTACACAGAGCAATAATGTTATTATTTATCAAATATAAAACATTTTATCAAAAATATTCACGTGACACAATATTAGCATTTTATTAGCTCCCTTTATGTGACAAAGAAGCATTTTGATAAAGGACCTCGCGCACTCTGCTGTCGGGATACTTTCGATAATAAATTCGTCCCTATTCTCACGCCCAAAACGCAATATTATTCAAATGAGGCCTATTTGTAAATCTGCTAGGATACTTCGGCAAAGAAAGTTGCGATAAATAAGCTGCTGTAGGTACTGATATATTCTAAAAACTACATGTACCTATTCAAATTTCAATAGCACCGATTAAAAGAAACGAATCGGAAAGTATAAATTCGATAATTTAGGTTATTGGAGATAAAAATAAATGAAGTGCTGAATACCAACTCTGTCGCGATTTTCGATTGCAAGATCCCTACACAACACTGCAAACGTTACAAATGCCACAATTTATTATGCTTGCGCAAAAAATTGACTTGAGACATTTTTAATACGATATGATAAATTTTAATATTAAGCAAGTCTCATAAATATATACTTCATCATCATCATCATCAGCCTATAGCAGTCCACTGCTGGACATACGCCTCTTCCATGGCGCGCCACAACACTCTGTCTTCGGCCCCTCGCATCCATCCGCCGCCAGCGACCCTCTTAAGAGGCTGACAACACCTAATTTTGTTGAAATTGATGTCATTTAAACAGTTTTTTAAGAAAAACTGCTTGTAGACTGCTTGCTTGTAAACTGCTTCTAGCTCATCAAAAAAATTATATGTTAATATTCATCATATTTCAAAGACCGTGGACGGACTCGATACATAATTGGACGAAATCGGCTCGATAGAAAATAATTGCAAAGATAGGTCTTAAAATCATCATTAAACGGTTCTATGTCTTTATTTTTTTGGCGTATGCGTCTGCAATTAAAAACATGAAGTCAACATATTCATACCTAAACCGCTAACGAGTCATATTTCACAAATAATCCACAGTTTTTTTTTAATTAAATATTTGCCCGATAAATTTCAATATACCCGGCTGCCCAGTAATAGCGGCATCTCGTTTACTCCGATACAAATAGACAGTGTGCGCCGACGTTGGTGTTGACAGCGTCTTAAAGACTTTCGTCTTTAGGCACTGAGGGATGTCTGACGACAAGATATGCCGAAGTTTCCCGAAAGCAGTCCAGTCCAACTGTATTCGCCTATTAGCCTCTTTCTCAAAGTTGTTTCTACCGAGTTGTAGAGGTATAGTCTGACCAAGGTAGACATACTCAGGCACAACTTCGAGTGTGGCGCCACCGACGGTAACTGGTTCCGGAATGACATGCTTGTTGAACATAACCTTGGTCTTGTCCAGATTCATTCCAAGACCCACTCGTCGGGAAGCAGCATTGATATATAGGTTTAACGACCGTTTAGCCTAGTTGGTAGTGACCCTGCCTACGAAGCAAGAGGTCCTGGGTTCAAATCCCGGTAAGGGCATTTATTTGTGTGATGAGCACGAATATTTGTTCCTGAGTTATGGATGTTTTCTATGTATTTAAGTATTTATTTATTTATATAAGTATGTTTATCGTCGTCTAGTACCCATAGTACAAGCTTTGCTTAGTTTGGGACTAGATCGATTTGTGTAAGATTGTCCCCTAATATTTATTTATTTTTTATTTATAGGTACTTAATTTTAAAAAAACTGATCTGAACCGTTGGTATTATGTGCTACATGTAATGATAACTATTATTTAATGTCTTAATACGACGACCGAATTTTATGAAAGCAGACGTGTATGGCATCTTGTTTTTTTTTGTAGTTTGTGGACTTGGTAAGCTTAGTACAGTCAGCATCAAAAGTAGCTGGTTACTTTTGTACTTTGTCGCTTTACAATCAGGTGCAAATGTCATATTGATTGACAATTGTGTTATTACGACAAAGTACAAAAGTTACCAGCTACTTTTGATGCTGACTGTACCTACTCGTAGTAGGTACCTAATTGTGATCCTCATGGCCAAGCAACAAGTTAGATCTGTAGAATTTTACAAAACTATAAAGTCCGTTCAAAAATTAATTATTTCAATCAATCCACCCAGCCATCTAACATGGCTCAATCTACATTGCGCTGACCTACATTTCACAACCCTCTCTGACCCAGTCACTCAGACTGAATTTTCAAATTTGCTTATAATTGGGCACTTCATCGAAAGTCTCTACTAATTATTCAAGTTCTAGTGCCTACTGGAACTTGGAAATCTTGCAATGAATTTCACTTCAAGACCTTTGAAGTTAATCAATACATTGTTAAAGTTGAACAGTTAAGTATACCTTCATATAAGCGTTTAGGTAATATCGGGGTGCATTTCTAGAGTGAGTTAGGGCGCGGCGCCGGGTGCTGCGTCGCCCCACGGGCCGCCATTGTTGCCTCTAGTTTGCATGAAAATAGAGAAAACTTTCCATGTGTGTCACTGTTCCGAATAAAATATTACATTTCTTTCTTTACGGTCTTTGTTCCTGTGCAACTGGCAAAAGTATTGTTTGCCGAGAAAACAATGAAAGTATTGTTGCATCGCTGATTAGCGCGCGATCAATGAAAATTTAATATTTCTGGGTCAAAGTATCGATTTTTTTTAATAAAACCTTGTCCTAACACTTATCAATTAAACTAACGCCTAATAACTATTTTGTCACACTTTTCAAAATCACTTGATAACGTCCTGCAGTTGGCATGGCTATAAAATATAAATAAACATAATTTTCTTCTTGTCCATTATTAAAAGATCGTTTTCCAAATCATAATTAACAATAACATAACTGGCAAGAAAATATCTCATGCTTCGTGGGCAAACAAGTAAGTATTACGAATACTCGTAAGAATGCACGAACATTGATGATAGGTACATTTACATTCATTCATTAATTACTTCAACAGTAAAGTTTTTTTGTAGTAATTACTACAAGCATGTGCACGACACGAAATATCTTTGCTAGCATTGTTTTTACAGCAGAACTTAATTAGATAAGTGCTTTTAGCTTCTTCTTTACGACATCCCAGTATTGAGCTTTTTGTGGCTGTAGTCCGCAAGCAGATCTAGTATCGAATTGGAATTAAATTTTGTTATAAGAAGGATATAAATCACAAATTTATATTATAAATTGATATAAAGGCATTATGAGCGTGCATCTTGTTATAAAATAAATAATATAACGTAACGTAATAATACGTATATTGGTCGAGTATAAGAAATACTTAACATTGATTACAGATAAGGTAAACGTTCCTGTGCTCGACACTGACCCCATACATGGCACCTTCAATCTTATGTCATAGTAAAGAGATCATAAATCATAAATCATAAATCATAAATCATTTATTAATTGTCAAGACTGTGTACACAAGCTCACAACATTACAGAATTAGAGTTCCAACAGTTTATCCATTTCGGACGTACAATAAAATTTTAACTTAACAATAGCCTAAACTTAATCATCTGAACTAAAATATTCATTTAAATTATAAAAACACCTATTAGCTAGCCATTTTCTAAGTTTCCTCTTAAACTGGGCACCTTCAAGTGACTTAATACATTCAGGTAAATGATTAAATAATTCAATTCCAGCAACATAGGTACTCTTTTTTAAAATATAACTGGAAGGCCGGACTGTACATACATCATGTTTATATTGGGATCTAATATTACTCTTTAAGTCACTTTTTTTAATGAAAATGTCATTTCTGTCTTTAATAAATACACAAATTTCTAATATATAAATACAAGTGAGTGTCAAAATTTTATTATTTTTAAATATGTCTCTTAGTGACTCCGTACATCTTAGTTTGTAAATAATTCTGAGACATTTTTTCTGCAAAACAAAAGTTGACTGCACATTCACAGAATTCCCCCAGAACACAATACCATACGTCAGCAAAGGATACACATTTCCGTAATATGCGTTTTTTGCGATGTCAATTGAAGTGATATTTGTCAGCATTGATAGTGCATAACAACTTCCAGCTAATTTACTGTTTATTTTATCAATGTGATACTTCCAACTAAAGTTGGCGTCTATTGTAATTCCTAAAAAATTTGTGCTACTGACTTGTTCAACCTTCTTATTTCCTATAACAATGTTTAAGCTCTGAGGTGTCTGTCTATAATTTGTAAATTGCAAAATCTTTGTCTTGTTCAGATTGACACTTAAATTTAACGACGATAACCAACCAGTTACGATGTTTAATGTATTATACAATTCAGTAGTAATGTCAAAACCGTGGTCCTCTGATATAAAAATAGTTGCATCATCAGCGAACATAACACACAAGTGGTTAGTTACGAGTGGAAATTCATTTACATAGATCAAAAACAGTAGAGGTCCTAGTACACTGCCTTGAGGTACTCCCTGCAAAATACTTCCACATTTTGACTGTACTCTTGTAACCGTTTTTGTAGTTTTGTCGTATGTATCTAGTATTGTGACTTGTGATCTATTTGAGAGATAAGACGCAACCAATTCTAAGGCGATTCCGCGAATACCGACGTGTTCAAGCTGCCTCAGGAGCTTTTCGTGAGATACACAGTCAAATGCCTTTGATAAATCTAGAAACAGCCCAATAGACGTCTTTTTCTTATGAATGTCCAACCATATTTGCTGCAGAATACTAAAAATAGCCAATGTCGTATTTTTGCCTTTTTGAAACCCAAACTGGTTAGCATTTACAATATGATGTTTATTGAAAAAGGACATCAGGCGGTTCAATATAACTTTCTCAAATACCTTAGCAAAATTAGGCAACAAAGCAATAGGTCTGTGATTACTTATGTCCTGTTTAGATCCCTTCTTATGTAAGGGTTTTATTAACGCTTTTTTAAGGTCGTCCGGAAAAATACCCTTTTCCAAGGTTAAGTTAATAATGTGAGCCAATGGTCCTGATATGTACTCTATACTAGATTTGATGGCTTTCATAGGTATTTGATCATGTCCAGTACTTTTTTTATTCTTAAGTTCTTTGACAATTTTCATAATTTCTTGAGCTGTCACCGGGGTCATGAAAATACTGTGTAAATTAGGATTAGTTAGAGGACTATACCGGAAACTGCCTGTGTTATGGATATTATTTACATTTATAAAAAAATCATTCATTGTATTTGCAATATCATGTGGATTATTAATTACAATATTGTTATGATTTATAGATTCTACAGTCACTTTCACTGAATTTACCTGTGTCGTGTTTTGCTTTATAATTTCCCATGTAGCCTTACTTTTGTTTGTGCTCAGGTTTACATAATTTATGTTTGCGTTTCGTTTTGATTGTCTTGTTACTGCTTTAATTATTTGACAGTATTTTTTATACTTATTCTTAATAACGGGATTATTTGATTTTAAAGTTTGTAAGTATAAATGCCTTTTATGTTTACTGGCTATCACAATGCCTTTAGTTTTCCAGTTTGGCTTTTTTTTATATGTGACTTTGATTTTTTTGATCGGTACACAGAGGTCAAAGACAAGCTTATATTTATCAATAAACATCATGTAAGCCTCGTTTGGATCTGTTTGAGAATAAACATCTGAAAATCCGATTTGTGATATATATTTCAGGAAAATATCTATATACTCGTCCAAACCCCTACTATACATATACCAAAATTGTTCTTTGAAACCCAAAGCAATCTGAATGGATACAATCTGACAAGTATGATCAGACAGACCAAGATCCAATACTTCTGTCCGACAGTTTTTCGCATTTGTAAAAATGTTGTCTATACATGTTTCTGAATGTGTGGTTATTCTCGTCGGTAATGAAATTAGGTTACGTAAATTGTATGACTGAAAAGTGTTCAGGAATAGTTCACTTTTACTATTTTTTTCAAGAATATTTACGTTGAAATCTCCCAATATGAATATTTTTTTATAATTGTTTCGCGACCTTGTTACCAGTTTACTAAGAAGAAAATCCATATTTACTAGAAATATGTCTAAGTTACTGTTTGGAGTTCCATATACACATACAATTAGGTAATTTAGCCCACACAATGAAATACCACAACATTCGAAATGATTTTCTACTGACATTTTTGATATCCACTCTAGTTCCCTGCAATCAATCAATTGTTTTGCATAAACAGCAACACCACCCCGCTTCCTTCGTTTACGACAAAAATGAGCAGCTTTTTTATAGCCCTCTATCTGCAATATCTCAACTTCAACCTCCTTTAAAAACGTTTCACTAAAGCAACACACATCTATGTCTCTCTCGTGTAATAATAATTCTAATTGCTCCAGTTTTGGTTTAATACTCTGAGTATTTAAGTGCATGATTTTTAGATTGTTTTGTGGTATTTTATACTCATTTTCACTGTTCTGCCCGAAAAAAATCTGACTGGTTCTGACACTGTTCAATCGGAAATGTATGTGCCACTCCATTTAATTTGTTTGATGTATCCTTAGAGGCTTGTTTTAATCTTATTTGTTCAAACAAGTATGGTATAGTGTTTTTAACGATGATGTGTTTTTTTTCCATGGGTATATTTTGTGTTTGAGTTAAGGTTTTTTTTGGATAACATTCTGTAATAAGTCTTTGATCTGGAAATGAGTGGTTTTTTTTTAATGTTTGGGTTTTTAGAAACGTATATTTTAATTTATTAGTTCTATAGCCTATTCGCAAAATTTCCCTCAGTAACATCCCACCACTATGTCCATGATTCTGCATTATATTGTCATGTTCGATAGGTATGTAAGAAACACATGAAAACTGAGAACAAATCATACGAAGTAACTTGTTTTGTTTATGTACATTCAAGCATTTGTTACACCCAATCTCACTGACTAAGACATTTGTATTTGCTAGCATAGACAATTTGTTGTAGAGACAGCATTTAAAACCAAGTGGATTGTGGTCATTTGATCCACCAATAATCACCACATAATCTGAATTTGAAAAGTTTTTACAAATATTTTCGCAGGTTAAAAGAACTTGATCTATCGGTGCACCAGGCTTAACTATGGCTATCACTTTAAATTGATTTCCCAATAAATTCTGCAGTATCATGCGTAGTCCCTTGCCGCATTCGTCACTGAAGATGACAACTTTGTGATGCAAAGCCAATTCATCCTTTCGCACCGACGGTTGTTTCCCAATAGATTCAGTTATATCTGTATCCTTAAAATTGGACTCACTTTTGATATCCATATGATCTTGATTTCCTTTAGATTGAGATTTATACTCCCTTTGTGTATCTTTGTGGATCTTAGGAAGTATGTATATTTTTTGACATGTGTGTAACAAAACCTTTTAAATAACTAGTTTATGCCCGCCGCTCCACCCCTGTGGTGGAAAAAAAGTAGGCTTTAATCATACCTACAGTTAACTATCCCATTTGAACGAAAGCAAGTGTGATGAAAATATATAAAATTACACTGTCAATGGTCTCGACCATACTTTATATACTTACTTACTTCAGCACGAAGAAGTTCTAAAGCTTGAATAAACTTACTTAAATAAAATAAAAATAATATTTGAATGTTGAAAAATCTCCGCTTAATGTTTCTTAATCAATATTCAACATTCAAGGTACGGCCAATTTCAAGTCAAGTCTAGCTCTAGTGGTTAAGGATGTCCGTTGTCTGTCTTTCAGTCAGTCAGTCAGTCACAATACTGTTTTATTGGTATGTGTAGATAATCTAGAGTGAATACTCGTACATCTTTAATTTTTCGTACCTACACACATCTAGACCTTTATACGTTCCACTGCAGGGCTCAGGTCTGCTCGCAGAATCCTCTCTCATCTCATCTTTAATTTTAATTTCCACTTAATTTGTACATATTTAGTTACCTGTTCTTATTTCTAACACACGTCGAGTGTCCAGCATGAGTTCCAAATACAAAATAAATTAGGTGGTCAAATATGTCCATAAGTGCTACTTGTTAGTGGCGAAGGAGGTTATCCATGTCGACACAAATGCAAAGTGGCATAAATTTTAGACACAGCTCGTTGAAAAGCACCGAAGTTACTTACTACAAACCTGGTACAATCGGATATTAGTATTCTGCAAGTCTAATCACATTATCATTATAAGATGAACGGGCTCTTCATGATTGATTATCTTTGTGACGAAGGGTATTGGAATGACTTAATTGAAAAAAGGTAGTAAGTAATCAGGGATAAAGATTTATAAAATAGAGTTAAGTTTAGAGTTTTGACAGTGATAAGTTAAAAAACACACTCACATACTTACACACACAAACACTCACACATACACGTACACACACTCTCTCACACACACGCGCGCGTGCTCGCGTGCACTTATACTCATAGTAGTACATATATTTAAATATGCAGTAATTATGCTCATAAACATCGTATAATTTAGGGGAAGGAGCGCTGCGGCTGCTTATCCTATAGTACAGGTTTTTACCTATTTAGGAAGTAGAGCACTAGTAGTAAGGATACTCTGTAAAAGATGTTTTTTGAATAAATAGTTATTATTATATTAGCCGCGAACACTTTTTTTGATATTTCTACTTAAAAGTGTTTTAGTTTGAAAATTAACATGAAATCAAACAAAAAGCGAAATACTTACAGTTACGTACATTAGTTACAAATGTTTGAAACGTGAGACATGCTTAAATTTTCTAAGGCAGCGGAGCAAATGATATAGAATTGTGCATTTGTAGTTTAATGCTTGTTTATGTTCTCACGCATTCGAAGTGAAAAGTTTTCACCTCAAGACTAAAAGCCGTAAACACCCTCGGACTTTCTTAGCCGCCCTCGCTGAAGCTCAAGCGGCTAACCATCATGGGTTTTATTGTGGCTCTCTCTAGTCCCTCGATATAAAATATACTACTTCAGTATACAAAAGTGCGTTTTGAGTTTTAAATTCTTTCTTTTTTTTTACTTTTTGACTGATGACTTTATGTGCGCAGAAGTGAATTTGACGTCTTTATTGTTTTAAAGTACAAAAGTACATGCATGTTTTTATCCCAACATGGCGTCCAATGCTCAATTTAAGAAGTTTATCTGCAACAGTAGAGAAAAATTCCGTTCAGTACTAAAATATTTTAGAAAATGCAATTTGCTCTTCGCGAAAGTTGTACGTGAACTTGTACGTGTAGTGATCGGCTTAGTACACGGACAGTTTCCATCGCAACCAGCGATTACTTCGCCCAGGGTGAAAAGCTACTTTCCTTTGCTCACTACTTCGCGCATTGCAGTTAAAAAGAAATTTCTCTCATGGCAAACGCACTGTTGCGTTTTGACGACTTCGTAGTAGGCTATTCGATTATTGTGATAGTGTTCAGCTACTCTATAGCCTCTCTGAGATCTTTCGAATCTTTAACCTGTAGCAATTTCTGGATCGTGCGACAAAAAAAGTGTTTTGGTTATAATTCAACTCGGCCTGCCTCACACATTTGCTTATCCACATATTTTTACAGCGAGCAGTACAAGTTCTCGATCGATATAAGACCATCGAATCGAAGAACTACCGACCTGCAAACCCCTTTGTGCACGACAGTATGGATAATTAGTGGAAATGGAGGGGAGCAGGGGTTGAAGAGATTAGTTTGTACCTGCAAACACTGTTTCTACAACAACGACTTGCTAAACATAATAAAATAACCTATGTTCCTTAAGTATATTTAATTATTGCTGTTTCAAAGTATAGGTACTGAGATTTCTCTAGCTATTTACGAAGTCTATAATCAGTGAGTAATAAAATACAGTCTCGAACTTTTACGATTTTCACTCATATTTATTTTCATATAGGTACTTACAGTAAATACGGGACTAAGCCACCTAAACGTATGCTAAATGACTATAGGTACTTAACAACAATGTTTAGTCCGATCGTGA
The DNA here is from genome assembly GCA_947563465.1 of Archips xylosteana. Taxonomy (NCBI): domain Eukaryota; kingdom Metazoa; phylum Arthropoda; class Insecta; order Lepidoptera; family Tortricidae; genus Archips; species Archips xylosteana. The sequence continues at coordinate 12,580,020 of OX387344.1, forward strand.
CCACGACTGTTGCAATACGGATACGTTGCAATTGCAATATAACCAAAACTCCAAGGTAACTAGACTCATGCGTTTGTGCTTATACCTAAATACAATAATAAATGCCCGAGCCAAATTGCGGATTGCAAGGGCAACCTGTGTAACTTGGCTAGTAAGATAAATTAATTTCCACGTTTTGCATTACTTTATAGCCAACTTCATTACATCTAGATATAGTTCTTGTATTGTATAAGCCCATATACAGTTAAATCTGAACGAGGAACATTTTACGAGGCGGACCGGGCAATTCACGAGGACGAATAGGCAGGTTTATGTCTGAATGGCTCGTATTTATTTAACAAGCAAGCAGAGCCGATGACAGATACACCGGAGCAAATCTTTTGACGCTACATTTATCGCACTCTTGGGTTTATTGTTCGCTAGAGACGCATCGCACTTCATGGATGTTATTTTTCTAAAGATATTTAAATGCCACTATAGCAACTTTAGGCACCTGTACGTAAAAGAACAGTACTTTACTTACGCGTTATCAGTGACGTCGGCAGGTTCGTCGAAATCTCCAATGGTGTCGAGGGAAGCACCAGACCCGTCTTCTCGAGGATCAATGGGCGGCGGCGGCGGTGGCGGCGGTGCGGTGGTGGGTCGCGGTAAAGTCGGTGTGGTCGTTTCACTACCACAGTCTTTGTAATGGGGCTTGGTGACAAAGTCAATCAGCCGAGGGAGCGCTTCAGGCGCTGGGGTCTCTTCAACCTTTTCAGGTGGCTTGTTCTTCATCTCTGCTTCAGAACGTTGCAACCAAGTCTCGATGCAGTTTTTCTTTGTTGGTGTGAGAAGGGGTTCTGGTACAGGTGGTGGTGACGCTTCTGGAATGGGGCTCGGTCTAGGCTTTTTTTCACTAACAGACCGTTCTATTCTTGTACTCCGTGGCATTGGTTTAGGTTTGTCTGTAACTGCCTCGACTTGGCTCTCAACTTTGTCAGTTACTGTTTTGCTATTTTCACAGACTTCTAAGTTAAAAATATTGTTTATAATAGTATTATTATTATTTTTGTCATTTGACTGAAGTTTTTTAAGAGAAGTTAAATCTTCGGAGAGCGTGGTAACTTGCTTTTTAGTCTCATGAGTACTAGATACTCTTGTGACAACGTTCTTTTCAAACATTTTGGACTCTTCTTTTACATCAATTTTCCCCTTTTCCAGAAATCGTGTACTTGATATATCATTCAAAATGTTAGAATCTATGTTTTCAATGCAATTCAGAACTTTTTGTATATCTATAGTTTTTTGTTGCATCGTGGGCGTAGAAGGAATACTATTTTCAACAGAATTAGCCATAGAGCCCAGTCTGTCTACTACTGTGGAAATTGAGCTTCCAGTATCATCTGACTCTGCATCTGCGAGTGCTAAGCATCTTTCCCATTCTGTTGACAGCAAGTCTATGTAAACTTCCGCCTCCGGAGGCATTGTCTTGCCATCGGACAGTCTACGCACAAGGCGTCTGACCTCTTCCGGTGAACCTTTCTTCAGACATGCTATACTTTCTTTACCTTGACGAAGTAAGTGGCTATCAAAAGATGATTTTCTCGATAATTTCGTGAAATTAGAAGCTACTCCGTTTTGAATTCCATTTATAGGATTTTCTTTGTCATGGACATTATGCCCTTCACTGCATAAAAACCTATTTTGTTCACCAACTGTTTGTAGAGTTTGTTTATCTTTAAAAGAATTTTTCTTACCCAACTTTCTAGGCGGCACTGGTGGTGGCAAAGTAGTGGGCCGTGCTAATTCTGTTGGTTGTTTAACTGTTTGAACAGAATCTGTCATTGTTTTATCTTTTTCAGGTTCGTCTGTAGATTCAAAATGTCTTACAAGTAACGTAAGTTTTTCGTCAGAATCTTTTAGTCTACGAACACAATCTATTCTAGTCAACTCAGCTACTGAAACGTCATCGATTGCAAGTATCTCATCGCCTGGTATTAGTTTTCCCCAAGGTGCAACAGCATTAGCTGCAGGGCTGTCTTCTGCACATGATTGTACTAGTAGCCTTCTGACCTTTTCCGCTGCAGCCGACCCTCCTTCGAACTTGAGTCCAAGCCCGAGGCGCGCCCCGCGCGGCCTTCGCACCACTACCTCGGCCGCCCCGGCCGCGGCGCCCACCGTGAGCACGGTGACGAAGGAGGAGTCTCGGGCCGCGGGCCGGCTCTCGCCCACTGGTACTATGGTAACAAAGTCCTCGACGGCTGCGTCCGCCGCCATGCCGCGTGCAACGCGTGACGGCGAATTTTCAAACACCGCTTTTGGACTCGAATCTGCAAGCAAAAAATATTCATGAGCTTGCGTAACAAAAATGCAATAATGGTATGAGTTGCGCTCGCGACGGACGGCACGCGAGGACTGGCACAGCGAACCTCTCTCTTTCACTGTCGGTACACTTGAACGATACGAGATGAGCTCGGTAATGATCTCCGTTATACGAATCTACTCTTCCAAATAATACTGCCGAATTATTTAACGTCAACAGTTTATCAATATCCGTCATTTGTTAATTTGTTTTTAGGGTTCCGTAGTCAACTAGGAACCCTTATAGTTTCACCATGTCTGTCTGTCTGTCTGTCCGTCCGCGGCTAAGCTCAGAGATCGTTAGTACTAGAAAGCTGTAATTTGGCATGAATATACATATCAGTCACGCCAACAAAGTGGTAAAATAAAAAATAAAAAATATTTTTTTTTTAGGGTACCTCCCATAGACGTAAAGGGGGGGATGATTTTTTTTTCTCGACTAACCCTATAGTGTGGGATATCGTTGGATAGGTCTTTTAAAACCATTGTGAGGTTGCTAACATGATTTTTCTATTCAGTGATCTGTTTGCGAAATATTCAACATTAAAGTGAAAATTTTCATTAAAATCGACCGTCCCCCCCCCCTCTAAAATCTATACTGTTAGGCGGAAAAATTTGAAAAAATTCAGAATGGTAGTAAATATATCAAATTTACTAGGAAAATTATGGCTAAGATTGCTTGGAAATTATTAGTAGTTTAAGAGTAAATAGTAGCCTAAGGTATAAAACATATTACTTGATTTTTTCGTAATGGCTACGGAACCCTACCTTGGGCGTGTCCGACACGCTCTTGGCCGGTTTTTTATTATTAATTCGCATGTTAACTATGTATAATACAATATTATGTTTGTAATTATATGGGAAACTCTTTACTTAATCGCTCAGTAAACAATTCATACGACCAATTTTGGAACAAGTGTCTTGACGGGTTTTGTTAATAAGTATAGATGGTACCTACTTCCCACATGTCATCACTTAAAACTTTCGTCGATCGATACGAAAGTATAACGAGCGTGTTTGGGAATGCGTTGACCACAAACAGTCTCATCAGCGCGCGAGATGTGGGTTAGTAGCACCGGCGACGTGCGGAGTGCGGAGCGGCGCGGGCGCAGCCACCGTTCTTGGAGAACCGGCGCATTAGCATATTGCCCGGGGCTGCCCGACTGCCCGTCCGGCACGGCCCGTTACTCCCGGGTCCCGATCCAAAGGGCCAGCAATTCTCACGTCTTTTCGCAATTTCCCAATAAATAAAAAATGCATAATAAGTCAATGAAGTAAAAATAATGTATGCTTTCTAAATAACAAATTTAACCTTACTTGTCCGGCACAGATCAAATGACGACGCGCCTTCTATATTAAATGAAGGCACTATCTACAAACCACAGCATCTAATGATGATTAATGAGGATATGTTGAACCATGACAAAATAAACCATCTATTAAATTGCTTCGATATTTTGAGCCTGTATAGCGGTGCCCTATACTGGATATAAAAGTGAAAATGTACCTAAATATTTATTACTAGCTTTTGCTCGCGACTCCGTCCGCGTGGAATTAGTAATTTGGGCAGCTTATTTTTTTATCCAATTTGCTTTTTCATCAATTATGGCTCTCCTTAGTTCCTCGATATAAAAAAAATTAACCAAACCCCCCCCCCTAACCGACCCCCCACCGAACCCCCACCGAACCCCCCCCCCCCCGCACACCCGCGTTCACATTCACCACCGTACCTACTCCCAAGTCACTACTTCTAAAAACTGTTCCCAAGAAAATACCAACATATTAGTGAAAACCGCATCCTTCTAGGTTAAGCCGTTTCTGAGATTAGCGCGCACAAACGCACAGACAAACAGACAATAATTCTAAAAATCATTGTTTTGGGTTCTATTGCGTTAATAAATAGCCCTAGTGACAGTTTTTCTCAAATATCTTCAATGTACAGACACCGACTTGTTACAGAGTTAAATACAGTTAGTTAAATACATATTGTGGAACTAGCTTATGCCCGCAACTTTGTCCACGCAGAATCTAAGTGTGTGGTAAAGCTTCTTACTCTCCTTTACTAAATAAAGCAAAAATCCGTCAAAGCAACATTCAAAAAGCCACTATCGTCATCATCACATAAATCCTGCAAAAATACCAAAATTTGCAGGTCTAAGGTCTAAGGAGTCTAGCAACTATAGTTATAAATAAAGCGTGTAAAAAAAAATAGGGTCACTCTGAAGCGAACGTAAAAATAGGGTCACTCTGAAGCGAACATAAAAATCCCGTTGATTTATCCGGCGAGAATTTCAACAAATACGTCCTTATTTCTTGCCTAAATCATAAAAGCAACCTTTATACGAAATTTCAGCATTCAGTAGCAGTCAGGGAATGAGTGAGTCAGTCAGTCAATCAGTCAGGACTTTTCTTTTTATATGTATGGATAAGATGGGCAAAATATTGTATTTATGTATATTTAAAAATTGTATAAATGTATGAATAGGTTTTAGTGATGTGAAAAGAAATGTATCTGTATAAATCCTTTACTGTACAAAAATAAATAAACGAACTTTACTGACTAACGTTAAATATTACTTGAAAGTTTACCAATTCCACAGGTTTACATAGCACGTCTTAACAATTATCAACTTATACATTTCTTCACTTGTCTGTTGATTGTATAAAAAAATAACCGCGTATTGTTTCAACATCTAATTTCTTAACGGTAAGACATAAATCTAGCTAGAAAGTTAACACGCTAATACAAGTAACATTGCTATAAAAGATATTCCTCCGTCCGTGCCAAGAAATAAACTCACGTATGAAAATACAAATTAGTTTCCGTACATAACGTACGTGAGGATCGTATAAATCTTCGTTTGCATACGATTCACCAATTGAGAGCAAAACCGAGTCAGCGATGTCACGAGTACTCTTATCGTGCACAAAGAAACATTGCGCTATCACATGTGGTATTGTTCGACCATATCTCGTAATTGAATCTTTAGTACTCGGCACCTCGCTGCGGCACACGAAGTTTTTTACAATTTGAGACGAGTTACCTACTTTCAATCGTATGTAGAAGATTGTTCACGATGCCAGTGCAATCTTTGCCCATTAACCTGGTATACAGACATAAATATTATTTTTTATCGCCGGTCTTTATTTCATTCAACTCCAAAAGTTCACCGATACATAACGCCTACGTCGAAACTAAACTAGAACTCTGGAAAACTAAACGAATAAAGTATCATAAACGTAAATTATATGAGCCGGAAACCATTTTATTGACATTTAATTTGCATCAGAATGAACAAAATGTAAATGTTGAGGCTTTACAGCTATAAAACCTGCGGATACATAAACTACGGGCCAAGAAACAGTAAATGTTCTATGTACATGGAAAATAAACTATTTATTGTTAGACACCTTTATTAAGAATTTTTTTTAGGCTATCAACTATGCGACGTAAAAGCGGAAAAAGTGATTAAGTAGGTAGGTACACATGCGTCTCCCAAGACTCCCAAACAGACGGGGGTTTTAGTTCTCTCTGAGAACCCAATACCCATTTATTTTTCCAATAATTTCCAAATTTGATTATAGGACCTAGCCGCCATAAAGTGTACTTTATTGCACCGGTGGTGGCGCGCCGGTGCCGGCCCTGCCGTTGCGGTGCCGTCACATCATGCATATTCAGCACGGGAGTGCCGCGAGCCACGAGCCGCAGTACCTACATAGACGCATCATTTTAAAGATTGCCAATTACACAGGTGTTGCACATCTGGGTGAAATGTAACATCTATTGTTTCTTATCTTACTTTAATATGAGGTCAAAACAAAAGATGTTTATAAGTTTGCAGTTTATTACGGTGAGTAGAGTTTAGAGTAGGTAGCTACCTATGTCAGAAGAGTAGGTAAAATTAGGTACATACCATGTTATTTGACGGTCTGGTAATTCTACGATTTTAAAAGTAGGTACCTAGTTACTGCCTAAGTATTTTAAAAAACGTTGAAATTAAAACATACTTTAAACGAAATTTAAACTAAATCTGCCTACGCACTTGTACCTACGGGCATATACAATATTTCTCACGCAATATTTCTTGTTTATCAACAATGCAATCAAGAGCTGTGCTTCATTATTCCACTTAACTTTATCAGACAAACAAACATTATCACAACGCAAAGATTTTCTCATTATCATTATTGTCCAGAAATCTAATTATAGCCGCTTAGCTCATTAAAGCACTCTTAGTCAGATGATTAAAAGAAAAGGCTTGGCCGAAGCTATAACTGTCTAAACAAGTAAGTGCCTGTAGAATCGCTATGAAATACTTTGAAGGTCAGTGAACTTGTCTTAAGATAGAATATCATTGTAACTGAGAGTCGTTATAAGAAAATTGAATAACCGTCTATTCGAAAACTTACGCGCTTTCTAACAATTAACCCGCGGACGCGGCTGCGTTGGTGCGCAACGCTTAGCTATTTCACCTTCCACGGTGGGTGCATAAAAAGCGTGCAATACAATATTCGTTGTACCAGTAGCCAATCGCTACCTACATCTAATTAGGCGATCCTCGCGCTTGTGCAAACCCGTGATATGGTAACAGCTCGTGGAACTTGCTCGCCGCTAACTGATTGCTCAGCTTATTTATTGCTTTAGTTCGTGTTGAGTATTCATTGCAGCGCATTAACCGAACACGGCCTGCTCCAGTTGTAAGCCTGTGTTAAACTCAGTTAAGACCCTAAAAGTACCTATACAAGCTCTTCGAAGGTTCTACATAATAACATATCTGAAGAACTTACTATAGAAATTTGTAGCTATGTTTTCGTGTTTAGAAAGCGCCTAAATATATTTTAAGTATGATGCGCGAATTCGTAACCTCATCTAACACCCGTTAAAATTATGTAAAAACGTGATTTTCTATACAAATTCGCCATTTTATTCACATTGACTCTCGAACCTATGACTCCATCGGCATTCGACATTTACATAGCGGCTCGGCGAGTCGGCGCGTCATAAGCCACAACCACAACAGCGATATGTCAGCGTCTCTCGGTTCATCTCATCACGCTGCGCCCTCCTCCGCATTTATCTCCGACAAAATTGAAATAAGTTAGATAATATCTTATCTCAGTGAGAACCCGCCTCGAGGCGAGTGGTCCAGACGCTATCGAGATGTGTCGCCAAAAACAGCGAGCACAGAGGAATAACAAGTGATCCCGACTGCGATAACCTTTCACCATTTTTAACGTTTTGTTCCTTAGAGCTATACAACGGATCTGAGGTCACGGTAGTGGCGCAAAGGTGGGCTTTGATCGTTTACCCTTTCCTCAAAACAACTTTACCTTTTCAGTCTTTCGTATCTTTCTTCTCATAAACAACAAAACATCTGTTTTCTTAAGTGATTATGCTAATTAAAAAAAAAGACTTTCTTCTTTTCTTGAATTTTATAACTTAAGCAGTAAAAACACAGATATGTAAATACCTATTCTCATTTAATAACTGATGATTCAGTAACGGAAAAATTGTGTGCATTTTCTACTGTCTCTTGCATTCCTATCAATCTACTTTGAAACAACCAATGAAGCGATATAAATATAAATAATTATTGGCAGTGTGGAAAAACTCATCTTTTCTAAAGTTGTTTAACGAGTTTTTAAAATAAACATGGTACGCTATGTCTCAAAGTAGATTGATAGGAATGCAAGAGACAGTAGAAAATGCGCACAATTTTTCCGTTACTGAATCATCAGTTATTAAATGAGAATGGTTACCTATCTGAAACACAAAAACGATAGTTCAATTTTCGTTTCGGCAAAAACTATTCGACAAATTTTGTTCTACTTTTTTTCGTTTGTTCGAAAATTCATTTCGAATTTTAACGATTAGGCATTTATTGTTTTGTTTTTTAATCTTTCGTCAAATTATATTTTTCCCTCAATCGCATTTGTCCGTAATATCGGTTATCCGACTTTAGTTTCGATTTTTTAATCATTCGACATTTTTTGATTAACTTTGATTTCATTTGTTCAATTTAATGATTCGTTTTTAGGGTTCCTTACCTCAAAAGGAAAAAAAAACGCAACCCTTATATGAAAGATCTTTGCTATAAAACTCGATTCGATCGTTAACGTTAAAGCGCGCCGCAAGATCTGTCAAGTGAAAATTTCGTTCGGAAACCTAAACGTATTTCGTTTAGGAATCTGTTTTTTGAGCGTTTTTCAGTTTCGGCAAGCAATATTATCTATCATAAGAAAACTATTAATCATTATTTCCAACAATTCGGCCGTCCTGTCCCAAAACCCGTCCTCGGGTTTCGAACATGAGAGGCTATTGTATACCTATAATATACATATAGCTAAACCTGTGTACATAATTAAAACCCAACTCATAAATAACATATTATTATATTATATTTAATATATATTAGTAATTATAGAGTATGAAGGACGAAAATAGTATTTTGTCGATGACAACAAAATTTACAGTTTATATCAATATGCTAAGTCTATTCCAGTTATACACCAAAAACTATCAGTATCTTATCTCACTTTTTTTAGCATCTGCCATTGTTCTTATTTTTTTTTTTTTTTTTAAATATCAAACATACAACAGTTCGCACTGAGCTAACATAGCTTAAAAATAATAATACTGTGAGCCATCAAAAAAAAAACATCAACAACAATGACTGCCTTAAATTTTCTGTAATAATTAGCTATCTGCCTGAATATTTTTTTTGTCTTAATAAATAGTTATTTGCCTCAATTGGCTATCTGCTGGAACAATAGGCTGTCTGCCCGTATGGTTGGCTATCTGCCTGAATAGTAGGCTGTCTGCCCGTATGGTTGGCTATCTGCCCTGTTGGCTGTCTGCCTGAATAATAGGCTGTCTGCCCGTATGGTTGGCTATCTGCCCTGTTGGCTGTCTGCCTGAGTAATAGGCTGTCTGCCCGTATGGTTGGCTATCTGCCCTGTTGGCTATCTGCCTGAATAATAGGCTGTCTGCCCGTATGGTTGGCTATCTGCCCTGTTGGCTATCTGCCTGAATAATAGGCTGTCTGCCCGTATGGTTGGCTATCTGCCCTGTTGGCTATCTGCCTGAATAATAGGCTGTCTGCCCGTATGGTTGGCTATCTGCCCTGTTGGCTATCTGCCTGAATAATAGGCTGTCTGCCCGTATGGTTGGCTATCTGCCCTGTTGGCTATCTGCCTGAATAATAGGCTGTCTGCCCGTATGGTTGGCTATCTGCCCTGTTGGCTATCTGCCTGAATGATAGGCTGTCTGCCCGTATGGTTGGCTATCTGCCCTGTTGGCTATCTGCCTTAATAATTGGCTATCTGCCCTGTTGGCTATCTGCCTTAATGGTAGGCTATCTGCCCTATTGGCAATCTGCCTTAATGGTTGGCTATCTGCCGGAATAATAGGTTATCTGCCTGAATTATACACTGTCTGCCTATATGACTATTATGGGAAACAATCATACATCAGTCAATCTAATCTTAATCTAGTTTACATCAATTTAAATAATAAAATCTTACTAAGGAACATACAATGTTTTTTTTTTTCTTTTTTAAATTAATTTGCTTACTTTACTGCGGGTGCCATAACTGTCATCTTTCTTAATTTCTGTTGCTGTACTAGAGGTGTCTGATAGGTCACTTGATTGGGATGTATCGTCATCAGAATCACAATTTCTATTACCACTCTCATCGCCAGAGAACCGATCAAATGTTACCCAGGGTTGGAGTTTGTCTACTGCCACCACGGACTTGAAAGTTCCTGTTCGTTTCTTTGTGAGAGGCGTGTCTTCAACTTCATAACGATCATGATCAAATACTTTAATAATTCTATATGGTCCTTGGAATTTTGGCAGAAGTTTTCTGCTCTGACCTGTGGCACCATGATGTCGTTGTACGCGTACTAAATCTCCCACTTTGTATTGTTTAGCTCCTATTCGTTTTTTATCATATTGGTGTTTTTGGTATGCCTGTTGTTTATTAATGTGCTCACTAACTTGCTTTAAAATTGGTTCCCTATCTGTACTTTTAATTTCTATATCATCCTGAAGAGACAGACTAAGACGACTGTCTGCAATTCCAGTCATTTTTGTTCCGAATAACACTTCAGCTGGTGTGCGGCCAATGCCTTTATTCAAAGTATTATTCAATGACCACTGTACTTTAGTCACATGTTCATCCCATCTATTTTCTGGTCCATCGTTATTTGCGGCGGCTAACGCCTCCGTAACGGTTCTATTGTACCTTTCCACTTGGCCGTTTGCGCGGGGTGTGGCCACGGCATTCATTATGTGTCTAATACCAAGTTCTGACATAAAACTTTTAAAAGTTCTACTAGTAAAACTACTACCACGGTCTGAAATTAGCCTAGTAGGTACACCGAAAGTATAAAAACAATCCTTCAAATTTGTTATCACGTATTTCGTGTCGGTACCTTTGACCGGCTTTATTAATATAAATTTAGTGAAGGCATCAATCAGAATTAGCAAAAAAGTGTTGCCTCTTGAACTGCGAACAAATGGACCTAGATGATCAATATGGATTGTGTGAAACGGGATTGGCGCCTTAGGTATAGGATTGAGAAATCCTTCAGGTTTACCACCAGGTGCTTTGTGGTAGGCACACTCTAAACAGGACCGGATATATTTCTGTGCAAATTGTTTCATGCGTGGGAACCAGTATTTTTCTGTCATTTTTTCCAACGCCTTACCCAGCCCTACATGACCTATGTCATCATGATTTTGTTTCACAATACGCCATCTTGCAGCTTTAGGTATTACCCACCTATCTCCATCAGTTGTTTTCCTGTAAAGCCGCCCGTTGACATAACGATAATTCTTTTTGATGTCCGATTTTTCCTGGGTCGGTGTGTCTGTTAAGATGTTAATAATCCTCTCTAATCTGGGGTCCGACGTTTGAATAGTAGCTAGCCAATCAGTAGTATTCATCAACATGATAGACGGCTCATCGGAATTACTTTTTGTGTTTTTGCTAGTAACTGGATTTCGGCTAAGTGCGTCGGCGTGTGCCATTTTAACACCAGGTTTATATTCAATGTTACAGTTAAATTCTTGTAGCTGGCTCCACCATCTTGCTACCCTTGGTATTAAATCCCTTTTTTCGAAAGTAGCTCGCAAGGAATTACAGTCAGTTACTATCTTAAACTCCATGCCTAGCAGATATACCCGGAAACGTTGTAATGCATTAATGACTGCCAGGGTCTCCAAATCATAAGAGCTGAATTTTTGCTCATCACATGTAGTCTGCCGACTGTAATATGCAACAGCTCTGAAAGCTCCATGTTTATCTTTCTGGAGCAGGATTGCCCCTATTCCATATCTGCATGCGTCTGTGTGCAACTCTGTCTCAGCTCTTGGATCGTACAAGGCCATTATTGGTCTTTGTGTAAGTTCTTCTTTTAATTGTATAAAAGCAGCTTCTTGTTCTTCAGACCAACTAAAAACGGAATCCTTTTTCAGCAGTTGTGTAAGTGGTCTTGCTATGATTGAAAAATTCTTAACAAACCTTCGGAAAAAGCTTGCTAGACCAATAAATTGCCTCACATTTTGTTGAGTCTTTGGTCGAGGGAAATTAGTTACCGCATCTGTTTTCCTAGCACCAGGCTTTATTCCGTGTTCAGATAATTCGAAACCCAGAAAATCTACAGTAGTCATAAAAAAATTACACTTTGATAGTTTTAATGTCAACCCGGCGTGTTTTAGTAATTCTAGCACAGCTGACAACTTTTCTAGGCCTTCCTCTACAGTTTTTGAAGGTATTATAATGTCATCCATATATGCCATCGCAGTTCCAAATCGCGCTTTACCCAACATTTTGTTAATTAGTCTTTGGAACACTGCTGGGGCATTTGCTAGCCCAAATGGCATCCTATTAAATTCGAATTGTCCTTCTGGGGTGACAAAAGCTGTTTTGTGTTTATCTTCTTCTGCAATAGGGACTTGATAGTAACCTGAGGCTAAGTCAAGTGTTGTGAAATATTTGAACCCTGATAAATTGTCTAGCTGGTCTTCTATCCGGGGTAGAGGATAATGTTCCTTTGTTGTTTTCTTATTCAGTGCTCGATAATCAATACACAAGCGTTTGTCCCCTGTTTTTTTTTTTACAATAATGATTGGACTAGCAAATTGAGAGCTGGACTCACGTACAATACCTGCAGACATTAGCTCATCAATCATTTGACGGGCTGTATTTTTTTCATCAAATGATAGACGATAAGGTCTATACACCACCGGTTTACTATCAGTTAAATTAATAGACATTTCTTCAAATTTTGAGCATCCTAATTCTTGCAAATTAAATGCAAAGCAGCTACGATATTTATTTAGTAATTTTATGAGTTTTTGAACTTCAGATTGACATAGGCTCAGATCTATAGTCACTTGTTCACTTGTTATAGTACTAGTGTCTTGGTTTTCTTGTTTAGTGACATTCTGAGGTTCTATTGTTTCTACTCGTAAAACATTTAGTTCAGTATACCTAGCTTGATGTTCAGTCAAATGCCCCCTTGCCACTCTTTCATCACGAGTAAGGCACAACATAGTTCCCAAAACAGTTTTTAAAACAATTTGTCCCTTACCCTTATCAAAACGGTACAGTCCCCTTAATGCAAAATACTCTTTTTTTGGTTCTAACCGGACCCCTCCTTCAACATATAAATCCCCATTAAATGGAGGTTCAGTATACACTTCTACAACAGTCAGTCCATTAATAATAGTGTCCTTGGATATTTTAATAATAAATTTAGTATTTTGGTCTTCACTACTTTGGGTTATTTTCAGTTCTTCAGCAGTTTTTATTATAATTATATGACTTTTTTCAGTGTATGTATGTCCAACCAATAAGGGGTATTTAGGCAAGTATTTATCTGGAATTACTACAACTTCAGTTAGCGCGCTAACACCATCAACAACTATTTGAATATCACAGTGTCCAAGAGGTGTGACTGACGCATTCCCAAATCCAACCAATGATTCCTGACAATTTTTATTCCAATTACCAAAAATTTCTCGAGCCTCTGTCTCTCTTAATAATGTCTTCCTACTACCCAGATCTATAAAACAGTCCAGACTGATACCATTTACCAAAGCTTTTTTATAATATTTAGAATCCTCGTTGTTAGTTGTAATTTTCATAACTGATTTAGTGAAATTTAAACCTCCATTATGAGCCGATGCATTAGTAGAATTGTTATTATTATTACTATTTAATTTTTCTTTCTGATAACAATCTCCAACCAAGTGACCCAGCTTATGACACTTTTCACATCGCTTTACAGGGAATGGACATTTAGGACTATAGTGGCCTAACTGACCACAGTTATAGCATTTTACATTATTTGTTTTAGGTTTGTACTCTTTTTTTTGTCCTGCACTATTCACATTAATATTTGTTGTCATTCGCCCCTCTTGACGTTCATCTATACGTTTTGTTCTAGTGTTCCGCAAGAAGGCTAATAATTTATTGGGATCATCATACTGAGCTGCCTCGGCGCTCACTCTCACTGCTCTGTCATCTATACCTAATATAATACAATCTGCTGCATCTTGCCCACTTATTCTACATCTATTCAATAACACCATTTTTTCATAGAAATAATCCTCAAGGGATTCGCCGAATTTAGCCCGCTTTGCCAACATTTCTGTTAAAACTAGACCATAATTTTCATGACAAGGGAATGCAGCTAACAATTTCTCCTGCCATTCTGTCCAAGTAAATAACATAGATGGCAAACTTTCATACCACATTTTAGCCATCCCAGTGAGTTTATTTGTGGCAAAATGTGTAGTCTGTTGTTCGGTCCATCCATGAATAGCTGCACATTCATTTACTTTTCTCAACCATACTGGCATACTTTGGTTTCTTAAGGATGGATTGAACTCTGGTACAGGATTCATGGATGATAAAAATTTATTATTATTGTTATTATAAGTTTGACTAAAAGCAGAAGACAATACATCAACCAGTCTATTAACACAAATATTGTCACTATTATTCTTTTCTTCTGCTATTGATGGTGCACCAACTGTTTTAATATTAGAGTCTGACTCACCCGCCTTGAGTTGAACCCACCGGCAACAAGGATCACACTTGTTTGATGTGCATGTCCTCTGGTGTCCTCCCGCACTGTTCATCTCTCTTTCATTTGGCTGCTGAATGGCTTCCTTGTTTAGAAACTGCTCTTTAGTAGAACTTGATCCGCGGCTTCCATCAGACGAATGCCTCTGACGCCTACTGCGCCTTCCCGCTGCCGAGCGCTCCGTACGCCGACCACGACGTTCACCCGGTGATTGTTTGTCCCGCCAATCATGCCCGCCGCTTGACGAGCGTTCCGATCGCTGATCACGAGCACCATCTCGCTGATTCCTCTTCGGCCGGACATGCCCCCTTTGAGAACGCTCCGAACGCCTACCACGACCGCTGTCTGGAGGCTGTTCGCCGCGCCCACTTTCGCGAATACGAGAACGCGAGCGGTCGCGACGAGAAACACGGTTCGCACATAGGAAACGTTTACGACTACGATGTCGACTTCTCTTCGCGTCACCTCGAGGTTCAAAAACGTAGCTTGGTTCAATAGGAGTATGTCCACGACTATCCGTACTCATCTTAAAACACAGAGAAAAGGTTTTATCCCACTTCTGAAATGAAAGATCTTTGCTATAAAACTCGATTCGATCGTTAACGTTAAAGCGCGCCGCAAGATCTGTCAAGTGAAAATTTCGTTCGGAAACCTAAACGTATTTCGTTTAGGAATCTGTTTTTTGAGCGTTTTTCAGTTTCGGCAAGCAATATTATCTATCATAAGAAAACTATTAATCATTATTTCCAACATATAGGATCACTTTGTTGTCCGTCCGTCCGTCTGTCAAGACCCTTTTCTCAGGAGCGCGTAGAGTAGAGGTATCAAGCTGAAATTTATATCAAATACTCAAGTCTACTGTCCCTTGGATTTGTGAAAAAATCAAACCTCTAAGCCAACGCAATCAAAAGATACAGCCGTTTATGCCGCAAATTTCCGCATATTTTCGAAACTCGCAAGGGAATCAAAACCTACAGGGTACTTCCCGTGAACTCAGACGATTTGGTACGATGCAAGACCTCGCAATTTTTCCTTTATCGGTACTATAAGGTCTTAATACATAATTAATAAAAAAGCATATTTTTTTTTTGGCTTTCTGTCTATATCAGTTACCAATCTACAATTATCCCACACTGCGCACATTTTGCTTAGGAGCCTGCTAAGACTGGATGTTCATAGATACATATAAATTTGTACGGAACCCTCGGTGCGCGAGTCTGACTCGCACTTGGCCGGTTTTTTTAACTTTTTGGCTTTTCTCAAATGGACTTTTTAATTTTTGACGTAGTATTCCTTTAGTAACACTATCTAATTTACACATCGCACGTGTATTACTGGCGTTATTTTTTACCTGGCAGACTAGTCTACAGGAAATTACCTACCCACTTTGTCCTTTGGAGAACATAACCCTACCCGCCACGCTCCCGCATAAGCCTTTGAACCTAACCATTCAGAGTCGCATCCGCCCCGTGCCGCCATGCTCGCTCGCTTCGCTCGCTCGCTGAGTGGTTATCATTATGATTACAAATTATTATTGCAAATGTTGTTTTGACAGTTGAGCAATATATTAAACGTTATTCCAAACAAAATTATGTACTTTATTCTTACCCTACCCACCTTTACTACATCCTGAACAAAAATAAAGCTCAGCGAGAAGACAGTGTTGTTAATAATAATATTATGGGGAAAAGTTTCTCTGTCGAAAAATAACTAGGGATATCGTTAAAAAGTGAACTGAAAATGTCTAAACGTAGGTACTGTCAAAATCATCATTGGGTTAATGAAAAATTGGCTATGAAGCCATATACGCATCAATTCAAGGGCAAGTGAATGAGATGGTAAACGATTGCGGGCAAACGATACTTTTAATATACGTGAAATGGTAAAAAGAAAAATTTACGAAACCTGTAATCGGACAAACGATAATAATTCGAAAGGTTTTCGGACAAATGAAATTCGGGCAATAATTTTTAGTGTTTGAGATAGGTTACCCGCTTCACTACATATAACACTGCGTTGCGTGCACAGTTTGAAAGAAACATTAGTCACCTACTCACAGACGACTCACAGACCCAAGTGACTTTCTTTTGTAGAAATAAAAACTTATCTTAATCATACTTAAAGTAATATAGAACTTGAGTTTTCTGTTTTGGTGGAATGCAAAACGGAAAAGTTAATAAGTTGGTCTCCCGCAGCGCAATATCGCCCACAAGCCTGGCAAGTAAATTATTAAAACATAAAAACATCAACGGCGGCTGGCATGAACTCCTGATTATACTTCTTCTTACAAATAATAGCATACAGAAAATAAAGATACCTACTAAGCCCGACTTTAAATTCGATTAAGCTATATAAAGCTACAGAAAGTTTTTATTACCAAAATTTTCGCATCTCTATGATAAATGGACGGACGATAAGAATGTAATTTAGGTGCCTTCTTTTTTATGATTTTTTCCGCCTTCCGTTATTCTTCAGCTTAAAATGAATCAATAAAAACATACTATTTCACTTGACGCGTTTAGCATAAAAATATATTAAGTAGTGGGTTACAGCACCGTTCTTAAACGGTATTGTTTGGCAAGTAGGTTACCTAAAGTCGTTAGTGTTTTCTAAAACTAAAACGAAATTCATATTCGAATACTGTGCAATCGTTGACTTTAGAAAATAAATCAATAAACATTTTCTACGCATATTTTTAAGATGTAAATGGCCATTCAGTGATAGTTTGCTGACGGTGAAGTGGGCGGTTGCATGACATCAGCCGCTTGGCGCGGATCGTGCGATTCTTCAAGAGGTTAACATCCTACGAGCATCCGTGCCTGACCAATGAGCCAATGAGCTCGATTCCAAAGGCAAACACCAAAAAGCCTGTCTTGACAACTGGCTAGCTAACGAGTTCTCTCATATAAACAGGCAAAAAACAAGCCGTCTGCGACTCAACTGCGGCAGACGACGTGAATGGATTGTAGGCCATTTATTCTTTAGGGGACATCTTAATCGTTACATACCAAAAGATTATGAGGTTTCTGTGGCAAGCTAGTTGGCGCTAGTATCGTGAGGTCCGTTTGACAACTTTAACATTTGTGTCACCTTTGAGACTGGTTTATAATTAATTGATCCTGTAGCAAATACGCAAACCGCGTGACCCAAAATGAAATAGAAACTAATTGAGCCAATCGCAAGCAAGGCTATAAACTCAAACCACAGTATAATAAATAGACAGTAAAACGTCTTCATACAAGCGGCCGGACCGCGTGAAGTACCTACGCGCCACGAAATCTCAGCATAGCTCGGCTAGCATCAGTCAGGGGCGCAGCGCGGTTACGTGCGGTCGGCGCGGGACTCATGCGCATTTATTACGTACTTATTAACTATGTCACGAGACGATATAATAGTATTTTTCACTTCTCATGCTCTTAAAATGTTACTTTAGTCTCTGCATATCGGGACTAAAGCTCTTTTTTGATCTCAAGGGATTAAAGTAAAATTTTTTTAATTGACTATGGAAACCCCTAAACTGCCAATCACGGTGTTTGTGAATGGAGGATTATCACCATTTTCAGTAACTGGGTATAGACAATTTTAAAGCTTTCCACAGACCGAAGCGCGCTGCGGACGCACTGTAGCGCCCTGCGCTTCGGTCTGTGGAAGCCTTTAGGGCGTGGAAATAACCTCAAAATGACAACTGTATAAAAAATATTTAAAAAATAATAATTTCGTGAAACACATTGAATAATTACGAATATTAATCTATTTAATTATAAAATATTAAAGATGAATTCATTTTATTTTGCACGTAAAGAAAGATTTCCTTTAGCTTAGGTGTTTTTAATTTGTTTTTTTTTTTAAAACGCTGTCGGCAAAGCAGTTCCCTGCTCTGTCGATAAAATAGCAATCCGCACTGTCGGCAAAGCAGTGCTGGAGTGTACGGTAGATAGAGCAGTTACGTTTGAATGTTAATATGGCGTGACTTCAAAATAATGCGATGTCAGTTGCATTTAATAGTAAATAGAAAGTATAATTAGATATAATTTAACAAAGAATTGGCATATAGAAAATAAACTTAAAAAGTCGTTTCTTTATTCACGGGTAAGTGTTTCAGTTAACAATATATTTTGTGTGTGAACTTAGATCAATTAGGTTAATTTATTTGCCGATTCTAATGAATGAACAATTATCATTCTTACATGCATAGTCCAATTAGTTTTAACATAGTCTTTAAGTTAGAATCTGTTGGCTAATTATGCAAGCATTTAAAGCGTCACTTTACAAAAAAATATAAAAGAAAAGAAAAGACAGCGGTATTTTTTTTGCTATTTGAATTTTGAACAGATGTCCATTGCTCGTATTGAGCATACGTTGTAAAAAAGTAATTTTGTACGTCGTTTTTTTCCTCGCATTCAAAGTGAAAAGTAGAGTGTTTAACGCGGGACTAAACTACCATAATGACAACTCGAATTATAGCCTCCCTCGCTGTCGCTCGGGTGGCTAAATATCTCGTGTCATTATGGCTTGTTTTAGTCCCTTGTTGAACAATCTACTATTATGCAACGGTTGTATAAGTGAGGTCTTAAAAGGCGAGTGACGTGAGTTGCGATACGAGCGAATGCGAGTATCGCAATGGAAGACGGCACGAGCCGTTAAGACCAAATTATACACCGTTGCATACAATATTTTTTCTACGACTCGACTGTACTGTACTGTACCCTACTGTAGGGTATAGTAGGGTACAGTCGGGTACAGTAGGGTAAAATAGGGTACAGTAGGGTACAGTCGGGTACAGTAGGGTAAAATGGGGTACAATCGGGTACAGTAGGGTACAGTCGGGTGAAATAGGGTACAGTAGGGTACAGTCGGGTACAGTAGGGTAAAATAGGGTACAGTCGGGTACAGTAGGGTAAAATGGGGTACAGTCGGGTACAGTAGGGTACAGTCGGGTGAAATAGGGTACAGTAGGGTACAGTCGGGTACAGTAGGGTAAAATAGGGTACAGTAGGGTACAGTCGGGTACAGTAGGGTAAAATAGGTTACAGTAGGGTACAGTAGGTTAAAATAGGGTACAGTAGGGTACAGTTAGGTACAGTAGGGTAAAATAGGGTACAGTCGGGTACTGTAGAGTAAAATAGGGTACAGTAGGGTACAGTCGGATACAGAAGGGTACCCTTTTTTACGCTACTGTACCCGACTGTACCCGACTGTACCCGACTGTACCCTATTTTACCCTACTGTACCCTACTGTACCTTATTTTACCCTACTGTACCCGACTGTACCCTATTTTACCCTACTGTACCTGACTGTACCCTACTGTACCCTATTTTATCCTACTGTACTCGACTGTACCCAACTGTACCCTATTTTACCCTACTGTACCCGACTGTACCCTACTGTACCCTATTTTACCCTACTGTACCCGACTGTACCCTACTGTACCCGACTGTACCCAACTGTACCCTCTTTTACCCTACTGTACCCGACTGTACCTTACTGTACCCTATTTTACCCTACTGTACCCTATTTTACCCTACTGTACCCGACTGTACCCTACTGTACCCTATTTTACCCTACTGTACCCGACTGTACTCTACTGTACCCTATTTTACCCTACTGTACTCGACTGTACCCAACTGTACCCTATTTTACCCTACTGTACCCGACTGTACCCTATTTTACCCTACTGTACCCGACTGTACCCTACTGTACCCTATTTTACCCTACTGTACCCGACTGTACCCTACTCTACTTAACTCAGCAGGTCTAAACTGGGCTTTAGTGTTGAGTGTACCCTACATTTAATATTATGTGGTCGCTAGGTGTATCGTAATAACGACATTACGACACAAGTGCTGTTATGGCAAATAGATTAAGTATAGACTTTCTGAAGTCATATTATCTATGTTCTTATATATTTGTTCGCGACCATGTAAAAAACAGATAAAAATACAGGAGTAGGAAAACAGTATTTTTCGGTGTACTTGTGTCTAAATTCATCTATATCAAAACCGGAATTGTAATTTTTTAGATTACCAACTCAGTCGGAAAGGTAAGACTAAAAATAATATTATTTTACCGTTTTTAGGGTTCCGTACCCAAAGGGTAAAAACGGGAACCCTATTACTGAGCCTCTGCTGTCCGTCCGTCTGTCTGTCTGTCTGTCTGTCTGTCTGTCTGTCTGTCACCAGGCTGTATCTCGAGAACCGTGATAGCTAGAAAGTTGAAATTTTCACTATTTTTCACAGATGATGTATTTCGGTTGCCGCTATAACAATAAATAGGTACTAAAAAATGCAATAAAATAAATATTTAAGGGGGCTCCCATACAACAAACGTGATTTTTTTGCTCGTTTTTGCTCGATATTGATAACGGCAACAGGTAGACGCTTGAAATATTCACAGAATATGTATATATTGACTTTAAAAATAAATCATTAAAATAAAATAAAAAAAAATATTTAAGGGGGCTCTCATACAAAAAACGTGATTGGTGGTTTTTATCATTTTGTGTTAAGTTGTTTTTTATTTGTGTTAGTTACCTATTGGTTTCGCGACTGTTACTCATTGAATGCAACTCAATAACCAAAATTAAATCAATGGCGGGGTACTTACCTACATATAGTATTCTTCGTTTTTTTTAGCATTAGAAAGAAAGTAAGCGATCTTGACGTGTCTTTTTATTGAAAACACTTTTGATAAATAAGTCACAGCTTAATATGTAACAATTTGAAAGGAAATCTGGTCATTTAAACTCTTTCGGTTTCAATAAATCGATGAACGCCGGTTGCACGCACGAAAAAGGATGACGCAATGTCGCGTGAAATTACAAATCTTAACTTCTAATCATTTAGTGTTAAAGATTATGATGATGATTATGTGACATTATCACTATAACTAAGCATAACTGAAGAGTGGCAGCCCTATCGCGAGTTTTTGTACCGAGCCGGCGTAGGTAATTATATTCAAGGACGCTGCCGAGACGTCCTACTGTCTATTTATTATACTGTGCTCAAACGGACCTCACAATACTAACGCCATCTAGCGATATTCTACTTGTAACAACAACTATCTTAATAAGCACCTCTCGATACTTTGTCATCATTATTAAATATAAAGCATATATTCGAGATGTTTTAAAATTACTCGGGAATATAAATACCTAAACTAAGCACATGGTTTTTTGCGTAAAACTGACCCGTGATTCACCCTAATCTCACCTGATGGAAAGTGCAGATGAGGCCAAAGGCTATCTCACCGGTTCAGTAGCAGTCCTAGGTTGTATCTATCTAGAAATCAACAGCAGTTTGTATTAAGAAAGACGAACCGAACCGCTTTGTGGTTAAGTTAATCTGACTAAAAACATCTATTTGACGTGGAATATTGTGACGTGAAATTATTCGACAAACAATTAAATGAAGTCGGTTCTAAATCCGCAATAATATAATATTTATAAGGGTGTTTCAGTCAAACTAACAAAACTATACCTACTTAAATATTGCGAACTAATTTAAAACACCATAATAATATCGAATTTCTCATAAAATAAAAACACCTTCCACCACAATCAGTTTGAGTAAAAATTATAGTATAGAACTGGCTGGTATTATTTGTTGGAACTTTACATGTATTTAAAAACATCTCTAATATGGATGACAGTAATTAAAAACTAGCAAAAGCATCAAGGCAACATGGATCACTAGTCGAACCTTAACAAGCCATTGACTAATTACGGCTACTTTACACACTTCTTTAAAAAAGCCGGCTAAGTGCGAATCGGGTTAGCGGACGAGGGGTACCGTGCCGTCGTATAATTGCCGTTATTAAAATTTCTGAACATCACTTTTGAAAATTCACCATTAGAAGTCCTTTAATCAGATTTTTTTTTTAATGAAACGTTCAAGTGACTATATAAATTGATGGTAAATAAGCACTATTTGTAGTGGTAGAGCCATGTTGTAGCTAGCCGCTGCATCACGAATGGGCAGGCTCGTCCGGGGTAGTACCACCCTCTCACAGAACACCGGCGTGAAGCAGCAGTACTCCCTGCTGCGTTTCGTACGGTCAGTGAGAGCGCCGGGGGCCCAATACCTCTCCCCCTCCCCTATTCCCTCTCCTTTTTCCTTAGGGCTGACAACGCACTGGCATCGCGTAAAGCGCTGCGGGTGTCTATGGACCGTGGTGATCATTTAACATCAGGTGACCCACTAGTTCGTTTGTCTGGCCTCTATAACATAAAAAAAAAAAACTATCAACCATAGACACCCGTAACACGATAGTATTTCAGATGCGTTGTCAGCCAAAATTATTATATCTAATTATTTTTATGTATTTGTTATAGCGAGTAAGTAACGTCGGTAAAACATGACTACCTATTAGGCAGTTCAATAGATACAGTGTGACAGACAGCGGCAGCTTAGACTTAATAGGTTTAAGTCCTGTTGGTAACCTTGGAGAACGGAATCCTAAAAAGGTCCAAAGTGGTACCAGTATTCATCGCGACAGTAAAGTTTTTGCCGCTCATGCAGTTAGGCTCGTTCGACAACTAGATAATAACTATGTTTAACGTATCGTGGGAACCGCCGTCATTATGCGGATCACTGTGATAAAACCCGGATTAAACATCTTATAGACATTGAATATAAAAAACTTAATTAGCATCTTAACATTATGTGTTGGTTTCATACCGAGTTGTGAAAATATTATGAATCATTTTGTATACGTCCGTCACTTGTTACGATTGCGCACATTACAGCGACATCCTTTTTTTGCTACCTTGACACGGATTTAGAAAGAACGCATTCTTTATGAGGATGCGGTATCGGTGAATTTTGTTTTCGTTGCAACTTCTTGTTGCGACAATACGATTTTTGACATCATCAAATAATTGACATATTTTTTATTATATGTATAGCTATCATATCAGAACGCAATTCTTCCATAGATTTGGAACGGCAATATTACGAGCCGTGTCGTCACTTAATTACATATTTTAAACTCAATATTAACTTGAGTTTTTCGGACTTCGTAAGGAAACTTGAACAAGAATAGTAAGACAATCTAGGTACAATATGACAAAATATAATTTTTGGAGAAAAAAAAGCGCAATAATAATTTTATAGGTACTATTTATATACCGTGTAGACTAAATACGCGCATACTCCTTTGGCATCCAATACATATATTTTTCCCTCTCCCTTGGGAGCAAAGTATAGTTTTGCTCCCATATGATTTGCCTCACAAAAGAGATTAACAATAAAAAGCGTACTTATATGGAAATTGAGTCGCTTCCGCATCCTTTTAAATTCATTCCGCTAAGTGAAGATAATAAATAGACGAAATACACATTTTATCGCCAGTTAAAATACTTATTTACATACCTAATTCACCGCGCATGGATTGCTTTATTTTAACTATTAAAAGATTACCGCGCTCCGTTCATTATTCCTGTTTGTTTTTGTTTACAAACAGTTTTAGGGTTCCTTACCCAAAGGGTATACCTTTGCTGTCAGTCCGTCTATCACAGGGCAGTATCTTTTCAACTTTAATAGGAGACGCTTAACATTTTCAGTGATTTCTTACTGTGCGTGTATTAATAGTATGACCACTGTTATAACAAATAATAAAAATTAAGTAAATTAAATTAATAATTAAAAAGGATACGATACAGATTTTTTATTAGCTGCGGTGATATAGAACCCCTTGTGTGCAAATCAAACTCGCTCTTGGCCAGTTCATAGACTAATTTAAAAAATTAAATAATTTCGAAGATCAATAATTAGGTAACTTAAATTGTGTAGCTTTATGTAGGCGTGTAAGTAGATATTTAAATGTCAGCGACCAAATCAAAACAAATAAATATTGTGACTGACAATACCTACGTAGTTTGCAAACACAGATAGAAACTATTATCCTTGCGGTGTTGAACGATAAAAACTAAACATAAAATCTTACTATCACATTTTACCGCCTTCCTAGAAAATTATTTTTAACAAGCAAAATAATAAATAACACCTAGGTACAAATACATTTAATATAAAAAACAGTTAAATAAAACTATATAAGTCAGTATACCGTAAAGTCGCCCAAGAAAGATCCCATAAAAGGGAGTGAAAAACGCGTTGTCGCGTTGAGAAACGAGAGATTGCGGGCGGCTCGGGCATTATAATATAGGCACAGGTGCGGCGGGCGGGGGCGCCGGTGTCGCGGGCGCAGCGAGGCGGCCACCGGGACGTGAGGGATCGCGGCTCGCTCGACCGCCGCAGCCGCCCCTAATCTCATTACCGCACTCGCCTCGCTGACCTTAGCCTGTTTCCCGAGCCGCAGTAACTCGCACCCGTCCTGCTTGTTTATCATCTGTTTACAATAACAAATAGTATCGTCAACTCACCCTATACACCGGTCCGAATACAACGTGCACTTAACAACCGAACGTCCCGAATCACTTCTTCCAAAGTTTAAACTTTAAAGCTCAACTCACATTAGCAAGGGTGTGTAAAATCCAAGGATTTGCGGTGGTATGGTGTCCGAACTAGCGCACGCGGGTGCGCTGCGAGCGAGCGTCGCGACGTCGACGGCGCAGAGCGGCGTGTGCGCGCGCGCTGGTGCGGAGGGGCCGACCGGTCGCAACCGGGCCGCGCTCTCACCGCGCGCCCTGCCACAAAGTTGCTTATAATCGCACTTGACACCGTGCCGCGCACAATCTCAATGAAAGTTTCGCATTTCTCTATGTCACCTTAACCCGAACCGAGGTGGACTAGACTTAATTTTCTCGCGCGAAGTTATAATAAAAATTGTCACAAGTTCGAATCCTATAACAATATAAAATACCTGTCTATCGAAGAACGACGTTTTTGCAAACACAATAACTTTTCTCTCGGTATCAACGGAAAAACACTTTTTCCTCGCGATCTTGCTCACCCGACTAACGAGGCGTAACTTACCTTCGTTTCGAAGCCGACTCAACAGCTCTAATTGAATTAGGTAATTCCGTAACACTTGCCTATTGGGTTGGCTTCGCTGTTCTCGACATAGGTACGTCGGTTGCATGTTTACGTGCCCCTCGATCCATAAACATAACTCATGACTAGAATATTTGCCACCCGCTTCCCGTCCCGGTGTGGGCCGAGGTGTTGACGAACTGAAAGACAGTGAAAGTAGATAGGTACCATTCTCTCGCAAAGATAACACGAAAGATAACTTTGTATTCACTTTTCCTTTTTGTCGTGTCGGCCAATCAATTGCTAATTCAATCATTCAACGCTCTAAGTGCTAATACACCTCTTAAACAAAAAAAAACAAACACTATTATAGTAGATTCCATTACTGGTCTACGGGTATAATCTACGTAACAGATAACGTAACAAGACATTGGTACAAGTTTTGTTTTAAATTTCTCTCGAGAGTTTGATGATGACGACGCGTTCATTTAGAGCTATTGTAATGACTGGATGTTTAATTAGGTAAGAAATTTTAGCTTTCAAATAAGGAGCCATTCTCACGGTGCTTGAAAATTCGCGTCGTCATTGTCAAGCGGACCAATTATTTGAAGATTCAAACTACCTACAATGCAATGTTTGAGTATCCGAATTTCTACTCTCGTCCGTTTATTACTTTGTTATAATTACTCATTAACGCAAAGTTATATTCTTATTAAATATTTTAAAAACGGAACACGTGTTAAGATCCAAATTTATGCCAATAGGTTGTTATTCATAATAGGTGCACAGTTATAAAGCTGTCAATCATATTTGTTTCGTGAATGGCGACTGCAGCGGCGCCAGCTGTCTCTCTCTGACAGGTACTCCAGCCGGAACACAAAGCGCTGAACACTGCTAGGAGGTAACATAACACTTCAACCAATTCCTTTTGAAAGGTAAACGACCTTTGCATATTTTTAAGCAGACCTGTTTTACAAATCACTAGTTTGTCTGCTTATGTTTAGCATTAGCTTTAGAGACAACACCATTCAAACGCTCTCTCCATTTATCGGTATTGGTATTGATATACGCATTAATGGAAATGTATTATTTAACTTTTACGCCGATACGAACAAATAACATAATTCAATTCATTTTTCTCTTTAGTTCGGCATTCGCAATCTTATAAGGTATAACTATGACTACAACACGTTACCGAACCATGTATGTAAATGTTCCACATTATTAACCGGTAAGTAATTCCCACTAAATGGGGAGCAAATGGGGCTATCTGCATTTTTCTCATTTCAGGTTAATAAATATCGCCAACTTGCCCATACCGGGCGAGTGAGATTTACTCAAATGCAGTCAATTAGAGAACGGCTGCTGTCTACAGAAGGTGTGTTTACATTACACAAACCGGCCATAACTGTATTCTCGTAAAATGGCGTAGGCGCTGCTTTACCAATCAATGTGTTTTGACATTTTTCCGCGTTATAACAAGAACATTTACTTTGTGAACTCACGGTATGTTTTGTCATATGCAATGAGTTCCGTGACATCAAAGAGAAAGGAAATTTAAATTATCAATTTGCTTAACAATACAAATAACAATAACTGTAAAATGCAATGGCTAGGTTCAATATTTACTTATCGAGAAGTTTTTGCTTCGATTTCCTTGGGGAGCAAAATTACTTACACAAAGTTACATTCAGATAGCTACCGACGAGCATAATAATTAGTTTCCTTTAGTTGTTTCATATATGACCACATAACTAACACAACGCTTGTAAGTACAGCCGTAGGCATAAATATCTATTCAGCCATCACGTCAAATATATCGCACTGCTAGATAAAGAGTCGACTAACTCAAAATAATCCATCATTTAATTTAGATCCTCCTGAAAGTAGATGAAGTCGACTCTTTATCTAGGTCTGCGATAATGTCATCACCAACCTTATACTTAGTGGCATAGAAATTTATAGATATTTTTGACACCTTGGTAACGTACCTAGGTACTATTACCTCATTGGCTGTACTTAATAAACTAGCAGCAAAGGTATGTGTAGTTACGTACATATTCTAAAACGACCGCAGCAATATGTTTTACATAACAGCTAGTAGCAATGATTTTTCTTATGCTTCATAAAATAAACGCGTTCAGGTTATGAAGTTTTATACAAAAGAAACCAGCCACTTTACTTTCATTAAAGAACGATTTCTAAGTAAACAAAACTAATTTCGGAACGTCTTTCACTACCAACCCCTCTAAAGCCAATAAAGCTGAGAGTACCCTGTGAAGCATCCGCTAAAACTTTCCCGACACTTGAAGGCTCATTACAAAGTGCTAACACGGGAGCTTCAACGACCTCTCAAATATATTTATTATTCACTCGCACATTTTATCAAACCGGGTAGAATTGAGGCCTTATTGTTTAACGCACTCGCAATCACAATCGTTTCCACCACTTCTTTCTGTCACACGGTATAGGATGAGGGTAGAAAGAGATAGTCAATGCGATCGCAAGCGCCCGCGCTTTAGACAATAGTATCGTCACTACACTGTCCCTGGTGGCCAATAGTTTAATAACAGCTAGGTAACTGTATTTCACGCCCCGTAACGTTGGAGAAACTTAACATAACACAAGCATACCTACAGGTTTCATAGGGTTGAGCTCTTCTTACGTGTGACGTATAAAGGCAACGAGGTACTCATGCGTTAGGATCGTTTCGTACGTATTTTCAGTACGCTTAGTATAAGTTTTACTTCACCAAAATACTTCTCGATCGCGTTTACGTAAAAATTTCAATTCTATGGAAACATAGACGCGCGCGCGCGGAGGCGCTGTCCATGTTTCCCTAGTAATTGAATTTTTTACGTAAACGCGATCGAGAAGTATTGAAGTGAAGGAAAACTTATACTAAGCGTACAGTACGCTTAGTATAAGTTTTCCTTCACTTCAATACTTCTCGATCGCGTTTACGTAAAAATTTCAATTCTATGGAAACATGGAAGCGCGCGCGCGGAGACGCTGTCCATGTTTCCCTAGTAATTGATTTTTTTACGTAAACGCGATCGAGAAGTATTTTGTTGAGGTAAAACGTATACTAAGCGTACTGTACGCTTAGTATAAGTTTTACTTCACCAAAATACTTCTCGATCGCGTTTACGTAAAAATTTCTATTCTATGGAAACATGGACGCGCGCGCGCGGAGACGCTGTCCTTGTTTCCATAGTAATTGATTTTTTTACGTAAACGCGATCGAGATGTATTTTGGTGAAGTAAAACTTATACTAAGCATACAGGATAAAGAGTTAGCTCTTCTATCACTGTCGTCTTAACTATAATATTAGCATGCTCCTGACAAATGTGCTGCTGCCAGGTTGCCACTGCTATGCTACATAAGACACGGCAATTAATATTAATTCGATAATAAATGACGATTTTCTATAAAAAAAAAATTGCAGTAAATTTACAATTTTGAGTGCTGCAATTTTTCTTAGGTTTTCGAACCCCTATTTCACAAACATTACAGGCGACTATAAGTAACTATAATGATACGAAAAAACATTCATGTACGGATTTGTTACGAAATTTAGACCAAAATGCTGATCATAGAAAACAGGGGCCTAGTAGTGCAATGGGCAGTGACCTTAATAATCTAGCTAGACATTCACCACATTTTGGCCGGCGTAAACCACGAGCATCTTCGCCGCGGTCAATTTGTCGGTATGATAAAATTTCTTCTTTAATCAATGGCACAGTTGGTCCATATTTATCATCGCTCGGCGCCGACCGCGGTCATCAATAAGTAATCAACGTGACCTGCCGCCACTGGCTAGCCAATAACGACAAAACCGTATAATGTTTCACAGCTTATGCAATATTGATGAAACCCTTCCAGCCCACATCAGCCGATTTAGATAATCGCTGTAATGGAATTGGGCTGCTGCTGTTGTCAACCCTGGGATTATTCTGACTCGCAGTTTAGCACTTATGTCCCATGTGCTGAACACTTTAAAATTAAGAGTCAATAAAGCAAATATTAAAAGGCAAAGT
This sequence comes from Archips xylosteana, assembly GCA_947563465.1. Classification (NCBI taxonomy): domain Eukaryota; kingdom Metazoa; phylum Arthropoda; class Insecta; order Lepidoptera; family Tortricidae; genus Archips; species Archips xylosteana. Next base: position 12,609,430 of record OX387344.1, read on the forward strand.
AAGTACGTTAAAAAATTAAAGCAGATAATTTTACGACTGCAAAAGATGCATACTTACCTACAGTAATTTGTTGTTATCCTTTCGTTATTATTTTTAGTGTATATTATAATACTTATTTATAATTCACACAACGATCATGTCTTGTCCGCCCGTCCGTCCGCGGCTTAGCTCAAAGACTATTAAGACTAGAAAGCTGTAATTTTGCATTCACATGTTGAGCAACTATCCGGACAACATGAAAAAAGAAAATTTAGAAAAATTTTTTTTTGCGTACATACCTCCCATAGACGTAAAGTAGGGGTGATTTTTTTTCTCGTCTAACCCTGTAGTGTGGGGTATCGTTGGTTAGGTCTTTTAAAATCATTCTAAGATTGTGGAGACAATTATTCGATATAAGTAGTGATTTTTTGCGAAATATTCAACTTTAAATTACAATTTTTTGATAAAATCGAGCGCCCCCCACTCTAAAAGCTAAACTGCTGTTATAAAATTTTGGAAAAAAAAAAATAGGATGGGAGGAAATATGTCAAGTAAACAAGGAAAACTATACTTAACGGCTATGTGTGCTTGAGAATTATTAGTAGTTTAAGAGTAAATATCTGCCTGACCTATAAAATATTGCTTGTTTAATACGGACAGAACTTATAATTTTTTAATTGTAAAATTAATAAGATACTTATTTAAAGATTTTTTCGTAAGGGCTGCGGAACCCTATTCTGGGCGTGTCCGACACACTCTTCGCCAGTTTTTTATTTAGATTTGGCTTTGAGTTTATTACAGCTGTCATCAACTGTCTATTGCCACCTCCGATGTTTCTGATTTAATTACAAAATTGACATGACGGTGGCTGAATCTATCGACACAACAAGTGGTTTGACTCGCTCGCCCTCAAAGCCAAATTCTACGTACAATCAAGCACTAACATTTCCTAATTAAATTTTACAACGTTCGATTGAATGTCATTGCTGCCAGTATTTGGTAACTGCATAAATGTAATTTCAATGCACTATCGTCCACTAAAACTACATATAGCATTCCTGCCTTATTTTGGGAAACAATGACGCAACAGAACGGTACAGCATTACAATATCAAACGCAAAACTGAACACAACATTACCTGCCTAAATAAAACAAAATTTCACGTTGTATCGATTTCCTTTATCGGTTCAAAGAAATCTATATCGCCGGGCAAAAAATGTAACAGTTTCTATGGTCAGCAGTTTAGTTATGAAGTAATCACTGGGAATGCACTAATGACCGGTTGCAGAGGTGAACGCGTGTAATGTGTAATTTGCGGGCAGCCATTGAACGGTCACGCTACTCGGAGCAGCAGCGCAGCTTTTACACGAACCTGTGCCAATATACTACGAGATCAAATTTGTTTATCATTATGAACATGTACACTTGACGTCTGCCGTATACTTTGCTACTTGCATAATGTAGTAAATATATTTTCAAGGAAATCACTGACAGTTCATCCCGGTATTTCATGATTGCTCTGTTCATAGGACAGCGGACTAAGGTACCTGAGCCATTGATGGCCCAGTACCTAAAATGGCCCACTTTCAAAATTTCGTACTTATAAAATACATATAGGTAAAATTTCGTGCCCATGTTCGGTTAGTGCCATAGACATAACTGCAAGTTCAAATCAAATAGTGGAAGCAGCCATCTTTGTAGTGGTAGATAGATTGTCAGTGACGTTGAAAATGGCTTACGATTTCTAACCTCACAATCACAAACTTTTAATTATTTCTTTAAAAAACAAACTGTTTTCGTATTTCTTTTAAGTACCTACAGAGTTACTTAGTTTCAAGGGCATTTCTATGATGGTAAGTGTTTTTTATATTTTTTGTTAATTTTTATTTTATGAAATGATCCTCGATGCCGAGAAATGGGCCTATAAAGGCCCACCACACGGACACCCAAGATGGCCCGTTGGTACGGGCCTTATTAAGACTATAGATTCCATATTTTCTTATCTTAAAATTGCAGTTTGATTTGTTTTTAGATACAATAACTGGAAACAATAGAAGCGACGTGGTGAATAATCTGGATAACAACATCAATCAGCCATTGAAGCTGTAAAAAAACACTAAGTATATGACATAACGTAAAGCAGCAGCTATGTTACTTGTTGACTTTTATAGTGATTTTATTCACAAATATATGAAATATTGTAGTAAAATCAGATTTCAGAAGTATTTTTTATTTTTGATTTATTGAAGTTATGCAAATAATGGGCCTTACAAGGCGCAGGGACCTTAATCATAAAAGTATCCGTCTAAAGAAGCTGATTGCTGAAACTGTTTATATTGGTTAGAGTGATGATAAGAAGTAGGGTACCTATACTTTTTTTTTTTTACGGTGGGAAAATGCGCTACGCATACGACCGCGCCGTGGGGACGGCGCGGAAGTTATGTGGGACTCACCTCCCCCGTAACCTCCTTCCCTAGTGGAAGGAGGGGGGAGGGATACCCACTAAAAACCCACCGGTATTCCCTCTCCAGCCATTTGCGGATGCCATGGGAGAATTTGGAGTCACCACGGCATCCGCTGGCCGTGGGTACCTATACCTAGCCTGTAATAATGATTAGCAAATCTGATCACATAATTATGCAGTGAACATTTAATTTTGCGATGTACAGTAGCTTCAACCATTATTCCAGTGTCAAAATGGTCCAAACCACCACCTTCTAATTTTTTTAAGTTTGGTCGATAGACATTACACATTTTGATTTACTTATTGAAAACGTTAAGCAGTAAAACATTTTGACGTTAATCGTTCATTATGGACAGATTTCTGTAGTATTTAAGCGGAAGTAAAAAATAATATTAAAAAACGTTTGTAACTTACCCGTATACAAATTTCCAACAAACACCAAAAAAGGACTAAAAAGCCATCAAGCCAATACTTTATGAGAGCCACTTTCTTCACATTCTTTTACTTAAAATTGTCTGTTTTATTATTAATGAAAATGAGACATTTTATTCTGAACCACTCCACCCACAGTAGCGGAATGTATTGTTTTTTTAAATGAGTTTTATTTTGAATGTACCTACATTTTAAAATATCTAAAATGTAGGTCGGTATTTGTATCATCATCTAATATACATTGACAACCTAGACGATGACACATACATTAATTGCGACGTCATTGCCGACTACAATATCGCCTACCCTCTTTACTGTCATTCTGTAAAAGTAATAAATTCGAGTAAATTTTTCTATGTCAAAATATTACAATTCTGATATTATTAGTTTACCAAATTATAACGTACATGTTAATTGTTAATTTGCAGATTAACTATGTAAAGCAAAGAAACACATTAAAGAAATTTCGTGGGAAGCACTTTAATGGATCAGAGTTTAATCTGCGGATTAACTAGTTAAAGGCGTCGCAAACAATTGAGTAGAATCCGCTCTTAACAAATTGTTTTTTAACATTGTAGATTAAAATGTTTATAAACAGTATAATAATAATAATAATAATCATTTATTGATAAAACTGTATCATATTACACGTTGAGGTTGAGGCCTTCTAGTAGGTAAGTAAATTACCTGTAGCAGAAGACCTCGCTCTTCCAAAAAATAGAACATTTCTCAGATTACAGTCTGCGTTCGTACAATATTTACTCGAATACTTATTCTATATCTTAAAAAACTAAAGCATGTGTGTGTGTGTGTGTGTGTGTGAAAGAGAGAGTGTGTGTGTGCGCGTGTGTCACCAAACCAACATGCAAGATAGCAAAAGATAGCTATATTAATACAAAAGGATCTTTTCACATTCACTATAGGTGAGATCCATGATATAACTAATCCAATAGTATTTATTTATTTATTTATTTATTTATTGAATTAATCACATGCAAGCTTACAGTACAGAACCAAAACACTCACACATTAATTAAAAAAAAAAAAAAGGAGAACAAAATTAAATGGTCTTAAGCCTAAACATTTGACAAGATGTAATATCAATAATAATAATAGTAATATAAGTAACTTAAAACAAATGTCAAGATTACATTACAATAGAAAATAGAAAATAAAGCAATATCATATCATGCATGCCACAAAATACAAATGAAATTATTATGTCCAATAAAAAAAAACTCGATAAAATTATCATGTCCTTTTAAATAAATTAAATGTAAAACTTTAAAAATAGCTTCTTACTTAATAATTTATAAAATAAAATTCAGGTACAAGTTATATAATAATTCAGGTACAAGTTATACAATAATTCAGGTAAACAAAAATTCAGGTACATAAAAATACAATGACCTTCCTCATGAACACACCCAAATTATCGACAAATATATCAGCATCCGGGACCTGAACTAGCATATTGTTTAGGAGCGAGAGAGCCCTAGTTGTAGGCGCGTTTCGAGCTTGCACCGTGCGCGTCAAAGGTACAGCGAACAGGCGGTATTGTATTTAAGTATACTTACTTAAGGCGAGGTTCTTGAAGCGCGCCACGTTAATTTACACCCCGCACCCCGCCCGCGCAAAAGCTACGATCGCCGCGCGCGCCGTGAACTCGCCGACGGAGGTCACGCTTACCAGCCACAGTGTAATTTAATTTACAGTAGTGTAAGTTGCGACCGAGACCAAGATCACGCTGTAATTTAAATGTTTAGGTGCAATTACTTAGATTACTTTTGTGTTATAAATGTAAAATATGAAACGTTTTCGAAGTGGATACTTCTAAGCTTTGTCCGCAGCTTGTACAGTTCCAGAATTTCAGTTAGATACAAAACTAAACTATATATGGCGCTAAAATACAAATAACGGTAGGTGTCGGTCATTCTTCACGGATCAAGTGGTCAAAAATATGTATAAACTCGCAGCAGCCTCGTAAGCCATATGACACCATACTTCTCACGCTCCCACACACTACAACAATTGCTAAAAGTGGCACTGTGTCGGTAGTCAGCGGTCTAAGTCAATATTGTAAAACCGAATTTGAGATTTATGAAAAAATGAGCGTATACATAGTGGTCGGCAGTTAATTAAGAAGTAAATCCTGACCCTGTCATTTCCATATTGTTTTTAACCTAAAAGTCACTGAGATTATAAACTTTAGGAAAATGATAGGTGCCAGGAGTCCACAATATTAAATTTCAAAATCAATGTCATTTTCGTAATTAACGTCCCAAAAAAAAACATAAAAACGACACCCATATTGATATTTAGATATTTCAACCCCATCGCACCCCACCGGGGGAGATGGTATTTCACGTCCGCCACGTTGGATTTTAAAATTGTTGTTGTTTTCGTAACCAGCGCGACCCGATAAGGTCCCTAAACCATAGAAACAATACCCATGTTGATTTCCAGACCTTGTCACCCCATTTCCCTCTTTTAGGGGTTGAATTCCCAAAAAACCTGAAACACGTGTTTACTCATTTATCGTTAGCACTCCTGAAAAATTTCGAATAAAATAGTCTAACTAATATTGTTTCCCCATACAAACTTCGGACCCCCGTCTCACCCCCTTAAGTTGTGAATTTTTTAAAATCCTTTCTTAGTGCACCTCTAGACCTTATAAGGAACCTTTTGGCAATTTGGAATCTCTAGACCCAGCCGTTTGGGCTGTGCGTTGATATTTCAGTCAGTCAGTCAGTCAGTTTCTTCTTTTATACACGAGGATTTTTAATCGGTGATCAGGAACCAATTTTTCTAGATCAGTATTCGATGGCGGCCACGTTTAAGTCGCAGTTACACGAAAAAAGCCATCAATTTTTTTAAACAATAATTATTTGGTAAATCACTTTTTAACTAAAATCATTGTCAACCCTACGCATGGTTTAGTCTATGAGCCTTAAACCTCTTTGACAAGTCAGTTTCTTTAACAAACTTTGACGTGAGACCTGTCAAATTTCCCGCCAAAGCGATGACACTTGACGGAACTACTTAACTAAAACAAATGTAGGATGATGATGATTCGGTGGATGGAAGAAGTTTTAACATTTTTTTTTATTTATTAATTAACCAGAGACCTCATTGCTTTAAGATCTCGTCTATTAAATTCCATTTTGTCTACGGATCAAGATTTTTCAACTCCTGATCACCCATTAAAAATCATCGTGTATATTTAGATGTGTGAAACAGTCATCTTTGTCACCTTCATGCTGAAATAATAAGAATTATCATTTCGGCGATTGCAGCGGTAACATTAGTAAACTTTGTACTGTGGCAATTTTGTCAATAATTGCGAATTTATATTACACGCACTTGTAAAAAATTTGATAGACCCGTACCACAGAGTAAAAATGTAACCAGTTATTCAACTTTATACTAGAGAGCCGGAATCAACGCACGCACACAGCCAAGCGTCATAGACGGCGCGCCGCGTGGGACTGCAGCATTGTTTTGTATTCCGAAGATTACTTAGCGGCCGTGTAATACGTTTGGCTATGTGCGTGCGTCGATTCGGGCGCTCTTGTATGAAGTTGAATAACTGGTTACATTTTTACTCTGTGCCCGTACTGTTTTTCTTTGTACACTGTGTACTATGTATAATTGCGTGGATGGGTGTTTCTTTTTGTGTGTGGCGGTTACATTGAAAAGTGGTAAATAACAGAAATAAATGATGATACTACTACCCACATCAAGGATATATAGTCGTAATGTGGAGCGCTTCAAAAATTGGCAAGCGTCCGACCTCCAGCCTCCAACACGTTCCGCTCGGGACTGAGCGGTGGGCTGGCAGCGGGGCGCCAGTAAATCGTGGCGTGAACTTCGTTAATACTGGGTTAAAAATTATATGTTTTACAAAATTAACAAAATTAAACCCGACGGACATTACATCATTACAGACGTTTATTTTGATGTGACTTTCAATACATCAAGTAGTATAATATTGAAATGAAATGAGTTTAAAGGTACAAAATAGGGGTATGTTTGGATTTTTTTTCTATCGAGCGAAGTTTGTCCAATTATGTAACGAGTGCCCGACGTACTTACAGAAAGGTCTCAAAAGCAACATATATTTTTTTCAGGTGTTTAATCATTACCGTTTCTAAATAAAATGAAATTAAAAATTACGTTTCTTAGAGGTACCTCGCCTTAAATACAATACCGAAATAGGATTTAGCGTCGTAGCAATAGAAACCGGCCAAGAGCGCGTTAGACACGCCCAGGATAGGGTTCCGCAGCTGTTATGAAAAAATCCTTGCAAATCTTATTAATTTTACTATTAAATTATACTGTCCGTATTAAACAAGCAATATTTTATAGATCAGACTGCTATTTACTCTTAAACTACTAATAATTCTCAAGCAAACTTAGCCGTTATAGTTTTCCTTGTTAATTTAAGATATTTCCTCCCATCCTGATTTATTTCAAAATTTTTATAGCAACAGTTTAGCTTTTAGAGGGGGGGGGAGACGCTCGATTTTAACAAAATAATTACACTTTAATGTTGAATATTTCGCAAACGAAGCACTGTATCGTAAAATCGTCTTCACAACCCCGTAATGATTTTTAAAGACCTATCCAACGATAACCCACACTATAAAGTTAGACGAGAGAAAAAAATCACCCCCACTTTACTTCTCTGTGGGAGGAACCCTAAAAATTTTTTTTTACATTTTATTTTATCACTTTGTCTGGGTAATTGCTATATTATATCCATGCAAAATTACAGCTTTCTAGCACTAATAGCCACTGCGCTAAGCCGCGGACGGACGGACAGACAGACATGACGAAACTATAAGGGTTCCGTTTTACTATTTTGGCTCCGGAACCCTAAAAACGTTACTATGTAAAGTGGACTGTAACCGAAGTGTAGGAGATCCTCTTAAACTTCCGTGCAGGAGGCTTCTAGTTGCTCAGATAAATATTATGTGTTAATTATTAGTTATTTCTCCACTTAAATTATACACTTCTGAATTTGTAATACTATTGGGAGCAAAACATGACTAACCGCAGCTCTCAATGTCATTCAGTTAGTCTGTTTTCTTCCCATACTTACTTAGAAAAAGATGCAGTAAACCATCCAGGGGAAGGCAGCACTTTATTACAAGCGAGAAAATACTTAGTCCATGTTATCCATATTGAAAAACAATACGATTTCCTTCCCTTGTGATAAACTACAGCCGAATCCATTAAAAGGTACATTCTAGCTTTACTGTCTAAAGAACTGAGTGCGAACATAGAAAGTTCTACAATACGTTAACGCTGAAAATGGTAACATAACCAGAGACTAGGCAAAACAAAGTAAATAAAAGTTGCCCGGCCGCGGTCGGACGGAGAGTAAATTGGTGTAAACTACGACCACGATTTTGTACCTTTGTACGCGTAAACAAAACTTTTCCCAAATTGTTGTCGTATTTAAGGCACAAGTCCATTAAGAGTTATAATGAAAAGCCTAGGCCTTATGGAACACGTTCCTTTATCCTGTTAGAAATGGGAAACGGGAACGTCTATAAATCAGAAACTAAGCCCGAGTTTTGGTATCTGTCGTCACGCCTTTGCCGGACCCATCTGGGAAATAAAGCTGTGACCGTGCGTTCTGTAAGTTGTATATTACGTGTTCCTGGAAAAAAAAAGTAGTTTAACCCCAATACAAGAAAGACTTACTCAAAGTAGGTGTTTATTTATGAAAATGCTTTTACTTTACAAATTAAACTTTCTATTCGTTCAGCGCGGTGGGCACGAAGCCGATGTGCAATCGGCCCTCCGGGCTGCGCCCATAGCCCACGCCGTACACCCGTCACATTTAACCTTTACTTTTGACATTTCACTTATGGGCCGGTCATTATTTCGCCTAGTTTCCAGCAAATGAACCGCTTTTGTTCTTAGCGACCTATTCACCAGCTTCTATGCGCTTTCTCCAAGTTTCGCAAACTTCCAGGCTCAACAGATTTGCCATTTACCAAAGATCTAGTTCGCCTAATAAAGACTCCAGCCGAGATTGCAGCCGAATTGTACTTGCTCCTTATATTCACTCGACAGTTAATTTAACGTCTACCTTATTGCTCTCGAGCGTCGTAGACATTCTGTTCTGTATCAGATCAGAATAATTATATCGCTCTTGCTGCGAATTTACATTTTACCTAGAGTTTTACGACCATGTTCCTTCTGTAATTTTAATTGTGCCCGTTTTAGTTAATTACCTGACCGGCCTTATCTTTTGATAGGTGCGTTTTAAATTTAAATATTCAGCTTTAAATTAATCCTTACTTATAAGGCTTTACCGATTGGGAATACTTAGTAGAATCATGCTCCAAACAATGGATTGGATACGTTCCAATAAAATTTTGTTGCTTTTAAAACTCCGTATTCTATTTTTAATGATAACTTAATATATTATTAAAGTAGTTGTTTTCAGTCACTAAATAAGTACTATTTCTGGTGTACAATAAAGAGTCATTGTATTGTATTGTAAGTAATTAATTTGAGGCATGTAGAATTGATTCCCTGAAGATTCCCTGCCCTGACATAAGTACCTATCGACTTTCCCATAGTTACTAACTGCATAAAAAAGTGCAGTCGTTTTAGGACACCGACTGTATATATTGATAAACAGGATAAATGACTTTATTTTAAATTCAACAATAATCGAACATCTACTACTACCGTGATTTTGTTCCCTTTGCAGAGTTTTCTATCCCGTGGGAAATTAGCAAAATCCCTAGTCTCGCCCCATGATAAAAAGTAAGCTCTTTTAAAGCTCCTAGCCAGAGAATAGTATCTACAATATAAATTCCTTCTTATTCTTGACTTTAAGTACTAATCATCTATCGGTAAATATCACAAAATTTAATTCAATGTAGACACAAACAATGCGGGGCGCAGACTTCACACTCATCACCTCAGTCAGACACAGTTGATTTAAGCTGTTGCGGACCATTTCTTTTTCCAGAACATCGCCCACGCAACGTCTGATAACCTGTAAATTTAGAAAACTCATAATTGAAGAGTAAGCCCGCGTGAAAGCGGCAAATGTCGGGAGCGCGTCGCGGCGCAGTAACGAGCCAACACCCTTCATTATCAGTTTCCGCGACATTAACTCTGGAACTCTATTCCACACCTACCAAGAGATATAACAACCATGTGACAGCGAGATTAGTATCTCACTCACACACATTGCGTATTGTGTGTAAAGAGTGAGATAATAAAATCACTTGTGCATCGCTGTAGCGTAGTTTAGACAGTGTTGAATTAAAATCCTCGCCGCGACATTCCACGACTGATTGCACTCGCCTGTGACACTGCGTTTTTCTTCTAACCTGAAATCAATAGAAATAAACAAAGCCTTGGTTGAATCTTGAAATCCAATTTGTTCCAGTTGAAACTGCAACATTGATCAATTTGGTGAAAATGTTAAGTTAACTTTGATTTAGTTAGGTCCGGAAGCGAATACAAACTGAAAACTGAAATGCGGAGTATTCTTTTTTGTCGAATACCATTTGGCATTTTACAACAATGAATACTTACTACGTTCTATCAAGGACGTAGCGGAACTTTTAACTTATAAGTTATATAGAATAAATTTTATATTTAGGTATATAGGTACATACCTAACTTCATAATTATACCTAGTGATTTTTCTAGCACGAACTACTTGTGATTAGTGTTTGACATAATAATAACATCGATTTGGTTTGGTATTATTGTTTTATATTTTCAAACGTGTCTCATTGATATAATGCCACTTATAAAGACATCGATAAACTAAGTACCTATTAGAAGAAAAATTTTCGTTCGTGCTAGGAAAATCTGTAGGTATATTCATAATGGGTCATGCACAAAATTTGTTAAAATTTTTCCTATCGGCATTACAAAAGTGAATAGTTTATATTTTATATGTATTACAGTCAGTATTATCTGTATTTTTTTATGCGCATATATATACAACGTCTGGTCTACTTTCAACTCTTTACTTTATGTCCATAAGATTACATATAGTTCAGTCGCCCGTAGAACATTCAAATTACCAAAAAATAACCGTTCGTCTGTGTGAAATTCTTATAGATTTCATTTTATGTACTAAACCAAAGTCTTACAATCCTAACCTGCCGTAACTATATAAAGTGTAAAGTCTAAGTGTAGTTTTTACCAAAATGTACATTTCGAGGTAACTGTACCGTTTCACTACTGTCGTGTTATACAGCTTTATGTAATTACGAAATGTCATAGTAAGACCGTCTAATATTGTCGAACACAATTTTAAGACCAGATGAAACCCACCATTTTGATAAAAAATCGCATTTCTGAGTAACCGTTCCAAATTATTAGATGTGATAATAGGCCTTCTGAATAAACCGTATACTTATTTTAAGACCATTTCTGTTGCCGGTTTAGATTTTAAGACTGATTTAGTCCGTGTTGAAAAAAATACTACCTAATCTGTTTGAATTTGGTACCTCAGCGCTAGCCAGCAGGAGTGATAGCACCCTAATAGATGTATGTAAGTGCATACATAGGTAGTTAGGTTCATGATTAAGGCCCATTATCTTTTACAAAATATTGCTTTTCCCGACTCAAAGACGTTGATCGTTGATCGTTCTGACTTCCGATGCTTCACTATCAGTTCCACTTCGCCATATTTTACGCATATTGATTAACAACTACCTATTTTAAAATAATCGAATCGCAACCCGTGTAATTCTTGTTATGGAGTAGATTCGGTGGCCAACTGTTTCTCGCCAGTTGCAATTCATGAAATGGTGATTTCTAAGAGAACATTCACAAGTAATTTTTGTGGTATTTTCGAGTCAATATTTTTTTTTTAATTTTTTTATTCTTTTTGGTATTACTTTTTTTCTCAGATCGATTTTTTTCCATAATTTAATCAACTAGGTATAAGTTTTCAATTTAATCCAATTCGAATTCAGTCCTAAAATTGTACTTATCGCATTTTTAGGGTTCCGTAGCCAAATGGCAAAAAACGGAACCCTTATGGAATCGTCATGTCGTCTGTCTGTCTGTCTGTCTGTCCGTCCGTCCGTATGTCATAGCCACTTTTTTCCGAAACTATAAGAACTATGCTGTTGAAACTTGGTAAGTAGATGTATTCTGCGAACCGCATTAAGATTTTCATACAAAAATATTTAAAAAATCGGCCAAGTGCGAGTCGGACTCGTGCACAAAGGGTTCCGTACAATTATCTATAAAAAATCTATAATATAAAAGTGAACGGCCAGAACGGGATAAAAAAAACGAGACAGAGCGGGATGGCGCTCTACAACACCATTTTGACACGTTTCTCCCAAACAACACATTATTTCTCTGGAATTTTAAAGCTATTCGATTCTTTTACCTTGGGAATCGCGAAAAACTTGAGAAAATATGATATTGGGTGTGTAAATTTTATATATTGAGCAAAATAAAATCACAAGTTTGAATTTCGTGCCAAAAGTGAGCGATCGATTATCTATGCCAGTGTTGCCATACATTGCATTGCAGTCTGTAAAGGTGACCACAGACCTACATATTAAATAAGCACTGACCTAAATATTAAGTGCTGTCGAATTGTAACTGTACCTATTTGATAATCGCTATTTTTTTAAATAAAAAATAGTACGAACGTAAAAAACGGCGCGATATTTTAACTTTGCATTTGCATGGCTGCATGGAATAAGTTTCCTTTGCCTACCTGTGCTCAGAAGGGGTAGAAAAAAATGAAAATTGGCCCAAAAAGCTTATATACAACACACTGGAGGGAGGTTGAACGCCGAACATCCGTTTGAAACAAGAAATTTGTCCTTTATTATGTCACGAATCTATTCCACCTCTTTAGTTAGGGTAAGAAAGAGATGGAACTCATTCGTAACACGTGAAAGAAAGAGATGGGATATATAAAAACGTAATAAAGGTAAACTTTTTGTTTCAAACGGATGTTCGGCGTTTAACCTACAGTGTTGTATATAAGCAAGCTCCTTGGTTGGGCCGCGTATCAAGATATTCGAAGGATTCAAAATTTACAGAAGCTAGAACTCAGCTTTTTTTTTAAATTTTGCAAAATGAAGGGTTAATAGGTATAAAGATTTATTGTGACTATATGTGATTGATACCTAAAGCCTGACAAGGTTCCAATTTAGCCCTCGCTATGTTGCGGATTTTCAGTGGAACTAATTTATTTTAATGGCAATGATTTTTTTTGACAACAGACGTTGGAAGTCGTTGAATGTCACCGATGTAAACAAAACGAAAATAAATCGACATATTTCAGAATAATAATCGATTTTGCAATCAATATGCCCAAAAAGTTCACCCCGATGCAAAAAAAAATTTGAATACGTTCAAATGGTTGCGGCAGAAAAAGGACGAAGGATTCTGCAGCATTCCAATAAACCATGTTTTGAAATTAGTTGTTGACATGACGGGTACTGATATTCACAGTGCGGTTGTAATGAACTGGTTAGCTTGGTACTAATACTAAATATGTAAGTATTTTTTTACCTGTTTGTAGTACGTTTTAAATTTATTTATGGCGTATTAATAATAAGAAATAAATAAAGAGTAATACTTACTTTCATTTTTATGCTACGCGTATTTTTATTTAGATCACTGTGTAGTAGATAAGTAACTAATTATGTTACTCAACCACACTTAAACCACTGAGGCTGGACTCGACTAACGTTTTTATTCCAGGAATAACGCTTATTCTCGGATACTAATATTAAAATAGTATGGCGTTTTGGACATCAGTATCCGAGAGTAAGCGTTATTCCCCAAATAAAAACGTCGAGCCTGAATGGATTTACATTATGCCCCTACCTCACGCTCGGCGAGTGAAGGAGAGCCTGAAAGTCGAGCTATACGTTAGTGAGATGCAAATATTTCCATCTTACTCTAACTTATAGCTCCGACCCTCAGGCTCGCCTTCACTCGCTGAGCGTATTAATATGGGCATGACAATTGCTATTCCCAGATATTTCAAAAAGTGTGTCCAGCCAGATCGCCACAATTATTGTATACACCAGTGCAGGAGCGTTTAGCGAATAGTGCGCAAGGGGCGCATTCGCCAGATCTGGACAGACCTTTACAAATTTATATCCAACTTGCATAATACCTATACCTATTCTACGCGGGCGGAGCCGCGGGCGGTCGCTAGTTATCTATAAAAATCACGTTTGTTATATGGGAGCTCCCTTAAATATTTTTTTTATTTTAATTTAATGATTTATTTTTAAAGTCAATATATAATTAAATATTCTGTGAATATTTCAAGTGTCTACCTGTTGCCGTTATCAATATCGAGCAAAAACGAGCAAAAAAAATCATGTTTGTTGTATGGGAGCCCCCTTAAATATTTATTTAATTCCATTTTTTAGTATTTGTTGTTATAGCGGCAACCGAAATACATCATCTGTGAAAATTTCAACTCTCTAGCTATGACAGTTCCCGAACTACAGCCTGGTGACAGACGGACGGACGGACGGACTGACGGACGGACGGACGGACGGACAGCGGAGGTTCAGTAATAGGGTTTCAATTTTACCCTTTGGGTACGGAACCCTAAAAAACAATAAATTTTGGGGGTTCCCCATACTTAAAACTGAAACACAAAATTTTTTTTTTTCATCAATCCCATACGTGTGGGTTATCTATGGATAGGTGTTTAAAAATGATATTGAGGTGTCTAATATAATTTTTTTTCTAAACTTAATAGTTTGCGCGAGACATACTTCCAAAGTGGTAAAATGTGTGTCCCCCTGTAACTTCTAAAATAAGAGAATGATAAAACTAAAAAAAATATATGATGTACATTAATTACCATGTAAACTTCCACCGAAAATTGGTTTGAACGAGATCAAGTAAGTAGTTTTTTTTTTAATACGTCATAAATCGTAAACCGAAATTATTTATAGATAATACGGAACCCTTCGTGCGCGAGTCCGACTCGCACTTGGCCGGTTTTTTCAACACGGACTAAATCAGTCTTAAAATCTAAACCGGCAATAGAAACGGTCTTAAAATAAGTATAGGTAGGTACGGTTTATTCAGAGGGCCTATTATCACATCTATTAATTTGGAAGGTTACTCAGAAATGAATTTTTTTATCAAAATGGCAGGGTTTCATACCTCGAAATGTACATTTTGGTAAAATTGGCGATTTTTGACTTTAAACTTTATATGAGGGGTATAGGCCCATACTACACGGGCGGTTTCCCGCCGCGGTTTCCCGCTCGACGGAGCTGCGCAGTGTAGTTTGAACCATACAACTTCCATATAAAATTGTGTCTAGTGGCGGTTCAGAAGCGGTTTCCCGCGGCGGGAGAACCGCCCGTGTAGTATGGGCCATAGAATCAAAGTCCGCTAAATCCATTTTGGTTTTGTATGCACCTAAATCCATACCAAACCAAAATAGATTTAGCGGACTTTGATTCTATACCCCTCATATAGTTACAGCAGGTTAGGATCTGTAAGACTTTGGTTTTAGTACATAAAATGACGAAATCTATAAGAATTTCACACAGACGAACGGTTACTTTTTTAGTAATTTGAATGTTCTACGGGCGACTGAACTATTACATTACTTTTGATGAATAGCCCCAAGGTTAGAGAACCTGACTACGAAGCTTGAGGTCCCGGGTTCGATTCCAGGTCGGGGCAGATATTTGTGCGAAAAATACGAATGTTTGTGCTCGAGTCTTGGATGTTTAATATGTATTTAAGTATGTATTTATCTATATAATAAATGTATGTTTATCCGGTTGTCCAGTACCCATACCTATAGTGCAAGCTTTGCTTAGTTTGGGGTTAGATCAATTGGTGGCAATCGTCCCATGATGATTAATATTATTAAGTATTTACTTTTGTTTCTTATTCTACGTATGACCCAGTATCCTTACAAATAATTTAATAACAGTCGAGCAAACTAACTTACAATGAAGAGAAAATTTTTGATGTCGTAATTTAAAAGTAACCACAAAAATATCGAATGATATCTCACATTCTTATTTAAAAACCGGCCAAGAGCGTGTCGGACACGCCCAAGATAGGGTTCCGTAGCCATTACGAAAAAATCAAGTAATATTTTTCTAAGGATTTCGTATGTGTACGGAATCTTCCAAGTTAGGTATCGTCAATACTTTGAAAAAAGCTCTTATCTCAAAATCGTTAATCTGGCAAAGTGAACTTTATTACGCGCGTATCAAGGTTCATTTTTGTTTACATGCTGATTTGAGATACGAGTTTTTCAAAGTAGTGACGGTATGTTTAATACCTTAGGCTACTATTTACTCTTAAACTACAAATAGAAAGAAAGAAAGAAAGAAAGAAATACATTTATTTACAACAACACAAGACACATCATCAATATTTTACAAAACAAAAGACAACACGAAAGCTAAAGATAGAATGTGTCATTGCGGTTGCAAATCGAATAATTCCCAAGCAATCTTAGCCGCTATAATTTTCCTTATAAATTTAATATATAATTTACTACCATTATGATTTTTTTTAATTTTTCCACCCAATAGTTTAGATTTTAGAGGGGGGGGACGGTCGATTTTAATGAAAATTTTCACTTTAAAGTTGAATATTTCGCAAACAAATCACTGCATACAAAAATCATGTAAGCAACCCCCCAATGGTTTTAAAAGACCTATCCAACAATACCCCACACTATAGGGTTAGTCGAGAAAAAAAAATCACCCCCACTTTACGTCTATGGGAGGTACCCTAAAAAATTTTTTTTAGTTTTTTTTATTTAACCACTTTGTCGGCGTGACTAATATATATATTCATGCCAAATTACAGTTTTCTAGTACTAACAGTCTCTGAGCTTAGCCGCGGACAGACAGACAGACGGACAGACATGGCGAAACTATAAGGGTTCCTAGTTGACTACGGAACCCTAAAAAACGTGTAATATACTTGCTACCTTCAGTGTCCTCTACCTGGTAGAGTGGGAATAATCAGGATAGTGAAGGTAAGGTTTGCTATTGACGGCTGGGGTTTACGACCCACTTGACACCTTCTATAGCGACCTGCGTTATTTGTGTATGTCAGCCAAATAGGTTCATCGGTGCTTAGCGCGGTGGCCTGCCACTTCACGATCTCTGTATCTTATTCTTTTCGTAGGCGTATTTCACCAACAAAAAATAAACGCACATACATATACGCCCGTATTCTCGGAAATGATCACGTTACTTAAGCTAACGTTCCTCGTTAGGCCACGCTTATCGGCTGATAACATTGCAGTTAATTACCTGGTGAATAGAGTCAAAGATCTATGGTTATTGCATAGAGGAAGTTTCACTTGATTCTCAATAGGTAGCGGATAGCCCGCTACACTTTATGCGTTGTACTCGCAAAAACAAAATTAAGTTGCGTTGAAAATTTAATTTTGTAAAATAGAGCTTCACCTTGTGTCGACCATTTATTTACAATGCAATATTCAACGCTAAGATTCACCTCGTTTTTTTTTCGACGCCGCTTTGTGTCGTAATGAACCCAACGTACAGATTGCCGCATATTTTACCCACTCGAGAAGTACTACATACACATATAAAGTAGCAATTCGTAGCACTCCAAGTTTTCCTCGGCAAATGTTGCGAGTGCGGAAAAGTCCGTGATGGCAGGGGTTAAGGCAGTGCGGTGCGGGGAACCAGCCTCATTGATCGCACCCGCGCAGCATCCCCCCCTCTGCCCGCGCCTGCACCGCGCCGCAGCCCCGCTCTGCCCAGTCAACACAACTGCCGGATTTTGGAAATACCGCTAATAGCGCAATATAGTCAATAGGTGCTGAATGCGTTGCAACGGGGCTTGGCGACATTTTGTTGAGCAAAACCGGACACTAATTCATCGTTTCACCACGATTTTTTTTTTCATTGGAGTAACCCTACGCCTATAAAAATGTTTTTATACCCAAATAAAAATTAACAGGCTCAAAATTGCAGTAGGTAACAGCTGTTTTTTCCTTGATATGAGACCAAACGCAGATGAAAATTTTTCAGTGCGATTAACATTCAATAACCATCGTAGGCATTTTTCTATAAAAAAAACAAACGATTTAAAAACATACTGTTATTTAAACATTGTCTTTCATTGTCAAAAGTCACAGGTCAGTTATATTTTGTGTTAATCATCCGCAGATCTACATAGAGATAAGGGTGTCACAACTAATGATTTTTCAGTAATATGTAAACGCAAGCAAAGGGTAAGCCTATTTGAGAGGCAATATTAGCATAATTTAGTAGGCCGTGAGTGTCGGAGAACGCTTTTCGACAATGTGCGGGCTCCGCGGTGCAGGCAAGTTGGCGGTGATGCCATGTCATAAGCCTGGCGTTCCTCGTATTTTTTTCTTTGTTTTCTTACTTTAGTATAATTTCTACTGAATATCTTAAGATACAGACGCTGATAACGTTAATTTATTTCCTTAAACTACCTTTGCCTAAAAGTGAGTGTTTACAACGTGCTAGCACATTGTGACCTACTTTAATATAATGGTTTTTGGTGGAGTTAAATTACTTTTCACAATGGGGCATGAAAAGGGCTACGCGTGAAAGCCCAAGTTGTCGAGAAAATTGCAATAGATATGAGCAATTGTGGTGAGGCAGCGGGCAACCCCATCGGCGGCGAGAGATGACAAGGTCGGAGAGGCTGCGTGGTCGGAGGGCGGCGGCGGCGCGGCTTGAATGGGCGGCGGCGACGCGGCGGCGCGGGGAGCGCGGCTGCGCGCCCTCGGCGCTCCGCCAGTCCGCACACCGGCGGCTCCGCTGCCCCACGGTCGGCCGCACTCCGCTAAACAACAATGCTTTAAAACACACCGTAACTTCAAACCTCACCGTAACGCAGCCGGCGATGCTCGAACTCTGGGCGGCAAGCGACGCCGTCGGCGAGCGGTCGTGATTATTTTAATATATGTTAACGACAAAAGAATTAAATTTTAAACTGATCGTGTTTAACAGAGAGTCGGGAGTGTAGAAAGAGTAGCGCGAGGGTGGGCGTCACGCGGAAGCGGGAGCGGGCGCGGGCGCGCGGGCGGGCGATGGCGCGGCGCGGCGGGGCGGCGGCGCGCGGCGCGGCGGCGGCGCGGCGCTGACATGGGCGGGCGCGCGCGCCGCTGGCTGCTGGCGGCGCCCGCGGGCCTGCTGCTGCTGCTGGGCCTGCTGTGGCCACGGGGTGAGTGACCCACACCACACCTGCCTCCCTCCACAACACACAGACAATGTTCATGCCTCTCAACACTCCCAATATTACATCCAAATCACCCAATCAAATCAGCGTTTACGTATGTTACTGGAATTTACATATTTTATTTTGTATGAAATTTTCAGGGCATACAATCTAATCTCACCGAAAAAAAATATAAAAATGCCAGGATTCTCAACGTAGTTCTTTCACAAAAATTTGTTAGATCTCATATAAAACCCAATCAGTGATTTTAGTTAGTGTCTATGAAAGCACCTGATGAACAAATTATAAATGTATCTAATCAATTACCTACATATCGACTTTTATAGTGACCGTATTAATATGACTTCTTTTATTACCTATATTATAATTATGATGAGATGACTTGGCAATTTGGCACCATAGTTATTAAAAGTAATCTACTACTACCATTGTGGCTCCTGCTCAGATTTAAGCAGTGCGTTTTCTTAAACGCAAATTTAAATATGTACTTTATTCTTATAAAGTACATATTTAAATAAGTAAAATATTTTCACTTTTATTTTGGACTAGCTGTAGCTCGCGACTCCGTCTGCGAAGAATTCGTTCATCACTAACCCGCGGGAACTATGCAATACGAGATAAAAAGTATCCTTTATTGTTAATCCAGGCTATAAACTATCTATGAGCCCAATTTCATCAGAATCTGTCAAACTGATTTAGCGTGAAAGAGTAACAAACATTCATACATCCATCCAGACATCCATATAAATTTTCGCGTTTATAATATTAGTAAGATAGGAATATACGATTAGTAAGACTATTATTTGCGTAAGGAGGTCATCAATTTCCTAATAATCGAGCCCTTTAATGAAACTAGGTAACCGTAGTTCGGCAGAAATTTTCATTTTCGAAAACGCATTGTTTTGTTTCTAATATGATTTTTAGCCAATTTTTTTTTATCATAGCTGTCTTCGTAGCATTTTCCATAATTCTTCAATCATCCTCATTCTAGGAAGGCTATTAAAGGGCAGACTTTTATGATCTGCCCTCAAACATGATTCAATAGACTTAACACATACGCATACTACGTATGAAGCATCTTTTATCTTATTGTATGCGTCGACACGTCCTGCCAATTTTTCAAACAAACGCTTAGTCACGAACGGTACATCAAAGATTTTCGAGCCGGCTCAGCTCGCGGGGCGGAGTTATTTCACAAAAGACCGCCTTGAGTTCCACTTGATGAAAACAGCCTCAAGAGTCTTTCGGATAATGTACGTAATGAGCCCCTAAGCGCCCCCAAGAGTCCTATAGCAGGGTAACAGGATGCCGAAAGTACCTAGCTACTTTAGCAGATTGCAAGACAAAGGGCCTTTCTGGCTGAGTTGTTAATCCAGAACTGTCATGATTGAAAAAGCGAACGTTCATTTATCATTCTTTTGAACGATGACCGGATGTAACCGATCAGTCAAAACATGTCGTCGTTAAAGTCTTTGGGCCGCACATAATTTGTTTGGTCGGAACTATCACAATGGTTTCGTTTATAAAGTTGTGTTTTCTCTACAATTCAATACGCGACTATTGATCTGGATGAATTATTGGAACACGTACTAATATGGTGAGATTTGCCATAAAAAGAAAGACTGAATAGGTACTTTTACCATTGAAGGGGACACTTTAGACCACGTACGTAATGAAAGTTATAGGCTGCGATAGGTCTTACTTACCTACTAAGTCATAAATGATGCAGCTTACATCTGTAAGTGTCAAAATAATTAATAATTAAAATTAAAAATTGAAATTTTTCTACACAAGTTTTCCGTTTTCTTAGTTATAAACTTTTCTATCAATGCAGGAGACTTAATGCACGATTTTGATTATTTTACGCGCATTTAACCAACCTCCACATACAGAACCAGCAATACAACATTGCATTCCTTTGGAGTTTCTGGGTTGTTGATCACTTACCATCGGTTAACCAAAACAATTTGTTTTCTTAATCTGGTAAGTTGCCAATTTTACTTTAATGAAAGTTCCGTGGTTGTCGACATAATGGCACTTTATACAATCAACTAAGATTTGTGTAAAAGTGCAATCATGTCGAATATCATTAAATTTTTACTAAGATAAAAATTCACTTAATCGGGGTTATGAGCTATTAGCCAGTTTCGTTTTAGTGTTAATTTTAGGGACACCCTGCAGACTGTGGTGAGCTGTCTTTTGTATAGACTCTATAATCATCATCAGCATATACATCGGGCTATATTACGTCTCACTGCTGGGCACAGGCTTCCTCTCAGATTGAGAAGGCTTGAGCCGTAGTTACCACGGGAGCCTAGTGCTGATTGGGAACTTCACACACACCATTGAATTTTTCGTGCAGGTTTTCTCGCGATGTTTTTCTTCACTAAGAATAGAACTCGTGGTAAATTTCAAATGTAATTTCGCAGATAAATTTAGAAAAACATAAAAGTGTGTGGTGCGAGAGTTGCCGTGTAGTAGGTCGTTGATAAGTTTGGTAACTAACATACTCACATAACCTATACTTCGTTTATTTTAGCACTATAGGTAGCTGCTGCCCGCGACTCCGTCTGCAAAGAATTTGTATAACGCAATCCCGCGGGAACCATGCAATTTTCCGAGATAAAAAGTATCCTTTATGTTAATCTAGGTTATAAATTATCTGTGTGCCAAATTTCATTAGAATCCATCAAACCGTTTCAGCGTGAAAGAGTAGAGTAACAAACATCCATACATCCAGACATCCATCCAGACATCCATCCGTACATCAATTCAAACTTTTGCGTTTATAATATTTCGCGTTTTAGTACATTGTTGTAGTGTAGAGGCTAGAAAGTAAGCAATATAGATGGACGAGTTAGTTCGAGGGCCGACGCGTAGCTGCTTTTCACGACTACTGCGAGGAAATAAGGAAATAAAAATCAATTCTAATGAACCTGTGAATATTATTAAAAAATAAAACGACTTTTCGTTGGTCAATTTAATTTCATATGCAGCACAAGTCGTGTATTGGTCGAATCAGTGATCAGCGGACCGATGTGATTGGTCGACTTGCTCAATGGAACAGGCCAACAATGTTATTGTTGTCCAGATTAAATTCATAGAAGGCCTGCTCATTCAACTACAAGAACTACTGAACAACAACAAAGAACTACTGATTGTTTTGGGGACCAAGAACAGACCATCTTTCGCCATATTTCCGAGCAGTGGCGTGAAAATATTATTTCGTATGTACTATAGTAAGAATAGAAATAGGGTAAACAAACTTGACGTGTCGTTATAGAAAAATACTCTTGAAAAATAAGTCACAGCAAATATGTAAGTAACCCGGCCATATTATTTTATTCACGTTATTTTGTTTTCATAAATAATACTTAGTTACTATTTTTAAAGCGTTTTTCAATAAAAAGACTCTTCAAGATTGTTTATCCTTTTTCTAATGCTAAAATAATAAACGAATTGTGTGCGCTAGGTTAACGAATTACCTTAGGACAGTGATGGCGAACCAATGGCTCGCGTGCCAATTGTGGCACGTGACGATATAATTCGGGCCCACGCCACGACATCCAAGCAATCACTAACTTTAGTATCTTTAATGGCACGTCTTAGCCAGATTATTGCTGTTTTTATTAAAAAAATGGCACATTCACCAATAAAGGTTCGCCGTCCCTGCCTTAGGACCTACCTAAGTATCCTTCTTCTACTATACCTACACACAATTAGTGGCGTAGCACCGTAAAAACTTCATTAAAAAAATAAATAAAATAAATAAATATTACGGGACAATTCACACCAATTGACCTAGTCCCAAAGTAAGCTAAGGAAAGCTTGTGTTATGGGTACTAGGCAACGGACAAACATACTTATATAGATAGATACATATTTAAATACATATTAAACACCCAAGACCCGAGTACAAACATTCGTATTTTTCATACAAATATCTGCCCCGACGCGGGAATCGAACCCGGGACCTCAAGCTTCGTAGTCAGGTTCTCTAACCACTAGGCCAACTGGTCGTCTAAATATTCCCGAAGGATCTAAATTATTGTCGTAAGTGATGAAGACGAATTGATGACAAATACGGCTAAGGTTGCGTATAGTCCAACTATTTGATTTCTGGCCGAACTTAGAACGTTTTCACAGAAAGCGACATAATGATTTCCCTTGTCAAGCAATGCGACGGCAATTTCTGTGAAAAAGTTCCATAGTGGGTCACTATTTAGTTGGTTCGACTGTACTAGGTAGTACTGCAAGGTGATCTGAGGATATACCTGGGTAATATTCAAATTTTGCGCAGGTAAGGTAAACGTGCTCGACAATGCCCCAATACATGGCACCTTCAATCTTATGTCATAGTAAGAGAGGTAACTGATGGGTGTCATCTACTGGGCATTGAGGTGTCGAGCATTGGTACGTTTACCTTAATTGTCCCAACCTAAAAAAAAATTGTTCCGTTTACAGTCTATTTTCTGCGGTTATTTGAGTGAAATGATTGATGATTAGCAATTAACTATATATCACAGATAACACATATTGACTACTGGATTATTCGGAATCGAAAAAGATGCCTTAATATTTATGTAATATTTGTAATAATATGAAACTACCGTGAGACTCACTCATAGTGAAAATAAACGGATCACTCACGTCTCAAAACGAGTTTAACTCGACATGTTTCGGGCTAATCCGTAGCCCTTCGAGTCGCACGTCATAGCGGCTGCCAAACGTGCACTGTGCGTGTGTTGTGCACGTTTGGCAGCCGCTGTGACGTGCGACTCCGAGAGGAAGGGCTACGGATTAGCCCGAAACAGTCGAGTTAAACTCGTTTTGAGACGTGAGTGATCCGTTTATTTTCACTATTTGTAATAATGCATGATAATGGAGTGGTAGCTCCATACAAATGAAGGGTACACGGAAACATGTCTAGATACCTAAGCAACTTCTTGCGTTTTATGGCGGTTTGAAATTTAGTCATCACAACAATTAGGTATTATGGTCAAACATTTCTTTTAAAGTCAAAAAACATATAAGGTAAACGTCCCTGTACTCGACACTGACCCAATACATGGCACCTTGAATCTTATGTCATAGTAAGACAGGTGTCAGATGGGTGTCATCTACTGGTCGTTGATTTGTTGAGCATTGGTACGTTTACCTTATTGTGTGGCAGAAAAGCTTGACGACAATTTACTTTCTAGTTTTAGTTTAGCTTATATTCAGTTTGTTTTCTAATTGTATTTTAGTAATTTTAATGTATATTATTTTCATATCCATATTTAATCCAAAGGTAAGTTTCAATACCTTGCGAGCTGTACAGTTTGAGATTAAAATGTCATTTTTCAAAAAAAGGTAACTGTAACATGTTCCTTCATTGTACCCTTAAAATTGTAACAGAGTTTTCCGCGCGAAATTTGAAAATGACCCACCTAAGTCATGCTTCTTGCACTCCGACTTGCCTGATGGAATGTTCGGTCTACGTTACTTGCCACTTGTCACTGTGCGTATAAGTCCCTAACCACCTACACTAATGACAAGTACTAAGCCCGTGTAAACCTAGCTTTACACGTAGTAAGTACAATACGTTTACTTTTAGTTTAACACTGACAGATGGCTTGCCTTCATTTCATTTCCAACTTTAACACCATACAAATAAAGTAGCTATTACAAAATCTGCAAACGTGGGTAACAGTATTCTAAAATTGGCTTTATTTGTAGGTCGTTAAAGTTGAATATGAAGTGAAGGCAAACCATCTGTCAGTGGTAAACTTTATGTAATTTTACTGTATGCGGTTGTGTCCAGGGGTGCGCGGCGGCTACCACGAGAAGCGGCTGCTGCACCACCTCCTCGACCATTACAACGTGCTGGAGCGGCCCGTGGTCAACGAGAGCGACCCGCTCCAGCTCTCCTTCGGCCTCACGCTCATGCAGATCATTGACGTGGTAACATATCCTACACACATTATCATAGCTTCCAAACTATATACGACTAAAAATTTTATGCCACTTGATACGCTCCCCCGGCGGACAAGTGTGTAAGCTAAAATTTTTAGTCATAATGTAATGTTTGTCATAATTTTGTTTGTCATAAATAATTTTTCCGTCGAAATCGTAAATTTTTCAGAAATTATTAATTGATCGTTCTGTAGAACTTTATAGGTTAGGTAAGGTTTCTTTTATAACAATTCTGTACAATTAATGGACTCAGAGAAAAAAGATTAGGTACATTACATTACAATATCATTACATTGTATGACCTTCAACAATTATGCGACCCAGTAGTGTAGGCACACACCTTCATCCCAAACCACTATATAACCATGTGTTCTAGCTTAATTGAGTAGTAATAAATCATATCTTAGACCTATCGGTTGTTTCCCTAACGCCATCCTTACACCTTCCCCCTTAAACAAAAAAAAACATTAATCAGAGTACGTGTTTTTTTTTATACTTATAGATAGAAAATGAACTTAAAGATGAACTTAATCTAATAAAATAAACATTGCATAAGTTCCTATTGCGCGCTTTGATGACGAGAGTTCGTATTACCTATAAACCAAAATAAACAATAATATGGACATTTTAACTATATCTTCATTAAAACCTCTGTCGTTCTTTATCATTGTTTTTATGAACCTATGGGTTATGCATGATCTTAAATCTTTCTAACTCACAATTTCCAACTTTATTATATCATCATCATCATTGTCACATAATTAAATGTGTATTTATATGTCACTTAGCTACTGGCAAGATATGCAACGCTCTTTTTATATATTTGGTCGGCCGACCTTCATCTTTTTATTATTAAGTACATTATTTTACTGCTCAGGATACAAGACATTTTTCCTTTATGTGTGCGCACACCTTATCACATAATTCATATTATGTATTGTTTCACTTTTACAGACAGATATTTTAACACCTCATTCTTAACTTTAACAACACTCCATGTGTCCAAGTATCCCCATGAGTGATAACTCGACCGCCTCACGGTTGGATGACAAGGACTTTCTGTCTGTCCTTGTATCCTGGCATATCTTGCTAAATTACCAACTTGTTCAACAGCGCATCTCGTGCAACTGCTGATAACAACGGCAATTTTACATTAACCCAATCTAACTATTTCACTATCTACTTGAAACCCATTCAAAATCCTAACAATTACACTTTACCCATTAAAATTTCAGCTCATAAGAATTTTAGTAAACTTTAGCTGTCCACACTAATATGTTCACAAAAAAACTTATTCACTTCCGCTTTTTCTTGCCCAAAAAAAAACTTGCTAAAATCTGTCCACACCTACTTCTACATAACAATACTCCATACCAAACGCAACCCTGATACCTATGTTATATTTATTATACTAAGTTATTAAAATGTTACCTTATCTGTCTCTAACGATAAAAACTAAACACGCAAACTTTACTTCTTTATTGAATAATTTGGTTAATTACTGTAAGCACTGAAGCAACTTCAATAAATATTGCCACAAATAATTTAAATTGACTTCTGGATGATCAGTCCATCAGCAAACGTAAATTATTTTTTAACTTCTATTTTTTAAACGACTGCAGAAGATTAAAAATAAGTCAATAGAGCATTCCTATTAATTTGATTTACTTACCTAAATGTTTATGAACATAACTTTGATAAGTACTTATTACGTAAATTATCATTCTAAATTTAACATGGTCCTCAAATGAATAATGCTGATAATGTGATTGTTCCTAATACGGTACTCGATTCCTAGATGCGCGTCGTGTTATCTGAGACGAAATAACAGACGCTGCATGCTTTACCTTTTTGGTAGCCGCCTGGCGTGATCGAGACCACCCAAGTGCTAAATTTAAAAAAATATCTTGACTGTGTGAATATGACTTTACAAATAATACTGATATAGGTTTGCGTTTTAAAAAATAATATTAAAATGAAAAATATCGCTATGGTTGACCGTCCAAGCTACGGTCCTACGTTGACTAAGCATAAAAACAAATAATAATTTTATACGTGATAAGAAACTCGTCATCAGCGGCATAGCAATGTTAATGGTACGTTATTATAATTGCACTCATAATATAATCAAAATTAAACATAGTACTAACCGGTTCACTATGATTTCTAAATTCAAAGAAACCCGATAACAAAAAAAAATAAGTCCAGCTCCCAACTCGATCAAACAGATTCCACCTAAATTAGTGTCAACACTTTCACGTAACTTGCACGGTAGTCAAGCGTCCTATGAACACCGGTAACTCCCGGCCGCATAACATCATCCTCTGGCTCAGGTCGTATGATGTCGAAACAGTCTCCTGGCAGCAAACCTGGTCTTCTTCTTCGATTTAGTCATTTTTCGTCATAATTATATTTTGTTCTACTTGTTCTCTTCTTTCTTGGTTTCTTTTCGTATTTTGTATTTTCTTTCTTACTTTTGTGTATTATTAATTACTTCATCATTTTTATTTAATCTTAAATTTCTTCATTCTTCATTTTCATTGTTTTTATTCTTCTCTTCTTGCTTCATTTTATTTTATTCCGTCCTTTCCTTCTTCAATTTTATATATTCTTCGTATGTATTTTAAATAATAAATAAATAAATAAATATTAGGGGACAATCTTACACAAATCAACCTAGTCCCAAACTAAGCAAAGCTTGTACTATGGGTACTAGACGACGATAAACATACTTATATAGATAAATAAATACTTAAATACATAGAAAACATCCATAACTCAGGAACAAATATTTGTGCTCATCACACAAATAAATGCCCTTACCGGGATTTGAACCCAGGACCTCTTGCTTCGTAGGCAGGGTCACTACCGACTAGGCTAAAGCGGTCGTTTTATCTTCGTTTTCTTTTTTCATCTTCTTTCCGTAGTCTTATTTTTATTTTATTTCTTCTTTCTTCAATTGTCTTGTCTTCTCACATTTATTAATTGTACATATAAAGCTGAACTCTACTTCTGTACGTACTGCACACACTTAGTACTAATTAAATTGTCATTTTCTTTCCATTGTCCACACTTTCACTTAAAAAAGTTTTAAACAAGGCCGTTAACTGGACGGCGCGGCGCGCCGCCAGTGCAGCGCGAAGGCCGCACTGGCAGGATCGCCATGTAAGGACGGCGTTAGGGAAACAACCGATAGGTCTAAGATATGATTTATTACTACTCACTTTAGCTAGAATACATGGTTATATAGTGGTTTGGGATGAAGGTGTGTGCCTACACTACAACCCGATATGGACCCCTCGGACAGGTCATCGCAAAACAATCGAATCACGGTAATTAGAAGAAGATTATTAGAGTATTTTAAACCAATGTTATATTTAATTATTTGTATTAAGTAAATTAATCAAATGTTGGTTTGGAAATATGTAAGCAGTCTTTCACTTGAATAATTTTACTTATTTCAGTTGTCATAAACCTGTTTCAGGGCTGCCACTTTGACATAACTATGACAGAAATGTAAACTAAAGAAGTTTAAATGTCAATTGTGATAATATCCGCTTTAGACAATCATAATCTTAGGTACACCTATTACGACTCTATTGAATCTTGTTCTATTTCCGTATCTGTTTTTGCAACGACCTCTCCGAACTATGCCATTATGCTGGGTTTGCACGAGCTTAGTAGCTAATGCTTAGTACTTGTCACTGACACTTGTCAGACGTGTGTAAACATGTTGTACAAGAGCTTAGTATTAGTGCCATTGCAAGTGTAAGTGAATATAAGCCGGTCGTGTTTACTACGTATAAGCGACAGTTATCTACCACCAGCTACAAATCTACTAATACTTGTCATTTTTAAGCGTTTTGTTTCCTTTGTTTTCCCGTATCTTTGTAACTAACTTACCGTTCTCTAACTCCCATGTGTAGATGGCTACTTGTCACTTTTCACTATGCAAATAAGTCCCTAAATCACTTATGCTAGGTTTACACGGAGCTTAGTAGCTAATGCTTAGTACTTGTCACTTACACTTGTCAGAAGTGTGTAAACATATTATAAAAGTGCTTATTATTATACAATACATGCATCTGACAAGTGTAAGTGACAAGTACTAAGCATTAGCTACTAAGCTCGTGTAAACCTAGCATAACTCTAATGACAAAATACAAAGCCCGTGTAAATTAACCTAGCATTAGACAGCATAGCTGTCACTATTTTTGTCTTTTTAACTTACTCTTGGTGGGTCCCTAGCTAAAAGCTCCTCTCGTCCACTCAAAGGTTGACTGGTAGAGTAGAGATCCATTAAAGAGATTATTTTTCTCCAATAAAGGGTTTACATACATACATCCATCAATAACCTGCACTACAACTGAGCGAGGCAACTGGACACCTATCAATAAATTGCCGCACTGTAATCAACATGTTACCGTGCAGATATGGTTCATTAACAAAAGAATTGGGGTATTTATGCAATGGATGTAAGGCGGGCTTGTATAGTCTAGAATTGGGATAATGTATTAATAATTATTAATTAAATTTCATTAGTGTAACTGATAACGCGACAATAATGGTTCAAACAAACAGTTTTTTACAAATTTTGCTAAAGTATCTAATTAATACCATAAGTTCAGGTTACTTTGGCCCTGAAGTGTGTCTTGGCCCATTTTAATAAACCTAAGTCTAGATTCTATTTTTACATTGAATGATGTCACATTATCACGTCTCTATCATGTAATTTGGTCAATTCGCATCACAATCATTTTACATCGAAATCAGTTAAGTATTTTTAATTTTTATTCGTTTCGGAATTTATTTAACCGAATTTATTTATTCTCAAGACGTGACGAGTAACCATGCAGTCAACATACCGAGAGATAGCGTCTTTCCGCTATCGTCGAAGTACAACCACACTATGTGTATCTCGATCGAACTTGACGACTCTATTCAGCCTACGAGTTTAACCCCCTAATAACTAAAGTTCTTTTTTCACAGGATGAAAAGAACCAGCTATTAATAACAAACATCTGGCTTAAACTGGTGAGTATATCTACGTATAAAATTATTATATGAACAACTGACAAGTAGCTGTTTATCTGTTTGTTCAGCAATTACGCTATTAAATTGTCCATTAGCTTTTGCTTGTTCAAATGGACGTTAATCACTATGACATTATTATTACCTATGGTACACACGCATGTTCAAACACGGTAAAAAATACTTCGTTGTCCATTAAGAAATTACTAGCCATTTTTGATAGTGCCTATTAGTTGATCGAGAAAATCCTCTAACAGCTTATAAAGCAATACTCACGTAGACAAAAGTAACTATTATGTTAAAATTAAATAAAACAATTAAACATAGCATAATGAGAGACCATGGATATGTGAAACTCTACCTTGAGTTACCTTAAAACGTAACTGACTGATCTAAACCACTAAAGCTAGAGACTTGAAATTTGGCTAGCTTAGCTTATACCTTAAATATCATAGAGGTGTGTACATTAAGCGATTTCAGAAATTCTCACAGAATACTTCTACACTAGCGAAGACGAACGATAAAGCTAAGCTACTTAGTTTTATTTTTTACCGGTAACTTCCTGATTAATGGTTAAAGTGATTAAGGGTGAAGCCAGACGAGCGTAATTTTGTGAGTCGTGAGCGGCAGAATTTCGGTTTCGCCATACATTGTGTCACGTGATGACCTGCATATTGTTTGGCGCGACCGAAATTCTGCCGCTCACGACTCACAAAATTACGCTCGTCTGGCTTCACCCTAACTGTTAATATTTAGAGCAAGATTTCAGAATTGCAAATGCCGCTGTCCTTTCAGTAGTGTGAATGGGCGAAACTTCCCTTGATCATTTACTAATTAATTTTATAAATTACTTATATGACACTAAACAAGTGATGTTTGCCTTTTTATCCAACCATGGCAAAGCCAAAACAAAGGGTTATGATTTCATGTTTAATAAATAAGAAAATGAAACAAAGTTAATTTTATACTAAATGTCGATTCTCTATTAATCTATACAGGAGTGGAATGATATGAACTTGAGGTGGAATACTTCTGATTTCGGCGGGGTCAAGGATTTGCGAGTGCCTCCCCACAGGCTATGGAAACCAGACGTCCTCATGTACAATAGGTAATTATTTATATTTAGAAAATTACATTAAAAAAACCTTAAAAAATATAATAATACTAATACCTAACTAAAATATATTATTAAAGGGAGTCCCTTTAGGCGAATTATTTATATTTAGAAAATGACATTAAAAAAACCTTACAAAATATAATAATACTAATACCTAACTAAAATATATTATTAAAGGGAGTCCCTTTAGGCGAATTATTTATATTTAGAAAATGACATTAAAAAAACCTTAAAAAATATAATAATACTAATACCTAACTAAAATATATTATTAAAGGGAGTCCCTTTAGGCGAGGTTCCGAAGATACTGGCAGCGTTCCCCCTTTGAATAGCTAAATTAATTCTTTGTCCGAGATAACTGCCAGCTCTTCGAAACAATTAATTAGGTAATTAATTGAAATGTTTAGTTTTTATCGTACATTTATTGATATAACGTTTTGCTTACATGTAAGTATTTAAAATTTTGTGATCTGTACAGTACGAATGAGACTTGCAGTTTTAGGGAAATTTTAAATAAACGACGATTTAAGTCTACTTTAACTGGATCAGGAACTGTAGAAAATTTGCTACTAAAATTTCCCACGAAAAGCAATTTCTTCAAAGCACGTCACTATCAATTTACAACGAAATCAGTTCAAGTATTTAACCGTAAAGAAACGTGACAAGCGGATAGTCACTTTGAGTCTTAAATATAACTTTCTGATCAAAATTTTCGCTTTATTACATAGAAAGATCATTCTCTGAATTCGATAACATTTAAGTGGGAACGATAACGAAACTCACTAAAGAGTCGTTTTCAATAAAAGTGTACACAATTAAGGGACTTAATAAAAACAAAAGTTAATTGATTCCTTTGTGTGACGAAAGTTACCCATATATTTTGTATGACTAACTTTCGTAACACAAAGGAAGCGATCGTGATTTTGTTTTGACCCTTAACTATGTACAATATTTTTGAAAACGACTCTAAAAACTAAATACTGTATCTCAAATTCTCAACCCATATTCAGCTCCATTGCGTGTAGTAGGAGTATTAATTGTTTATGTTTCATTGCTACTAATTCGTATAGTCGGTGTGAATACGCTCTCCAGACCCAATGGCAGCATCAAACGTCGGCGTCCGCCTCAGAAAGACTCGCAGTTTTTTAGAAATTAAGATATTTTAGTTCATTTCAACAGTGGAGTCTTGTGAATTACATTATATTATCACTAACATAGCTTTTAAGTTTTATTTTAACTAACATATTATGAGCCTCGAGCTTGAAATAAAGTTAATTTAATTTAATTTTAATTTAATTTAAGGCCGGCGCAGATCTGATCAGGGTGCGTGCGTGTCACGTCATGCGCACGCACTAGTTGTAATAAATGAATCTCTAAGAAAGATGGCGCACTAGATGCATGCACATAGTGTGCCATCTTTCTTACGATTCCATTCATTACAATTGGTGCCTGACACGCACACGCATCTGGTCTGCGTTGGCCTTTACCATGATTTTTCTCATCAAGAAACGTTAGAAGTTACCGACGCTACTAACTGGGTGAATAAGTATTCAGCGTTTTTACGGCGTTTTTTTTCTCGTTACCATTTCAGCCAATATTATTAAAAAGGATGATGCTAGGGTTACCTTATTATGAATACTTAGGACAGTACCGACCAATGCAATGCTGAATCTAGTTTGATCAAATTTTGTGCGACTCGTCGTTCGATTGAGGATCCTGCCTTTTCGCGGTTTTTTTCCCCTACTGATTTATTTGCCAACTGTTTAATTTCCCAACTGCTTTTTTTCTGAAACCGTAAAGTATTCAAGATATATTTCAGGACTATCCTGTAGAATCCTATCATATAGGTTAGGTTAGGTTAGTTTTATAACAACCCTCAATAGTTTACAGTTTCAGAAAAAAATATAGATTGGAAATGATGCTAAAAGGCAGAGAACCCTTCCATTGTTTTAATAATCATTAAAGGGTAATGAAGTTCAAAACGCCGGAATATTCACTCAACTAGTATCTTCAGGGAAACCAATTAAACCAATTTACGTTGTTGCATGAAGCGCGGACGAAGGCTTCGACAGCACGTATCCGACCAACGTAGTGGTGCGCAACAACGGCTCGTGCCTCTACGTGCCGCCCGGCATATTCAAGAGCACCTGCAAAATTGACATCACCTGGTTCCCTTTTGACGACCAACGCTGCGAAATGAAGTTCGGCAGTTGGACCTACGATGGATATCAAGTGAGCAATTGAAATTTAAGATTTATACAACGATCTCTGATCTCCCACCACGTTTCAACTCATTCGTAAACCATACGCAGTAATAAATATTAACTTTTGAATATAATAATAGTTTTTAATGATTCACGGATAATTACTTTACGCATATTTGGTACGAGATGTAGACCCCGGGTCTCTATAGTTTGTCCGAGTTTAATATGCCATTGGAGGGGTAGAACATACTGGGTACACCACGGATGTGATGCTTGTCTCCAGCTTTGAGTTTCTTCAGTGATGCTCGTATTCGACACAATTTAAAAGTTATTTTAACAATAAAAAAGTTCACCAGCACGACACTTCACGCTTTAACGTAGTTTTTCACAATTTTGGAGTAAATAAAGTCTATTTTGTGCGTTATATTCATTTCATTAGAGCGTCACTCGCGAGTCACTTATTTTCTTGCACGGTACCTCTACCATGAGTTACACTAGTTTACAGTGACCGTACTCGCTAGCGACGGCGTAAATGATTTGTATGGCGAATTGTACTTCCGTAAGTGACCGCTAGAGGCGCTGTACACAATTCTCCATACAAATCATTTACGCCGTCGCTAGCGAGTACGGTCACTGTAAACTAGTGTAACTCATGGTAGAGGTACTGGTAGCGGGATGGGATGTGTTGCCAGAGTGTAAGGGTGCGTTCGAGTTATCTGAGTGTTGCGAATAGTAATTTGTTCAATAAAAACTTATAAATAACATAAATGGCGCAGCCAACCATAATGTATCATTTTCCATAATCTTCATTAGTCATAAAGTGATTTATTTCTGAAACAGTATTTTCTTCGGAATTTTTTTAAGCTAGCTTAACCTAATCTACTGCATTCTATAATAAAATGGCATTTCAAAAAATCCTGAAAACAGCTTCTGTATTTTTATGACAAACGTTGATCTTGAAAGTGAAATTACGACAAACTAAATTATGGGAAACCAAGGGATCGGCCCTTGCCCCAGATCCGTCCTTAAGTTTACCCGTGATCATGACGCTTGGTTGATACTTGACGTCAAATTATCGCAAGCTCATTAAAAACAATCACGGTCTTCATCCCATATCAAATATATCAAGTAATAGATTATTATTCTGATTCAAACAAAAACAAAACATTTGCGCCGAGGTTCGACTGTCAGTACATGAATCATTGCAGTATGGTTCACGTACTGAGTAAGGTGTAGCGTCACTAACACTAGAATTTAAGCTTTTATGTATTACTAACACTAAGTATGATCCTATGTTGGTCCGAATAAAGTATTATTTATTATTATTATTAAAAATTGGATTACTATTAAACGAAATTTATAGTAATAAAACATAAGAATAGTTTTTAAATATTATTTATGTTTAACAGTTGGACCTACAACTTCAAGACGAAGCGGGGGGAGACATAAGCAGTTTTGTCACGAATGGTGAATGGGAGCTAATAGGTAAGTTAGAAATAAGCAAAATCTTAAGTAACGACACTGAAATTAAATGAATCCCATAACTCTAAATTAATTGAATTTAGGTTTACTTGGTGCTTTATAAACTAACTAAACTATTAAAGTATGTGGCTTACCAACAACAATAACCAAAGGGGTGTGATTCTCTAAACGCATTGCGGCCGCGAATTATTCGCTTCGCTTGACGCAGTTAATCATACCATAACCCGTTCTTTAATAGGCATTATACCGATTATACTGAAACGTTGGTGAACCTTCCAATAATTGACTGAAGTCTAAATTAAAATGGTACATTATTTTGAGTTGATGCTCTTTTTATATAAGTGTGCGCAATATGTTTACACATATCTGACAAAGTGTAAGCGACAGTACTAAGCATTAGCTTCTAAGCCCGTGTAAACCTAGCATTATCGCTAAGTAATCGACTTCAAATGAGTTTTTTCACATACGGGTCGATATGACCACTTTGGGTATTACTACTTTAGAGAATCACACAGCTGCTGACCTAAGTCAACCTTGGTTTGCGCAGGCGTGCCGGGCAAGCGCAACGAGATCTACTACAATTGCTGCCCGGAGCCATACATCGACATCACGTTCGCGGTGGTGATCCGGCGCAAGACGCTCTATTACTTCTTCAACCTCATTGTGCCCTGCGTGCTCATCGCCTCCATGGCTCTGCTGGGCTTCACGCTGCCGCCAGACTCCGGCGAGAAACTCTCGTTAGGTAAGTTACTAACACAGAACTAATTAAATATATCTTGACCTATAAGCGCGAGCCCTGAAAAACCATATCTAAATCTATTTTCTTGGCTCAATCTATGACGTAGCACCACTCAATTTAATAACTCAAAAAAAAACATTGCAGATGTTGTGCTTCAAAAATATATAACATTTCACTTAGTACGTACCCGAACCTAACGTACGTAGAGACGAAATAGTGGCGACTTCGATTCTGGAAGGAAAAACAAGTCTATAAAGTTTATAGGTCTCTCGAATATTAAGTACCTACTACGTATACATAGTTTTGTGGTTACTTTTTTTTTTATGTTAGATAGGCCAGGCAAACGAACTAGTGGGTCACCTGATGTTAAATGAACACCACTGTCCATAGACACCCGCACCGCTTTACACGATGCCAGTGCGTTGTCGGCCCTAAAGGAGAGGGAATAGGGGAAGGGGGAGAGGGAGGGGGAGAGGGAAGGGGTGAGGTATTGGGCCCCCGGCACTCTCACTGACCGTACGAAACGCAAGCAGGATTACTGCTGCTTCACGCCAGTGTTCTGTGAGAGGGTGGTACTGCCCCGGACGAGCCGGCCCATTCGTGATGCAGCGGCTAGCTACAACATGGCTCTACCACTACAAAAACTACTAATGTTAAAAACGTTTTTATCGAGAGCCTCGTGACATCTAGACTTCTGTGCTGTATAAAAAAACCCAAAAGACCCGATTTTTTGTTTTCTGTTACCAATCTAGCCATTCAAAATTAACAAAATCGGGAGAACAGTGTGGCTAAGTTAGGGTACCACTGTGCCTGGAGAAAATTGCCTTCTGTTACACTCGCTGGCAAAATAACAAGTGTTGCGTTACTGTACCACTTGTCCTTCTGTCGGTTTTGTCGTTGAATGGTTATATTTCAGACTTTCGGATACTTAATTTTAATTTAAAATATTTTTTTATTCTGTTTTACTGCATAATGACAGTGACTTGATTATAAATTTGTTATTATTTCGTTGACAATCGGATTATTTTCCTTTTCCCAATTATATTAAGTCCATTAATCCTTGGATCCGATACGATCTCATGCGGCTCCGGGTTTCGAGTCAGTTAGACGAGGATTAAATCTCAATAAAATGATGATTTACATGTAGCCCTATAATCATAATTATCTTTTCGATCATTTTTTACGTAGGTAATAAATTAATATTTTATATTCATTGATACACAATATTGGTTCGCGGTTAGGTAGGTACGTATATCATACACTCTGCAATGGCTTCCGGCCAAAACTGTTCCAACGGATTAATTTCGTTTTCAATCGACTTTTTGTAACAAGTTAGGTTAAAATTTTAAAAAGCAAAAGCTCTTTCCCTTCTGAGTATAAAATTCGGATTAGGCTACTTTATTAAACTTCAAGAGCGGATCCTTCATATCCATAAAACTTCTTGTTCGTAATTTTGATAGTCATAATTTCGTTATTCACTGACAATGGCAAACAATGTGTTTTTAATATTACGACGTCTAAATTAACGCATGTGAGTTACGCTAGGTTAATAAAAAAACATGAAATACTGCTGCAACAATAAAATGCTTTTTGAAAAGCGATACATGCGGAACTCTAATTTTGTGAGTCTTTATAGATCCCTTCAAGAGATGTCGATCTTAGGGTCATACACGTATTTTTGTTTGCGTCTCTCAAAAGTTAAGGGTCTATTGCCAATATTTTTAGTCAAGCCTAGGTACATCGGCGTGTGGGGCGTCTGGCCAAGTTTCGCCCCATTTAAATATAAATCATGTTTGCTGACTCGGAGTCGCTAATTTTATTTCCACAAGAGAGACAACTTTTTTGACGTGATAACGTCTAATAAATCGATGAACGCCGGCTGCACGCACGAAAAACGATGACGCAATGTAACGTACATGTACGTACAGAGCAGTAAAGGCCAGTATGTACAAGAAAGCAGCAAACGCCAGGATGTACAATCTTAGTACCTACTAGCGCTCGGGTAATTTTCAATGCGGGGGTGCGGGGCAGGGAGAGGGGGGTGCGGGGGAATTAAAGGGGGATGAAAATTTCATTTATTTTGCCGTAGGATGCACCGTTTTCAAGATATTTGACAAAACACCGGTTCTCGTCCGATCACCGAGGTTAAGCAACGTCGGGCGCGGTCAGTACTTGGATGGGTGACCGCCTGATTTAATTTTTGTTTTATGAATGTTTTGTTATGACGTTGTCACTTTAAACTATCGTCCGTAAACCGACTTTATTTTCTTACGCGGTGTATGACCCCTCAGCTTGTTGTTGTGTATAGGTGTGACAATCCTACTGTCGCTGACGGTGTTCCTAAACATGGTGGCTGAGACAATGCCGGCGACGTCGGACGCGGTGCCGCTGCTGGGCACCTACTTCAACTGCATCATGTTCATGGTGGCCTCCTCCGTCGTCTCCACCATCCTCATCCTCAACTACCACCACCGGCACTCCGACACGCATGAAATGAGCGATTGGGTAAGGCAGTGCTGTTGTTTTGTTTTATAATTGAAGTAACTGTGGTGATAACAGCGATCAGGGCAAAAGTGCTAATTTACAAGTTTTGCTATAGTAAGTGTAATAAGTGAAAAAGTGATTAGGTACCGTTCAGTATTAGGTACATGAGGCCCTGCATTATAAAACCAAGCACCTATTCGTGCGGCTGCGCTTCCTTTATCTCGCAATAAATTTTCCTCTAAAATAAATTTTCGCATACATTATAATTATGTATGTACGTATTATACCTTGTCTCAAAATCACGATATCCTAAGGCGGGCTTGCGCCGATCGGAGTTAAATAGACTTATAACTCTGAGTTAACTTCTAATACATGGTTAAGTACCTACCTAGTGTCTAAATGTATGAAACTACTATTCCTAATCATAACTCAGGTTTTCGAATTATTTTTTTTTACTGTAGACCGTACAAGCGGCCCGAGCAAGATCGTTCTTCTGTCATTTTATAATAGAGACATAAATAATTAATTGATTCAGTCATTTACTTTGCTCCACCACTATCACAAGCGGTATGATATGGGTAGTTGATAATGACAACAATACCTAGAGATTTTTCTAGCACGAACAACTTGTGATTAGTGTTTGAGATAATAATAACATCGATTCGATTTGGCATTCTTGTTATATATTTTCAGACGTGTCTCATTGATATAATGCCACTTATTTATAAGATATCGATAAACTAAGTATTAGAAGGAAAAATATTCATTCGTGCTAGAAAAATTTGTAGGTATAATGATAACAGAGGAGCAAGGTATAAGGTTGAGGTTCTTTAACAGAGACGTATCCGTTTGTTACGGGGTAGATTCGTTGCGTGTTCCTGTACTGGCTGCCGTGGATCCTGCGCATGTCGCGGCCGGGCTCGGCGGCCACGCCGCCGCCGGCGCGCGCACCGCCGCCGCCCGACCTGGAGCTGCGCGAGCGCTCCTCCAAGTCGCTGCTGGCCAACGTGCTCGACATCGACGACGACTTCCGGCACGGGCACGCGCAGCAGCCGGCGTGCTGCCGATACTACAGGTCCCTCGACGATCTACACGAACACTACTCGCCGCCGTAAATAGCACGGTTACGTTTTAACCCCCGCCTCGATCGTTCCGCAGTAAACCCGACCCTAACAGCTATTAGTTTCGATTATCACTGTTTATCAAATTAGCTTTTCCATTGGGTCATGGGTCTACCATTATAGTTTAATGAGCATAATTCCTGTAGTTCCCTTCAATCCTCGGTCCCACCTGTAGAGTAGTGCGCACGCGTCAGCATTGTCTACAGAGCCATACCTGTTGCAGGGGGGGCGGAGAGGAGAACGGAGCGGGGATCGCTGCGCACAGCTGCTTCGGTGTCGACTATGAGCTCTCGCTCATTCTGAAAGAAATTCGAGTCATCACAGATCAGGTAAGTCCATAAGTAAACACCGTTATCTTGTCGCACTGACGTTGCTTTTTCGTAGGAGCCGAATGTTTTTTTTATTGACTGCCTAAATGTCGATCGTGTAGTACTTAATTATATGTCACTGACAATTAGTCAAAGACAATCACTAATTAGGTACTAACGGATGTAAATATGATAAAAAAGGCAGAAAAAAAAGTCCATAAATAATAGTCTCGGGTGTTCGTTAGTTAAGACGTATATCATAAGTAGTTTTCTACAATAATTACAATAAACTTTATGCAACTCTACATCGTCACTACTTAAGTAACACATAGGGGTTTTGGTCACCACAAGTTTTACATTGTTGTTGCATAACATAAACATCGATATCAAGACATTTGATAAGAAAAAATATTCAACCCCTTCGAAATAGCAACGTCAGTGTGACAAGATAAAGAGGTTTATTCATACATAAGGATTTCATACTACTTTAAGTCAAAATAATAGTTCTGTTTTTACTTTTGTAACAATGGTGCAAGGTGACCATTAAATCTGACGTGAGGAATTATTGCAGATGCGCAAAGATGACGAAGATGCGGACATTTCGCGCGACTGGAAGTTCGCCGCCATGGTCGTGGACAGACTGTGCCTTATTATCTTTACCCTGTTCACAATCATCGCCACGCTAGCCGTGCTGCTGTCCGCGCCCCACATCATGGTGTCGTAGCGACCCGCCCGCTTGCGGCTGCGGCTGCGCGTGCGTAACGTTCTGTGATACCGCGAATACTTGTTAAGTTGTGATGTGCGAAACGGCGCGGGCGCCGA
Organism: Archips xylosteana; assembly: GCA_947563465.1. Classification (NCBI taxonomy): domain Eukaryota; kingdom Metazoa; phylum Arthropoda; class Insecta; order Lepidoptera; family Tortricidae; genus Archips; species Archips xylosteana. Next base: position 12,649,795 of record OX387344.1, read on the forward strand.
TGCTGCGGCGCCGGAGTTGCCGCCGCCTGCCTCCTTGCCCGCGCCCCCTATAGTAATAAGTTAACGCCGATCAAACTGCCACCCACCTGCGCTCAACCAAATACTGCCCATCTTAATCCCCTTGAACTTTTCTTCCTTCCATCGGCAGCTCTTGCTCTTGTTATCAGAAGAAGTAATAAAAAAATGTTGGCACGCTAGGGGAACTAGTGTCAATAACTGGTGCGCGCGAAGCACGTGGTTTACAGCGTCAGCGCTCGCCACGAGCGGTCCCAAGTTCGCGACTGTCGAGTTCCGGCGGAGCCGCGGCATTAGCTGCGCCCGGCGCCCGGCGCGCCGGCGGCCGGGGCAGAGCCTCCCCGGTAGGATAGTCGCAGTTAAGTTTGGCTGCAAGCCATAACGTGGCCGATTATAAAAATGTTAGCACAAAAACGTCTTCCTTCATACCGTTGAACGACCTGGTTCGCATTTAAAATTTAAACTTTGTTAGTACTATCTCGATTCTTGAAGTCTATTGTACAGTTTAGGATTTGGGCAGTAAGGCGATGGCCCTTTGTTTCCTTCTTGTTCGATTCCGTGAATCGTGGTTACGACCCTTACTTTATTTTCGGATGTATTTGTGTCCGTAGCTAGTATAGAACTTTACAAACAATGTTGATTCAATTGGTACAGGTTGTGATATGCCTCGTTGTGAACGGGTCGATATTGTTATAAATGGTAAAATATCCAAGGCTTTATAGCTTAATAAAACATTCGTTAAAAGTTGTAGTTAAACAAAGTATTATTTTATTAAAATCGTACCTGGTCTTTCGGAGCGAGTTATACAAGTATTAAATTAACTAAAACATACATTATAACACGTTTATACATCTTTTCAATACCGTTACCGTATCATTATAACGAGCAGTTCGTATGCTCGCAAAATCTTAGCTTTTGCGCTCTCCATTTAACATTTTTGACAATTACTAAACAAACTATCCTATCAAGTAAATAACATACCTATCTATACGAACTTGAACATGAATCAGTCACAAGATTTAGCAGTCTATATCGATGTTATTTTTGATCGTATTCATGCAAACGTACTGCCGAGCCCGTGACCGGCGATGTGGTACAATAAACGAGTCAACGTTTAACATCACGCCCATTTCACTGCCACCGGCTATACCTCATCAAGTAACATTATTATTCTTAAGATACGATGCAATAACGATTGTTTGATGAATTATGTAATGAATACCTTAAAGTCATGTAATAACGATGCAGTTCATAATTTGTTTATTTACGAAAACGTTGAGTCCCTACTAGAAAGAAAACATCACATTAGGATCGGAGCGAATGCGCGGATACACGTTTGGAAAACCAATGTATCCTCGCATCACCTCTTTTGTTTTCTTTCTTGGAGGCGTAGCTGTAAGTAATCTTAAACGGCCCATTGGAAGTTGCGGACCGTGTATGATTATAAGCCAATGTTTTCTTTCGGGAAATTAAATTCCTTGTTTACTTATTGTTGTAAATATCGTATCATCAACCGCTCTACGTCGGTTACGTGACGAGTGGGAGCCGAGTGGTAGACGCCGCATATCGCGCTGCGCCGCGCGGCCGCACCGACCCTGTGGTGCCGCTCGAGCGGGCAGCGAACTATACGCGGCCTCCCTCCAACGGCAACGGACGACCTCTGTCCCAATGATTTGTACAATTGTTAGGGTTAATAATCTGAATTGCATTTTGTTTATTAAATATAAACAAATGAGACAATTGTGAAGTTTTATTCTCTCTGCGACCTCCAGATTAGTTTTATTTTGCGACCGATCAACCCTGACCTGATTCCCGGCGGTTCGTTGGGTAGCGCATCGAGTACCGAGTGGTTGAAGACAATCGATGGTATCCCGTGGGATGACCGCACATGCGCAGCGCGCGCCCGCCCGTCGCGGCGAGCGCTCCCGTGCAGTAGCTCTAACTGCTGAACCAGATTAACGCATTGCAGATGGCGGCCTACATGCTTTAAATTATAACACATTGGTTTGAGAACAAACTAGAAGCAGAAAAGTGATAAGTAAGGTACCAGAGGGTAATAAGGCCAGGGGTATAATAAGCCTACGTGAAAAATAATGGACTTACAACAGTTTTGGTTATTTAAAGGAACATACAAAATAATAATTAAAAGCTGACCCTAATTCACTATGTTAATTATAAGTATCTCAAATATTTATTATTAACTAGCTTTTGCCCGCGACTCCGTCCGCGTGGAATTAGTAATTTGAGCAGCTTATTTTTTATCCAATTTGCTTTTTCATCAATTATGGCTCTCCTTAGTTCCTCGATATAAAAAAATTATCCCTCCGCACCCCCCGCAATCCCCCCCTCACCGACCCCCCCACCGAAGCCCCCCCCCGTACACCCGCGTTCACATTCACCACCGTACCTACTCCCAAGTCACTACTTCTAAAAACTGTTCTATAAATTCTTAAAATAGACGTATCTTTCTTATTTGTGAACCGATTCAAATGAAACAAACACTAAATGTTAATCCAAGAAAATACCAACATATCAGTGAAAACCGCATCCTTCTAGGTTAAGGCGTTTCTGAGATTAGCGCGCGCAAACGCACAGACAAACAGACAAACAGATAAACAGACAAACAGACAATAATTCTAAAAAACATTGTTTTGGGTTCTATTGCGCTAGTAAATAGCCCTAGTGACAGTTTTTCTCAAATATCTTCAATGTACAGACACCGACTTGTTACAGATTTATTATATGTATAGATTAGTCTTATTAAAATTGCGGTTAATATGGCTCATGTGCATCGCGCAATAAAACCTATTCCATTGAAAGAGACCGATTATGCTTAAAATGTTGTTCATACAAAAATAATAATACCTAATAAGTAAATACTTAGGTAAAATGTACCTAGTTCAATGTCTTGCAAATACTATACTAAACGGGACTTATCACGCACATAAAATTTACTTCGATGTTTCGGCCACTTATAGTAATTACGAGTGAAAATCACGAAAGTTTAAAAGAGTATGTGGATGTTTGTCACTCTTTAACGCTAAAACGCTTTGACAGGTTCCGTTAAAATTTGGCACACAATCATAATCGGTTAAAAGGCAAAACGCATGAAGCGACACTTTTTGACAAAATGAGTTATATACATATTTGAAATCAGCGAATTTTTCTCCGTCGTTTGAGCCGGGTTTCCTGTAAAGTTCAAAAAATGTCGCTTCATGCGTTTTGCCTTTTAACCGTCGAATAGTTTATAACCGGATTAACATAATAGCCTACTTTTTATCCCGGAAAATTGCATAGTGAAATGAATTCTGCGCAGACGGAGACACGGGCAACCGCTAGTAATAAGACTAAAAAGTTACCTAGTTGTGTTTGCACTGGATGGGTCCTGCCGAATAATTTTTACTTATAGGTAAGATCTGCTTTCTTTTTCTGTGAATTTCGACGTAAGACGACGGTAGTAAAATTCTACCTCCTCTTGCGAGCAAGCGTTACGAGTAATATAAGAGAAAACTTTCACTCGCGGCGTGTAGCGTTTTCGCTCGTAGACACTAGACAATGATTATGTCCATTAGGACTCCAGAATCATAGACTTGTTTGTTGATTATAATTGTAATTGAGTTTTTAATCAATATTATACTATTCTACGAGTATTGTCTATGAATTAAAGGTTGAAGCTGGATTACAGATTCTTTAAATTATGTCTTGTCTGGCAAAGACAAATGTCTAAGTTCTAGACAAACTCATTTCGAATGGAGAGACGCTTAACAAACGTTTATGCATAAGTGGTTTAGTTCCCGCCCAATTCCCCTACTTTATATCTACTCTATACCTACTTCCATTTCTCAGGCTTCAGGCAGACTTCAGGGCGAAAGAGATGCACTATATCACCAACCGCGTCCTTAGAAAATAAAATATCAACCTCGTCTCAAATAATAAATTAGATAAAAACGGCCATTTATAACTACTAATGAACTGGATTATAGCAATACATATTTTATTTAAGAAAACTTAAAGTATATAAATAGACTAGCCTTCCGTCCGCAGCTTCGCCCGCGATAAATTAATTTTCCCGTGGGAAAAGGTATTGTCCCGCGGTAAAAAGTAGCCCATGTCACTGAGTAATAATGTAGCTTTCTAACGGCAAAAGAATTTTTGAAATCGGTCCAGTAGCTTCAGAGCCTATTCAATGCAAACAAACAAACAATCAAATCTTTTCTCTTTATAATATTAGTATAGATACAAGGCGTTCTAAAACGAATCTGGAATATTTCAACAAACGGTTAGATAGTCTTATTAGTTTGAATCCTACCTCTATACTATAAAGGTTTAGGTAGGTACCTACTTTACTAAATGTAAACAAACTCCATATTGTGCCACTAAACTAAAGAGTACGCCGAAAATGTGACGCGTGAAAGTCTATTACAAATATTGCATTTGGCTGGTTAACCTGACGCCGTAACTTTTGTTCGTGTTGTCAGCTGATGTTTGTTTACATTTAGTAAAGTACCTAAACCTTTATAGTATTAATAAACTACCTCTGCAAAGATTTTTAGTCTGAATTAGTGTTGCCTATCGATAGTCCAATATCGAGAGAATATCGATAGGCTATCGATAGTTAAGGCAAAACCAATAGTATTGACAGACTATCGATAGTAGGTATCGCCACGTGACAATACTATCGATAGTGCTTTATAAGCAATACTATTGATAATTACAATATAATCGATACTTTTTATGTCCAGTAGAATCGATAGTAATAACCGAAAACAATCGATACTATCGATAGTATCGATTGTTTTTGGCTACTATTGGCATATTTTGCAATACTATCGATTCTATTGGACATAAAACTATCGATATTATCGATAATATTGCCATTATCAATAGTATGGCACATAAAGCACTATCGGTGCTATCGATATTATAGATACAATCGACACGTGGCGACGCTATCGATAATATGAATAGTATCCTGAATACTTTTCGAGGTCAACTATCGATAATCAAACTATTGATAGCTCTGCAACACTCAGGTCTGAACTTTTGATTCAAAATTTAGTCACGCCTTTAACGCCGTACACTTTAATATCGACCGATGTATGGAAGCAAATTCAACCACAATCAAAAAATCCTGAAAAATAGTTACTAGATATTCACCCAAACTAACCCCACCCCATAGAACCTCCTCCGTTTTTAGGGTTCCATACCCAAAGGGTAAAAACGGGAACCTATTGCTAAGACTCCACTATCCGTCTGTCTGTATGTCTGTCTGTCTGTCACCAGGCTGTATCTCATGAACCGTGATAGCTAGACAGTTGAAATTTTCACACATGATGTATTTCTGTTGCCGCTATAACAAAAAAATACTAAAAAAAATAAAAATGGGTCGTCATTATTGATTCTAAAAATAATGCTATTACCTAGATACTTGAAATATTCACCGATTGTTTATTAGGTACTGTATTCACTACCACAGCAAATAATAAGAATATAAAAATTAAATATTAAGGGGGTCCCGAATAACCAATATAAAATGATCCCACATTGCATACATTTTACTTAGAAGCAGGGTTCTGCTAACACTGGATATTTATAGTTACAGCTGTGTATCTAAAAATTTGTACGGAACCCTCAGTACGCGAGTCCGACTCGAACTTCGCCAGTTTTTTAAACGGTTAAAATATTAAACGTGAACTCTATAGTTATGGCTTAAAGAATTATTTTATGGCAGGTACGCTCTAAAACGGCTTTTAGAAAGGTAATATTCAAAGGTATTCGTGAAGGTGTCTGCATTATGCATTTCAGTGCCAAGTAGCAATTGGGCGGGCGGCGTCGCTGAGTTGAGGAGGGTTACTACGGGTCACTAAAACAAGTCGAATTTAATGCAATTGTCACGGGAGTGAAAATAATAATATGTTCTTAGTAATAAATAGTGTATTTTTTATCGAGGGACTAAAAGAAGCCAATATATACCCGAGGTGTTAGCCACCCGAGCTTTAGCGAGGGTGTCTATTTATCCGAGGGTTTATATTGACTTTTAGTCTCCAGGTGAAAACTCTATTTTTCACTTCGATTGTGAGAAAAAAATAGTCGAGTACAAAAAGATTTAATCAAAAAATAAATGTTTACTTAAAGTTAAATGTACAATTTGAATTGTTTTTAACATTGTAAATCATGGTAACTTCGGGAATATTGACACGCGTACTCGTAGTAGCTTGTTCAAGTACTCTCCAGATATTACGAACATTCGCAGTTTATTTGTCTTCGTATTAGGCAAATTTACAGCCTGTAATTTATTGTCGCTTTCGACATCTGCCAGAGTAATGTTCACCAGTAAAGTTCCATCCCTCTGCATGCGCCACTTATGCCAAAAATCAAGGCAACCTGTAAGTAAATAAGTTTTTGTTAAAAATATATTTTTTGTAACGTACTTTTAATTGCCTTACGTTGCCTTTAACTGTTAAAAGTGTTAAAATTGTACATAAACATACCTTGGTCGCTAAATATATTTTTCATTAGGAGCGTTATTTAAAAATCCACTTCCTCAGACGTAAAAACTTTCGACTTTTTTCCTTTATGTCCACTGGACAATCGCTTTAGCAATGCAATCAAATTTGCATATGTTTTCAATTGCACTCCGTGCTTAATTTTTACTGTCATTTTTAACATTGAATAAATACTCCACAATGTTGACGATTGATATCTTTTGGACATCTCGTCAAAATATGCTAAAGAAACGCTTTCTGTGAAAGAATTAATGCGTTTCTTATTCCTCCAGTCCATAAAACTTTCATAGGTTTTTAAATAAATCTTTCTAGATTTCGGCGGCAAAAGATTATCAATTAGGTACGTCTTTTGCTCTTTGCTCGACATCATATTTTTCACTATCACTTGGCGACATTGTGAGAATAATCAATTTATTTTAATCGTTTACGATTTACGCTCTACAACAATTTCAAAGTTTTCGCGGTAAGTATTTTTTCCAACCAGATACAGATAATTATAACAAAATCGCATCGGCGAAATGGTCCATACACAAACAGGAAAAAATAGAATGGCGTCACCATCTATGCGGAAAAAGCATAGAACTAGACCACTAGGAACGTAACATTTTCGTCATTAAAATGGTCCACACAATCTTATTTTTTTTTATATATTTTGTTTTGCCACTAAGCAAGTACTGGCTGTTTGAAAACTCAAACATCTAAGTCACTCGAAATGAATTAAAAACATAATTACTTTTACTCCCTAGGGACTAAAGCACTCGCTTTACTCCCGCCTCGTAAGGCTATATTGACCTACTTTTAGAGCATGAGAAGTGAAAATAATTATTTAAGTTCACTTTGGCGTGTATTAATCAATTAGAAGTCTACGATTTTCACAGTGTTCGAAGTAAATTTTCAGTAATTATTAAAAACAGTTTAAAAAAAATGTACGAAAATAAAATTAGCACAGGTACACAACAGAAAGATAGACCGGGGTAGTGAATAAACATTTCTATTTCATCTTTTAGAGTCTCGTAGCACAGGCCTCCTCTCAGAATTAATGGGTTAATGCGGATTGGCAACGTCACACACACACCAAAGATTTGCTACGCAGTTGTATGTAGAGACAAGTAAGACAGTTAAAGTAGAGATGATAACGTACATTAAGTATGTATTTTCAACAAACTTCAAGAAACTTCTGAATTAATTTTTGTTGACGAGCAACAATAATGTTTCACTTTCCACGTAGCACCGCTAAAAATAAATCTATACCGTACCTCTATTAAAAGTCGATCTCTATCGAAATTAATTCAAATAAAGGCGTGCGCATGTTTTTCCTTGTTCAGTTTACAATAGTGGTGTCCTGAGTAGCGTTGCCAACCGTCCCGTATTTCATGGGACGTCCTGTATTTCATGCATAAATTTCCATGTCCCGCCGGGACAGCCAATGTCCCGTATTTTTTACGAAAATCTGCATTGAAGTAAATAAAGACGTGACGCTTTATGAGGAATTTCAACTGCTTCAGGAAAGCCTGGAAATCGCATGTTTTAAGTCCACATAAAACAAATTTTGACTAAAAACTCAATGTTAATTGATAACATTAATTTGTCCCGCGTGAAAAAGAGAAATCCCGTATTTTTTAAGATCTATGACCATTTGTCCCTTAAGACCGAAAAAAAAGTTGGCAACCCTAGTCCTGAGTTTTAGGTGAAAAGTCAGTGAGTCGAGAACTAAGGTGTATTCCCTGTGAGCCGAGAAACCTTAAGGCTCGGGGTTCGGGAGGCGGGAGCGGCGCGCGGCGATGCGTGCGGCAGAGGCCGCCGCCATGACGGGCGGGACGCGCGCCTTCCTTCTAACGGTCGCGCTGCTCACCATCCTGTACTCAGGTCAGTTACGATAAATAACCACCCTGTATTCAGCCCGGAACAAACAAATGTAGACTGAAGAAAGGTGTTTAAGTGACAATGATTTGAAGTTCAGAGCACTTTTGAAATTGGTCAAAAAGTTGTCATGTTTTTTATAATGTTATCAATTAAAATTAACGTACATTAAATGATTTGTGAAAAATATCATAAGTGTGTATGTTTTGAATAAATTGATATACTTAATTAATACTAATATTTCAAAATTTCAAACGTGTCCATGTCAATAAATGCAGATTGAAAGAAAATAATGTTAAATACGTGATTAAATCGTGAAACAACTAAAGATTTATAATTGTTAATTATCATCAAATTTATTAGTAATGGAATTATTCGTATACATAGTTATATGCACATTTATCTCGCGCTCGCCCCTTATTGATCTGCGAGAACGCTGCAGCATCACGGTACCAAAGGAGTGACAGATAACGCTCAGATGATCTCATACTTAATTCTTATCCCACCGCGTATACCTCCACATTATTCTCCTGAATCTTACCTTTAGTAAAATATAAACGGCCTGTTATAGAACTAAATTGGAGTCGATTTCTTCCTTGATACAGGATGGTGTTCAGAAGACGAAGAGCGCCTTGTGCGCGATCTGTTCAGAGGATACAACAAGCTCATTCGGCCAGTGACAAACATGACACAGAAAGTCGACGTGCGGTTTGGACTAGCCTTCGTCCAACTCATCAACGTTGTACGTTACAATCCAAACTTTATCCTGAAATACAGATCTTTACAATTTACACATTTTCGCGCAGCATAAGGCTGTGAATACACGTGTTTATAGCTTGCACGTTTGCGTTGCTTGCTTGTGTCATATTTGTATGAAGTTCAACGCACGTGTGCCAGCTGCCTGCACAAAAATATGCAGGCTATAGGCATTTATTAACACAGGCATTATACTGAAAGATTTGTTTCAATTACTTATAACACACGTATCCCAGCATTGAAATTGCAAGCAACGAGCTTTTGTATTGCCGACTGTCATTGACGTCTTAGGACTCGGCGCCACTTGTTTTAACTAAATGGTTTTTATATACTTATTCCAGAACGAGAAGAACCAAATTATGAAGTCAAATGTGTGGCTTCGTTTGGTGTGGATGGATTACCAGCTGATGTGGGATGAAGCCGACTACGGAGGCATTGGGGTGTTGCGACTGCCTCCCGATAAAGTCTGGAAACCAGACATCGTATTGTTTAACAAGTTAGTGGAACGTTGGATCTAATTAGCCTTTTCGTTTATTAAGTTAACTAGCTAATGACAACTAATAAACTCATTAAATTTTTACAGCGCCGACGGTAACTACGAAGTTCGATACAAGTCTAACGTACTGATATATCCCAACGGTGAAGTACTTTGGGTACCACCTGCCATCTATCAGGTATTTAGAAACGTCTAATTCACTTTCGAATTACAAAATAAAGTCTGGCAAAAAAGAGTAGAAATTAAAAAGTGGCAACACTCTAGTGTCGTCCCTCTTTTTTCGTACACAAGAAAAGAGGGACGACACTACAGTGTTGCCACTTTTTAATTTCTACTGTTTTTTGCCAGTCTATACAGTCAGTATGTACTTATTTATCTAAATATTTTTCGTTTTAGAGTTCGTGCACCATCGACGTGACTTATTTTCCTTTCGACCAGCAAACGTGTATCATGAAATTTGGCTCATGGACCTTCAACGGCGACCAAGTGTCGCTCGCCTTGTACAATAATAAGAACTTTGTCGATTTATCCGACTACTGGAAATCAGGAACATGGGACATCATTGAAGTGCCAGCGTATCTTAACATTTACGAAGGAAACCATCCCACTGAAACGGACATCACCTTCTATATAATTATAAGAAGGAAAACTTTGTTCTACACGGTCAACTTGATTTTACCTACAGTGCTTATCTCATTTCTATGCGTGTTGGTGTTCTATTTGCCTGCTGAAGCCGGTGAGAAGGTAAACAAATACTGAACTCAAACTTACCTATTTACTTGTCTTTTTTTTATCAAAATCACTTTTTTATTTTATTGTTTTAGGTCACATTGGGAATCAGCATTTTACTGTCACTGGTTGTGTTCTTGCTACTGGTGTCAAAAATTCTGCCGCCGACCTCCCTCGTGTTGCCACTTATCGCCAAGTATCTTTTGTTTACGTTCATTATGAACACCGTCAGTATCCTCGTCACAGTCATCATCATCAATTGGAACTTCCGAGGTCCAAGGACACATCGGTAAATATCTATTAGTATTATCTTTAAATGCGATCGTTGGCAGCCCTAGAATGTATTAAAGTTTTTAATTATTTTAAAAACAATAAGTTTTTGTTAAAATTTCATTTTCAATGCAAGCTTTTTCGCTGACTGTACTTTTTGTTGACTGAACTTGCATTGTCATCCAACTTAAGTATACCAAATTTCAAGTAAATCCGACCACTAGAAGTGAGTCAAATTTAACTTCCAAGATTTGACCCGTACATACATATGTATATGTGTACATACATTGCAAGTTAATAAAAAGCTTTTAATAAAAAAAATAGAGCTTAATTTCTGATGTATTTCGACTCTTTCTTGTAGTGAGACTATGGAACTGCTGTTCAGTAGAGCCAATATAATATACCTAGTTACTACCTACTTAATATATTTTTATATAATAGGTAGAGCTTGCCTAATTTAAAATGACGCGCCCCACTACCGCATTTGGGCCAATCAACTTTTAAACCGACGTTTTTGGCGTCTCCTGCGTTACCAAAATTGTCTCTGGCGTTACCAAAAAATCGTACTTCCAACAAGATATTTCACGGTTTAATAGGTTAAACTTACGTAGGACGGCATGTATTCATGCTATTCATCTATTAAATTACAGAAAAAACATGTTTACTTACAAAAATCTGCAATTGTTTGAAAAATGTCGCGGACAGATTATAGTCGGTTTAAAAGTTGATTGGCCCATTTACGCACAGGATTTGAAACTCAATTTAAGCTACAATAGAGAAATATTTCTCTTGGCAGATGTGCGTAAATGCGGTGGTGGGGCGCGTCATTTTAAATTAGACAAGCTCTATAGCTACGAGAACTCAACACTTCTGTAAAGATTTTTAATTGCAATTTTTGATTTAAAATGTAGAGCCACGTGCGGCACATTTTAAACATCATCAATCAATCAAAGAAAGATTGGTAAAGCGGAGTTAAAAAAAAACCTGAAATAAGTACCTAGGTACAGCAAACCAACAGGGGTGCACAGTCGAACTAATAGTATATTTAGAAATGTTTTGCCTGAGTTATAAATGTAATAAAACCAATTACAGCATGCCACTTTGGATTCGAAGTGTGTTCTTGCACTACTTGCCGACAGCGTTGCTCATGCGCCGCCCGCGTAAGACTCGGCTGCGCTGGATGATGGAGATGCCCGGCATGGGCGCCCCGCCCCACGCCGCCGCCCCGCACGACCTCCCTAAGCACATCAGGTATTGAACGATATTGTACGCTAATCACATCCCTACCCATTTCGCGAATGAACCTACATCTAACTTCACAGTGCTATTGGTGCAAAACAAAGCAAAATGGAAGCGATGGAGCTGTCGGACTTGCATCATCCGAACTGCAAGATTAATCGAGCAGCTGGTGGTGGTGAAGTGGGCGCTTTAGGAGGTCTCGGTGCCCTGGGTGGTCTCGGCCTCGGTGGGGAGAGGCGAGAGTCCGAGAGTTCTGATTCGCTTCTTCTATCTCCGGAAGCGGCCAAAGCTACTGAAGCTGTGGAGTTCATCGCGGAGCACTTGCGAAACGAAGATCTCTACATTCAGGTACGTATTCATTCCAATTCACCCAGGAACTCATTTCAAATCAATAAACATTAAGCAAGCATAGCTTACATTACGTAAGCTAGTGAAATTAGTAGGTACATAAAAGTAATACTTTTGGAAGTACTGATAGTGATAGTAGACGTCATTATTATCCGGTCGGAAACTTTAATAAGTAGCGCTACAACGCAACGCTATTCTCTAGCTATTATTCGCTCATTGTTTGTAAGTAATCGATGCCTGGAGTAAATGATGATTGGACATTATGTATTACAGACCCGTGAAGACTGGAAGTACGTAGCCATGGTAATCGACAGACTACAACTGTACATCTTTTTCATCGTAACCACTGCAGGAACAGTCGGTATCTTGATGGATGCTCCACACATCTTTGAATACGTCGATCAAGATCGCATCATAGAGATTTACAGAGGAAAGTAAATAATCAAGCTAATGTAAACATATTAACATAGTAACATCATTATAACATGTAATTGCTTTAGCTTTTAGCTAACGCTTGATATGGTCACTGTTGACTGACTTACAAGGACTTCCAGAACAATTAATTCTTCCTTTAGTAAAAAAAAACATATATTTATTTATCGTGTATATCTCAAATGGGTGAGGTCGCTCTTAGCAAAAATTAAATACGGATCGTATACTTTGTTCCGGAAGGTCCTCCAGTTAAAATAATTGACGAAATACTAGATAGCAACGAAAAAACACAAGTAATTTCTATGACAGTAAAGGTGCGTAAAACATACTACTGTGTATTTACTTTTCTAGCAATCTATCTTATTATTATTAGACCGCGCTGTGAGGATTGAAAAATCTGTCATTTCATATAAATGTTGATGAAAGTACCTAAGTATGTGGGTGGAATAACTGGAATCTTATTGCGGTCTTATAATATTTAAGTAAGTAGGTATTCAATAATACCTAGGTACCTTCCTAGGTAACTCTGGCTCAAATACGTCACATTAAATTTACTTTTTGCTTCGTTATTATTTTAACAACACCACAAAATCGTGGTCCACCCCGAGAATCCACCTCCCTTATTTCTGTTGTGGTAAGTTGATATTAATAGCGATATTAAATACGAGGATAATCCTCAACAAGCAATCTAGAGCTTCTGATTTTCGAAGCCAAAATATAATCAATAATAGTTAATGCACTTGGTACATATTTATTAAAATAGTTACGTTCACGTAAGATTATAAATAGGGTAATACAATAAATTTATAGAAATTAAAATGGCTGTGTTCGAAGTTTACCTAGAGTAAAAGCACAATAGGTACTGTTTCGATGTAAGTTTGTATTTTGAGATGTAATTGGAGAAGAGATAATTAAGCGATAATGTAAATTATAGTTTTAATAGTTCGTATTAGAACAAGGTTTCATAAAAAGTGGTTCCATAAAAGTAGGCTTATCTCTACAGAATGTGAGAACTAGGAATTTCGATTATTTGAATATCATACATGGTTTCTTGTTTTCTGTATAATTAATTATACCTAAAATCTGGTGTGTTGTTAGTTTTTGTGTAAATAATTTTATCATTGATACAAGCAACACGGTAGGTACTTAAGTACTGACAGTTCTATTTTAATTATCTTCTCATGCACTGTTCGTTAGTGGTCGTTCCATAGGTAAGTGGATGGTTTACATTCGATACATAGGTACTTACCAAATACGACATTCTCACGATTGATCTCGATAATGCTAAAAGTTATGAACTTCAAACTTTAAATAAGTCGAATATGCAACTTAGATTTATTTAGAGCTTGCCGCCATTCTAAATATGTATAGTACTTCAACAGAAATGAGAAAAAAAACGATCTTCTAAACGAAAGAAAAAACAATTCCTTTAGATAAGAACATTATTCATTTGTCATTTTATTTTTGTACCACTTCAGTCCAAATCCTTCCTTTTCATTAACCGATTGTCGAATCGTTAGCGTAGGGTATATTTTCAGTAGTAAGTACATAGTATGTATGTATTACAGTAAATGTTTTTAATAAAGAGTTTATTTGGTTTTATCATCATAATAAAATTAAAATAAGTACCTAATGCTATTTTATTTGCTGTTAATTCCATGCATTTGTTAAGGCAACCTGAAAAGGTCTTTCTGTAAGCTTAAGAGTAGAAAAATATATTGTTATGTAATTAGTTATTCGGCCTATAGCGTCAACACTACTTAATCTAAATAAAACTTGTCCATTCATTAATTTTATAATAACCATGTTGTTTTTAATAAATTTTTACGTACAAATTATGAATTTCTTCTTTATAATATGAGGCACGATCTCGACAAATAAAATACCTCACAATAATTTTTACTTTCTTTATTTACTCTTAATAGCTTTAACACAAATTTATTATCTCTAACACAAAAAAACAGTCTTACTTAATCTAATCGATTTTCAATATTTGCTCGAATAATGATCGACAATGCAGTGCAATGCATTAAATGAAGAAAACATTACTTATTTTTATATCAATATAAAAATTTAATCAAATAACGGAATATGTACTTAATTCTAATCGTCATCTTCATTGTAAGATGGTGAAGTGGGAGAGTAATTTGGTGAGGTCGGCGAGTAGGTGGTTGGGCCGGCGGAGGAAGGAGAGTAGGCGGGTGAAGATGGGGAGTAATTGGGAGACGTCGGAGTGTACGTGGGCGACGTCGGCGAGTATTTGGTAGACGACGGAGAGTAGCCCGGAGACGACGGCGAATAGTTCGGGGACGATGGGGAGTAATTCGGAGATGATGGCGAGTACCGCGTGCTGCCCGGATGCTGAGGCGACGACGCAGAGTACGCCGGGCTGGCTGGCGAATATTGATGGCTCGTCGGCGAATATTGTGGGCTAGTCGGCGAATACGTAGGACTGCCTCCGCCGACTGACGGCGATGTCGGAGAGTAATTAGGTGACGTCGGCGAATATTTCGGCGACGAAGGTGAGTAACTCGGTGAAGTCGGCGAGTACGCCGGCGACGTCGGAGAGTAAGAGGGGCTTGTAGGGGAATAAGCAGGAGAAGTTGGCGTATAGTTTGGCGACGATGGGGAATAGCTTGGTGACGCAGGGCTGTAAACGGGACTTGTTGGCGAATAGCTCGGGGATGAAGGCGAGTAGCCCGGAGACGCGGGCGAGTACGCGGGGCTAGTAGGAGAGTACGAGGGACTCGTTGGTGAATACGATGGACTAGTCGGCGAGTAGCTGGGTGAAGTTGGCGAGTAGCTAGGTGAAGTCGGAGAATACGCTGGGCTAGTCGGTGAATAACTCGGTGAAGTTGGGGAATAACTGGGCGACGTGGGCGAATACGAGGGTGAAGTCGGCGAATACCCGGGAGACGTGGGTGAGTAGCTTGGTGACGCCGGAGAATACATGGGCGAGGTGGGGGAATAATTTGGTGAAGTAGGGGAGTACGAGGGACTCGTTGGAGAGTAGTGGGGGGACGCGGGAGTGAGACTTGAAGAAGCCGCGGCGTAGACGGGGCTGGTAGGGGAGTAAGATGGGGATGCTCCGGCGGGGGACGCGTAAGGCGACAGCGGGGGCCCGGGAGAACCAGGGGAGCCGGGCTGCGGCGACCACGCGCTGTAAGCTGGCGACAGGCCCGAAGCGTCTGAAGCGCCGGACGGCGAGAATGACGGCCCACCAGGCGTCATAATGCTTCCAACTGAAACAAAATTCATGTGATTAACAATTATAATTGAAAATGGGTGGATCAACTATTTCTTGTTGTTATTCTGTCCCGTCAGCGAGGGGGCAAAAGTAATACAGTTTAATTAGAAGAAAAGTTGTGTCACATTAACGAATGTTATTAGATGACCAATTGTAGAAGGTAAAACTACCACAAAAATGCATGTTTGGCAAATTTTAATCAGATAAACTTACGGTTTAAAGAGTTACCCAGGAGACCGTCACTATAGCAACGAGTGACCCAAATATACTATCAGAATTCAAAAAAAAGACAAAAAATACAAATTTATAAATAAATGAACTTAAATGCAGCACTTGCCTATAAGAAATTGTTTTTTTTATATCCTAGTATTTGACACTGGAATTACACTACAGAATTCCTTTTTAACTGGCTTCAAAGAAGGAGGTTCTCAGTTCATCTTTTGTATGCACGTTCAGCAATCATATTTTTATTAAGTTAACCTTTCTCGATATTTAATTTTTCGTTGAATATTTTGTAAATCATAAACTATTAATGATCAAGTAATTGCTTATGTCCATTGTTATTGCAATTCAACATACCTTGTCCAGGAGACCAGACGCTGCTGCCGTATCCAGGAGTGTTCTGAGTGGACCACGGCGTCATTAGCGGTGTCATAGACGGCGTTCCAACGCCGAAGTACATGCCTCCGCCAACGCCCATGCCCACTCCCAGGCCTCCCATTTCCATTCCGTGCTTACATTTCTCGGCATCAAGTAGCAAATCGAAGCAACCTAAAAAAAGTACAACGTCAAATTCCCGTTTCGACTCAAGTAGTGTGCTTTTTAGTAAAAGTAATATTTCCGATTTATCTTACCTGTGCCCATTCTTGGTAACTGTCCCATGATAATATTTTCTGAGACGCCTCTCATTGGATCTACTTCAGCGTGGCTGGCGGCATCTAACAACACGTCAACCGTTTCCTCGAAGGAACATCTCATGAGCGCGCCAGTGTCCTGCCTGTTGATGCCATGACGAGTGATGGCCATAAGATGACCTTTAGCCGTCATTACGTCGCAAAGCAAGGCAAGATGACGGTAGTTCACGTACAGACCGTAGAACTGCAGCACAGCGTTCATTTCCTTTTCCACGGATTTACGCACAGCCTCAATACCCAGTACCTGGAATATCTCGCAGATGTCGTTACTGAACGTTCGGATTGGGTCGACATCTCGCTCAGATAATACTTTCATTAGTGAAGTGCCGTCAGTTTCTAACAACCATTCAGCAATGGCCTTGAACTCTCCTTGTTCAGTTATAATAATGCGTTTCTTTGCTTCTGTCTGAGGCAAATGCATGTACACCTTTGCAATAGCTTCAATACCCTGAAGTGTCATGTCCGACAACATATTAGCCTCAATACATCTCAAAAACATATCATCCTCCATTTTATCAACTGTCTCTTCATCATTGTCTTGGAATTTGCTTTCTTCATTGTTCATAATTCGTATACGCAACACGAGCTTCTCGGCGTTGTCGTCATTGAATATGCAATTTAGATCGTCTCCAAATCCAGCATTTATCTTCTCGGCAATCTGTTCCATAGTCAGTTTCTTGTCCGTCATCCTCTTGCGATCTAATTCGATACGTAAAAGCCAGGGCGAAATTTTGGTTGGATCAAAGTCCGGCATTTCATAGTAGACGTTCACGAATTCTTGATCTTCGGCAATAACCGTATTTTGAGGATCTGGGTCGTAGTAGATTGCCGTGTTTGCAGTTACCTTGCGCAATGTAGTATGTTCGAGTCTGCAAAGTACATTTTTAGCTTTCTCAGCATCTCGAGCAGCGCCACCAGTTAAGAAAACTGTTAGAGAAGGAGCCTTTGGTTTCTTGGAAATGTTAATGATTTCTTTCAAACGTGGCACACCGAGGGTTACGTTTTTGGACGATACACCAGCAAAATGGAAAGTGTTCAGTGTCATCTGCGTAGCGGGTTCTCCAAGAGATTGCGCAGCCAGCGCCCCCACCATCTCTCCAGGATTTACTTGGGCCTGCTGGAATCGAGTCTCGATTTCTCCAATCAACCACTCAAACGCTTCACTGGACAGTCTGTATTCTTCCGAAACAAACTTTGTACAAAGTGTGGATCGTACTAAGCATTGGAAAAGCAATGTCGCGTTTTCGTTAGCTTGTTTGGACAGACGGTCATCGCCAGCTACAATGACACATTTCTTCAGAAGGTCCTTTACGCCTTGAATTACCTTAATAGGGCTGAGATCAGTTGGCATTCTTTTATTAATGTGGAAAATCTTTTGTACATTCCAGATCATCCTTTTAAAATTACATGGCAATACAACTTTAGATTCACCACTGGGGAAAATTTGACGTAACACTTCTCTGTCCTTGTTCAACTGTTCCCATTCACTTTCCAGATCAGCAATGACATATCCAGACTCGGTAAGCTCTTTTATGATTTCTTCATTGAATATTCTCTTAAGATATCTTTCATTTGAGGGATCAAATTTGAATTTCTTTTCAAAAGCCTTGTTAGACAGCTTTACAGTTGGTAGATTCTGGAATTCTACAGTTTCCCCAGCTAAACCATCTTCACCATATCTCAACTGAATGAGTTGACCAACTGAGTTACGAACAGTGCCGTCGTAATGTACCATCACAGACTCCATAGCCTTTATGAGACGACGTTGGATGTATCCAGTTTCAGCAGTTTTTACGGCAGTATCAATAAGACCCTCGCGACCACCCATAGCGTGGAAATAGAACTCTGAGGGCGTTAAGCCGGCAAGGTATGAATTTTCTACGAAACCCCTCGACTCAGGACCGTAATCATCCTTGATGAAGTGTGGCAAAGTTCTTTTACGGAATCCAAACGGAATTCGTTTACCCTCAACGTTTTGTTGTCCCACACAAGCAATGACCTGGGAAATATTGATGTTTGATCCTTTAGAACCTGACACCACCATAGCTTTTAGGTTGTTGTACTCAGTCAGTGATTTCTTGGCAGATCCACCAGTCTTGTCACGAGCGTCGTTAAGAATACGATTTACTTGATTTTCGAATGTTTGTCTCAGCGTATTACCAGGTGTTGGCTCCAACTCCATATTGTGAGCTTTTTGAATGACTTCTATGACATCATCTTTGGCTTTGACAATGGCACGCTGAATTTCTTGGTATGTTTGCGGATCAGCAATAGTGTCTCCAATACCAATGGAATGTCCCTCTAGCAACAGCCAGTTGTTGATAACAGTTTGAATATTACCATAAAATCGACCAGCAGTTTCATGGCCCAACTCTAACATACAGATATGCAGCAGAGAACCTGCTGAGGCACCCAGAGACTTTTTACACAATATACCCATAAGGAGCTCTCCATGCTCTACTACTACTTTTGTGTCTCCAGGTGAAATCCATTTGTAGGGACCATCATCTTCTTCATCAGGGTGAGTGGAATGGGTACGAATCATGTTTACATTGCCAGGTATAATCAATGTAAATATTTGCTTTCCAGTCCATAAAGGCTGCGGTTTCAAAATGCAAGGCTGTGGAATTTTACCATCCCATGTGGGTAAAAACATAAGCAGGTTCATAACTTGCTCCTTCGTTAAGAACACATCTCGCTTCGTCATTTTTCTTACAGCAGTTAGTGTATCCTGCACAATACCCATGACGGGTTTGTTAGCTTGTGGAGTAATAATTTGTCGCGGTGTTATGTGGATGTTTTCTACCTCCGCACGTGTCTCCATTGACTGGGGCACATGCAAGTTCATTTCGTCGCCGTCGAAGTCAGCATTGTATGGTGAAGTACAACTCAAATTCATACGGAAAGTCGACCATGGCAAAACCTTTACCCTGTGGCCCATCATACTCATTTTGTGCAGAGTGGGCTGACGATTGAAGATAACTAAATCGTCGTCTCTCAGATGTCGTTCGACTTTGTATCCATATTGTAAATGCAAATCTGATGGTTTAGGATGGAATCTTAAGTCTATCCTCTCTCCATTATCACGCACGATATACTTAGCACCCGGATATTGGGCATTGCCACGCCGTACCAACTCTTGCATTCTATCAATATTGAATGGCGTTACCAGTTCCGGGAATGTCAAGTTTTGTGCAATAGACCTGGGTACTCCTACTTGATCAATACGTAAGTTGGGGTCGGGTGTAATGACAGTACGTGCCGAGAAATCAACACGTTTTCCCATGAGATTTCCTCTGATTCTACCTTCTTTTCCTTTCAATCTTGCTTTGATAGCTTTAAGGGGTTTTCCTGATTTCTGCATGGCTCTGGAAAAAAAAGCAATTTTTGTAAAATACAGGCAGTAGCTATAAGTCCACAAGCTAGAGCTTGTCTAATTTAAAATGACGCGCCCCACCACCGCATTTACGCACAGGATTTGAAACTCAATTTAAGCTACAATAGAGAAATATTTCTCTTGGCAGATGTGTGTAAATGCGGTGGTTGGGCGCGCGTCATTTTAAATTAGACAAGCTATACCTGTATAACTACAGTTTTTTTTTCTTTTTTTGTAATATTGTTTACTAAGCAATGATCTGGATTCATAATGTTTTAGATTGTTGTAATTAACTTACTTAGGCATGCCTGGCATATCATTGTCCACAAAAGTGGCGACATGGAACTGTAGCATTCGAATGTTGTCAGCCAGCACGTGAGCAGCAGCGCCAGACTGTTCATTTCTCATCAGTTCATTATTGGCTTTGATGATGTCAGCAAGTTTGTGAGTCAAATCATCCTGATTCTTTGCTGCCCCAAACATGACCACAGCAGGTCGTACTGACAAAGGAGGCACAGGTAGCACTGTGACTATCATCCAATCAGGCCTTGCAAACTTCGGATCCATTCCCAGAATAAATGATTCTTCATCTATAATAAACAGAAAGAATTTATTGCATAGAAGCCATAAAAATCCAGCAATAGTGAATCAAATCAATGACCTTAATTGAGTTCTATTAAAACTACATTAGTTAAAACTCTTTTAAGTGAAAGTGTCTTCATCCTTGTCTAAAAGTACCTAAGCCAAGGTAAAAGCTAAATATGATATTTTGTTCAGTCTGTGTGTCATAGCACACACATCCAAAATACGTATTAATGTGTCAAAATTCACAGCAAGCAAAATGAGGGAGGCTCTATTTAATTTTTTTTAAAGGAATATTTTCGACTTATATTTAGTCAGAATAGGATAGGCTAGTTTGGGGGCTAATAAATAGAACAGTCTAACTAGTTTAAATACAAAAAGATTGTTACTTAGAAAACAAAAAAATCTAAAAGTTCTACAAGTTTATGTTCTACCTTTTATTATTTTTATGTATTTAGATAATAAACTCTTCTTCTTCCTCTCTTCTCCTCATCAATCTATACTAATATTATAAAGCTGAAGAGTTTGTTTGGTTGAATGTGGCAATCTCAGGAATTACTGGTTCAAATTGAAAAAAATATTTTTCTGATGAAGCCCATTTATCAAGGAAGGCTATAAGGCTATATAACAACACGCTACGACACAGTAACCACAAACGCGGGTGAAACCGCGGGCACGGCTAGTTTACTCGATATGGTTGTTATACATATTTTACAAAAAAGACAGTCTAACCACAAATCATTTAGAACAACTTTTGACATCAGTTAGTTAATGAAAGATAATGATCACTTGACCAGTTAATTGTTAATGATAATAATAATAATTAATACTACTCCATTAAGGCTCCTGTCCTATTGTGACATCATCGCAACAAGTTTATAGAGATTAGAGATATAAACTACAAACATTAATATATTTGTAAATCAGTGAATTTCTGTTATAACAGTGACAAAGGGGCCACTATAATAACATTGTTATACATCAAAATGTCATTATAAGGTGCAAGTTTCTTTAAAAGAAGCACAGTTAACATCAAATACTTGCTTTGTAACTGAGCCAAGCATGTAGATAGTGTAAGCGCTGGGTGTCGGTGCTGGTGTTCAGCGACAAAGAAGAGACAAGAATTCGACTCGTATTGATGACGTTTTTGGGGCAATTGACATGCGGGTGTTAGCGACGGCGATCAGAGGTCAACTGAAGTGCATTTTTAATGCGAAACTAATGCTTGCGCCTTGGTCACACACACATGCGCGTCACCCGTACGTACATCGTTTATTTAACAAATACATATAAACAAATGGAGCAAATAATGCGGGTAAGTATATAATATACAAACAACGTGTTTTTTAGAAAATAACTAATTATGTTAGGTTTTATGTTTTCAGATGCAGAGCGGCGTCGTCTACATCCTCCCCCCCATTGCCTGTCAAGGGCAATCATCATCGACTCTAGGGAGAACGGCAAGGCGTGTGGCGGGTCTAGTAAGTATTCCACTCTTTGTCTTTATGTCAACAACGCGTACTCGTCCGTCCGCCCCTGGGTGCACGTCTACTATCAACCCTTTGGGCCATGTGTTTCGTGGTGATGTTCAGCAGTGCCGTGACTTCTGCACTTCTCAATAAATAGCAATACATTTGCTGTGCATCTCCACAAACGAAGCCACGAAGAAAACTTAGTCGCGTCAGGAACAGGTAAGTCCAGGTTTTCAATTTTATATACGGTATTTACTTGTAAAATCTCATCACCAAATTTTTCCTCCTTTTCAGGTTCATACTTCGGCCAGTTTTGGTGCGGTGTATACAAAAAATCCGGACCTCGGAGCCATTCGCACTCTTCAGTTAATTCGTAAGTATTTAACTTCGTCGCTTTATCGGCTATGTTCATTTTACTAGGTACGTGCTGCCATTCGTTCGACTGTGATAAATCGTCAATCTCGCCAAGTCGGTTAGCGACAAAAACTTTATAATTTCGTGTGTCGTTCTTTATCTGATGCAACACAATCAATGAATCAGTCCAGAAGAATCTCTTATCGGGAATAACGCGGCTTTCGCGCGCGATGGTGTCGGCGAGTCGGCATGCGATAACAGCTGACTGCAGTTCGAGCTTAGGTATAGATGTATATTTGTTTATATTCGATGCTCGGCACTTGCAAGCGATGAATGAGGCGCTCACGCACACCGAGTCGTTTGTTTTCGTTTCCTTACGCCAATATGCGACAGCAGTAAATGCAGTAGGAGCCGCGTCGCAGAACACATGTAACTGTATGGTTGTCTCTTTCTGGCTCATGGGATCGTAATGTCCGCGCGTCGTAGGGTTAGCGTCGTCCCGCTCGCTCTCAGCTGATGACGAGGGGAAAACGCATCTTGGTATACGTAAGTTTTGTAACTTTTTCAGCGCTGTAATCCAGTCTCGAAATATAACATTTTCTCTTTCAGGTATGACGTCATCCCATTTAATCTCTTTTTTCCAGGTGTTTTGCAATATAATTTTTGCCTTTACAGTAAATGGGGCAAGAAAACCGAAAATGTCGAATATCGACATAAGTATGCGTAATAATTCTCTCTTCGTGGGATTTCTTTGAAAGGTGGTAATTTCTGATGGAATGCGCTTGAGAGATAAATCGAAACCAAAAGTGTCGCTTGACGGGAACCAAAGCAGTCCTAGGGTTCGTTCGGGTAAGTCATTGTAGCCGGTTTTCATTGTTATTGCTTTTTCGCTGACGAATTCTGTTGGCGCGCATTTTAAAACTTGCGGTTTGTTACAGATCCAGTTTCTCATTTGAAATCCGCCTTGTCGATGAATTTCGGTGACATTTTTTATCATTTTTATAGCCGTCTGTTCATCGTTCACACTTTCTAAATAATCGTCCATGTAGTGAGATTTCAAAATGGCTTCCACAGCTTCAGGCATCTCTTCTTTGAACCTCAGTGCATTTTTATTTTTAATATGCTGCGCAATAAAAGGTGAGCAGTTTGCGCCAAAGATCAATGACGTCATGGCGAACTTTTCAACGTCACAATTTTTATCTTCACGCCATAAAAATCTTAAGGCATGTTGGTCTTCCTTTCGTATCTTTATTCTCAAAAACATATCCTTTATGTCACCTACAAATGCCACAGGCTTCTCTCGGAATCGCAGCATGATTCCCAACAGTGACTGCAGCAGATCAGGCCCTTGTAGTAGATAGTCGTTCAGCGACCGGCCAGCGGTGGTAGCGGCAGCGTCAAACACCAGCCTTAATTTGTTTTTGTTGGGGTTGTCGACTCCAAAATGAGGTAAGTACCATTCATGGTTATGAGGCATCGAAACTTCGTCGTCAGTTAACTTTCTAGCGTAGTCGTTTTCAAACAAATGATTTATTCGTTCTTGGTATCTCGAAGCGTAGTTTTCATTGAATGTCATTTTTCGTTCGACGCCCAAATATCGTTTATATGCATTCGAATAAGAATTTGGCATCTTCGTATCATTTTTCCACGGGAGACCGACCTCCCATCTTCCATCGATTAATTGTGCGGATTTATCAATCATCTCGATCGCGCGAAGTTCGTCTTTATTTACACGAGGCTTAAGGGTCACCCCGATCGCATCGAAAGCAAATGACCGTCGGACGAGTTCGTGCAGTTGTTTACTAGCTAGGTCGTCGGTGTGTGCGTCGCTGTCCCATTGTTGCGTTGAGTACGTAGGTGCGCCTGCGCAAGTGTGCGTCTCCCGCCGAGCGGCAGAGGTGTCCGCGGGGGTGGCGGCGGAGAGCGGGGTGCAGGTGGTGCAGTCGGGCGCCGGAGCAGCGGCGGCCGCGCATAACGTTGTAGTCAACGCGAGCTCAGGCTCAGTGGTTAAAGCTCGGCCGCGTGCGGGTACGATTCCGCTCACGGACCAACCGAGCGGACTGAGGGTTGCGCACGGTTCATTTTTACCACGATATATAGTTTTTAATGTCCGAAGTAAATGAAAATTGTCTTGTCCGATCAATAACTTTGGTTTTACATCACTGTAGCACAAATAGTCTTTCAAATTGCGTAGATGTTCGTACATATCGACGTTTACCTTTGATAGATTTTGGATAGGTAGGTCCAATTCACTTATCTTGCGCGCGCGCATTTCGTATACCTGATTGTTGTTGTTTGAAAGTCTAAAGTTCACAATTTCACTGCGGCACACAATGTCAGAGTTCCACGCACCACGGATTCTCAAAGTTTCAGGCAGGCCTTTTAAGTCGACGCAGTCTGCTAGATCAGCGGAGATTAGGGATACAGTAGCTCCGTCGTCGAGTAATGCATGCGTTTTAATAATTCCTTTCGGTCCATGGATGTTCACGCGCACTGTTTTTAGCAATACAATCGTACTCGGCGTAACAATAGTGGTGTTTGTGACTGTCCCACTTGTCGAATCATTTCTTTCACTTGACGACGATAAGTTCGTAACATTATTAATGTTATTTTCGGTTGAATCTCCATGAGAAGGCGACACATTTTTTTTTACAGGCCAGTGGAGCAAGCGGTGGTGTGCTAGCCCGCACTCGTCGACGTCGCACGGCGGTGCCGTGCAGGTTTCCTTACAGTGGCCCGGCGACATACACTTATGACATAGATTGTGTATTTTCACGATACGCCACCTGTCCTTTCTTAGCGCCCGCTTAAATTTATTACAACTGGTGAGCGGGTGAGCTATTGTGCGGCATAATTTACACTTAACACTTATGTCGCTGCCGTTGTTAAGTACAGAGTGAACTTGAATCTTGCGTTCATCGGTTTTTTTGTAGATTCTGTGATCTGATTGGCTTGGGATGTGACTGATTCCTGCTGCGGCTACTTTTGTAGCCTCTCTGTGCAGAAACTCGGCGAATATTTGTAGTTTGGCTTTGTTGTTGTCTTCGTTTTCGTAAAAATAGTCCACCCATTTATTTATGAGCGCGCTGGGGCACTTAGAAATTACCGTATTAAGCAACTCTGGGCTTCTCAAATAGTCGGTTTGGTTAATTGATTGAGCGGCTGCTACGTAGTTTTTAACTTTCACAGCAAATATCACTATATCGGTGTGATAAGTTTGTGGTAGGGGCGGCAACTTTTTTAATTGTGAAGCGATCTTGTATATAATTAGCTCAGGTCGTCCAAAGCGCAGTTCTAGGGCTTCTATGATTACACTGGGCGTTGCGTCACTGATGAGCAGCGATGACACAGCTTCTTTCGCTTCACCACGAAGGCATTTACTTAGTCTGGCAACGTTTTCACAGTTACTATAATTGCATAACTTTGTAGATTCGACGTAGCTCTTTTTGAACTGCAACCATTCGAGTGGTTCCCCGAAAAAAACAGGTAAGTCCTTCGGTGTGGCTAGTCTTGATAGTAGCTGTGTGTTCGAAGAATGAGTAGCGACAGCTAGGTTTTCCATCGCTCGAGCTAGGTGTTGGATATCGTTGTGCGGAGCGTTGCTGGCGTGCAGCGCTGGCGCTGATGGCGGCGGCGGCGGCGGTGGGGTATCCGCGTTCCGTAATTGTGACTCGTGCTGGCTCTTCTCTAGCCAATCTTCAACTTTATTTGAAGTCGCATGGAGCGAGTCTTGCTTACTACAACGGGAACCGTGTGAAGACTCGTTTTCTAGTGCGGCTATTTCTGCAGCCAACCTCTTATCTATTAAATCTTTTTCTATTTTAGCTCTGGCTTCAGCTGCCTCCAATTCCAATTGCTTTCTGCGTGCCGACAATGAAGATCTATTGGAGCTTTTCTTCGATGGAACGGATTTAAAAACACCGAGTTCGAGTTTCAAACTACCTGATTTATGAGGCAGCTGTTCGGTAATTTTACTCAGTTCGTTCTTCATTATATTTGCATCCACTATTTCTGATCTTACTCTTAGCGAGCGTGCATCACTGCCATCATCATCAACGTGTGCAGATTGCATCAGTTTTTCTCGTTCGACAGCGCCGCGCGTTTTTACGTTCGTGCGCGGCGGTGTGCGTGCAAACATTTTGCGGTAGTCGTCGGCTGTCTTCAACTTCGTAATCCTCGACGATCCAGGCTGAAGGACCAAACTTGTAAGCGCTGGGTGTCGGTGCTGGTGTTCAGCGACAAAGAAGAGACAAGAATTCGACTCGTATTGATGACGTTTTTGGGGCAATTGACATGCGGGTGTTAGCGACGGCGATCAGAGGTCAACTGAAGTGCATTTTTAATGCGAAACTAATGCTTGCGCCTTGGTCACACACACATGCGCGTCACCCGTACGTACATCGTTTATTTAACAAATACATATAAACAAATGGAGCAAATAATGCGGGTAAGTATATAATATACAAACAACGTGTTTTTTAGAAAATAACTAATTATGTTAGGTTTTATGTTTTCAGATGCAGAGCGGCGTCGTCTACAGATAGAAAAAGTCTTAACACAACCAAATGAATATGCAAACACAACAATCAATCAATGCAAACTGAAAGACAATAGTAGATTTTGAATCAGGTGCGGAAAATGCATCTCAATACATCACAAGTCAAAAGCAAAAGAAAGCTCAAGACAAGTGAAAATAATATTTCTGTATGTGTATCAAATTAACACGTTGATGGACAGTACACCTATGGGCGTCCAAATATATAGCTCAACAACGCTGAATTGAAAGTAGTGTCCATCAACATGTTAAATGAAAACGAAGAACAAATTTGGTACTATGAAAAAGGTAAAGAGTAGGTAGAGGAGAAGCAAAATAAGAAACAAAAAAAACAATTGACATGGACCTCTACAAAGTAACACTTGAATCATTCAACCTTATTGTGTCCAAATAGGGTCTATAAATTAATTGACAGTGTCACAAATTGCCTATGTCTGTATAGTCGGGGCATAAAACGGTTTTTCACTTTTCAAACTTAATCTTTGACAAAGACTCGAAAAATGATAAACCTTATCATTCAGAGACTATACCTAGCTAATCAATAAGCAAAGGTAGCCAGTCCTGACCATTTGCAAATGTAAACAAAAGATAAAGTTAAGTTTGTATAAAAACTCCTTAGATTATTTATGCATAAATAATCTAAGAAAAACTCCTTTAACTTACTAGTCTCACAACTTTGTCAGCAACATTTAAGTCACAATATCAGAATGGGTTTTCTAGGAATGTTGATAATGACACTTTAAAAAACAGCCCCAACACAAAAGCAACTAGGTACAAAGTCAAATAAATTTCAATATAAAGTATGGTCAAATTCAAGGGAATTAGGTTTGGTGTTGATATACCTGAAACGTTTCTGCAACCAAGGTCACAATAAATTAAATTCACTGTATACTTATGTCCCTTGCAAATTGAAAACAAATAATACAGGGCAGCTTGTAACTAACCTGTTATGTGCTTTAGAATTTCCCAAACTCTTTCAGCAGTAATTATAATCTTCTTCTCCTGGGAGTCTTCGTTAACATGTTTCCACTCCGCAGACAGATCCAATCCCTGGCGCCTTATAGAGGGTTGGTAGTGACCACATCCACCATGACCTGATCCTTTCTTAGCCTCTTCACCCTCTTTTCCAATATCCATGTCTTCTCCTCCCTCACAAATATTTTTTCCCTTACATAAGTCATATACATAAGTCAACCTTTTCCGAGGTTGTCCCTTTGACTTCATTACAACTTCCTTTATCTTTGGATTTGTCTGGAATATGTTTAATATAAATTAGCAAAGTACCTACTAAAATTAACTAATGAATGGTAAAATGAAATGTTAAAAAAGAGGCTTACCGGACTGACAAGTAGTTTTGAACAATAAAAACATACACATCTTAGTATTTTGATAGTTTTTGTTATGAAACCAATGTGAAATACTGGTTTAGCTAGGTCAATGTGACCAAAATGTCCTGGGCATTCAGTCATGTTTCCCGCACAGGTCTGGCACCTGGAGCTTCTGTCGATTACCCCTTGTCGTGGATCCATAAGCCCCCCCAATTTGGGCCTTCCGCCTTCCATGGTCTCGGGGAAGCGGATGCCCCCCTCCGTGACTGACATGCGTCGCTAAAAAGTAAATTGTATTCACATTACTGGATTTAACATTATTGGATCATTAAATTTATATTATATTTCAGCACATTTCACAACATTTTAACGTTTGGTTTAGTAAGAGATTGAAATTAGTTTCAAGCTGGATAAGTATAGCAATAAAAACAACTTATTTACTTGAACAAGGAAAACATCATTAAGATAACAAACATTGTACAGCAAAAGCACAACTGCGTGACCTACGACGAAATTTTATACGTATGGTATACAAATTTACAGCTATAAAATCACTTTTTTCTGACAATAAAGCTGAGAGGTTGATTATCACATCACTTATTTTAACACTTACTATTTCATCTGGTGAAAGTATACCAAACTGTACTCTTTTTACTTGGCGCAAAGGCGCCTTCGAGTCATTCGTGGTAGCCATTTTATATGGCTCTGAACGACTGACGAAGACTGCGCTGCGTGCTTATGTTGGTTGTTTTTTTTATTTTTTTGTTGGTAGTGTCAATTTTTTTTTTGTTATCTTGACCTGGATTCTAGAATTATGAGGCAGATTAGTCAAAACGATTTTTTTTACTGGTAATAATTTGCTTCCGTTTCATATTCCGTTTAATACATGAACGTAGTATAAGAATGGACGAATTCTATTTAAGACGAACAAAAAACCGTCATGTGTCTCTTTCTAGCACATGCAAAGACTCACTGAGAAAAAAAGAGTGAAGCATAGACAAACACCGCCATCTTAAACGTCAGTGTGTCAAATGTACGAAAGTGTACGCTAATGGTGTTTATTACGAGAGTAAGAGGGACCGCACGATCCGAACTTCGAACTTCGAATTTCGTAGTAACCCCCGCCGCCGCCGCCGGCGTGAGTCGCCGTGGTAGCCAGCCGTAGACAGAGAATACTAGAACGTAGTGTATTATATGTCTATGTAGCCAGCTGGATAAAGGTAACGCCACAGATTACTTAATAGTTGCTTCGTAACAGGCCCTATACTACGAAGCGCGAAATTCGAACTTCGTTTCATGCCGTTCCGCTCACGCTAATGGTATTTATTACGAGAGTGAGAGGGACCACACGATCCGAACTTCGAACTTCGAATTTCGTAGTAACCCCCCAGATACTGGCCCTATACTACGAAGCGCGAAATTCGAACTTCGTTTCATGCCGTTCCGCTCACGCTAATGATATTTATTACGAGAGTGAGAGGGACCGCACGATCCGAACTTCGAACTTCATCCCGTACAAAATCTTGGTACTTACCGCGATTGAAGCCACAGATTATACTACTCCGTCTTCTTAAGAATGTGTGCGTGCCGACAGTGACAAGGGCTGGCAGTTTGGATTAAAAATTTTTTTCTACATGTTGTTTTACCATTTTGTCGGGATAATTGCTATATATTATATCCATGCAAACTTTCTAGCACTAATATTCTTTAAGCTAAGCCACGGACGGACAAAGAGACAGACGGTCATGGCGAAACTATAAGGGTTCCGTTTTTGCCATTTTAGCTCTGGAATCCTAACAAAAAAGGATATCTAATACCTTTAAACGAGCAATTCTTGTATATATGTATATATATATATATATATATATATATATATATATATATATATATATATAATCAGGATCTCGGAAACGGCTCCAACGATTTCGATGAAATTTGGTATGTGGGGGTTTTCGGGGATGAAAAACTGATCTAGCTATGTTTAATTTTCAGAAAATCGCTTTTACTCGTGTTTTCCGGCTATTTTTGTTTGCATTAGAATATAAAGCTAAATTTCGCCGACTTCGAGCAGATCATAATGGCACATTAGAAATCGGGTGGTCGCGGATCCAGCCGACCTCGGTTCGATACCACGTTTTTTTTCAAGATTTTTAGTTTTTTTTTTAAGTTTATTTTTTATGAGAAAACGTCAAGTTTCTTCTTTTGTGAGAAAAAGTTACTTTTTTGTGAGAAAAACTTATTTTTTTGCAAGAAAAAGTTACTTTTTTGTTAGAAAAAGTATTATAGGGAACGTGCAGTAACTATAGGCGGCAGCACTAATGCGACAGAAGAGACACTATGCGGACAGTAAAACAAACTTATCAAGGTAAAACATTCAAATTGATGGCACCCTTATGGCACCAGTTGGCAGCACCGTCTATGTGCACGTTCCCTATTGGGAGCACACAGAACAGGAAAAGCCGGTTGTCTGTAAAGTCGGTTTACGGACGATAGTTTAACGTGACTCACCGCTCCACCCCCTCCGGTGTTTTTATCAAATATCTTGAAAACGGTGCATCCTACGGCAAAATCAATGAAATTTTCATCCCCCCTTTAATACCCCCGCGCTCCCTCTCCCGCATCCCCTCCCCCCCTCTCAACCCCCCCCCCCCCCCACCCCTCCGGTGTATATAATCAGGATCTCGGAAACGGTTCCAACGATTTCGATGAAATTTGGTATTTGGGGGTTTTCGGGGATGAAAAATTGATCTAGCTTGGTCTTATCTCTGGGAAAACGCTTGGTACCGAGTTTCTGCCCGAGCAGAGCTCGGTCGCCCAGGTACTTTATTGTAATGCGCAGAACACATTGCCATGCTCACAGTACCCTAGCGTTATACTAAATACGAAGGTCAACTTTCGAACTTCGCATCGTGCCATCCCGCTCACGCTTATAGCTTTTTATAGAAGAGTAAGAGGGACAGCACGATACGAACTTCCAAATTGTTATATTAGCTATTAATTCTAGCATAGTCATATTAAAATTTGCCCCCTGTTTCACCATTCACTTATAAAAGTCCAGGCGGCATATTTTTTTCCGTATAAAAGTCCAGGCGGCATATTTTTTTCCGTGGAACACGAATGAACGTGCGTCGGCGCGCGCTTGTGACAACCTACTGGAATTTCGATCTTAAAGCCCTTCTACACGGTCGGGACCAACCGCCGACCATCGTGTCCTTGGTCGGGCGCTCGCGTCGGCCGACAGCGTTCCATACGGTTGGGGCCGACCACGGACAATGCGCTCGCGACCAAGGCCGTTGACATCAACCAAATATCGGTCGGGTCAACTGATTTCTACACTGTCCATTTTTAAATCAACCCGACCAAGGACACGATGGTCGGCGGTTGGTCCCGACCGTGTAGAAGGGGTCTTAAAGCCCTTCTACACGGTCGGGACCAACCGCCGACCATCGTGTCCTTGGTCGGGCGCTCGCGTCGGCCGACAGCGTTCCATACGGTTGGGGACGACCACTGACAATGCGCTCGCGACCAAGGCCGTTGACATCAACCAAATATCGGTCGGGTCAACCGATTTCTACACTGTCCATTTTTAAATCAACCCGACCAAGGACACGATGGTCGGCGGTTGGTCCCGACCGTGTAGAAGGGGTTTTAGCAGATCGTCCTCGCGGTAGGTAAATATCGCGCGTATTGTACATGGCATGCATGAGGCCTGATAATACTCTTTGTAACCTAAGCATTAATTACGCACTAAACTTGTCTGAACTTGTCCAAACGGAACGATTACTAAGGTAAGGTCACTCAGACTCTCACTTTCTTACAAAAATTGCATTCATTCATAGTCAGTGATTTTTTTTACTTTACCATAAAAAAACACCACTTATAGGTAACGCCACCAGCACAGATTACTCCACCAGAGTTGAGGCCACGCACACAACCACATCTCATGTAATGACAGCGGGATTTTGACGTTGTGTTGGCGTTTAACGTCACTCTGGTGGCGTTACCTATACCTCTACTATTTCGTCCGGTGAAAGTATACCGAACTGAACTCTCCGTACTTTGCGCACAAGTGCTTTGGAGTCATTTGTTATAGCCATTTTGAATGGCTATTGAAAGGGGTTTCCGAAATTCCGTAGTATTTATTTATACCCAGACAAAAGTTGCCAGCATGAACTCCAATTTTCCCCATCGGTCAATTTTTTATGTTGCCATTTTTCATAAACAAATTACCAATAAGGCTACGCGTCGTGCACTTAGTAAAATGAACCTATTTTTTTTAAAGGCCTCCACAGACCGCAGCGCAGTCATCCGCGCGACGTCAACGAAGCGTGCCCAGTGCTTTGCATAACTCTTAATCATATACTTTGCACCGCATTTCCAGTGTGTGTCACCGTATATATGATTCAGTGTTATGCAACGCGCTGGGCACGCTCCGTCGGCGTCGCGCGCACTCCCCGCGCTGCGGTCTGTGGTGGCCTTAAGAGGATTTCCTCCAGACCAGCTATACTCAACCTGCGGCCCGCGGGCCGCATGTGGCCCTTCGAGGTTCCGTGACTGGCCCGCCTGGTACCTATAAAATTCGTTTTAATTTTGGACCATTTTGCTGCGGCCTACTTCACCATTGCTACATACAACACATTTGTGGCCCACACAATGACGAATAATAATAATTATTAAGTTCAATGTATCGCCTAATTTTCACTATCGATAGTATTGCAGCATGTCGATATTTTCGATAGACTATCGACTGTTTTGTCAAGGTCAACTATCGATGGCGAAACTATCTCTATCGCAACAACACTGGTATACATGGACTAATTTATTTCTATCTATTCCTTCGTTCTATTATAATGAATTAATTATTTTAATTTAGTCATTATTAAGGCCACCACCAACCGAAACGCAGGGCGTTAACGAAGCTGGTCTAGCGCGCTGCTTATCACTGAATCATTATCGCAAGATCAACTTTGAAAGCAAATCTTTGCATACTAACAGCTTTACCTAAATCGTTACTAAGTGTAGTTTCTGAGAAACCAATTACACAAATACACAAGAATTGCTTGTTTTTAATAATAGGATGCGGGAAAAATGAAACTACAGACAATGCCAGTTATTACTTAGATATTATTGCAAATTCATGTTTATAAATATACTTTGGCAGAACAAAAAATCTAGCTCTCAAAATTATTATACAAAGGTGCTGTTAGCCTGTTACATAGTTAACTATAATTACCAATAAAAAATGCGTTTTTTATACATAACTTTCAACTATGCTTTACTACTGCTGGAAGCACTATTTGTGTTAAATTCTAGGAAATCTTTGAGTAGTGTTGTACGTCTCTTCTCAGCGATATCCATTTGATTTTCTAGATCACCTCGATCTGTTGTTTCTGCACGTTCTACTTTCCATGATAAATTTTCAATTTCTGCCTCCAACTGAGCCTGAAGTAAAGATTTAGTAGGTTATTCAGAAATAAATAATAATAATAATAATATTAGGGGACAATCTCACACAAATCGACCTAGTCCCAAACTAAGCAAAGCTTGTTCTATGGGTACTAGACGACGATAGACATACTTATATAGATAAATAAATACTTAAATACATAGAAAACATCCATAACTCAGGAACAAATATTCGTGCTCATCACACAAATAAATGCCCTTACCGGGATTTGAACCCAGGACCTCTTGCTTCGTAGGCAGGGTCACTACCAACAAGGCTAAAGCAGTTGTTAAAATGCAAAAAAACACGCATGAAAACTGCTTAGGGATCAATCATAACTTATGTAAAACTGAAACATCTTTGATTCTCGAATATTCGGCAATATAAGAGGATAACAAGAAAAAAGTTACCTGCTGATATTCAAAAAGTTCTTTTCTGGGTCCGACTTCCATATAATAAGCAAAAGGATAGGTGTATTGTAGTGTATATCTACAGCGTTTTAAAAGCCTTGCGGAGTCCCAGAGGTATTGCCAGTCAATCCATGTACCTTCACCAGCCATCACCTTAAAACCACAAAACAAATATATCAATACTAGCTGTTGCCCGCGACTCCGTCTGCGAAGAATAGGGATAGGTATAAAAAATAGCCTACAACCTATTCTCAGACCTACCGAGTATAGAGAAAAAGTTTCAGAAAAATCGGTCAAGCCGTTTCGGAGGAGTTTGATAACAAACACTGACTCGAGATTTTTATATATTAGATTCAACATTGGCGATTAGAAAGGATTAGAATATCACAACACACTGACAATTTTCTTTACTAGGTATTCTCACAGCTGCATTATACCTGATAGGCTGCTGTACAGCAAAACTATAATAAACAAATACAATAAATATTATTGTTGCCCATGAAAAAGCTTGTGCTTTGTTACCTTTTGATTTATACGACTCTTAAGATTAGCCAAAGTTTGCTCCTCCAACTTAAGGGATCGTGCGTGATTCTCCCACCTTTCATAGTAATGTAGATACTTTTTCAGGGCTTCTCGAGCCTGAAAGAAAAATTACAGTTACTTACATAGACACATTGTTTAAATAGCAAAATGTTTGTTTAAAATAACTAAAAA
The DNA here is from genome assembly GCA_947563465.1 of Archips xylosteana. NCBI lineage: Eukaryota > Metazoa > Arthropoda > Insecta > Lepidoptera > Tortricidae > Archips > Archips xylosteana. Next base: position 12,684,844 of record OX387344.1, read on the forward strand.
ATCTCTGCAAATTCCAGACATGCAATTTTACACACCTAGAGCTTTGCAAATGACAGAGTTGTTCATGCATTTTACATGAACTGGTGGGTCGCGTTTCGACCAAACAAAAATGCAAAAATAAAACTTCCTACGAGCAGACAACAAACAACACACAGAACAAGGGTTACGCGTCAATATTCAGCGTTTATACAGCGTTCTTAGGATTCCATACATTAAAAGGAAAAACCGAACCCTTATTGGATGTCTGTCTGTTCGTCTGTCAAGATTCTTTTTCGCAGGATCGCGCGCTAAAATTAATTGCAAATACTCAAGTCTGCAATCCCTTGAAGCTATGAAAAGTCAAAATTCTGAGTTAACTCTTTAAACAAGGTTTTTCCATACAAATTGACAGGGAATCATAACATAACCTACAGGGTACACCCATTTGTCGTAGGGTAGTTCTTATAGTACAAACAACTAGTAGGGAACTCTCGGTACCCGAGTCAAACTCGTGCTTAGCCGGTTTTTGGTCATTATCCCCTCAGCAAAAATTTGTAAAAAGATTTGATGCTCAGAGTTAACTTTTTATGAAAAAGGAATACAGTAAGTACCATACTAATGCCGAATATAATAAATAGTATGATCAAAACCGATGCGACTTGTCCTCCCATTGAACAATAATTGTGAGTCAGTAATTAAATCTAAAACAACACGCTCCAGTATTACTGAACCCTCACACATGTAACACTTTTGCATTAGAAAGAAAATAGAGTACCCTCTTTGCTCCTATCAAAAAAATGAGACAAAAAAAAAAACAATTAATATGATCTAGATCTGGGTTACCTAGTCGATAAACCATGGATTAATAAATAAATGAATGACGTACCTGTGCATGTTGGCTGTCATTAGTCAAATTAGGATCTTCTTTATACCGACTGCACTCATAATATTCAGAGCCATGAGTCTTCCAATCACCCAGGCAGACCCAACAAAAGTCGTGTCTGCAAGCTCCACATTGCATATGATTGCACCCTCCATTCTTCTCTATGCATATCTGGCATTTAGGGCAGTCCTGGAACGAAATTGCAAAACATTTTTAATTATATCAGCTTAACAGTACTTCTCTTTCAAGCTACACCTTGCTGCGAAACTTCTTATTGATGCAGCCCAGACTTACACCACATCATGGCAGGGAAATATTTAGAGCATGGGAAAGGAGTAGATAAAATGAACTATTTTTTTTTATTAAATTTTTGCCATCTTCACGTATTTTATGTGAAAAATGTACATTCCAAAGAAAGTGGTGCCCTTATTTAATTTCTACTCTTCTCTGAGACACGGCACAACTGGGAGTATCAACTTTTTCTTGGAACCCAAGCATTTTTCTATGAAACAGTATTCTGAAGATGTCACTTGGACAACTGGGGCTGAGTAAACAAGTAAAAAAGTTGATTCATCCTTTCTGAATGAATATCAACCACAGGAAAATAAATGCTATGCTATACGTACTTGTTGCATGTTTTAGGGTGTTGAGAAAAGAGATATGATACCTTTGTGTGTGCACTGATGTAGTTGGCAGTTTCAGAGTCATCAGCACACTTGGTGAGCCAGCGCCGTATGGTGGCACAGTCAGTGGGCGCGTGGTGCGGGGCGCCGCACGAGAAACACGTGAGGAGCTCGCACCCGGAGCATTCTACGCGACGGGCACCCTCGCGTACCCACGCTTGGAATATCCACTGAAAAAAAAAAAATTGAACTTTATATCTTGACTTTCAACTTTTTATTTTTGGCAACCGGTTGCTTTAGGTTAGCAACCACAACTGCCAATGACTCCTGACAATAGCAAAGTGTATGTTATATTTGACCAGTTTAAAAAAAATTCCATACAATGATTGGGTGTAGCATTTTGTTGCAATAGTTTCTTTCTAGATATTATGATCATATTAATAAACCCAGAATCCTTCTAAAGGGAAAATGCAGTTATGTGTAGTCCTCTATAGACGGGGGATTTATACTGGACTAGCTGCTGCCCGTGACTCCATCTGCAAAGAATTCGTTTATTGCTCTGTGTGCCAAATTTTATCAGAATCCGTCAAACCGTTTTAGCGCGAAAGAGTAACAAACACCCATATAAACCTTCGCATTATATAAGTAAGTTAGTAATATTAATATTACTAAGATGTTTGTTCCACTTCTGCCTAAAATGCAACATGAAGCATTGTTTTCCTGAAAACGCAAATTGGGAATGTCTAAAAAAAATTACCAGTGGTCTATATAATTTTTTTGTATACAAGAGTCAATTATAAGAAACTAATTTCAATATTTTTCATTTAGTTCACTATTTTTTTCAAAGTTAACTATTGAAACTATTTTGGTTTATGAGTCAGATTATAATTGACGGCTCCCACACAGCCAAATTTCTAAATCTATCTAAATGCGTCCGATAAGGCAACCCCTTTAACCTTTTCGACGCCAACGACACATATATCAGCCAGCACCGCAGGTTCTACGCCAACGACGGATATATCAGTCACGGCGTGCAGAGCGATATCTACCTACATGCATTTCTTAGGGTTCAACTTCGCGTTTGACATTCCGATGTCATGGCATATGAGTGAGAGCTGTTGTATTTGACAGAGGGTTGAAAAGGTTAATTATTTTTTGTGAAGTGGTATACTGTAACTAGTGTCACTTTACTGGCGCTGTCAAAGTGCTAGATGTCAGACAGCAGGTCCAAATCAAACTGTAGTTTAATCCACACGTGAATTGTGAAGAATTCTAAATACATGATGCTATTCCACACTGATTACAGCACAACTTGGACCATCTACAACATTTACTTCAATGTCAAATGAAGGTCATTGCTTATTTGATATTATGTAATAAATGCATTAATTAAATTAAAATTAAATAAGTACAGAAAATGATTTAAAAAGCATTTATGTCAAAATGGTTTTCGATTTACTATACATTACAAATAAATAGACAACCCCAATTAGGCTATTAGGGAAATGGGTTACTGAGGTTTTGCCAAGTTAGTTTAGGTTGCATCTGTGGTTGTCTATCTACAATGGTCTAAATTTAATGCAGTTAATTTGTAGCTTACTACCTAAATAATTTGTGTTTTAGGCAAAACAAATCTTGGCATATTGCATTCTAGACATAGAACAAATCATTATAGAACTCTTCTGTTCAAATCTTTGGAGGAATGGGATAGGGTATGTTCCATACCCACAACAAAGCATGAAGTTATTCTTATGACTATACAGACAAACCTGTTATAGAACCCCACCATTTGATTAATTTAGTTATCCTGTCTAATTTTAATAACTGAAATTAAATGTGTAGGCAGGCATATTAGTACCTGACAATTTGGACCAGGACAAAATCTGAGTTGCGGATGTGATTTGACATGATCCTTAAACATGAACTGCTGGTACCGTTCGCGTAATGTAGGCTTAGGAACATGTGACAGTACAAAGTCTTCTGGGGCTCTCACTTCGCAATCTTGTGCCATACATTGAATAGTGTTTGAAACACCTGAAACAAAGATGGCATTGTCCATTACGGTGGCTACAATAACCCATTTCCAGTGGTCATTTGCCTTGTCACATCAAATGATACCACATTTTTTTTCTTGTAAAATCAATATTTTTCGAGGCATTTTGAATGTACAACAGTCATTAGTAAATTCATGTTCTTATAAACACTAATTTCTAATTCTAACAAGTTTAATAAGTGATATACAGGGTTATTTGTAATTCACTAGCATCCTTTTAACCCTTAACTCCTACCACTTAAACAAATGTTTATTGTTTTACGGCTTTTGTCATAACTTAATATTTTTGGTGTAATAACGTTTTGAAAATTTGATTCTGCCTCTTATTTTTACGATACTCTGTGTATTTGTATGGGAAAAAAAGTGCTTCATTTTAAAAAGTCGTAAAACAAAAAACATTTGTTTGAGTGATAGGAATTCAGGGTTAAGAGGATGTCAGTGAATTAAAAATAACCCTGTATTTAGATAATGAGCATTAGAAAAAAGAGATATGCTTTTTTGAATTAATTAAGTTGGCCCTTGATTGTCAGAAAGAGAAGAAACTTACAAATTGTACCTTGAAGCAATACATCTATGGGTCATTACTCATTTTGGTCATACACAACCATACAATAAGGAAAATAATAAACTGTTCCATTCTAACCCCAACTCATGAATCACTAATTATACTTAATGATTATCCAACAGTAACTATAAAGGAAATTTGATATCAATATAGCATATAGGATATAATATAATATGTTAGTCATGAGAAATTTCTACATTAATTACAAATATACAGTATGCTTAAATCTTAGCAAGTTGTAATTGATACAAACTTAAGGAATATTTGCAGTAGATTCTGGTTGCAATAGCACCTTCAGTTCTAGCAAAGGAACAAAGGCAAAGACATAAGCGCATTTCTTGTTTCACCTCTTGTAAAGGAACTAATGCAAAAAAAAAAAACAAAAGAGTTCCTTTGAAGGAACAGCTAAAGGAACTATTGTGAATAATCTAAACTTAAAACTACTATAAATACTGTACTCTAATGTAACTCAGTCCTCTGTATGATGTTCAAAAAATGCAAATCATTGGATATAATTAAATAACAATTGATATACACCTTGTTTTTTTTCCCATTAACTTTAAAGGAAGATTATTCAGAGGTCAAATAGAGTTAATTTCTCAAAGAAACTAGTGTTTTCACGCTTACTATTTTTGAGATATTCTTTTTTTTTTTAATGGCTGAACCAGTGTAAAAGGTCCTTCATTATGTCCTATTAATATTTATCATTTTAATTTCACAAGTAAAGAGTTTTCCATTCATAGCTATTTGCAACAAGGAGATTATTGAGGCAAGTTTGTTATACAATATTTTTGGTTTACTAATATTTTGCACATTATTTTTCCCAAACTGATTCATTTGGCAAATGTTTCATTTCCCAACTGTTTATTTTTCCTGAAACTGTAAACTTTTCAGGATTGTTATAAAACAAACCTATACTAACCTAACCTATAGAATAGTCCTTAAATATATCCTGAATAATTTGCAGTTTGAGAAAAAATAAACATTTTAAATGAAACATTTATTTTGCCAAATGAATCAGTTTGGGAAAAATAATTTGCCAAATGGAAGTACACCATTGCTTTTTTATAACATAAAATACAACTGGTGTTAATGAGCTTACCTTGCTTAATTTGCACCTCAAAATGCATGGCCCAGCAATCGTTACAAAAGTAGTGCCCACAAGTCAGAGCACTGTACTTAGTCAAAGCAGGAGTGATAGCACAGACAGCACAAGACGTCCGGCTAGAGCCAGCTTGGGCAGAGGGCACACGGGGCTTCACTCTACTGTACAATAGCACTTCATTTGCATTATTCTTATACTTATTTATAATTTCTTGAGCATTCCATTCATAGGCATGTAGCATTACCTGAAAACATAACACTTAAGCAAAGGGACATAAAGCTAACTTCCACATAAAGTATGTATGATCAGTTGTATAAATAGATATTCAAATTTACAGACTTTATTATTCAGTAAATCATATTTTTATCATTGCAGAACAGAGTGAACAAACCTTTGCGAGTGAAGGTGTAATTTGAAGGCTATTGCTGAGCAATTCAATCGATTCGTTTAACAATTTCTCTACTTCTTCTACCTTGTGACAAGAATACAAAAAATATTCCGGATCAGCCTTACTACGATCTACCGCTTCCATATCACAATCATCCTGTTCTCCGTAGTAATCGTAGTCGTCTCCATCGTTGTCTGAATATTCCATATCAGACTCCGCAGACATGTTGTACAATTTTATTGTAGATAGGAAGATGAGATCGAATCGAAACGAAAGGAGATAGGTTGGTTGAGTATCAAGAAGGCATTACCATATTGTAATACACTAGAACAAATTCAAAATCTGATTAAATTATCTTCACACACTAAGATGCAGTTAATATTTATCACTTTTATTTTCTTCTTACTTGTTTATTTCAGGAAAATCTATCGTTTATTTACTACCGTTTTCAGTGTTTTCTACCAAAAAACTTAATGTTTCTGTTTTTAAAAAAAATAGATTGTCTAATATTTAAATTTTGCTTCATATTTACTTAGATATATGTAATAAAATATTATTATGTCAAATAACAATTGTAATTTTTAAGAGATACGAAAAATAAACAATGATTTTAAATATTTCTTTAAGCTAATAAACTACCAAAATTACATTTTACGTAAACTGGCAACGGCAAGCGCATTGTAATGTTACCAGTATACTTAACAAACCACAAACCATGTTTTGGGGGTAAAAAAAAATACGAAGTTATAATTGTTTTAAAGACTTAAATGTGTAATAAGAATATATTTATCGCTCTAAAACAAATACGGATTTTTTTAATCTATTTGTATTTATGCTACCTGTTTTAAATTTAAATTGCTAGTGCTATAAAATATCGATACATCTAAAACTGAAACTATCGATACTCCTATAACTTTTTTCTTGCTTGTTGTCAAAATTGTCATTCAAAGGTCACCTTGGTGAAGTTCATCTGTGACAGATTCAAATTCAAAAAGATTTAGAGATTTATTTTTGGTGCGTATTATAAATATAAATAATAACAAATTTCTGCTTATCATATCGACTGACATGTAGTTTAATTCAAGTATTGTTTGTATCTTACCGCGTTGTATATTGTCAGTGAAAAATTGTTTCGTGTGATTTGTAGGTGTCGGAGGATAATTAACCCTTAAGATGGATGTGACGGCTACGCAGAGGTTCATTGAGAGGGGGTCCCATAAAGGGAAGGGTCTGGCCGTTTTTACGAGCGGTGGAGACTCGCAGGGGATGAACGCTGCAGTGCGGTCGGTTGTGCGAATGGGTATCTACTTAGGTTGTAAAGTATACTTCATCCGTGAAGGCTACCAGGGTATGGTAGACGGAGGAGACAACATCGAGGAAGCTAACTGGTCTTCTGTAAGCTCCATCATCCACAAGGGAGGCACTATCATAGGCTCTGCCCGATGCATGGATTTTGTGTAAGTTTGTTTTGTTTTGTTTATTACAATAACCATAGATGAATCATCTGTATTGAAAAATATAAACAACTCTAAGTAGCTTCTTTCTTAACTACATACATATATATATATATATATATATATATATATATATATATATATATATATAATACAATGTGTAACATTACAAAGAAGAACAGAAATAATTACTTTGCTCACCCGCTTTCCAGTTTATTAATATGGACATTCCACAAAGTAACACCTGATTCAATAAATTATTTAAAGAAGATTCATCATTGTTACATTAATGTTAGATGCAATTACTACTTCTAGCTTTTAAATATGACTAATTTCTTTTCAAGGTGTTCTGTGACATAGTGACATTACACTTTTTTTCTAAATCTACTCTTACAGGCAGCGAGAAGGTCGCTTGAAGGCTGCATACAATTTGGTAACCCGTGGCATCACCAATTTGGTGGTGATTGGGGGTGACGGTTCCTTGACTGGTGCCAACCTCTTCCGTCAAGAATGGTCCAGCTTGCTTGATGAACTGCTTGCAAACAATAAAATTACTAAAGACCAACGAGAGAAGTATAAGTACTTGCATATTGCAGGCATGGTGAGTTAACTTTGCCTAGGCCATCAGTGATTTCTTGTGCTAATGACTAATGACCATGTTTATAATCATTGTTGTTACACAATAATTATTTTCACATTAGAAACTATACCTACACCTTGTAATAATTAAAAAAAAATTAATCAAATTTTAAATGATACTGTATTACTACTAGGTATGTATGCATAAAGTATCACAATAAAAAGACTTTTGATGACTTAAAAATAAATCAATGATAAAATTAATCAAGTTGATGACAAAAAAAGTGGTGTCATACATACTTTGGCTTTGATAATTGTTAGGAACAAATAGCAACATCATGGATTCTAGAAATAATGCTACTGAATGTTCAAGCACTAATCTTAATTTTTCCTAAACTCAAACTCTATGGCCCCTAAATGTTGTGGATGAAGATCTTAAAAAGTATTCTATAGTTTACCAAGTACTTAGGTACTTACTTACTGGTACTTAGGTGCTTTACTATTTTGGTGTGTAGGTTGGCTATTAACTTTTATGTGACAAAAGAATATAATATTTTAACCCTTTGTATGCGGGAAGCAAACAAAAACTTTATTCTTGTCTTGACTGTCTCATATAAATCCAAATTTTACAGATACAAATAAAAATTGAAAAAGAAAGCCTTAAAGTTTGCTCAGATCTGTGTCTTAAGCATACAAGAAGTTAAGCCAAACTGCTCACAGTGAACCTTAGTAGAGGAATTTCTTGGGTGGCTGCAATGTAAATGAGTTTCTCTATGTACTTAATTTTTTTTAAGGTGGGCTCCATTGATAATGATTTCTGCGGTACAGACATGACTATAGGTACTGACTCAGCTCTACATCGGATTATTGAAGCCATTGATGCAATTGTGAGCACTGCTTACTCTCACCAGAGAACTTTTATCATGGAGGTCATGGGTAGACATTGTGGGTATGTAAAAAAAAATCAAATAAATTATAAAGTTTCTTGATTTTTTGGTATTGAAATAAAACTAATATAACATGAGTTAAGCAGAAAGAGTTTAGATTAAAGTTTATTTTTTTGCTCCATTCTACAATTGGATACAGTAAAATTACATAAAGTTTACCACTGACAGATGGTTTGCCTTCATTTCATATTCAACTTTAACAACCTACAAATAAAGCCAATTTCAGAATACTGTTACCCATGTTTGCAGATTTTGTAATAGCTACTTTAATTGTATGGTGTTAATGTTGGAAATGAAATGAAGGCAAGCCATCTGTCAGTGGTAAACTAACAGTAAACATATTGTTCCACAATGTAATGAAACAAAACACACTTATGATTCCAGTGAGCTTCACAAAATTTGTTTCAATAATGCAAAAAAAAATATAATAGTTTTATTTCCATACACTTTATTAATGTTATTTTTTTATATATCATTTCATATTTCAGAGGTAGCTCCAATACTTAAATTACTTGGCAGTACTGTCTACTGTTTATACAGTCTGTTATAAGAAAGAATGATGAAATATTTTTGTGATAATGGTTCTTTACTCTTCTGTTACTTTACATTCCACCACCATTTAACACTAGCTAAGCTTGCATAAAGCAAAGAAAATGGAGTCAAATAAAGTGACAAATATTTTAATTGTAATTTATTGGTTTAGATATCTTGCTGTGGTAACGGCATTGGCATCTGAAGCGGACTTTGTGTTTATTCCCGAAGCACCCCCATCAGTTAACTGGAGCACTAAACTATGTGATAAGTTAGAGCAGGCAAGCTTCTACATTTATATACGTCTTGCCCCTTTGCACCTGTTGGATTTATGCATAGTCTTAGCATCCATGGTTATGACTCCTATTTATGTACCATTTCATAACTGGTATTTCTTTAGTTTTCTTGCAGTTTACACCGCCCTCTGTACGGACGCTACTTATAGTTTTATTTGCGAGGAACCAGCGCCCCTCAATTGGGATGTAAAGTTGTGTTCAAAAATAGCAGAGGCAAGAATTTAAACTTTATTTACATGGGAGCAGGATCACTTACTCCATTTTCCTCTATTTATTCACTTCATTAAATCCAGTTTGCAGGCTTTCCCGTCGTGTCCTTGTTTTGTACCTGTCCAATGGTGGTGTTTAAACTCTTTTTGATACTCACACTCATCACGTGGCATAGAGTATGAGGTGGGTTTCGCTTGCATGACCCAATATGCGCGGGCCGCTTGTTACAGTTACCTGGCACTTGTGGCCGCTCTGGCGAGCGAGGCAGACCAAGTATTCATTCCAGAGGACCCTGTTCCCAATAATTGGGTTGAAAAGCTTTGCAAACGATTGACACAGGTACGCAAGCTTAATTGAGTGGCTCTGTGCACACATAACACGCAATCACATTTGGCAAGCAAACATTTACTTCGGCTTTATTAGGCTCCCCAGATTGTGTAGAGTATTTTGAGGTACATGATATCACTCTTAATCGATTCAATCTAACCAATTGAAACAAGGAATTTTCAGTTAAGTATTTGACCGTGCAATGTCCCGAATGACCTGTTGAATTGCTGAATTAACTTATTCAATTTATACACGGCCCGTAAAGATCGGTGCCGGTGCTTGCATACTCGTCTGTGTTTGATTGTGTGTTGTTTGTTGACTGCACTATACCTTTAATCTATACTCGAATCTTTTTTCTTTGACGTGAGTTATTGTCGTTGCATGTCCGTTTAAACATACGATACATTTACGTTTGACGTAAAACAATAATAGCTAGGTAAGTATAGTATAGAGCATAGATAGCTTGTTTATCAATTCTGCATGAGAAAGTAAAGATCTACGTAAGTACCATTCATATCATATACGGTGTCCCCATATTTACAAATGATGCTTAGGTATTTAAGACGCATGCTAACCCAAACTACTAATGTACATAGTATACCTAATATGTATAAGACAATTTTATCATGAGTACATAAAACGGAGCACTTAGATTAAAGAAATCAAATTACTTTTGTAGTTTAAAAACTTTATAAAAATCGTATAAACTTTGTGAACTTAATAGAAAGACAATGGTTCTAGTCCGGTTTATGTTGTATGAGCGCCCAGAGTGATTTTTGTATATCACCTTTTCCTGTCAATCAATACGAAGAAGCATTCTACTTAGGGGCCATTCATTTATTACGTAAGACGATTTAGGGGATTTTTTTTCTTACAAGGGCGTGTGAGGGTCTTGATAGTTCTTACGTAAGATCACAAAAAAGCGTAAAGTTAAGATTATACTTTGAAAAAGCGCGCGCTCGGATAATATGCTTATAGGTAAAAAATATTAGTAACTAAGTACAATAAAAGAGACGTTCCTAAAAATTGATTCTATAAAAATAAAAATTAGAACAATCTAAACATGTGTTAATTTTTTCCTTTAGATTCTTACGTAATAAATATTACACAGGGGGGGGAGGGGGTCGGCCGATTCTTATTTTTTCTTACATAGGGAGAGAGGGGGTCAAAAACTGGCAAAAATCGTCTTACGTAATAAATGAATGGCCCCTTAGCGCTCTATTTATTCACCCTGAGGCGCTATACTGTAGTGTCTCTAGTGCCGGTACAGAAAGCTTCATATCATTTCACTCTTTAAAACGTACTAATTTCTAAATAGGAGAGGAAATCAGGCCAGCGTCTAAACATCATAATAGTAGCGGAGGGAGCCATCGATCGCGAAGGCAAGCCGATCACCGCTGAGCTCGTGAAGAAGGTTGTCGTTGACAATCTGCAGCAGGATACTCGCATCACTGTGCTGGGTCATGTGCAGCGAGGCGGTTCACCATCTGCTTTTGACAGGATTTTGGTAAGCAGAAGATGAAATAGGAATACCTACCTATCTATACTCATTTCCTCCACCAAAGTACAGACTACTAATAAAAGTTCTCTATTTGGTATGGTCTATCTCGACCTTTTTTACGTACAGGCTACAGTAAAATTACATAAAGTTTACCACTGACAGATGGTTTGCCTTCATTTCATATTCAACTTTAACGACCTACAAATAAAGCCAATTTTAGAATTCTGTTACCCACGTTTGCAGATTTTGTAATAGCTACTTTATTTGTATGGTGTTAAAGTTGGAAATGAAATGAAGGCAAGCCATCTGTCAGTGGTAAACTAAAAGTAAACGTATTGTAACATGTTTTGGGAGTACTCTACACAGTGTAAAATACACAAAACAGCTAAGATACTGAATCATCATCATTATCATCTTAGCCTATGTACGTCCCACTGCAGGGCACAGGCCTCCTCTCAGAATGAGAAGGCTTGGGCCGTAGTTCCTACGCGGGCCCAGTGTGGATTGGGAATTTCACATACACCTTTGAATTTCTTCTCAGGTGTATGCAGGTTTCCTCACGATGTTTTCCTTCACCGTAAAGCTCATGGTAAATTACAAATGTAATTTCGCACATTCGCAGAGGTGCGAGCCCGGACTCGAACCCACGACCCTCTGCTTGAGAGACCATAATAGGTCAAACCACTAGACCACCACAGCTTAAGATAATGAATAAAACTTATAATTATAATATAATTATGAGGATGCACTCCACTACTGATGATTGCACCCTCCTGTAAATTAGCCGGCCGGCGCCCATGGTAAAGTTACTTATCCATTTTTAGGAGTTTTCGAATACCTAGCTATTGAGTACGTATGATTGTTTACTCCTATCGATGTACTGTGATGTATGTAGGTACTTGCTCGATCGCGAGCCCCTAATTTCCAATAAAATGTCCATTAAATTTTATTAAATGTAGTCCTTAAGGAGGCCACCACGAGACTCGAGACAGTTCACACGGAGAAGCGTATGTAAAATTAGATTACAGTTACATTTAGGACTTTTTCCGACTTTATAACATCAAAATACGGTCAAGTAGTAGCGGCCCATCGTAGCTTTTATTATCAAGTTTAGCGCGGCGACGGCCGCCCGCTATCGAAATCGATACCAGATGAATGTACGGTCTAGTATCCAGCCGAACAACGGTAAATTCAATAGATGACGTCTTTGGTGGAATCTTCACTATTAGAAATTGATAGGTACACTGCTGTAGTTATTGATTGTGGATATTTGTTTAAAGATAGCGTTTGAATATATTATTATGATCGTTCGTATACCTTATGGAATATATCTGCTATATTGTCACTACTTAGAAAAAATCTCGTAGTTCAAATCAATATATAAACAAAACTGAACTTTATTGCATACTCAGTAAAGTTCAATTAGCCAGATTATCGATTTTGAGATACGAGCTTTTTTCAATGTAGTGACGATATTATGGACTTCAGAAGGGATGGGGAACTTTTATAGATGAACGTATTAAAAAAAGGTAATAACGTGCCATCCTGAATTAAGATTCTTTAATATTTTTCTACTTAATCATTTAATGGACAAAAGTAATAAGTATGAATCGAAACTTTATATATTTATTAATTTGACGCGTGTCTTTGGTTCATCATCCGTGGACTAAAAAATATAGGTACTTACGTACTTACTACCTTGTTGGTGGTACTCCCCTAATGATTGCCATCATCAGTAGTGCTGTCAAGGCAAGAATATTGATAATCTGACACAAAACGAATGGCAATGATTGAAACGTGCCCATAATAACCGATTCTAATAAACGAGCTGCATTGTATAAATGCCTGTATTTATTGGTCACGATCGCAATGATAGGTAAATAGCGTGCATACAACTTATCGTGCTCCATGCATTTAAACTAGAATTTCGTGGATTTCAAAAAAAGGTAAACTAGAAATCAATATTTAGATAGATAGATACAAAATTTATTCACAAAAAACACATACAAAGCTCAAAGATTTACAACAGAAAATTCACAGAAAGATGTAAATTTGTACAAATGACCCAATCACATAAATTTTCTTACTTATTCTCTAAATTAAGAGCCATGCGATGATGTCACGAACTCACGAATATGCGCTGACTCAGCATGTAGTGCAGTAACCTGCAGTGCTGATATTCTATCAGAAACCTGAGTTATTTGATGTACAAGACAATCAGTCTGTGCCTTTTCGCTCATTTTCTGGACAATTTTATGAAAATAAAACAAAAACAAAAATTAAATGTATTAAAAGTATTTTTTTTTATTATGTGGAGAATATCCGAAATAAATATTAATATTATTCATTATTGTAAACAGTCGACCACAGAAAGAGTAACAAACATCCCTACATCCATATACATATACAAACTTTCACGTTTAATAATATTGGAATTATTAGTAACATTGGAATTACTAGGTTAAGATTTGTTAAGGATTAATTCCAGATTATCAATAAAAGACAAACAACAACAAACAAGAGAATAACAAAGACACTTAAGTACAGAAAAAAACCGTACTTTCACAATTATGGCATTAGCAATGTTTATTCTAGGGTTGTCGCATGGGTGCAGAGGCAGTGATGGCGCTGATGGAAGCGACCCCTGATACTGAGGCGTGCGTGGTAACCCTGGACGGCAACCAAGCTGTGCGCCTGCCCCTTATGGAATGCGTACGTCGCACTAAAGCCGTCGCTCAGGTAAGAAAAAAACCGGTAAAGTGCAAGACGGAATCGAACATAAAGGGTCAGTACTTCCGTACGCGTCTTAAAAATAGTTCAGTAAATAATGTAATAGATAGATATCTAGTCATTGCTGAAGATCCAGTTAAAAACGATAAAAAACACATTTCTTGTATGACGACCCCCTTTAATTTTAAAAGCTTTAAACTTTCAATGTATGTAGGTATGTATGTACGGGTCAAATCTTAGAAGTTGAATTTGACCCACTTCCAGTGGTCGGATTTACTTGAAATTTGGTATACTTATGTAGGTTGGATGACAATACAAGTACAGTCAACAAAAATTACAGTCAGCGAAAAAGCTTGCAACGAAAATTAAATTTTTAATAAAAACTTATTTAACTTTATCATATTTTTAGTACCTATTTGTTGTTATAGCGGTCACAGTTACATAATCGGTAAAAATTTCAAGTGTCTAATTATTCCGATTCAAGAGATAGAATCCTGTGACAGACGGACGGAGAGATAGACAGCGGAGTCTCAGTAATAATAATAAGGTCCTGTTATAGTATAAATCTTCCCAGGTGAATTTTTCGCTTCGAGCCATTACATTAAATTTGAACCTTAATACTATGACTATACCGTTTGTTTTGAACGATAAGGGCTCGAAGCGAAAAGTTCATCTGGGAAGATTTATACTTTAGTAGCCTTTGCGTACGGAACCCGTCGCAACGCAACGGTCGTCGCACAACAATTACAACACAGTAAAGGGAGTGACAGTATTAAAAAGATTGGCAACCTCTGGATTAACTGTCTGTTCCATTCCTTGTCTCAGTCTAATTATATTCCTAAGCACATAATCTGACTAATAGAACCAAAGTAAACATGAATAAAACAATATCTTACACTTTGATTGGATGTTGTTAGTATGTAACTCGAGGCTATTAACAACCTTTATCAGCAACTTTATGGCATAAAGTGGAAATGATCTTTTTTTTTTCGAGTTAAGACGCTTAAATGTACGATTATTGCCAACATGCAAATCAAACAGAAGTAGTAAATGGCAATTTTCTTTTTTTTATTAATTTACTTTAAGTAAGCCCACGAACATTGATGTTTTTAGCTCAAATTAAAACGTTGAATTGGTGTAGACAATCTTTTTGAATTGATTGATATTTCACACATTTTGTACTGGGTTCATTCAACGACATTCAGAAATAGAACTTCAGTTAAAGGTCTAAGGATTCAATTGGCTCACATAGCTATCTATCATTGATAGTAGGATTTCCCTTTATGGATATCTACACTTATCGCGTTATTAATCTGCCCAAAATGTTTACGTAGTTGGATTAAATACACTTCTGCCTATAACCTGGGTCGCACTGCATGATAAATACACACACTGTTATAAGGATAGATCTTCATCTAATATGTAAAAATCTCGTGTCACGATGTTTGTTATCGAACTCCTCCTAAACGGCTTGACCGATTTTTATGAAACTTTTTTCCTGTATTCGGTAGGTCTGAGAATAGGTCGTAGGCTGTTTTTTATACCTCTATTCTTCGCAGACGGAGTCGCAGGCATCAGCTAGTAATACTATATTACTTAGTAGGCATAGGTAACAACAGAAAGGTCACTAGCGATTTTGGCAACTATCTTGTTTTCGTTCTCCAACGGATTTTCACTAGATTGACTAGTTTGTTTGCAGTAGCGAAGGGGACTAACGACCCGATTCCCCCGGGTTGACTAAACTTCCGAAGTCACCAAACGCTTTTATTTTATTACGAAGAAGATAAACGGGTTTCAGGTTTTTTTAGCTCCCGCTTCTTTGGCAAAAATTTTCACGACCCGCCACTGCACTTTATTATGCAACAGGGATCTGGAATATTTGGATATTAGCGTGTTACCAGCAAACAAATATCCAGTAGAAAGAACTGAGGCCTTATTGTCTAACGCATATAAAAGATATAAAGGATGAGGGTAGAAAGAGATGCCGAATGCGATTGCGAACGCCCACGCGTTAAACAATACGGCCTCAGTAGTCACTTCCAATCCGTAATATGCATTAGGCCCGGAATACACATGCCTGTAGCTTGCACATTTTTGTACCCGTAGCTGGCCCATGTACGTCAAACTTCATACAAATATGACACAACCATGCGAGCAACTTGCACAAAAATGTGCAAGCTACAGGCATGTGTATTGCGGGCCTTAGAGTACATATATTCTCACGTAAGGATCACGAAGTTCTGGATAGCCAATAGTAGACAAAATATGAGCATTTTTTACGAATATGCCCATGCCATACGTAGCATAAAGCTTAAGGTAGATAAACGTTGAAGATCGGCCTGTGATTAGTAGGTAGGCTTCATATAACTGGTAAGTATATTATTCAGCGTGAATAAAAAGAACCAAATTAACTCATGCGTCTGGCTTATGAATAGTAACACCTGATACCTATAAAGCAATCAATTCTCAGTGAGTAAATACGATATTGTTGGATTTTGTCCAGGCTATGGCTGATAAGAACTGGGATCTGGCTGTGCAGCTGCGTGGACGCAGTTTCGCACGCAACTTGGAGACTTACAAGATGTTGACGCGCCTCAAGCCGCCCAAGGGAGCCTTTGATGCTGAAGGCAGGCCTTCGGTAAGAAGCCTTGTCTCTGTTTAATCCCATAAAAATTATGGCTCTTCGATTGAGACTAGCGCAAGTAATCGTGAGTTGCGGTTTCATCACTAGAAAAAAACTTACACCTTTGATTAATTTAGAGGCCATATTGTCTAAAGCGTGGGCGCTTGATATCGCATTCACTCACTTTTTCTGTCACCATCTTATACCGTTATACAAAAAGAAATAGTGAAAATTATAGCAAGCGCCGGCGCGTTAGATTATACAGCCTAAAAGGCCGTATTGTCTAACGCTTCTGACGCTTGCTTCCGCTTTCACCATCTCTTTCTGTCATCATCTTATACCGTTTGACAGAAATAAAAAGCGATTGCGAAGGCAAGCGTCAGAAGCGCTAGACAATAAGCCTGCAGATGTATAAACTTATGCCAATAAATATTGTAATTAAAGATCAAAAGTAACTTGGCTTTTTTAAACGGCTTTATTTAGGTCTACTTGTTTGTTGCTAATTTATTTATTTGGGTCGAATTTAGTACCTAATTGAAAATTTACCCCCTTTCTGTTGACATTCTCATCTGATATTTGGTACAAACCTTTAGTTCTGATGACAATATAATTTTAATCTATTCAGTATCATTGTAAATTCAAGATGGGCGCCGCTACAAAAATTTTTAGGCACTGGGCTCGCGTGGGAACTTCGGCACAAGCCTTCTAATTCTGAGAGACCTGTGCGCTGTAGTGGGACGTATGTAGGCTGGAATGAGGCTGATGATGATGATGTGTAAGCGTCCGTTTGGTGTTTATCGCAGGAGGGCTTCACTCTAGCGGTGATGCACGTGGGCGCGCCGGCTTGCGGTATGAACGCGGCCGTGCGTTCCTTCGTGAGGAACTGCATCTACCGCGGGGACACCGTGCTTGGTATACACGACGGTATTGAGGGCTTCATCAGCGGCAACATCGTCAAGATGGAATGGTACGTAGCGGAAGGCGCACCACAGACGTAGACACTTTTTGTGCCCAGTTACTTCCACTCGTCAAATCGTGAAATATTTTTATTGCGAGAACACAGTTGACAAGTTACATAATATACATAACTACACTATGATCTGCCTCATAGGAATGCAAAATTTTGACATATAGAGCTAGAAAAATCTTTATAACAGTTAATAAACAATATGTACATTTAAACATTTTAGAAAAACTAAATATAATAGTCAGAAGAGAACATGTGACTGGTCTATCGCGAAAACGATATAAAAAGGGTTGCCAAACGTGTCACTTTACGCGGGACGTCCCGTTTCTGGAGCCCTAGAATTTACGTCCCGCAAAAAGTCGCGCGGGACGCCGATTGTCCCGTTTTCAGGCTAGTATAGAACCGAAATTAACGTTAATTTGAATATACTTGCGATCAACACCGTGCGCTCACTCGCCTGCTCGGCACTATTCTGTCCCTTCTCTTTCCTGATGCAAATGTACCGCAAATCTGTGCAGTGTGTGTTAGTTGAAGACAAACAACATTACACAAATCTCCTTACAACTGTTTAGCGCTGCGCTGGTTTCTTTTGATATGCCATGTCAGTAAGAGGCAACCAAAACACCAAAAGGGCAAAGAAGCTACTGTACTGTGTTCGATAGCCTGTGAGCTACGGTTTCCAATGAATCCTGTGATGATGTGCCGTGTAAAGGTATCTACATTTGCACAGCGCATAAATCTGCTCCACTAGTTTGGCTAATGGAAAATCATAGACAGTTTTATCCCTGTCAGGCAGTCAATGATGTACATTTGAACTGAGATGGCATGCTTAATGTTTCCAGGTCAGATGTGACGGGCTGGGTGGCGCAAGGAGGCGCTTTCCTCGGAACCAAACGGACTCTGCCCGGAGACAAGAAGAGCGAGATTGCAGCGCGCATCAAGCAGTTTAACATCCAAGGACTGCTTATCATCGGCGGATTCGAAGTAGGTTTGATAGCTGCTTCTTTAGTTAGCAGTTGGTACAGATGCTGGTAAACTTCTTGAACGTTTTGTGTGGGCCTGGGAATAAATTTGCGCACGTACTTTACTATTACGGAGACGTGAAATTCATTTCTGTGCATTTAAGGTTTTAACTTGAGAAGTTAACTGGCATCTATACATTAAGGTCCTTAGTGAGTTCCAAATACAAAAAACCTATCTTTATCTTCCGCAGAATCAGATTTTCGAAAATTCCAGAAGATTGGTTTTTTCTTTCTGATAATTGTTGCTGGCCATAAATAAAGAGGTTTATTTTTTTTCTCAAAAATATCCGTAAAAGTTGACATTATTCTTTACACACTTTCTTTTTTAAAAAGTTAAATCGGCCATGGTAAATTGTCACTGTTCGTATACAGCCAACTCAAATGACCGGTATCAGTTGTTTTGTTGAAACTCCCGACTTTTTTTTGTGTTTGAAACAGTTTGTGGTGTTTTCGGTAGAAAAATACACCTGCAGTTTTTTTAATGAAAAAAGGCGGGAAAGGGTTAAATGATATTTAATTTTAAGTGATTTGCAATTCTTTGTATCTATTTAAATTAGTAAAAGTTTATTCTAATTTAATACTCGTACTCAGCCAGCAATTGCCTACTTCCAGGCCACGATACACACGGCCTATGTACTATTTGAATCCTACTGTCTTCGGCGTTTTTCGCTTACTTGATTTACCTGTTACCTATGATATTTATATCAGGCGTACCAAGCGGGCATGGAGCTGTACGAGTCCCGAGCTCAATTCCCGGAGTTCTGTCTGCCATTGGTCGTGATCCCGTCAACCATTAGCAACAACGTCCCCGGCACCGACTTCTCGCTCGGCGCCGACACCGCACTCAATGAGATAACGGAGATTTGCGACCGCATCCGCCAGTCGGCTCAGGTAATGTTACCATACATGAATATAGCAAATACTGTGAGTAACGCATAGAACATTTATTTATTAATCTATATAAAATTACAGCATTACAGTATAATACCAACATATAGGTATTAACCAAAGGAATGGAAATGCCATTTGATTTGCTTGAAAAAAAAGACTTAACCACTTCGACGTTCGCTGCGTTCTGATTGGCCAGCTCAAGGTGATGACACTAGAGTTGGACAAACAGATATTACTGTCGATATCGATAGTCAATGTTTAGTCATCGCCAGACAAGGTGAATAACCCTCATACTGAACAAGAATGTATAAATTCTAAAAAAACTGGCGAAATGAGTAGTACGATATTGATACTAGTGACAAAACTGCTATGAGTTTCGAAATTGGATAGTCAGTGTTACAACTTTTGGTTATTTTCTTGATGTATACCGGCCATGAGGTTTAGATATGTACTGACTGGGTATAATATGAATAAGGCTTTGGATTGTTATTGCCTGTACACGTCATCATCATCATCATCATCATAGCCCATATACGTCTCACTGCAGGGCACAGGCCTCCTCTCCGAATGAGAGGGCTTGGGCCGTAGTTCCCACGCGGGCCCAGTGTGGATTATGAGCTTCACACACACCATTGAATTTCTTCGCAGGTGTATGCAGGTTTCCTCACGATGTTTTCCTTCACCGTAAAGCTCATGGTAAATTACAAATGTAATTTCGCACATTAATTCCGAAAAACTCAGAGGTGCGAGCCGGGATTTGAACCTGCGACCCTCTGCTTGAGAGGCCATAGGTCAAACCACTAGGCCACCACGGTTCATTTTTACACCTGTACACGTAATCCAAGGCAATATCGTCACTACTTTGAAAAAACCTCGTATCTCAAATCAATACGTAAACCAAATTGAACCTTGATATACTTTTAGTAAAGTTCAATTGGCAGATTTTCGGTTTTAAGATACGAGATTTTTCAAAGTAGTGACGATATAACGCAATGGGACTAGATCGAAGATGCGCGTCTGTTGACTAACGATTAGCAACCTTCTCTGATAGCATCTTTTATTTTACCTACAGGGTACCAAACGCCGTGTGTTCGTCATTGAAACCATGGGAGGCTATTGCGGTTATTTAGCGACTCTAGCAGGTAAATATTTTAAAAGATAAATACATATCCGATAACGACACAGTTTCTTTTTGCTTACATTCTGTGGTATTTCAGGTTTGGCCGGCGGTGCCGACGCGGCATATATCTACGAGGAAAAATTCTCAATCAAAGATTTGCAACAAGATGTGTACCATATGGCTTCCAAAATGACGGGTGGCATTCAACGCGGTCTTATTTTGCGTAACGAAAAGGCTAATGACAACTATAATACTGACTTTATTTACCGCTTGTACTCTGAGGAGGGTAAGGGGCTGTTTACTGCGAGGAGCAATGTGCTGGGTAAGGGACGGATTTTGCTTCTTCATGAGAGATTAAAAACATGCTTTGATCCATATTAGGTGGCAGTTAAAATTTTCACACAGTCTATGGCCGCTACAAGCTACAAAATAAACGGGATTCCCATGTGAGGAAAGTTTCTATAAACAAAAACGTGCCGTATGAACCCAAACTAGTGTTAAATATTAATCTTCCGCGAGCTTGTATAGTCGACCAAGTAAGTGCTTTACCATTTTTTATGACAGTTCTTACATGAGAATAAAAACGATAAGGCTGATTGTCACTTTGCCCTGTAAGTGAAAATAACCTTTGATGTTTTAAGCGATGCAACTGAAATTGAACCTTAGGTGGTAAACAAATTTGTTGGTCGACTATATTTAGGAGTACTATTTTAGTAGAGCTAGGATTTAATTGAAGGAAAACTTTTAACGTTACAAAATTACGACACAACAGTGCGTCGTGCGCTAAGAAAGATTGAATCATAGACACTATTTCTGAGTCTAATGCAATCTTACACCCACAGGCCACTAACAACATAATATTAAATTTAAAAAAAAAAAATTTCAGGTCACATGCAGCAGGGCGGTTCCCCGACCCCGTTCGACCGTAACATGGGCACAAAGATGGCGGCCAAGTGTCTTCACTGGCTGGTAGAGATGCTGCAACGCGGCCCAGCCAACACTGCCGACACGGCTTGCCTGCTCGGCGTCGTCAAACGGCAGTACAAGTTTACGCCACTCGAAGATCTGAAGGCACAGACCAACTTGGCGTGAGTTTTTACTAATGATTACTTATGCTAGAAACTGGCGAATGTTCAGGCGTTTTGACCGCTCGGTTCTACATCATTATCATTACCATCCCACAATCATTACCACAAACGGTAGGACAAAGTCGTAAGGTCTTTGGTCAAACTAGAGTTAGCATCGGTACTGTTCTTAGTTTTCATAAAAGGCCAAATCTTAAATTAGGACTCCTGAAAATTCTATTTAAAAAAAATACGAAAAGGTGGCATTAAATCATTGTGACTTGTGGGGTACATTAAGTCTCTATAAATTGTATACAAACCTTATCTAAAATTCTGTATTAAATATGTTTTTTTATTTAGTGGGCTGTTTTTAGGGTTCCGTACCTCAAAAGGAAAAAACGGAACCCTTATAGGATCACTTTGTTGTCCGTCCGTCCGTCCGTCCGTCCGTCCGTCTGTCTGTCAAGACCCTTTTTCTCAGGAACGCGTGCTGGTATCAAGCTGAAATTTATATCAAATACTCAGGTCTACTGTCCCTTGAAGCTGTAAAAAAATCAAACTTCTAAGCCAACGCAATCAAAAGATACAGCTGTTTATGACGCAAATTTCCGCATATTTTCGAAACTCGCAAGGGAATCAAAACCTACAGGGTACTTCCCGTGAACTCAGAATCTTGAAATTTGGTACGAAGCAAGGTCTTATAGCACAGATAAAGGAAAAATTGCGAAAAGTATAATTTTTTTTGTCTGTCTGTCTATATCAGTAACCAATCTATTTATACCGCACATTTTCGATACTCGCAAGGGAATCAAAACCTACAGGGTACTTCCCGTAAACTCAGAATCTTGAAATTTGGTACGAAGCAAGGCCTTATAGCACAGATAAAGGAAAAATTACGAAAAACATAATTTTTTTTGTCTGTCTGACTATATCAGTAACCAATCTATTTAAGTATTTATGCTGCAAATTTTCGACACTCGCAAGGGAATCAAAACCTACAGGGTACTTCCCGTAAACTCAGAATCTTGAAATTTGGTACGAAGCAAGGTCTTATAGCACAGATATAGGAAAAATTGCGAAAAGCATAAATATTTTTGTCTGTCTGTCTATAGTAACCAATCTATTTATGCTGCAAATTTTCGACACTCGCAAAGGAATCAAAACCTACAGGGTACTTCCCGTGAACTCAGAATCTTGAAATGTGGTACGAAGCAAGGTCTTATAGCACAGATAAAGGAAAAATTGCGAAAAGTATAAAATTTTTTGTCTGTCTATATCAGCAACCAATCTACAATGATCCCACGCTGTGCACATTTTGCTTAGGAGCAGGGGTCTGCTAAGACTGGATGTTCATAGATACAAATAAATTTGTACGGAACCCTCGGTGCGCGAGTCCGACTCGCACTTGGCCGGTTTTTTTTCTTCTATGAACAACTATCGATATCTATAAAAAATTGGTTTTAACACTAGCTTGATTGCGACAGTCTTATATTTTGCCGTGAACATTCCGATATCTCTGCCTATTACACAGACGAGATGACATAGTTATTGATGTCGTCTATGCCCTATAAGAAAGGACGAACATAACAACATGCCTATTTTTTCCGTCAAAATAATTTTAAATGTGTTCAAATGCAGTTTGCATGCGCCTTTACCATCTCGAAATCTGGAAAAAATTGTTATTGTTAACCTAGTCTCTTCACTGCCTTATGTTTCAGCCAAAGAATACCGAAACAGCAATGGTGGATGAAGCTGCGTCCGTTGCTGCGTATCCTTGCCAAGCACGACTCCACTTATGAGGAAGAGGGCATGTACATGACAGTGGAACAAGGAGAGATTGACTCAGAAGACGTCCTGTAAATGCACTAGATCTATATTTATATTGAAATTTGTTCGTAGCATTATAAGTACTTATAAAATTTCGTGGCCATCGACACAACAGCTTTATTTGTAGCTTATTGATACAATAAAACGGTACTCAATTAACTTTATCATTTGTAAATCTGTTTTACATGCTTCAACGTGACTGGGTCACAAAGTAGTCTCCGATTTTACTTTTATAGTTAGCGAATTATTTCTGTGCCGAAATAGCAGGGAAACGAAACAGTTTTATCAAACAAAAAGTCCTGTTTTATTGTATCAATTTATGTATAAGTATTAAGACAATCTATTTGTAGTTTTTAAAAGATATAATGGACATTTAATTTGTGATTATAATATAACTTATACATTTTTATAGAGATTCACTACTATATAATTAGATCAATTTTACAAGAACGCTTACAATGAGACATTAGGACATATCGGTTAAATAAGTTGAATGAAGACGCAAAATTTACATGAGACAGGTTTATTTTGTTCTAGAGTAGATTTGCTGCTCTTACCTATAGGTTGTTAGGTATAGTAACGCAGTCCAAAGTGTAATATCTGTTAATTACATACCAATGATTAATATTTACATACGGAGTTAAAAAACACTTTTTACCTCTCTGTAATTTTGTGCTGTGAGTTAAACAAATGTTGCAAACCGAGCATCTGTGGAACTGAAACGTTTGCCGTTCATTTTGTTTATTTATTTATTACTAGAACAATTTATTTATTTAGAATGTTTATTTTTGAACATTTAATATTATTTAAGTGCAAAATGTCGATAAAAAACTTTGTGCGTGAATCATGCCACATTCGCCAAACCTGATATTATTTTTGTAGCTTACTTTCCTCGAGACACCGATAAAAAATCACAAGTTATCAATGAAATCTGTATGTTACACTTTTATAAATATATTACTTACTTAGATGTAGATGTTTAAGTTTTCTAGGTAGAGAATTTTAATGCTATTAAGTTCGCTAACAGTATTTTTTGAAATTGTGAGGTGTAATTTATGTTCAAATGTACGATGAAACGATGTTGCTATTGTTAGAGATTATATTGTTATATTATTCTAGCAGCTTGTAATAAAGTATCAACAACAAAGTCGTATTGTTCGAATATAAATCTTGTTATATTGTGTTACATTTTATAATAAATGTATTTGACTCTCGAAATCACCATGTCATGTGTATTATTTTCCCCGAGTTGAGTTGCAATATAGTGAATATGCTACTCACTACGTTAATTCCTTGTTGTACAGAGGAAAAGAGAAACAAGTTAAAACACATGGTTGCACCTTAAAAATAGACTACACGAGATTACACAAAAAAGAACATTCCCTATTCATTATTCCACATTTTTATCTCTTACATAAATGAATGCACCAATATGCATTACTTAGTCCACCAGGTCCACCTTAAGCGGACTTGCACGATTTAAGGGCTAACAACACACAGGGTTAAGTAGTGTTAAAATGTGTGGAACTATCGTTCATAACATAATCCAGGTTTAACAATTTATTTTTTCAACCCTAGGTTGTGCAAGTGGCCCTTAGTTGTATTCTGGACACTGAATTATGATATCACAACTGAAAATACAATTTCATAACATAAATGTAATTTCATAATTAAGAACTACACACAATTAAGGATTTGTCACACTGAAAGCGTTCTGCGGTCGCGGTCAGGTCAAATTGAACGCAGCTCGCATTATGTATGAACAACATTGTCGGTCTACAACCGCAGAACGCATCCAGTGTGGCAAATCCTATAAGTACCTAAGTATACTTAATATTCGTATTTCTATACGTAACCCTTTATTGTACAAAGTTAAGGAAAAAAACACTATTGAAAACCGTTAATATACTTATGCAAAGGCGAACTTATCCCTTTAAGGGATCTCTACCAGTCAACCTTTATTGTATTTGTAAGATACAGTAATACATAAAGTAGAACTGTGGAATCAATCCTTTTGAAAGTGTATTTCAATACAAGAACCGTGAGTATCAGGACCTATTATTTTTAAATTAAATTAAGTGGAACTTGGATCTGTTACAGTTTATTATAAAGGCATTTAGATATTAGCATTCTGACGATACCTGTGCTTAAAGTTTTTAGTTCAGAGCTGTTCAGAGTTAAACTTAACAGCTTCAATCGTATCGTCAATGTTCCTTTTCGGTGGAGGTGCGGTCTCAGACAAAAATTTTACATTTCACGGAATTACGCATATCGCATAAGCTTGTATTTACGTCAGTCCACTACTTATACTGTGAAAAGTTTAAAATTCATGCCCGAGCCATGCTCCTAATGTAATAAAATTCATGTTTAGCTATATAATTTTTTTTTGGACTCCCAATAATTCGTAGTCAAGCTTGGCTTGAGCTTGGCTGTTTGCATTTTAATCAATCAACGACAATATACTTCCTTGGAAAAAACACTTCTTTTTCATATCAGCATTTATTACATAACTTCATTTTCAGAATAGATATAAAAATAAAATATATAAATTTTACCTAACTTTATATGATTTATAAAACTAATTATAAAATTTTAAATGTAAAGAAGTTGTTTCTTGATATTTTTTGATGCCAACACAACAATCAACAACCGACAGCGCTGTTGACGTGCGTGAAGTGAAAGTGTCACGTCGGCCAATTCGCTGTCAGTAATATTTTTGTTCCGATATAATTTCTTATTGGCTGCTTATTGGTACGGAATAAACGCTGCTATTAAGTAATCTTGAAATAAAACTTGCTATTTGTTTCATGGAAATCTTCCTGCAAATATAAAACAACGAGTAAAGTTTGAAGATCTTTCAGATTTAGGTTATTGCCGGGAAAGATGGTTGTAAAGCCTGCAATTGGAAGGAAAACTAACAAAAACCCGCCTATCTTCAGCCATGAATTCGTGATTCAGAACCATGCTGATATAGTATCATGCGTGGTTATGGTGTTTTTGGTCGGGCTGATGGTACAGGTACGTGAAAACATTTGCCACGTAAGCCACCGCTGTGATGTTTTTGCTGATTTCGCATAGTTTGATTTGGTTCCATGTTTAACTCTGAGTGTTTTATTACAGACGACAAGTCCTGTAGCTAGTTTATTCATCAGTTTGCATCATAATGTAAGCGGAGTCGAGCCCACAAGAGAGGCGCCGAAGGGTGAGCCTTTCCTCTATGAGGCTGGCTGGAAAGATGGGTGCGCGGTATTCTTCTACTCGCTCGTCTGCATCGTTATGCATGCTATCCTTCAGGAATATTTCCTGGATGTAAGTTATACAACATCTGATTGTATTTTCTACCCATCTTGTATCATTATTTCACCTTTATGTGTTGCTTCTAGAAAATATCAAAGAAGTTTCATCTGTCGAAGTCTCGATTGAGTGCGCTGAACGAGTCTGGGCAGCTGGTTGTGTTCCAACTGGTCACACTGCTATGGGGAGGTGATGCTATTCTCCGTGAAGGATTTGCATTCAACATCTCACAGCTGTGGGATGGTAAGTTATTTTTACCTTATCATAATGTTTATGTAACAAATCTTGATTATACCATAACTTTTATCATTTATTACTTAAAATTTTCAACATAAGCTGATACTGAGAATAGCAGAGCAATTTCTACATATGGTTAACTTCATGAATAGCTTAATGCAGGGATACCCCATTTTTTTGTGTTTCATAGACCCTTAGCCATATTTTTCAATTTGAAGTACACCCCCTGTTTACTTAATATTGATTGATTGCAAAGTAATTTACCTCAAATCTGGTTTTTTTGCATACATAGACCCCTTCCAGGTCTTCATCAACCCCGTGGGGGTCAATATAGATCTCTGGGTGTCACTGGCTTAATGTGGTAATTATTGTTCAGGGTATCCTAACCACTCCATGAGCTTCCTGTTGAAGCTGTGGTGGATTGTACAAGCTGCGTACTGGATACACACGCTGCCTGAGCTCTACTTCCAGCGCATCAAGAAAGATGAGTGGACCGGCCGCACTGGCCAAGCCATTGTTGCTTTCACTTTTGTAGCACTGGCTTACGGTTTTAAGTGAGTTTTATCTTTATCTTGAGTAATTACTTCATATCATTTACATCCCACTTAATTGTTTTTTTTAAAGCATTCAGTTACAAATCAAACTAAATTACATTTCATTTGAATTGCTTACTTATATACTTGCTTATCAAATGTAAGGGGTTCTTTCCAACCCCTTCTACTATAAATTTTAAGTAGTTTTGTGATAAATGAACATCAACATTTTTTAGACTAGTTGTCTTCATGATTACCCTCTTTCATAAAAATAATAATATTTTGTCAAATATGAGTGTGCTCTTGTTATGATTATGATAGTACAGAGGCCGTAGCGCCTAACACGCGGATGCTTGCTATTTCTTTCTGTCAAATGATATGATGGTGACTGAAAGAAATGGTGAAAGCGATGGCAAGCGCTCGCACTTTAGATAATACGGCCTCAGGTCCTGTTACTTTGCAGTGTTTTATGTACAACTAACGTTTATTACCTGCGATTTTGCTCTTGAGATCTTAAAATAATTACATTATACAGGGTGTTTGGCAGTCGAGTGTAGGGGTTTTAAGGGGTGATAGTTAGGGTCATTCTGAACATTTTTGACCACATTTACTATCATACCAAGTTGCATGGTTTTTGAGATATAGCCAGTTTTATTTTTTTCTGAAAAATCACTTTGCCTGATTTTTTAAAATTAAACATCCTGTCTAGCCTGTATTGAATCAATTTTTAGTATTTTGCCTTTGCATTGATTAAAAAACTTCTTTAGATGAGACGAGAAAAAATATTTTCAAATACTTTTGTAACTTTGCGTGTCTACAAAAAAAAAGGAACAGTGATTTACGCCTGTAAATTTAAAAAATAAAGTATCTCCAATAAAAGAGACGTCATTTCCATACAGTGCAAGTACACAAGTACGACTACGACGGTACTGGCTATACGACTCGTTCACAGTCCTGACATAACTCCAGTTGCTTTTTTTCGTCTGAGGTAGGCTAAAAGACTTAATTTAACGATTAGGAGATTATGGACATAACACATTAAAGATGCAAAATCGAAGCATGATATCTCGTAATGAAAAATTAAATGAAACTTGGAGTGACTACCACCGAGGTGCGAAGGCGTGCTAGTGCGTGTGTCAGGACAGGAACAGTGTAGGACATTTTGAACACTCAATTAAAGCGTAATTAATTAGTTTACAACATTATCATTCTGTTTTGTACCTGAAATAAACGCTATCTATCTGTTTATTAATCTTAGTACACAGGGTACTTAGTTACTCGTCGTTTATAAGTTCATAATTATTCAGTTTAGTGACAAAAGTTGAATGTGTTTTTTATTTTGCCATTCCTAACTCAGGTGAATAACACGATTTGTTTGTAGATCACTCTTAGGTTGATCAATAATTCCCTTCTATCCAAAATGAAAGTGGTGTACTAATCAACAAGCAAGAAAACACAACTTTGTAGTTGTATAGCCAGTACCGTCGTAGTCATATACAAATGAAAAACGGATATGTGGTCTCATTTTTTTGGAAATATCTTAATTTGTAATAACTTTTTTAGTTTTTTTTTAAAATGGCACATGCTTACAAAGCCCGTAATACAAAAAAGTTTATCAAGTAATTTTTACGCGTAAGTAAATCGCTTTTACTTTTTTTTGTAGACACGCAAAGTTTCAATATTTCCTGAAAAATTATTTTTATCGTCATGTCTAACGGCACTTTCACACGAGCAACGTCCCGTTTTTTGCGGGTTCGGTTTTTTGCAGGATCCGTTGCCCGTGTGAAAGTGCCGTAAAGAGGATTTTTTAATCAGTCTAACTAAGGTTTTTGTAACTAAGGTATTGCGAAGCCAAAGCACTAAAAATTGATTCAATACACTTTATACAGGATGTTAAATAAAAATAAAATCTGGCAAACAGTGTCATTTTTCAAAAGGAATATAATTTTTTCATTTTATTTGTAAATTAGCTCTGTTTGCCAGATATTCTTTTTCCTCACTTTAAACTAAGTCTAACCCCACCTTACCCACCCCAGCCACCCAGACGAAAAAAAAATAACTGGAGTTATGTCAGGACTGCGAACAAGTCGTGTAGCCAGTACCGTCGTAGCTGTACTTGTGTACTTGCACTGTATGCAATAATGAGGTCTCTTTTTTTTTGGAAATACTTTATTTTTTGTAATTTTTTACTTTTCTTTTTTTAAGTGGCACATGTTTAGAAAGCCCGTAAATCAAAAAAGTTTATTAAGTAATTTGTACGCATAAATCACCGTTACTTTTTTTTAGACACGCAAAGTTACAAAAGTATTTGAGATTTTTTTTCTCGTCACGTCTAAAGAAGTTTTTTTATCAATCTAGCAGTAATAGGCAATTATTTGAATTTATTTTGTAGAACCGGGGTATTGCAAAGGCAAAACACTTAAAATTATTTTTACAGGATGTTTAATTTTAAAAACTCTGGCAAAAATAGTGATTTTTCAGAAAAAAATAAAAATGGCTATATCTCAAAAACCGTGCAACTTGGCAAAATAGTAAATGTGGTCCAAAATGCTCAGAATGACCCAAACTATCACCGCTTAAAACACCTACACTCGACTGCCAAACACCCTGTATATCGATACCTTAGCACACAATCGTATTAATTACAATTCAGTCAGTGCAAAATTAAGTAGCAGTTTTGTACACTAGGACATACAGTGCTAATTTGTATGTGCAGTACATTGTAATTAATATGATTGTGTGCTAAAACGCCCGTCGCTTCACTTGTGTTACATAACAACAACTTAGAACCTATTTAGGACTTGAAATGGTTAATTTCCAGTCTACAGATGACATTAGACATATTGTAATACTGTTAGGAAGTCTACTATAAGAGACAGAGATACTTAGTTTTTTTTTAAAAGATGGGCGTTTTCCGATCCTTGCTTATTTTAGACAAAATTTTATGTTATATTTATTTGAAATCCGTACAGCTATTTTAGAGTGAAGGAGTAACTAACAAACACACACACGCACGCACATACTTGCAAACTTTCGCATTAATAATGATAGTAGTAGAAAGCTATACATAGATGCAAAACATAAATAGGTTAATTTGTGTTCAGTAGGAAAATTTTATTTTATGTCTACTACTAGCCTATAAATTATTCTACCCTTTTTTGCAAGTTCATATCTGTCACAAATAAAATTTATTTTTAATAGATTCCAGCGTGTGGGAGTTGCTTTAATCGTGCTGCACGCCCTGGCTGAGTTTGTGGCCCACAGTTACCGACTTAACATTATTCTGAGGGGCGAGCGAGAGGATGTCTTTGAAAAATGTAAGTTATTTTGAATACCCAACTGTTTTATTATTTTCACTAATAACTAATTGAAGAGAGCTTTATTCATACTGAACTTTATTTTAATTATCCACATATCTTGCCTATGTAAGAGCTCATTTGAATTTTCGCCTATCTCGTATCATCCTTGCTTCAACAGGGCGAATGTGAACACAATTGAGGTTCATTAATACGTGTTTAAAAAACCGATCTCAGTGGTTTTAACAAGCACTTAAGAATCATCCTAGCCTATATACATATGTCCCATTGCAGGGCACAGGCCTCTTCTCAGAATGAGAGGGCATAGGCTTCTCACGTGGGCCCAGGGCGGATCGAGAACTTCCGTAGTTCCCACGCGGGCCCCGTGCAGATTGGGAACTTAATAATATCGAACTATAATCTTTATAAATAAAAAAGAAAAATGACTGAATGACATATCAAGGCACAACTACAACCATTGGAACGGAGCTTGATATTTTACACAGAGCCTCCTTTTATTGTCTAGGCGAGCATAACCGCCCGGCCACGACTTGCCGCGTTTGGCGGCACGCAAGCGTTTTCTGTGTTCATTGCGCGGCCAAGACGCTCGCCGCACAGTGGTTACCTGGCGGCACACGCAATGAACTGATAAAACGCTTGCCGCGCCGCCAAACACGCGAAGTTGTGGCTGGGCGGTAAAGGACAGGTGTTTCTCAATCCCTACGAGATAAAGAGTTATGCAATGGAAGGTTACTGCGGGCACAAGCTGACCATAAAAAAACCATTTGATTATTTACGATAAGAAAGTTTCCATATTATTCTTATCTATTTCAAAATAAGTAGCTATCTAGGTTGTATTTGGGTGGGGCCGTCAAGCGTTTCAACCGCCGTGTCCCGTGTGGTACCAAAATCGACTAATAGTGCGTCCGTCAATTAAAAATCCTAGTGACCACCACCACGCGAGGTGTGGTGTGCGGTCGCAGAATTGCAATTAGTTTTAGTTCATGGGCATTATCCTTAGATTTTGGTAACACGGGATACGGCGGTTGAAACGCTTCGCGGTCCCACCCATTTCTATTTGTTCATGGAAGGACAAAAACCTACATTTTTGACGTGACAACGTCTAATAAATCGATGAATGCCGGCTGCACGCACGAAAAAGGATGACGCAATGTAACGTACATGTACGTACATGTCCCGTACATAGCAGTGAAGGCCAGGATGTACAGTCTTAGTACTAGCGCTCGGGTAATTTTTAATGCGGGGGGTGGGGGGTTGAGGGGAGGTGCGGGGAATTTAAAGGGGAGATGAACATTTCATTGATTTTGCCGTAGGATGCACCGTTTTCAAGATATTTGACAAAACACCGGTTCTCGTCCGATCACAGAGGTTAAGCAACGTCGGGCGCGGTCAGTACTTGGATGGGTGACCGCCTGGTTTCGTTTTTGTTTTTTTGAATGTTTTGTTATGACGTTGTCACGTTAAACTGTCGTCCGTAAACCGACTTTACAGACAACCGGTTTTTTTGAGACTCCTATTAATTTTGTGATTGTTACTGTGTGCAGTTGTGAGCTTGATCAATGGAGCGGTCTTCGTGTTTGTTCGACTCTGCTCGCTGGTGCTCGGCGTGCTCACATTCTACTTTGGGCTGGCCGGAGTCGCCCCACTTGTGCTGCGCGTCGCGGCGCTTTCGTTGCTTGTCTCCTTCCAGGTATTTTTTTTAGGTTTTTTTTTTAAGTGAGGGAGCGGGACATTTGATGGAAAATGTTCACCATCGCCCATAAATATGAGCAACCCAAAGAGAGTCACTGATTTGTTGCCGGCCTTTAAAAAAGGAGAGGGAATAGGAGAGGGAGATAAGTATTGGGCCCCCGTCGCTCTCACTGACCGTACGATACTCAGCAGGAGTACAGGAGGAGTGCTTCACGTCGGTGTTCTGTAAGAGGGTGGTACTGCCCCGGATGAGCTGACTCACTTGTGATGCAGCAGCTAGCTACAACATGGTTCTACCACTACAAAAAATTAAATTAAATTCATGTTAATTTCCAGTTCTTGGCTCATATGTTAGTTACAATAAAACTTAAAAACTATGTTAGTAACAATTTACTACAGTTCACTGTTGTTACTGGGCCTGTGAAGTCCACAACAGTGCAAGACAAGTATAAATCGGCTTTTCCCAACTTTTTCAAGGGTGGATCCCTTAGCGCCTCACCATGTTCTAAGAACCCCTAGAAAAAATAATACTTCCTTAATCCTTATCCTTACTATACTAATATTATAAATACGAAAGTAACTCTGTCGTCTGTTACCTTAAACCGCGGAACCGATTTACATGAAATTTGGTATGACCATAATTTGAGACCCTGCTGCTCCTGCAGCTGCTGCTGTTTATAATGAGACTGACACTATTCCAATTATTCTCATTTCAAAAATAAATTTTGTGTAAAAATTCAAACAGGTTTAGTTTTAAAATGAGAATAATTCGAATTTTCTCAGTCTCATTCTGAATGTGTGATTAGGGTAATTTTTATCCTGGAAAATTGCATTGTCTCCGTGGGATAGCAGGTTGTGATACTGAATAGATTCGATTCAAATGACTATTGATACGGTTTTTTGAATCGCATGCCTGGAACTCATGGTATTTACATACGCCCGTGATCGAAGTGATCTTCGAAAAAGTTTTTACTCGTAGATTTAAATGTAATGTGCCAAATGGAGAAAACTTAAGTTGTAGCACAAAAACGTGTGTTGCAAGGAATACACCTACCTTTCGTCTATGCTTACGTGTTAGATATTGATATCATTGTGTTTCAAGCTAGAAAAACTAGCGTTCTACTTATATAAAACTGGTAGTGCTGTCTTAAATGTATTAGTGTGATTTGTTACGTAAATGTTACGTAAAGGCTGTTAGAAAAATAAGTTAGCGTTACATGATATACAGGCGCAGGGGCGATCTGCATGGCGAGCCTTGGGGGAGGCCTATGTTCAGCAGTGGACGTTTTTCGGCTGACATGACGATGATGATGACATGATATACGTTTTTGTTGTTGTGCTCGGTTTCGAGTGGTTTTCTCGTTTGGCCAAAAGAATAATAGCGTCTAACCTAACTTTTCAGTACCAGAACTGCCATTGCACACTTTTAAACTAGAAATTCTTGTATATTTATTTATTTCGGGGATCTCCGTAAGAGCTGTTAAGATTTTAATGAAATTTGCTATGTGGGTTTTTTGGGGGCGAACAATCGATCTAGCTTGGTCTTATTTCTTGGAAAACGAGTGCCTTCTAGTGAAGCTCGGTCGACAAGGAAGTAATTATTGATGATAGATTTGATGTCCCATTGTTTTCTGTAATGCTATAAAAATGAATTACTTGGATGATTTATAGTTATTTACTTATTACCATAACATTACTTATATTGTTTCTGAGTACCCTCTGGGAATATTACTCAAATCTTAATAATTTCAAAGTTCTTTAAACCGCAATGTTTTGAATAAGCATTCCTCTTCTTAATATGACATCCTTTTGTTCCTAGGTTTATCTTATGTTCAACTTCATCTCTGAAACTATGAAGCAGAGGCAAGAGTCTCGCCAGTTGGCTCTGAACAGGCCTAAGAAGGAGAAGAAAGAGAAGCCGAAGAAGGAGAAAGGTAATTTTGTTTACTACCTACATACATACAGACACAAACATACCTACACATAAACATTTCTTATTGGAACGCTTAAAATTCACCGAGTTTGTAACTGGATGAATCAACTTTTTAGCGCCACCCGTTGCTATGGTTACACAATTTTTTCCCCTTGGGAAACCTAAGCATTTTTCTTTGAAACAGTATGAAGTGTCACTTGGAAAACCGGGGACAGAGTAAACAACACAAAAAAGTTGATTCACCCAACTAAATAAAATTCTAGCTGACAAATTTGTATGTGTGAACAACAATCATTTGAGGAGAAAATGTAATAGCTGTTATCACAACCAATTTTCCTTTTCATTAACAATTCTAACGTAACTGTGTTCTTGTCAACAGTGAAGAAAGCTCCCGTGGAAGATTCGGACCTTCCCGAGGTGGATCAAAACACGAACAAAACTCTGAGACAGCGCCAAGCGGCCGCCGCCAAGGCAAAGTGAACCCACTTTCCTTCTCAATAGCCCACAGACTTGCACTTCCAACCATTGACGACGGCTACCGACGCACACGACTTAACGTTTCGTTAGCCTATCACGTATTTGACACAGTAACATGACAAGATACGCCGTCAAAAAATATTGTTTGTACTTACAAAATCTGTCGAGAACTATATCTGTGGAGTAGAATAACCATGACAAAATTAGTCGTTGCAAGTGAATCTAGATCATGGGAGATATTTGTGTGGTGGTTGTGAGTATTGGCCACCATCTGAAGTGCATGTCTGAGGCTCGAACTAGTAAACAATGAATGGTTGTCCTCATCCCGTCGTATCTCAGTCTTTCCACTACATAACGAGTCTTTCATTTTTGTCAATCTTCCTGCTGCGTTCAAATATTAGGATAACAACGTGTCGTCACGTCAACGAATCGTCGGAGCACAAAGTAATTTGTTGTTTGTTTGACACCGGCTATACTTTGACAATGTGAAAATAAAAGAAACTTGTTTAGTTTAGAAATTCGACCCAATATTTAACAGAAAACAAGTCATGACATGACTAGTCCGTTATTTAAGTAAAGAACGATTTTATTGAAGTTGCGAGTTTTTTTTTGCTTTTTCTGCCACTGGAATTTCAAAATTCTCCCTTTTGTTTTTCATTCTTTAAAGTGTAAACTTGTTTGAGATCTCTTGCTTTTGTTTCGAAATACATTTAAATGGTACTAATAAAAACTATTTCGTGACATTCCCATATCGCTTTTATAAAATCGTCCTTTGATAACGGTATATGGCCATTAGCAGCTAGAAACTATAAAAAAAAAGATAAAAGAACCCAAGCTGTTGTTATTTTGCGCCAAGTTTTGATTTGGTCCACATTAACAAATTTTACTGTAATCTTGATTTGGATAGCAAAACATCGTATTGTCATTTAAAAGTATAGTGGATACAGGGTTGTAAAATATCTCCTAAAGTGTAAAAATAAATTTCTAGGTTAAAATGTTGTTTATATGAATATATTGATAAGGATTATGAGGTACTGTGTGTTCAAACACTTTAAACGGAGGAAACTGCATAAATAATTTGCATTTTTAAGATATTTTTCATCAATTCCAATACATAGTTATTTTAAAGATATTCGTAATTATTTTTGTATCGCGGATTGCTTTTATTGCATACCACTTTTATTTTTATGACAGTTTATTTATTTTTCCTAGAGTTTTAAATGAAAAGTTTATTTCGGTGCTCTCGAAAATTATTAATTTATTGTACCACATGCTTGCGGTGGGTGGGTCGATTCTGGACGAAGAGTTCAGAGGTTCTGTTACACCATGAGATTGAATCCATGATTGTTGTTATGTATGAACTATGCATAAATGAAATTATTCTTCCTAATGTGAAATTTGTGCTCATAATTTATAATTATTATTTTCACAAAATTGTCAATTTTAAAAGCTTGATGTTATTTTTATTTCAGAATAAATTTTGTAACAATAATTTATGGAGTTTGTATTTTGTCCGACATTATTCTATATTACTAGGTGTTGCTCGCGACTCCGTCAGCGAAGAATGCGGATATAAAACATAGCCTACGACCTATTCTCAGACCTACCGAATAAAGTGAAAAAAGTTTCATAAGAATCGGTCAACCCCTTTTGAAGGAGTTCGATAACAAGCACCGTGACACGAGATTTTTATACATTAGACTAGCTGTAGCCCGCGATGTTGTCCGCGAAGAATAGGGGTATAAAAAATAGCCTACGACCTATTCTAAGACCTGCCGAGTATAGAGAAAAAATTTCATAAAAATCGGTCAAGCTGTTCCGGAGGAGTTCGATAACAAACACCGTGACACGAGATTTTTATATATTAGATGAATATTGACATGTGCATAAATTTTAACTACACCCTTAGAGTTATACAATAAGAGGACATCTGAATAGCTCTATGTCCTTTATTTATACACTAATTACAACACCATAAAAATAATCTGTTTTTAATGATTCATGATTTACATTACACATATTTGCTGCGGTATGTAACCCGTGATTACCTTTAACGAGCTCGTGATATTTCGACGCATATACCAGCGCTATGATCATACGTAGACTAAAGAATTTGCTAGATACTCTGTGAAAGACTATCACAGGAAAATTCAACAGTTTTTAAGTGACCCAAAGTAAATTTTCCTCTGAAAAATCTTAGTGTATAGGTATGTTACCTTCATTTGCAGCTCGTACAACATAAATTGCGTTCCCGCAACCTAAACCAGGTCATAACATAACTCCACCTTGTTGGAGGCCTACCTACACTGCGTTTTCCAGTAGTTCCGGTCTGTGGACGCCATTCGAGAACCTATCGGCCCCATATCGGCTGTCTGTTCTATGATCTATGTATCCTACCCACTGCCACTTGAGTCTGGCGTTTTTCGGTGAGTTATGTCGGTGACTAGTTCTTGCACGGATTTCATAATTTCTAATGTAATCACGCAAAGAAACTCAGAGCATAGCCTTCTCCATCGCCCTCTGTACTCACTGCACTTGAACTTTCTTATGAGGCTCATCGATAGCAGCGCAGCGACTTTTCAGTGCCATAAGTCATCACTGGCACACACCACGCTCACGCACGCACGCACACACATAAGTATACACACATAATGGTTAAACCCATCAAAATCTGTAAGGCCTGAAATCACACTTAAACTAGAAACCAAAAGACTGTTTTAATATCATCCGTCGTCAAAAACAAAAGCACAGACCCCTTAAAGTTAGATTATTGTTTTTAAAGTCAAGCTTCCGAAATAAACAGATGGGAGATAATTTTATTATATCTTACTGGTCCTGAATATTCTATGATGTTGGCGCGGTTGCCTAATATAAATAGTACATGACTAACTTGATCTTGTGCGTCTCTTGGCCATTACCAATAGAATAGTCTACTAATACTAAACATGTTAACTCTTTAATTAGCTTTTGTTCCTAGCAGCTGACGTTTACAAACTACCTACCTACCTACTAACCTTCCTAATATTATTTTTAGGGTTCCGTACCCAAGGGTAAAAACGGGATCCTATTACTAAGACTCCACTGTATCTCTGTCTTTCTGTCTGTCTGTCACCAGTCTGTATCTCGTGAACGGTGATAGCTAGACAGTTGAAATTTTCACATATGATTTATTTCTGTTGCCGCTATAACAACAAATACTAAAAATAAAATAAAGATAAAAATTAAAGGGGGTCGTCATACATACAAGAAACGTGTTTTTTTCAGCGTAGTTAAAATTTTCACCGATTATATATTACTGTGGCGGCTAAAATAACCCCGATCCCAACGGTCCCAATAGCCAACATGAAATGATTCCACACGGCGTACATTTTACTTAGAAGCAGGGCTCTGCTAACACTGGATTATTATAGTTACGGCTGTTTACGGCGTATACTTATTTTGACATAACTAAAAATATTTACGGAACCTTCGGTGCGCGAGTCCGACTCGCACTTGGCCGGTTTTCTTCCATGATTTGATAAATAACCGTGATTTTCCGTATCGTAAATAAAATTAGCGTAAATTTGACATTGAGCAGTTAACATAAAATTGTAATTTTTATCATGACAGAAACTAGGTATACTTACTTAATTGTTAGCTATTTCAATAACTTATTGTCTATTTTAAATCAGATTTAAAGTAAGTAGCTATTACTTCTTTGAGGAAAACATACGTATGTTAAGTATACCTACCTACATATTAACTCAAATTACTTATTATTAAGTAGGTAAGTACTAGGGGAATTGTTTCTGTGTAAAGCAGTCAAATGGAATTGAAATATTATGTGAAGTCTTATTTACCGGTAAAACCTTAGTCTCCGCGTCAAAGAAATATGACCACAATAAATTTTAATGCGAAGGATACAGGATGGGCTATTTTAATGCGAAGGATGCAGGATGGGCTATTTTAATGCGAAGGATACAGGATGGGCTATTTTAATGCGAAGGATGCAGGATGGGCTATTTTAATGCGAAGGATGCAGGATGGGCTATTTTAATGCGAAGGATACAGGATGGGCTATTTTAATGCGAAGGATGCAGGATGGGCTATTTTAATGCGAAGGATGCAGGATGGGCTATTTTAATGCGAAGGATGCAGGATGGGCTATTTTAATGCGAAGGATGCAGAATGGGCTATTTTAATGCGAAGGATGCAGGATGGGCTATTTTAATGCGAAGGATGCAGGATGGGCTATTTTAATGCGAAGGATGCAGGATGGGCTATTTTAATGCGAAGGATGCAGGATGGGCTATTTTAATGCGAAGGATGCAGGATGGGCTATTTTAATGCGAAGGATGCAGGATGGGCTATTTTAATGCGAAGGATGCAGGATGGGCTATTTTCCAAAATGGGGCGTTAACAATTAAAGTCATTTTCAAGTTAATCACACAGGTAAGAAGTGACGAGTGGCTTTAATTATTAAAGTCAGTAAGGTTTTGTTTCGATTTTGTCTCTAGGGGGTAAGTAGCTATTTTAAGCATTAAGAGATCGAGATTCGTATGTGCTATTCAAAAATTACACTCGTCTTAAAATGACTATAAGTACGGTCAAGTGCAAAAATAAGTATCGATTTAATCCTCCCATCGTTACATACCTATACCTTAATTCGACGACATAAGAGCTATGGGACATATTTATGAGCAAGTTGTGTGCACCCATATTTTTACACTTGACTGTACTACCTACCCCTTGGAAAATACCGTCGTATCCTAGGAAAAGGGGCGTAATCGCCATTAATACTGTTTTCCTCTTCTTTGATATTCGAATTCTACGATTTTTTTTACATCTACTGACCTAAAAAATAAGACCCTATCATTTCATTTGGAAAAGTTATTCAAGTTTTTCAAATTAGCCACAATTGCAGTGGCTCCAATTCCTTCATCGAATAACGCCGCTATAGCCGTTAGAGCCGTATTCCGCGGAGAGCTGAAGCGCGGGGAGCTTACGCCGCCGGCCGCGGGCGCCATTACGCCCTTTACACACGGAGCGTTTGCGCAATAGCAATGGTGTATGTTTTAGCAAAAATTAATAGTGTTAGCCGTAAATTGTGTGTTAAATTGGTTAAATCAAGATTTTAAATTACATAAGCAGACTCCGTGGAAACAAGCCACAAGTTAACGTTAGGTCCCGCTTCCACGGACATTTGGCTGGTGTCGCTATGATCGTTACGCCTGTTTTCGATGGAAATAATTTTAAAACGAGATAATTTAGTCAAATATGTAAAAAAGAAGAGTATTAAGCAAAAAAAACAAGTTTTATAGATGTAATATTAAACAAATAACATCAAATGATACCGTCAATAACGCCTCACATTAAAATACATTACGGTTCTTTTTACACGTAAAAAGCCTTAACAGACGTTATGCCCGTTTAAAAAGTGAACAAATAATTAGCTTTTACAAAATTTTGTCATTTTAATAGTAATTGAATGTGCCTAATTATTTTCAGCCCCACCAGATTCACCAATTCCACAAGGGTTGGAGAGCGAAATTACATATTTAATAGAATATGTGGATATAATGACAAGTTTATACCTACTCATTCCTAAAAAATAGCTTCAGTAATTTTTAAATCATTTTACTAACATAATTATTTTATTCTAATACGTAAAAATCTCGTGTCACGGTGTTTTTATCGAACTCCTCCGAAACGGCTTGACCGATTTTTATGAAACCTTTTTTTTCCTGTATTCGGTAGGTTTGAGAATAGGTCGTAGGTTATTTTTTATAAGTACCCCTATTCTTCGCGGACGGAGTCGCGGGCAACAGCTAGTTTCACTATAAAATTATTTTTACTTCGTTTTAAAATTATATTTTAATGTACAGGAAGGAAATATACCAATTTTTTTAAATTATGGCAAAGAGAGGGAGGAAGGAAATTGGAATATACTTAGGGAGAACTTCTGGCGTTATAGCACTAATTCATGCTGATTCATCAAGCTCTGCAATCTGCAGACGCAGCATCTGCGACTATCTTTGCAGCTTTCGGCCACAAGCCATATTAAACAAGTGTCGCCAGCAAAAAGACCAACCACTTTTATCATTGATTCATCAATTGTTGACAGCAGCGAAATACTGAAAAATTATTCTGATGACACATTGTCGTTGAAAGCCCAAAGTAATTTCAGTTTTCTAATTTCTTCGGTTCCTTAAACAGTTCAGTTAGATGCCAGTTTTAGTGAAAGTCCACATTTATCTCGAAGAAATTATGAATATAAAAGGAAAAAAAATAGTAATATATATACGAGAAATCGCCTTTAAGTGCCTGGAACAGAAAGGACTAGATATCAACGTCAACGGCGAACACATCACTCACTTCAATTTGCTGACAATATTGATGGAGAAAGTCAGTATGATACTCAAAGGCCTCAACCGAGACTCCCTACGGATAGGCCTCAGAATGAATATGAACACGACGAAAGTCATGTTTTATGTCCATGTGGCCCCCTAACCACGTTATGGTTGAGAGTTCGATTCGACCTAAGACAAACTGTCCAATTTGGAAGGTTAAACTTCGAAAATGAGGACAAAATCGTCGAATTCAACTCGGATGGACAGCTTTCGGATAACTCCGCAATGTCTTTTCGTCTGAACTACCACAGTGCTCAAGAATAAAAGTCTTTAACCAGTGTGTGGGTGAATAGGCTCATATCAGAGTCGCTCAACGAGCTATGGAGAGGGATATGCGCGAGGTTGCTCTAGGTAATCGAATCAGGAATGAAGAGATTCGTAGAAGGACAAGGGTCATCGACATAACCCAACGGATTAGCTCGTTGAAATGGCAATGGACAGGTCATATAGCACGCAGAACCGATAGTCGTTGGGATCGAAAAGTTCACGAATAGAAACCATGAACTAGCAAGCGCGGCGTTGGACGTCCACCAACGAGATGTACGGATGATCTGGTAAAGACCGCAAGGTGGTGGATGCAAGCCGCTTACAACTGTAATGATCGGGTATCAATGAGGGAGGCCTATGTCTAGCTGTGCACGTATTTCGGCTAAAATGATGA
Organism: Archips xylosteana; assembly: GCA_947563465.1. Classification (NCBI taxonomy): domain Eukaryota; kingdom Metazoa; phylum Arthropoda; class Insecta; order Lepidoptera; family Tortricidae; genus Archips; species Archips xylosteana. The sequence continues at coordinate 12,727,062 of OX387344.1, forward strand.
TGGTGATGAAAATCATGTTAATATTTATTAAAGTGATCAACGCAAATTTTATTTTACAAGTATTAGCATTTATGTCAGCTCATATATTTTATACTAGCTGTTGCCCGCGACTCCGTCTGCGAAGAATACGTTTATCGCTATCCCATGGGAAGTATGCAATTTTCCGGTATAAAAACTATCCTATGATAACATTAATCCTAAGGCCTCAAATTATCTCCTTTCCAAATTTCATGTAAATCCGTTCAACCGTTATTGCGTGATTGAGTAACAAACATCCAAACATCTTCATAAATTTTCATATTAGTAATAGTAATAGGATTAAATTCGACTAAAAACATATCAGACATAATTGAAGAAAGCCCTAAATGCGTTTAAGACCCTCTTTTTCACGACGATCAAAGACATTATGGTGCTTACGCCCTTATTCCTTGTGAAAAAATAAACGTTTGGTTTAAATTAGCGAGGAAAAAAGAATTAAGGGACATATTTTATACAAATAACTTGAATAATAAAAATAATATTTATCTATATCAATTGTAAGGTATTAAGTATTCTTAGTTTTTAGTTTCAGTTCATAAGCTTCTACGCTGATTTTTTTAAACAGTTTAAACCGTCTCCTGTAAAATCAACTTTTTGTAATTACGCCCCTTTTCGTAGGATACGACGATACAGTTCTTGTAGTAAGGCACCAAAGAAAACGCACAAAAATCTGTTTCTTCAGTGCCAAGATCATTAAGTTCGAATAAATGTATTAAATAGAAAGGAGTCAATTTGTTTCGCATAATTTAATAAGCCATAATGCATCATTCGTGTTAATCAACGTTGACTGATGACTACATATACAGAGATTTATTTTTTTCAGGACATTTTTAAATGCCATCTATAAAATGCAGTAGGTTAGGTTAGGTTTGTTTTATAACAAAACCGAAAAAAATATTGTTTCAGAAATAAATCACTTTATGACTAACGTTGATTATGTTATAAAGAATGATACAATACAATACAATACAATACAATGACTCTTTATTGTCCACCACAAACAAAACAATACAGAAAAACAAGTACATGGAAAAAATAGACAAGTTAAGCAATAGGCGGCCTTATCGCTTCGAAGCGATCTCTTCCAGGCAACCATTTTACAAAGGAAAACTACAAGGAATGTATTTCAGCAGGTGGTGCAATATACATAAGAATAAAAATAAATAGTAATACTTATAAACAATATAAAAAAACAACCTACTATACAATATACATCATAAAACACACATACATAAATTATACACAACAATAAACTTGTAAATATATAAACGGGCCATAATTTTCACACACAAGATAGCAAATAGTGTTCCTTAAGTAAGGATTTGAAAATAGGCAAAGATTTTGCACGCCTTAGGTCTATTGGCAGGGAGTTCCACAGCCGAATAGCCTGGACAGTAAAAGAGTACACGTAGAATTTAGAACATTATAACTTGTTAAATTATGGGAGTCATTATAGACCCAAATAGAAAACTTAGACTTTGGCTAGCGTGTTGAAGTTAGAAAATACTATTTTATAACTTCAACAAAATACGCCGTTTGCTGTATGCTCTGCAAGGTTCATAATAATACCATTAACACCCTCGAACCATGTCTCAGTGCCAGGAGACAATTAATCCATTCTATAACACAACCGTATCTTTGACTTTTTTATTGCTGATCGAAAACTTTTAGCTTTACTTTGTCGTTTTGCATTCGAAAATAAAATAGGTCAGATACTTAGACGGCGTTTCGGTGCTAACAGTCAAGTCCAACATTTGGTCTGCAGATAGACATTAGTCTCGAAGTTACACCTCGAGAGCTTTACTAATGCCAATTCAATTTTACGATAGCTTTTCGCAGGTAACCGTTACAATATAGCAGGCGTGCTCGGCATGCACAAATGCACGCGGACGCAGCCAAGTCTTCCAAGCAATAAAGTGAGATATACCTATATAAATGTGAGGCAGCGGGTCTGGCAGTCAGTGCTTCTACAGCATCCGTTCGGGCTTGACGTGTAAACATGCAGCGGGTAACCTTGTTTTTACTCTCGGCGGTGCTAGCCGTCGTACTCGCAGGTTAGTGCCCTCTTTGACACTTTTTGCCGCCATCCAATGTGACTTGTTTTTTATTTTTTTTTTTAACCATCCCGGCCTGCTTTCATCGAAGATAATATATGATCAGGTTTTGAATGACTTCATTTTAGGATTCAGCTCATAAGTATTGTTTTAAAAAAAATATGTATGTACCTATGTAGTCGCGGAATAAAAAGGTTCGTCACTTTTCGACTCCATATGTCAACGAGTTAAGATCGAAAAGTGACGAACCTTTTCATTCCTCTATTATACTATAAGTAGATTAAAAACAATAATTATAATATGAAAGGTAATTTCGCAAAAGGAACTCATAACATGCGGCTTAAAAGCGTCCTTTTAAATTTTCGTTCGACATGTTGCAGAGCCCTAGAATTTATAAACGTTCTAACTTCATCTCTTCATCCAAATTTTGTTTAATTCGAGTGCCTAGATGAATGACATCAATAAACTTGGAAGTAGGTTTCACTCACCATCAAAGCCATAGAAGCCGCCAGGGTTCTCAAAAGCAAGTGAATTATGGCTCTACGTCAAAAGCGCGATGTATGTACATTTTGACGGGGACTGTACAAATACATAAACATAGTAATTGAGTAGGTGAGTGAATGACTCACTGTGCTCCAAGTGTTAGGTGCTCATTCATTTCAGCAACGGTTTTTAACCGACTTCAGAAAAAGCGGAAATTCTCAATTTGGTTTTATTTTTTGTTTGAGTCTTAAGTACCGTTTGGTTCGATTTAAATTTGGAGAAAAATACCATTCCTGAGGAAGTTCTTTTTTGTTAAAATTATGTAAAGTAAAGGCTTTTTTAACTGAAAACTGAAGGACTTCTTATAAAATCAATAAAATCTAAAAATTTGGGTGTATATTCGAGCGTTTTGACCGCTCGGTTAAATCTCATTACCATCTAATGATTATTAATGCAATCGAAGGACGAGCCGCCCGGAATTTGATCAAACTATGTGGATTCAAGATCTTTAAGTATAGTCTTAAGTTTTCATGAAAAGTTAACCCTAAGCGTCATCTTTTTTAAAATATGTGGTATATTTTGGGTTTGAGATGGTAATGAGAAAAAAAACGCCAAAAACGCTGAATATTCACCCCTTTACCGAATCTACGAAACCCCGAAACAACGACACTATTGCTCGACTGCCGTAAGGATAAAATTATATTTGACCAACAAATACCTAACCTAGAGCCGAATTTAGATACTAAACTCTTTGATAAGAATTTATCAAAGACTAAACTGATTTGGTCGGATACTTATCCGGTACTTTGGTCGGTTAAGTAGGAACCAGAACTCTTAGATGTAGGTCCATCTAAGAGTTCTGGTTCCATATTGGATCGCATATTTTTTATGCATAATTTATCATTTCACGTAACTTTTTTTACAGACACTATTTATTATTTAGAGTTGTTGTAATGTAATGGTTTCTCGGAAAGAAAGTTATGCGAAATTATGCGTAAAAATTTTACACCACCAGCAATTCTTCTTCTTCTAAGTCGCTAGACTCATGACATGAGAGAGTTATCGTGGTCATTGGTTGAGCTTCATGAAATACCTATTATGGAATCAGGGTGCGTAACGATCGATCTAAAAACTTTTGATATAATTTCAGTTGCAATAACGCTCATTTGATATAATTATTGAATCTTATAACAACACTTAATATATTAAAATTCGATATAATTATTGTTTCATATACTGATCATTTCATCGAATAACATTTAATATAACATTCTTTAAGTATAATGCATATTTTTTATAATGAACTTATGGTATAACGTTTATTTTATATAACGTTCAAATGGCATAACCTTTGTTGATATAATGTATTAGAGACATAATCCCAGATTTACTACATACTAAAAATATCTATTTATACTAATATTATAAAGAGGAAAGATTTGATTGTTTGTTTGTTTGCATTGAATAGGCTCCAAAACTACTGGATTGATTTCAAAAATTCTTTTGCTGTTAGAAAGCTACATTATCACTGAGTGACATAGGCTACTTTTTACCGCGGGAAAATACCTTTTCCTACGGGAAAATTAATTTATCGCAGGCGAAGCTGCGGACGGAAGGCTAGTATTATATTTATTGCAAAAACGAGACGATCATTTTTATAACAGCCTATAAAACGACTCTGCATGGGTAAGTTATTAGGGCATAGAGAAATAGGGGGAACGGAGGGCGAAACCCCCCACAAGGGGGGGCTAGGGGGGCGAAGCCCCCCGCATTATAAAACCAAACCAAAGGTTCATTTTGGTAGAAAATTAGGTTAGGTTAGGTTAGAACTGCATCCTCCAACAAAAACGAACTGCTACCAGAAAAGTAGGTTAGATTAGGTTACAACTGCATCCCCCAACAAAAACGAATTGTTACCAGAAAAGTAGGTTAGGTTAGGTTAGAACTGCATCCCCCAACAAAAACGAACTGCTACCAGAAAAGTAGGTTACGTTAGAACTGCATCCCCCAACAAAAAAAACTGCTACCAGAAAAGTAGGTTAGGTTAGAACTGCACCCCCCAACAAAAACGAATTGCCACAGAAAAGTAGGTTAGGTTAGGTTAGAACTGCATCCCCCAGCAAAAACGAACTGCTACTAGAAAAGTAGGTTAGGTTAGGTGTGACCTCTACACAAAACGAAAGAAAATTTTGGGTTAGGTAAATAAAACGCAATTTGCACACAAAAATTAATACATTTTTCAATAAGCATAAAAATATCATATATTTCATACTAAATACAAACTGAAATATGGATGCACAGAAAAAACAAGAAAAAAGTCTCAGGCGTTGCTACTTTAAATATGTGGTAATAATAAAATATAAAAATAAAAAAAAAAAAAAAAAAAAAAAATTGTTTATTTCAGGCAACATAGCCCATAGTACAAAATTAGTAGGAACGTTTGCTTAGCCTCTATTAGAAACATATACCGCTTGATAGTTATATGATTTGTATATAAAATGAACATTATATCATATGATGGTTATCAGAAATATGCGTTATACCATATGATGGTTATCTGAAATAAGTGTTATACCAAACGATAATTATACAAAATAAAAATATATAATTAAATATTATACTAAACGTTATTTATATAAATGAGTGATTATACCCTTTGAAATTATATCAAATGTTGTTATATGAAAATAAATTATATTATTTATTTTTATACCGATCATTACACACCCATGGAATCATACTGATTCGAGAAAAAACCTGTCTAAGGAAAGTGACTGAGCTGACATCATTCGCAATTCGATATAGTAGAGGTAGAGGTGTCAGACTGCATTTTATTCGTTCTCGTATTTTGCCCCTTCATAGTTTTTAACACAAAGACAAAGAGAATCTCCCACAATAATAATTAAATTCTTTACTTTGACAATAAAACAAGTTCTTAGAATAAATATTAAACACAGGACGGACGCAGAAAAACAAGCCTTGAAGCTCCCTATTGCCCGACCACGAATACTTAAGAGATGCCGTGTATAATATTTCAATTGAACGCGTCAAAAAAAACGAGACTCGCTGCAAAGAGGTTCAAGTCACTCACAAGGCTGAGATCATCACTAACAAGACGTAATACATCTTTTATACTTAATTCTGAATAACATCGACCTTAACCTGTCGTGACCATCCGCAATTCACGATGATCGGATAAAAAGTTAGATTGTAAACATATATGTATGTATCGTTATCAATAATTAATTAAGATGATATGGAGGTTCAGCTAAGATTCTTTTTTGATATTTTTGCAATACCTCAAGGCGTAAATATAGCCTTAAACATTTGTCTGGAATCGCCAGAATCGACCGTAAAGCTCCTAGTTTTAAACTGTAAGAGTTGCAAGAATGACGTAAAACGTATACTGCACTTTGCTTCCTACAACGGAACAATGCGCATACTGTTATTCATCATACTTTGCCTAACATTCCAGAGGACGAGTAGATACTAGATCCCGCGCGCGTTTTACGTGTGTTAAACTTGACTTGTCTCCAAGTTGCTTAGTTTAGTTGCAAGTGTCCTTAAATATTACAAATAATAGGTACTAACTACGTAACAGATTCGACACTCGCGTTTGGCAACCTCTATCTATATTCACTTACGTCGACCTATCGCCGACGATGTAAGTACAGTAGCAGTAACAGACTACATTTTCGGATGTTAGCTGCCGAAGATACAATAAACGATGATAGCAATGGAAAAGTATAATTCCCGTTCCCATGAGAATTCCGGGAAAATATATGTATATTCTCGCGAAACTGAGACGAATCTAATGACACCTCACACTTCAAAATCCATTGAGCCGTTAGGGCTGCAGGGCGTGCCAAAGAATGATACATACTTACATACACACACACATAAATACATACGCTCAAAAAACATAGCCCTCCTTCGACAGTCGGGTAAAATAGAGTATATTTTATAGAGTGACGGAGCACTGAAAAGCATAGCTCGACAGGTCATCGCAAAACTACCGCAACACGGTAATAGAACAAGATTAATAGAGTCGTATTATGTATAGCATTATTTAGTTAAACTTATTTTTCATTATTATTTTTGTGATTTTTTTTGGTAACGTGTTTGTCTTTATTTAACTGTTTAATACGAATGCCGCGTACTGTACACAATATTTCACAGACATTTTTACTATAAGAGAGTTCGGGATGGTTTTAATCCTCTAATTTACCATTTTTAATTTCACCATAGTTAAGGCGGTTTATTTTAAATAAAATATTTAGAAATAACCATAAGTAAAAACTTAACTTTACTTATTTTAGTTGTCATAAAACTGTTTCAGGAATGCCACTTTGGCGTTATTATCCGCTTTAAATAATCATAATCTTAGACACTCGACCGACTCTATTGAATTTTGTTCTATTTACGTATTTGTTTTTTCGAAGACCTGTCCGAGCTATAAGTGTTGAATTTCTTTTCGAAGAACTCAAAACGGGTAAAGTACTAAAGTCGACTATACCTGTGCCTTTAACATTCCAGAGGGCGAGTACTACGTCCCGCGTGCGTATTACACGATCGACTCGGCGGGGCACGCGTCCGCGCCGGTGCCGCTGCGCCGCCTGCGCCGCTCCTTCAACCCCAACTGGCCGGGATACAATGGCGCCGGATCCAGCGCAAATGCCAATGCTAATGCCAACGCGTGTAAGTATATAACTGTTACATTTTTTTTTGTTAATTCATCTTTAAATAATAATAACTTAGGTAAATGGGTATTTAGTTCGGTTTGAAAGGATTGAGTTACGGTAAAAACTACCTAAAACGATCTTTAGGAAATTTATATTTCTTGTAGATAAGTGAAAATAAAAATTTAAAAATAGGTAAAAAAATCAAGTTCACAAATCACGTAGGCAAGGCATACATTATTTGCTGCAGAAAATGTTCTAGTAGAGAGAGCACTCAACATATCGGCACATCTGTATAAACATCTTTGATATTTCGTAACACTTAAGACTGTGACCCATTTTATCGTAAAATACCTATAGAAGGAACTTATTGCACCTGACGAAGTATTGAGTAAAATTCATGTATATTATATTACATGTGATATTGCTGTTTACTATATTAAGTATTTGTTTTTATGACTGTAATTTAGTAACGGTCATATTTTACAGTAAATTTCGATACACAGTTACCGTAACTACTTAGAGACATTATTTTTAATCTGTTAACAGATTAACTCATAAATGGACCTACTGCATAAACTCCATAACGAATCGCCAATATATGTAATCATCGTAAAATTAAGATGCCGTATAATATTCATTCCCTGGTTGCTTAGGAAGCCCTTGATGATTCTCATAAGAATCTAATCTGAATCACGATTCTCTAATTAATTAAAAGAACTTTAATTGAGTAGGTATCTGACTTCTATCACGACTGTTGAAATGAATTAATTTTTATTTTATATTTAAGAATATCTTTAATGACCACAGTAATTTTTAATTAAAACGGGTCACTAGCTAAAGCCATTTTTAAGCTAAATAAATAAAATTGTAAGGTAAGTACCTATTAAACTATTAATTACATCGACACGTTCAAGTAGATGAAAGAATATTTAGTGATTATTTTAACTTAGTAAAAAGTACCAACTTAACTTTGCCTCGGCCCAACTGTCTGAACTATGTAGGTACTTAAGTAGCCTTAAACAACGGAACTCCTCGAAATACCTCTTGGCCGGCGGCCATTGCTCATTCTGAGGAATGATCATTGATATGCGCAAATGAGCTTTTACTGGAAGTAGAGCATTGAATCGACGTGTGGAGCAGCCGTAATCGGCACCGGCGGCGGCGCGGGCGCCGGCCGACTAACGGTCCCCAATCGGTCAATAAGCAAACAAAAAACGATCCATGAAATCATTAACTACTTTACTTTCTCTAAAAAGTTTATTATAAAAAACTAGAGTGGCAACCCACTTGGACGTCAATTAAGCGTGACAAAATGTAGAGACTCTTTAGAGATGCTTTAGGGGCGTTGTGCTGCTAACGGTGTCAAGAGTGGTTGGACAGGTGGATCGGCCGACAAAAACTGTGTAGTGTAGGTATAATAATCGGAGTAACCTATAAGCGCAAACGAGGAAATGATGATTTCTATGGCAAGTAGAGCAACATTATACCTATATGTATCATTAATAAAATTGTGACATTTACCGAGAACTGAGTAGTAGCTGTGACAACGGCGCAAGTGTTCAAAACAATTTGAACATGTTCTCACTTCTTAATTATTATCACACTAAGGTTTTATTTTTCGTATTTTTGCTCACATACTTCCAACTGCAACGATAAATCAGATAGCATCTACATAATGTTTAGGTACATATACGATAGCAAAGATACAATTATAAACACTTAAAATACACACCAGTTGCAGATATTGATGATCCAATCAAATGATAAATCACGTGCCGCTGGTGTAGGTTTCATCTTTTCAAGATTTTTTTTTCTGATCGAGTGAGACTAAGTAACGTGCAGCTGGTGAAGCAGAGGCCGTGTTGTCTAAGTGAGCTTGCGATCGTATTCAATATGAGTACTTAATAGTCTGGTATGTATAGTAATTAAGATCTGTATGTACGGTCAAGTTAAGAGCTATGGGCCATATTTATGAGCAAGTTGTGTGCACCCATATTTTTATACTTGACTGTACCTACGTACCTGTCTATGTATTCCGAACAATTGTTTTTCTCTCACTAATTAATGCTACGAAACACTAGCGTTAAATTAACTGAGTTGGTTAGGGTTGGTCCTAATCTCGTCTCCGGGAGATTCTGGAGTGTTGTTTTATATGTTGTTCTTTACAGACTTTGTTATATCGATAAATATGCTTAATTCCAGGGGGAGGTGGCGGCTCTGATGCCAACGCTAATGCTAATGCCAACGCTTACGCCGGCGGCGGCGACTGGGGCCGGGGCGGCTCATATGGCGCGGCTAAGCCTCTCGGGTAAATCGTTATTTTAAACCTGAAACTATCGTAAGATTCACTCATCATTAAAAATACGGATAACCATATGTTTCGGGCTAATACGTAGCCCTTTCTCCTGGAACACACGCATGGTGGCTGCTGCCAAACGCGCACTACGCGTCACCGCCGTATATTGGGCTAAACTCGATAAAAGATGTGAGTTATCCGTATTTTTCATTATAAATCATTATTTTTTTATTGAAACAAAAAACATATTCTCGTGGCATTACAGTGTGGACTAATACGACATGATAACTAAACTATTTTACTTAATCTGGCTATTATAAACAATTACAAAGATTTACATAGGGATTGATTTCCTTGCATCCATCAGCTCACAAAAGCTCAGACGCTCACAACATCCAGTTGGCCATCGCCATGCAAACTAGTCGCGCTCTAGCATTGTGCTGTGTGTCACATCATCATAATTTATGAGTTGCACTCATATCGGTGGAGTAGGTAATTGCCATTTGTCCAGTTCTTCCACCAGCTTTTAACTTCTAGATATGTCCCGTTAGCGTTCTTCTTTTATTCTCGGGTAAATAATCTAAATATTAAGAGTTATTAAAATCAGGCAAACCATGCAGTCAGCAGCATTTGTGATGCTCAAAATAACGTACACACGACTCTATTGCTAAGGTAATAAAAGAGTGTGTTAGTAATTTTGAGCTTCAGAACCGCAATTCCACTTTTGCTGCTGAGTGTACCAGAGACATCCGAAAGTAACAAGACAAAGTAAAAAGGAAAATTTAAATGCTATGGTGTAAGTTCCTACAAATAATAGGTATCTACTTATTCTGTCACCAAAAACGGAAAAAAATCTTTATTTATTTACCTCTAGAAGTTTAAACATGGTGAGACTCGACTGGAGGACGCTTCATTTTCCGTTTAAATTTAAAGTTATGATCTGATTTTAACACCCACTTATCTAATAATGTGGAACTGGAACTTAAGCAACTTCTTTGTATATAATTTTTTACATAAACTTCGCATTTCACATAGGTAATTGCTACATTCTGTAGTTAAAATAATTCCTTGCTATTTCTAAGAACACTAATTTGTGGATAACTACTGTTTTGCCTGATCATCATAAGTAAATTTCTTCTAAGACATCAATGCTAATATAAAAATAAAATAAAAAAAACAATGAATATCATGTGCTTACCAAATAGGTACACTAAGCTATCTCGACGTGTTAAACGATGTCTTTTCTGGGAAATATTACGTTGTCGAGCCGAGCCTACGTGACAGAATAGATATCAAGATTCGTCCCGTTTTTAGGGTTCCGTAGTCAACTAGGAACCCTTATAGTTTCGCCATGTCTGTCTGTCTGTCTGTCCGTCCGCGGCTAAGCTCAGAGATCGTTAGTACTAGAAAGCTGTAATTTGGCATGAATATACATATCAGTCACGCCAACAAAGTGGTAAAATAAAAAATATTTTTTTTTTAGGGTACCTCCCATAGACGTAAAGGGGGGTGATTTTTTTTTCTCGACTAACCCTATAGTGTGGGATATCGTTGGATAGGTCTTTTAAAACCATTGCGGGGTTGCTAACATGATTTTTCTATTCAGTGATCTGTTTGCGAAATATTCAACTTTAAAGTGAAAATTTTCATTAAAATCGACCGTCCCACCCCTCTAAAATCTAAACTGTTGGGAGGAAAAATTTGAAAAAAATCAGAATGGTAGTAAATATATTAAATTTACAAGGAAAATTATAGCGGCTAAGATTGCTTGGGAATTATTTGTAGTTTAAGAGTAAATAGTAGCCTAAGGTATAAAACATACCGTCACTACTTTGAAAAAGCTCGTATCTCAAATCAGCATGTAAACAAAACTGAACCTTGATCGCGCGTAATAAAGTTCACTTAGCCAGATTATCGATTGTGAAATACGAGCTTTTTTCAAAGTATTGACGATACCTAAACTTGGAAGATTCCGTACACGTACGAAATCCTTAGAAAAATATTACTTGATTTTTTCGCAATGGCTACGGAACCCTATCTTGGGCGTGTCCGACACGCTCTTGGCCAGTTTTTTTGTGTACCTAATAATCGTTATGGACGCGTTTCTAACACTAGCTACATTGCGGCAGTCTTTTGTTTTGCTGTGAAAATTCCGACCTCTGTTTATGACAGTTCATTCATCAGAAAAAAGACAACGGCTTATTATAGTATTTAAAGTTAAAGTTTATTACTTAATCACAAATTTTTCAGCAGATTGTTGGGCAAGTTAGGCTGAACACTTCTGTGTTTGGACATTTATGTATATAGCTAAAAAAAAAAGTTTAAGTAAACACTGCATGCAAACCCTACAGAATAGCTCACAAAGATTACCTATCTGTGACGTTACATATAAGCTGTGGTGGGTCATTCGAGCGTTTATACCTAACCGCTTTCGTCGACACATTTCTTTTAAACGGCAAAAGATTCTAATACGGTATTACGGTTATCTGGTAGAAGTACAAGATCTCTAAGTAAAAACTGAAAATGCCATCACAATCTACTTACAGCCGATTTGTAAAAAATATGACCGACAGTGAGGCGGTTGAAACTCTCGAATCTCGAATAAGGGCCTGTCCGCATAGCGATATTTCACCGCTCGGTTTATTATTCGTAATTCTGTCATACATTGAATCTTATGGACGTAGTCTCGCGGCTACGTCCATAAGATTTGCCCTAATACTATCACCAAGTGACTAACGATACTTTTTTCTGTGTTCATAGGCGTTAGGCGTGACTGCGAGCGATAACTAACTCCTGGTGTGGGTCCATCCTGAACATTTTCCACCAGTTGCACGCGCCGCGCCCGCGCCGCTCGTCGCCCGCGCGGCCTCCCGTGCAACTGCCGGAAGACTTTGTATTTATTGTAATTAATACCTAACTAATAAAAGGAATGATGAGTCAAAATTGTTTATATTTACGATGTGGTAAGATTTTTGGATTACATTTCTAATTTACCTTGCTTTACGGTGAAGGAAAACATCGCATCGTGAGGATACCTGCATACACCTGCGAAGAAATTCAATGGTGTGTGTGAAGTTCCCAATCCGCACTGGGCCCGCGTGGGAATTACGGCCCAAGCCCTCTCGTTTGGAGAGGAGGCCAGTGCTCTGCAGTGGGACGTATATAGGCTGGGATGATGAAGATTTTTGGATGGCTTCGTCTGCAGCGACTGCTATTATTGAATTGGACCAGAGGCATTATTAACAAACGCGCGGACGCTCGCTAGCATTCGCTGTCTCTCTCTATTTATCCTCATCCTATAGCGCGTGACAGAGAGGAGTATTGAAAACGATTGTGGCTCCAAGTGTGTTAGACAATAAGGCCCCACCCAGGAGTGTTCATCCTTCCATGTGCTCTAAGATAACTGATTCATCATCATCATCCCAGCCTATATACGACCGCTTTAGCCTAGTTGGTAGTGACCCTGCCTACGAAGCAAGAGGTCCTGGGTTCGAATCCCGGTAAGGGCATTTATTTGTGTGATGAGCACGAATACCTATTTGTTCCTGAGTTATGGATGTTTTCTATGTATTTAAGTATTTATTTATCTATATAAGTATGTTTATCGTCGTCTAGTACCCATAGTACAAGCTTTGCTTAGTTTGGGACTAGGTCGATTTGTGTAAGATTGTCCCCTAATATAATATATATATACGTCCCACTGCAGGGCACAGGCCTCCTCTCAGAATGAAAGGGCTTGGGCCGTAGTTCCCACGCGGGCCCAGTGTGGATTAGGAAATTCACACATACCATTGAATTTCTTCTCAGGATTGTGCAGGTTTTCGCATTATGTTTTCCTTCACCGTAAAGCTCATGGTAAATTTCAAATATAATTTTTTGCACATAAATTCTGTAAAACTCAGAGGTGTGAGCCCAGATTCGAACCCACGACCCTCTACTTGAGAGGCAATAAATAGGTCAAACCACTAGGCCACCACGGCTGGCTGAGATAGCTGATTAGCTTACCTTAATTAAGTGGGGTGGCTTTGACCTTCAAGGAAAACTTTAAAGAGTAATAGTTTCAAGGACCCATTTTTCTTCATTTTCTAATGCCAGCCATATTAGTACATCGTTACTATGGTTTTCTTACATCTAAGTACGAAAAATTAAAATCATTTTTATATTAAGTATTTTAAAACTAAATATTAGAGTCGCTTCAATTTTGTAAAGCTACCCCTTCTTACGTATTTGGGCACTTACTTTACAATAAGGTGTTTTTGTGTCTGTCGTGTTCCTAAAGGATAATTCAGGAAATTTTAAACACTTGAATGTGCATGGTTTTTATAACGAAAAAAGCCGTGGTGGCCTAGCGGTTTGACCTATGGTCTCTCAAGCAGAGGGTCGTGGGTTCAAATCCCGGCTCACACCTCTGATTTTTTCGGAATTTATGAGCGAAATTACATTTGAAATATACCACGAGCTTTACGGTGAAGGAAAACATCGTGAGGAAACCTGCATACACCTGCGAAGAAATTCAATGGTGTGTGTGAAGTACCCAATCCGCACTGGGCCCGCATGGGAACTACGGCCCAAGCCCTCTTATTCAGAGAAGAGGCCTGTGCCCACGTATATAGGCTGGGATGATGATGATGGTTTTTATAATAGTACCGTTTAAAAGACAAATGTACGTGATATTGATGTTATATTCAGAGCCAGCCTGGGGGTAGAGAGAGTGGAGCGGCATCCTGGCTCTAGTCCGATCAAGATTGGATCGCTGGATACATATTTAAATTAAAATACTTATGTACACGTTATATAAAGGGTTGACGAAAAGAACATGTCTAGTCACCTAAGCCACTTTTTGAGTTATAGTTTGAAAGTTAGTCAAGGGAGCAATTTTACAATCGTAACCATTTTTTTTTTAACTGAAAAAAAAATACTAGCTGTGTTGCCCGTGACTCCAACGCCGAAGAATAGGTATGGGTATAAAAATAGCCTACGACCTATTCTCAGACCTACCAAATATAGAGAAAAAATTTGTTAAAAACCGGTCAAGCCGTTTCGGAGGAGTTCGATAACAAACATCGTGACACGAAATTTTTATATATTAGAAGATATATCCATATTTAATCCAATGGTTATTTATAGTTCTTTGCGCGAGCTCTACATTTTGAGATGAAAATCCCATTCCATTTCCATCCCGGAATTTCATTTGAAATTTACTATGAGCTTTACGATGAAGAAAAATATAGTGAGGAAACTCGCATACACCTCCGAAGAAATTCAATGGTTTGGTGGGAATTTCCAATCCGCACTGAGCCCACGTGGGAACTACGACCCAAGGCCTCGCATTCTGAGAGGAAGCCTGTGTCCTGCATGGGACGTATAAGCTGGGGTGGAAAATCTAACATACTAAGTTTATATTTTTATAAATAAAATGAAATAAGCTAAATATCAAGATACAAACAATCTATCACTGCAGCACTGTAGCCGCGAAATAAATAATTGTTATGCATTTTACTCGTAGCATGAATTAAACTAAATGACACCCATAAATAGTTGGATTTTAGCTGCGGGAATAGTAATTTTCGGTTCTTTACTGTATGATTTGTATGGTTCAAATTGATGAGTCTGGTAATGTATTTATTGTGACTGTGATTATGACTACTCCATTAGCAGCACTCATAATTTAACTACGAGTAGTAAGTAAGTATAATTATCCAACAGCGTACATTCATTTCAGGTAATCAAATACTTTTTTAAATACTTACAAATCGAATCGAAATCAAAAAAATACACAGATAATTGCGACATATCGTCGAAGATAGTGCAAATTCGCTTATCTACCATATCTGTGTTATACCGCGTGTCTGCACTGTCTGCACTACTATATATATTTATATCATTTTAACGAATTTGGAGCAAAAATTGGAAATTGGCTAAATTTGTCAGATACGCGGAATTATCCAATGCCAGTTACGCGGATTTGCACTATCCTTGACAGTATACTACTTACAACTAGTAGGTACTAGTAGATAGGTATACTTAGTACATGGGCGTAGCCGGGGGGGGGGTTTGGGGGTTCAAACCCACCCCGAAATAATCAAAATATTTAAAAAAAATATTTATTATTATTTATATTAAAAAAAATCATAACATTCATTACTTACCTGTAATTTCATTTTACATTTTTGTTGTTTTATTTTCTGAAACTCCCCCAATACTGAAACCTGGCTACGGCCGTGACTTAGTAAGTACCTCTAGTGGCTTAAGTATACGACCACCGATTGTAGGCACCGAGTACAGAGGTCATGTTATGTGATGCTGCAAAACTATTAGCCTCTCATACTTACGGACGCGCAAAAAAGCGGACAAAAAACCCTGGCAGCGCTGGTTTTTTAAATAATTTCTTGTAATTCAAGTTTAGGAAACGCTTTGATGTAATTGGCAGGATGGGGGACGGCCTTGACAGATTTTAATGAAATCATAGTACGAACGAAATATAAAACATCAATAAAACTGGCTAAGTGTGTGTCTAACTCGGCCACTGATGGTTCCCTACCTAATAATTCTACTAATATTTCTACTAAGTGTGAAAGTTTGTGAAAATGTTTGGATATTTGGATGTTTTTTACTCAATTACGCAATAACGGCAGTACGGATTTACATGAAATTTGGTATGGAGATAGTTTGAGACCTTAAGAATAACACAGAATAATTTTTATCCCGGAAAATTGCATAGTTCCCGCGGAATAGCGATAAACGATTTGTCGCGGAAGGAGTCGCAGGCAACAGCTAGTATTAACATAATTTTGGTTCATAGGCTATAATAGAGACCAAACATTGAACTAATTAATCATTAAATTAATCTCCCACAATATCAATATATGTACCTACTTACGTTCGTTTAATCATACATTGCATATAAATCGTAACCGGTTTACTAATGTTTCGGCGAAAATATTTTCTCAAAATGATTCATTTGGCAACTGTTAATTTTTCTGAAACTGTAAATTTTCCAGGATTGTTATAAAACAATCCTAACCTAACCTACAGGATAGCACTGAAATATATTCTGAATAGTTTACAGTTTCAGAAAAAATTAACAGTTGCTAAATTAAACATTTGCCAAATGAAACATTTTTCGGAATAATTTTCGCCGAAACGGCAGTACCCGATCGTAAGCTTACTTTAATAATGCATTGTTAAATTAGTCGACGCGGTGTTATATAACTTACTAACCACAAGTACTTCCGAGTCATACACACCGTAAGAAACAAAAGTCGTCTCCTGTGGAGATAAAATTAGCGACTCCGAATCAGCAAACTTAATATTTATTTAAATGGGACTAAAGTTGGCCAGGCGTCTCATTCGCCGATGTAGACTTGGCAAAAATATTGGCATAGACACAGCTTTTGCCATGTTCACAGGAGAGACGTGAACAAAATAATAAAAGCGCGTTAAAAATGCGTATGACCCTTAGGTACGTCAAATTACTTAACCCTTAATATTAATAAGGCCCCATTTACTGCAGCGTACATACTACCACATAATCAAAAGCAGCTGTCGAATGCGTACTACCTGATAAAGTATATTTTTAAAGCTACCTAATCGTATTTTCAATAATTACAATGGATATTGTGACGTATAATAAAAGGAATAAAGTTGAATTTCCAAAGCAATGCATGTAGTCGATAAATCGTCTCTACCTTTTTAAGGGTTAAAATTAATATAACCTTCTCGATAATCTGCAATCTGCAGCCAAGGACCACTAAAGCGTTTGTGGTTCATTGATATGAACTTTCGCAAGGCAACATCTGAATCAATCAATTACTTATCTAAACTAAGACTGCCCAGTCGCGGAATGAAAAGGTTCGTCACTTTTCGACTCTATGTGAACGAGTTAAGATCGAAAGTGACGAACCTTTTTATTCCGCTACTATCCCTTCAAAGTATCGCAGGGCAAAAATTTGTAGAGGAGTCACAGCGGTCATTTTGCTTGAATCAACTTGAATAGGTAAAATTAATTGGATGTTTCAATCAATCATGTAATTTTTTAGTTTCACAATAGATTTCCAACTATTTTAAAACGTATAAAGTTTAGTTTAAGGATACATGATGTAATTATGGAGTATTAATGCGTTTCCATTAAGTACCTACATACATATTTAATTTTCTGTGACATGTTTAAGTTACTTTAACTAAGGTAGAAACTTCTATTCAGCAACAAGTTAACCACTAGGTAGGTACTTAATTTGTACAAAGTACGTTCGTACTTAGTAGGTAGGTAGTTAAATACAAAGTTGTTTATAACGAGGGTGTGACAGCTGGGCCCTGGTTGTTACTTCCAACCGTGTATTCAGACTCGAGTCTAAGGCCAAAGACCAGTGCTGTGTTAAAGAACTAATAGTAAATAAGGTAAAGTTATATCAGTGAGCTCGCGTTCTTACCTATTACAGTCAGCAGCAGATGTGGATGAGCAGTTGAGACCTCTTGACTCTATTGCTATGCTAGGTAATAATAGGGGGTGTAGGCCATTTTGAGCTCTACCACCGCTCGTCCACTTTTGTTGCTGACTGCACCTACCTTTTTTACCTGGATCTACAGGAAGCCGACCAGGGACCGATTTTAAAAAATGTGATTAAAATCTCGGCATGTTGCTGCAAAACAGCTCGTTTGAAATTTTCGACTAGTTGTCCAAATTATTTAGAGCTGTGAATTTCTGCTATTCTACTGGCATTTAAAATTCAGTACATTACCATTATACCTACTTAAAATGGTATTTTCACGGACTCTCCTTTTACTAAAAATGGTAGAAAATCATCAAAAATCTGTAAATGACCGCAGAACCGGGCAGTTTCGTCGGTTAGCGGGCGCGATCCAGGGAGGCCACTCTGTCTCCGCCAGTTCTTCCGTCGGGGTCGATGGCCAGGGCAACGGCTACTACGACGAGTATACCTCGGTGGATAACTAAACGTGTTCAGTTTTCACTATTGTTACCTGCGCATGCCGCCATTAATCAAAGTCCAATGATGTCATTGTTTGTTTAGGTAACGATCAAGCAGGTCTGATTGACCACATCACACAACGAAAAACGGCGCTTTTTTATGATTTTCCTGTTCTAAAGTTTGAATGGTTATAAATACTAACTGTTTATAGCTTAAGTTGGTATAGTGAGTGGGGGTAAGATGAAAAGCAGTGTAAGATGAAAAACTACTCGTAGCACCCAAGTGTTTTTCATCTTACACTGCTTTTCATCTTACCCCCACTCACCCTATTTCAGTAAGTATCTCACCGTGATGATGTACTATGTTTAAATAACCCAGGTTTCAAATATGATTTTTCATTCCTATTAATTTTGTTGATTTTCTTATGTGATTAATCACAACTCGATAATTTTTGTTGTTCATAATAATGTCTACTTACTTGTTTCGGAGTTATGTACGATTTTTTATGCATAGAGACAATACAAAACATAACTGTTTCATTTATCCTAAAGCACAGGATAGGTTGTACCTATTTTAGGAAGTAGAGTTCTAGTTAAGTGAACAGTTGTTATGTTGGGCACATCACGTGACCCTTGGTATTTTTCCTACAGACATTATATTTTCTTAGAACCTATGTGATACTGTAATCTCTCAATTAAGTAAATAACCAAATTCTGTTTAAACTTCCTTTCTCCTTTGAATATATAAATCCTTATCATAAGGAAAACAAATTAGTAATAAGTAATTGTGTATTTTTCTCATGTCGATAGAAGACATGATGTGTGTATAAAAACGGACGACTGAGAGCCAGCAGTTCAGTTGAGTTGGTTCATCCAAACTGTCATCACATCACAAGGCAAGCAAATCATTTGTGCTAACCTTGATAAATAAAGAATACAAGAAGAATACAAGAACTTTATTGTCAGACTATAGGTAAAAATATAAGGTGATACATAAAAAAATAAGACCTATACCATAGTCTACCAAACTTATGGTGTACAATATTATAAAATCGAAAAGTCAGACAGTAACTTAGATTATCAAAATAAAAAATAAAAATATTATAAACACCGAGCAATGTCGATATGTAATTCAATAACAAATAATGCAATTATGAAACAAATGTCATTTGGAATCTAAAAAATAATAAAAAAATTAAAAATTAAAACATTAAACTTTGCCCTTATTGTTGAAATTGTTCAATCATCAAAAATTAAATCAAGTAACCTGAAAAACAAAGTGTTTAAGTATTACCTAACAATTAAATTGTTACCGGTGCAGGTAGGTCATACTTAAACACTTTGTTTTTCAGGTTACTTGATTTAATATTTGATGATTGTACAATTTATTTATCAAGGTTAGCACAAATGATTTGCTTGCCTTGTGATGTGATGACAGTTTGGATGAACCAACTCAACTGAACTGCTGGCTCTCAGTCGTCCGTTTTTATACACACATCATGTCTTCTATCGACATGAGAAAAATACACAATTACTTATTACTAATTGGTTTTCCTTATGATAAGGATTTATAGTGTTTGTTTTAGTGGGAGCTAGTTAGGGAGTAAGTGCATGTAATTTTGTATCTAATTTATAAGTACGTGTTGTATACATTTGCTTCTGTTTGCTCTCCTTGTAAAAATAAATAAATAAATATATATTCAAACGAGATAGGAAGTTTAAACAGAATTTGGTTATTTACTTAATTGAGAGATTACAGTATCACAATAGGTTCTAAGAAAATATAATGTCTGTAGGAAAAATACCAAGGGTCACGTGATGTGCCCAACATAACACAGTGTCAAAAGATAGTTTTGGGAAATAAATTATTA
The DNA here is from genome assembly GCA_947563465.1 of Archips xylosteana. NCBI lineage: Eukaryota > Metazoa > Arthropoda > Insecta > Lepidoptera > Tortricidae > Archips > Archips xylosteana. The sequence goes on from OX387344.1 coordinate 12,747,413, forward strand.
TTATTATTAATATTTCTTATTTATTTAATTGAATTTGATTGTTTGCTTTATTACAGTCGAGTATATTTTCAGTGAGCATATTAATTTAATATTAGGTAAAGCATGAATAATCGCAATTATAGTTTAATATGCGAGTAACCTCTTACTATGCAGTTACTCCGTACTACGTAAAACGTTAATTGGGATCATTAAAGTTGATGTATGTAAGAAGCTATAAAATCTTATTCTTCTGCAGACAATTGAATACCTGCGGACGTTGTTAACTATTCAGAAACGCAGAGTTATATTATATTTTGCAACATGGTGTGATTTAGTTCATAATTTTATGTGTCAGGTATCTTGGTTTAAATGTATTGTAAATGTTTAATTAATTATGCCAGTGAATTAATTCTTAGACCTCTCCAGTAATTTAATTCTTTCGACCTTTCCAGTGTTAACATATTTTGGTGTAAAAGTGAGTGCTATGTATCTGTAATTTAGGATGTGTGTTCTATAAATAATAAAAAGGTGATTTTGATATTGTTTGGTATATTTATAGTCTTATAAAAAATATAATATAGAATAACCTATTCAGCCATAAACAAATCTACTGTGAAAGAAACAGTTTTAAATTGATTAGTGTTGTTCAAAATACTTAAAATTATGTTAATTAAAATTATACAGGTACGGCAGTGTACTATAAGTACTATTACCTAATACCTTGCTAATACTGAAGAGAGCTTCTTCTAAATTTACTCCTAATACCCGTATAATTTGGGCACCATTGTACTACTTTTCTCGTAAGGCCCCAAGTTTTTAGTTTATTAAGAAAACTACAAATGGTTAACATGGCCAAACTTCGACGTTTCGAATAGGTATCATAATTTTTGCCTCCTATTATAATTTAAATCATTTATTCTAATTGCTATAAATACGAAACGGGCTTAAATAACTAATTCACATTGTTTGTGAAAAAAACATGACTATATGTAGGTATAGTCGACCAAGAAATTCTAAGGTTTAATGTCAGTTGCATCGCTTAAAACATCAAAGGCTATTTTCACTTACAAGTCAACGTGACAATCAGCCTTATTGTTTTTATTCTTATGTAGGACCTGTCATAAAAAATGGTAAAGTACTTGCTTGGTCGACTATACAAGATAAAATAAATATTGAAATAAGTATATCGATTTGGTAATACTAAGATTCATAAATCCTAACCCTTTTATTGTAGAGAAAAAAGATGGGCAATCGAAACACCAAAGGAAGCCTGGTAAATCTATTTAGTTAAAATTATTTATGGGGCAGTTCGAGCCTGTATTGAGGCTTATTATACTGGTAGCCACCAGGAGCTGGTTCTGGCACTGGCGCCGGCGCGGGCGCAGGCACTATCGGCACGTGCGGTGGAGTCACTATAACTGCATCATCAGTCAGAGCCACGTCGCGACCAGCAGGGGCGAAGTTCCGGGGGAACTGCTGCTGATAGAACTGCTGCCCTTGGTAGAATTGAGGTGGAACTTGGTTGTATTGCGGCTGACCCTGGTATCCTTGAGCACTGTAGTAATCGTACTGGTTCGAGTTGAACTGAGGCGGGCCGTATTGGTTAGGCAGCTCCATCCGACCGAACATGTTCCCAAGGAATGGGAATTTGTTGGTGAACATGGACCACAAGCCCGTGCCTCCGACCTGGTTGCTCCCTTGCCCGTTGTTCCCGAACTTGTTCCAGAAGAGCCTCTGTGAAGGCTCGGGGATAAAGTTCGGGTTGACTGCTACTGAATACGGGTCATTGGGGCCGAGGTTGTAGGGCGCATCTCTTTGAGGGTAGTAACCTAAAGCGCTACCTAAAACAAGAAATAATTACTGATAAGTACACTTTAATAATTGGTTCTGATTTTTTTGATTACATAATGTGTATTGATTTATTCTCCCCTAAAATAATACCAATTTGACCAGGTAAAAACTGACTTATTTGAACCCTTCGCGGGACTGATATATGTATGTTACTATAGATGTAGATAAGTATTATCTAACCAAAATTATCTGGTCAGAATATGCAGACCAAAAATATTGAAAAAGATAAACGCAATAGGTACGTAACTTCAATATCGAATTCGCATTATTTTCGAAAATTCTCATACAAAATATCGCTCTAAGTCTGTTTCGGGCTTTGTCTTAGCAAAAAAAATCCTAAGTAGGTAAGTACATCAAAATCAAATATGTAATTTAATTTTAAATTCAAAACATTTTGAATCAAAGCAAATCACAAAATAGAAAAAAAATAATCACAACAGAAAGTCAACATAATGATCACGGCAAAATTAGTATTATTTCAACAAGGGCACTGAAAAAGTCACTTTTTCACAACAGAGCACCTAGAATATTTTTTGCCATTCCTATATTTTTGAGGGAATCGAACCCATTATACAACTGCAAGCAGTCACGCCACTAAATCATCCACATAAATGTTCACTTAACGTACCCGCAACACAACACAACAGGAGAACTTGGGGCGCATACATTTTGCACGAGTTTCGACGTCGACTGCTTGGTATTGTTGGCCGTCTTTGTATTTATACCTCCTCTGTTTGTTCCCAAAAGGGGACCTTGAGGTTAATTCTTGTAACCCAATATTGATAGTGTGAGGTAATGGTGGTGGCTCACCCAGCGGCGCGGACAATAGGCGCGACAACTAGGTGACTCGTGCGTCGTGCGGTGCGCATGCACAGGCCGTGCCGAATCTGCATGTGTTACCTATATGCAAAACTCCTAATATTTACCACGAAACAGTCGTGTAATTTCAACGTCCAGCTGAAGGCGGAATACATAATTACCTCGTGAAAGCGGAGTGAAAACGCAGCGGTTTACAAGATTTAAGGGGATTGCGTGAGGGAATCACTGTGTAATGTAAGTTATTGGAAATATGTCAAGTCTTACAAAGCTTGTAAGTTGGTTGGCAATCTTTAAAATATGAGATTTTAAAATAAGAAAGTATTAATGATGTGAAGAGAAGAGAAAGACATTTTTATCATTGGGGTAGGTAAGTATACAGTACAGTCACGAGATTTAATTTGGGACCCATTTAAGGTTGACAGTCCTGCCAAATTGTATAGGAATTCAAAGGATATTTTTTCGAAATGGGTCCCAAATTAAAGCACGCGATTGTACCTATAGTGAAATTTTGTACTTACATTCTACGACTTGATATTTTTAGCTTCAATACTGGTGGCACGCACCATGAACTGATTCCTCCTAATCGAACAATGAAGACAAGCCTTGCTAGCCCACAATATCCATCTGTTATCCTGCGGAGGCTACCTTCGGGAAATCCTCGGTACCATCGCAGAAGCCATCAGAAATCTATTTCCGCACAAAAGCCACCCTCAAAGCTGCTCCTTGTTATAGAGTCTACCAGAAATCACTGGCTGGTTGACTGATAGATAATTTATATTTTCGTCCGGATGTAGTACGAAAGGGACGGGAGTCTCACAAATCGACAAACGAGTTGCCGTCATATTTAGTTGCCAATTAGGTTTAAGTTGCTTTTTCTAAACCGAAAAGGCGTGATGTGCGGGTGGTGCCAGCAATTTTGTAGCCGGTGAAATTGAGCATTTCTCAAAAATATTGCCAATTTAATTTTCGACTCCGATTTGCAAAAAAAATTACAGTGGTTAAAAATGGTTTCCAAGAATGTCCCAATTCATTAACATTGAAAACTACCTTTTTAGGGTTCCGTAGTCAACTAGGAACCCTTATAGTTTCGCCATGTCTGTCTGTCTATCTGTCTGTCTGTCCGTCCGCGGCTAAGCTCAGAGACTATTAGTACTAAAAAGCTGTAATTTGGCATGAATATATATATCAGTCATGCCAACAAAGTGGTAAAATAAAAAATAAACTTTTTTTAGGGTACCTCCCATAGACGTAAAGTGGGGGTGATTTTTTTTTCTCGACTAACCCTATAGTGTGGGATATCGTTGGATAGGTCTCTTAAAACTATTGGGGGGTTGCTAACATGATTTTTGTATTGAGTGATTTGTTTGCGAAATATTCAACTTTAAAGTGAAAATTTTCATTAAAATCGACCGTCCCCCCCCCTCTAATATCTAAACTGTTGGGAGGAAAAATTTGAAAAAAATCAGAATGGTAGTAAATATACTAAATTTACAAGGAAAATTATAGCGGCTAAGATTGCTTGGGAATTATTTGTAGTTTAAGAGTAAATAGTAGCCTAAGGTATAAAACATACCGTCACTACTTTGAAAAAGCTCGTATCTCAAATCAGCATGTAAACAAAACTGAACCTTGATACGCGCGTAATAAAGTTCGCTTAGCCAGATTATCGATTGTGAAATACGAGCTTTTTTCAAAGTATTGACGATACCTAAACTTGGAAGATTCCTTACACATACGAAATCCTTAGAAAAATATTACTTGATTTTTTCGCAATGGCTACGGAACCCTATCTTGGGCGTGTCCGACGCTCATGGCCGGTTTTTTTATTACAAATGGTCTCTATGGTTCGTGATAACAAAAAAGTAAAATTCTAAAGAAATTAACAAAGTCATTTTGAGAAACTATGTTAGCTAAGTAAGCTCAGTATCATTCAATATACCTGCCTATTATATATCTGCCTATACTTAGGTATATGCCTGTATTTTTTTGCAAATCGGAGTCTCAAATGAATCGGCATTTTTTTGAGAAATGCTCAATTAGTCTCGAATGTTTCGGATTTTAATATTTATATTATTTACTTGTATAAAAAGAAAAGCGTACCTAAGCTGTAGTAAAATAAACCGCTGTCCCCATAAATCTACAGCCTGTAGATGATAAGACATTTTTGTGATAAATGCACTCGTTCGTACATATTTACCCAACATAATCGGCATTATTCATAAGATAACAAGTATTTGTCTTCGCCAGTTGTCGCGGCATTGTCCGAAGAAGCGTTTTGCGAAACCTTTGCTCAAGCGAGCTTACACGATACTCACGCAGAAAACCCGCAGACCGAAGAACACACAGAAAGAACTATAACTAAACGCAAAAATAAAGGTAACGATTGTCTGCATCGTTGTTATAGCTCAAATTTGGTTGTCTGGAGAGATTTTAGAAAAAAAAACAGAAGGTTACATATTATTTTATTATTAAATAGAGCATGCCAAAAAGCTTGATTTTTGTTCGTTTAATAAAGGGGTTTAAAGTAAAAAAAACGCATGTCACCAGTTCCTAAGAAAATAAAATTCATATTATATAAATACACGCAGTGTAGGATTATGTACTAGGTAATAAGTATGCGGTAAATATTGAATATTTATTTTTAATCGACATTACTAATTAATTCTTTCTAGTAGCAGTAATAAAGGTCTCTGAACAAGGCTTGGCAGTCGCAGAGGTAGGTACCGACAGACAGATAAAGAGACCGACATGGTACCTACAGCTTTAAGTGTTAATTTTTTAAAATTTTCATAACATAACCGTAAACGCCATAAATTACATTATTTATGTCTTTAGATTAACATCACTGTATGTATTCCTAAGAAAAATATCTTGAAATGAAATTTGCATAGATTTATTTGTCTTTCTAATAAAAAGCCACCTCTATGAGATTAGCAAGCATTACTTTTAATCCCTAACTTATCTCTTAATCTGACCAGCTTAAGTTTAAAGTTGATTATGGCAATAGGGAAAGTGGCTAGCAGCATTGGGTCAAGACTTAAAGCCACTCGTCTTACCAGCGAAGCGAGATAAATGACGACACATACATATAGCAAATAGCAAAGCTTCGTCTGAAATTATGTAAATAGATAATTATGATCTATGAATTATTGAGCAGATATATAAAGGTTAATTTAAAACAATGGTAATTGCAACAAGGTAAGTACCCTTCGATTTATGGTATTGCGGCGATCGAAAATGAATATAAGTGATGCATGCCATTTACGTGACGTAATGTAAATAAACGTCGATAAATCTTGTCTCTTTTATTGAAGCTAAGGTAGGTAAAAAGCGGGTCGGGCCGTGCATAGTCTTGTGATTGACCCTATCGATTGATGTCATACATCGATACAGCATATCGAGGGTTGCCTGATCAAACCCGATAAGTTGATCTAATGTTTTGTAGGATTTTCAAATTTAGATGTTTTACATAGTGTTCATTTTTCAATAATCAATTATTTTGATTTATCGGGTTTAACCACGAAACCCTCGATATGTACCTTTTTAGGGTTCCGTAATTCAAAATGAAAAACCAGCAAAATGCGAGTTAGATACGCGCACTAAGTTTGTATTTTATAATATTTCTATGAAAACCTAAGTTATTTTTACTGGATTAGTGATTTTCGGAGTTTGTCCCCTACTTGAGCTAGAGAACCTCACGTCTTAATATATTTCATAATGACAACGGAGAAGAAATACTCATTAAAAATATTAAGTCAAATCCACGTTCCTTAAATGTCTGCTTTGACTGGCTTTGAACCACAACCATCACTGTTAAAAAAATACTACGGAATCCTAAATCATAAAATGATTTATGCGGTGTATTTTATTCGATTCTATTCCACAACACATGAGACTAAAAACTTACTGATGTGAATAAAGTACACAACCTTCCCAGATAACAAGCTGAAGTTTTCAATAAATCTTCACCTCGAGTAAGTAGAGACCTAGAGACACAATAAAATAAAATTATAGAGTTCAAGGTTTGAGAGGACGCTGCGAAGAGCGTTTACGGTGCGTGTCAGAGTAATTTCAACCTCTTTATCTGTATCTACCTGTCTACCAGTGACTTTATGGCCCTGTAGGTATACATTATTCCAGTAGCGTTACATTGCACCGTCGCTACACTAAGGAGATAGGTACAAGAGATCAATCGAGAACCGCAGTGCCGCTACCTAAACTACGATTTTTAATTTCGTGGAATTCTGACAAATGCTAGATTTTGATGTTTCAGAGGCAACAAACCTTTTTTCATTTTAAATCTATTTATTATTTTAGAAACAATAAAATAGGCACATTACAATTGGGATGTCCCAATTTTTGACAACGTATAATAAATCGAAAACCGTTTGGAGAAATAGGCTTTGTGAATCGTTTTCAGAAATCAGATTCCAGAAATATGATAAACTGAATTGAATAATAGTAGATTGTTCAACAAGGGACTAAAACAAGCCATAATGACACGAGATATTTAGCCACCCGAGCGATAGCGAGGGAGGCTATAATTCGAGTTGTCATTATGGTAGTTTAGTCCCGCGTTAAACACTCTACTTTTCACTTTGAATGCGAGGAAAAAAACGACGTACAAAATTACTTTTTTACAACGTATGCTCAATACGAGCAATGGACATCTGTTCAAAATTCAAATAGCAAAAAAAAATACCGCTGTCTTTTCTTTTCTTTTATATTTTTTTGTAAAGTGACGCTTTAAATGCTTGCATAATTAGCCAACAGATTCTAACTTAAAGACTATGTTAAAACTAATTGGACTATGCATGTAAGAATAATAATTGTTCATTCATTAGAATCGGCAAATAAATTAACCTAATTGATCTAAGTTCACACACAAAATATATTGTTAACTGAAACACTTACCCGTGAATAAAGAAACGATTTTTTAAGTTTATTTTCTATATGCCAATTTTTTGTTAAATTATATCTAATTATACTTTCTATTTACTATTAAATGCAACTGACATCGCATTATTTTGAAGTTACGCCATATTAACTTTCAAACGTAACTGCTCTATCTACCGTACACTCCAGCACTGCTTTGCCGACAGTGCGGATTGCTATTTTATCGACAGAGCAGGGAACTGCTTTGCCGACAGCGTTTTTTAAAAAAAAAAACAAATTAAAAAACACCTAAGCTAAAGGAAATCTTTCTTTACATGCAAAATAAAATGAATTCATCTTTAATATTTTATAATTAAATAGATTAATTTTCGTAATTATTCAATGTGTTTCACGAAATTATTATTTTTTAAATATTTTTTATACAGTTGTCATTTTGAGGTTATTTCCACGCCCTAAAGGCTTCCACAGACCGAAGCGCAGGGCGCTACAGTGCGTCCGCAGCGCGCTTCGGTCTGTGGAAAGCTTTAAAATTGTCTATACCCAGTTACTGAAAATGGCGATAATCCTCCATTCACAAACACCGTGATTGGCAGTATAGGGGTTTCCATAGTCAATTAAAAAAATTTTACTTTAATCCCAAGAGATCAAAAAAGAGCTTTAGTCCCGATATGCAGAGACTAAAGTAACATTTTAAGAGCATGAGAAGTGAAAAGAAAATTTAAGTAATGACCTTCATTTGGCCCCTGCAGTGAATCGTCACATAGGCAGATATAAAGCAGGTCTACACTCTAAAGCAAATTGACAGTTTGAAATGTTGCTGTCCTGCTTATAATAGCAAAGAGTGACAAAGACAGAACTTTAATCACATGATGCGCACCTGGCTTTAAACAGGTTGTCATTTATCATAAAGTCCGAAATGTATACAATACTCGCAATGTATTTTTACAAATTTAATTATTAAATTACTACGTTACAAGTAAATATGAAAGAATTTAAATATCAGATTTTAGTAAAAAATATCTATTTACTATCACACCATTAAACAAACAGGAATAATCGAAGCTAAAAGAAGATAAATAAATAAAACTATTTGTCATGGTTCATTTAGGACCCTAAGCCGTGCTTGTATTATTGACAGTGACAAGACAAATCAGTAGTGCCACAGATTATGTTATGTACGGCTTGAATTTTTGTAGGCAATGGAACGTGGCTCTCTCACTGTGACGTCATCCAACGTATTTCTTAAAAAAATTATAAAAAATTAAATACTCAACCAAATTCAAAATCGATGAAAATGGTATCTTAAAATATCCTATTCTTTCCAAAAAAAATATAAAAACTATAGGTTATTTTTTTTGGTACATCCCAATTATAAATATAGTGAAGGAGATCTTTTACTATAAGAAGTTATCAGTTTTCATTTATTAGTCTATATTTATTTCATAGGTTTTTAAGAGATTCGTGTATTCATGGTTCGTGTGAGACAGTTCATAATGATATTAGTCCTCTTTAAAAAACATAACACATAGCAAAAAACGAAAACTTTTCAAGGAAATAATTATATAAATCAACGAAAACGACAAAAATAATACGGAAACAGGAGAGCGAGCACATTCGAACATTCAAGACAGAAGCCGAATGACTTTCATATTGGTTTGACAGTAGAATGATATTTGATGATTTTTATTACTTAAGTATGTACCTTGTCTATGAAATTTTAAATTACATTACAAACCTCTTGAGACGACGATTGAAACTTAATACATAACTATTAATTATAATTTAAGTCCGAAAGTTTGCTATACATGTCAATCATCGCAATGATACCCGAGACAATTAATTTTTTACTCATAAAAGGGTTAAATATTTTATTACGTCTGAACAGTTAGATCAAAAAATATTCTAACTACGTATTAATTAATGATTTATTACATTATGTCCAATTTTAATGTGTATACTAAGGAATTTGTGCTCTGTATTTCCTAGTTTTTGTTTTATCTCGTTTAAATTTTCGGGAAATATTTTTTGCCTAGTAACACTAAGAAATGTCAGAATTCCACGAAATTAAAAATCGTAGTTTAGCACAATTTTACTGAAATAATGTAAACGAGGCCTAAGCCTAAGGCCTCTGCGGTCATTGTTCCAAAATTTGAATTATGGATGTGATGACAGAATTTCTGACAGAAATTAAACCATTTATGAAAGAACACCACAGCACATTGACCCGGATATGAGAATCATCGTGAGTTCTCTTGAGCTTGCGAGTTGCCCTCGCATAATCACGTGCGTAGTTGCCTTTAAAGAATACCTCGTTAAAAAACGGTGCCACTGTTTAATTAAACCTCAATTAAAAGCGAAGAGGCCATCTTACAATTTATGGCTTTATTTCCCCTGGAGTTACGAGCGGGCTTCGAGACCCCCAGCTTGAGTAACGACCTCGTGACACAGATGAAACAAAAAGGAATACCAACGAGATATCAAGCTTCCAATCTCGCGCCATCAACTGGCCATAGTTATGCAGAAAGAGACCAATAATAAAAATCCAGTTTCGAGATATAGCCGTTTTTAGGTTGTAAAAATTTTTTTTACACTCCCTATTATGTTTTATTCAAAATAAGTAAGCCAATTTAGTAGAATATAGTACAATGCATTGTATTAAGCACCTTTTATGTAAATTTAATGGATTTTTCTGGCTTTTTTTTTAAATCAAAAAAGTTGGTCGTTTTCTGCAGAATTAAATGTCTGTTAATCTGTTTTCAACCGTAAATCAATGAAAGAGACCATCATTTAGTCGGTTTATGCAAATTACCATACGATATTACTTATTTTTTTTGAAAAAAGCTAATTTGATGATCGTAATCAGCAAATTACCTTGGTCGCCTTATACAAAATCTTTTATTCAGGAAAAAATAAAATAAAATTAAAATAGTGTACACTTTCTAGTATCTGCCTTATTTTTATATAATTTTAATTATAATTTTAATTTTATTTAATTTTAATAGTCACTTCATTCTTCTTCAGTCATTTTATTTAATTTTATTTAATTTAATCATTTATTTAATTTTATTCAATTTAGTCATTTAATTTTAATAGTCACTTATACTCGAGTAAATATTTACACTAATAACACTCCTGCGCAGTCAAACATTCTTATTCTTATGAAACGATCACGGCACAGTAAGTTCAGGTACTGTATTTTGGCGTAAGAAAACGACCACACTTGGAATACACCGTAAAAACAAAATTGCTGAAAGCGACCATATGTCTGGTCGTTTTAAGCAGATCAAATAAATGTACTAACTCATACTTCGTTTTTTGTTAAATCCGACCAGGTGGGCCGAGGGTAAATTGGCTGTTTTCTGCAGATTAAAACTGTAGTCTTTTTACGGTAGAAATAGACCAAATACAGTACTTGGCTGTTTTTGACAAATAAAAACGCAAAATTTTGCAGATAGTCGTTTTAAGCTTAATTAAATTTCTCAGTGAAATTAAGTCTTAAAAATTACCGCGTTTCATTAGAATATGCAGAAAAAAATCTAGTTTTTAATGGCATATTTAACTCATTTCTCGAAAAAATGAGGTTGGTCGCTTTCTGCATAACTATGGCCAACTGAACTTAGTTGCAGACGTACGTCTTACGCCTGCAAAGTATTCAAAGCTACTTTAATTACAAGTAAAAAAAAAAAAAAAAATATCACGGGACAATTCACACCAATTGACCTAGTCCCAAAGTAAGCTAGGCAAAGCTTGTGTTATGGGTACTAGGCAACGGATAAACATACTTATATAGATAGATACATACTTAAATACATATTAAACACCCAAGACCCGAGAACAAACATTCGTATTTTAACCCGGGACCTCAAGCTTCATAGTCAGGTTTGCTAACCACTAGGCCATCTGGTCGTTAACTTAAGAAACGTTGATTTAACGCATTGCAAAGACAGCAACGCATACTTACGCGTTTTTTAGGGTTACGTAGTCCTAACAAGGAAACCTTACTTAGTTAGTTAGTTTCGCCATGTCCATCAGTCTGTCCGCCCGTCCGTCCATGGCATAGCTTGGAAACTGTTAGTACTAAAAAAACTTTAAAGTTGCATGGGTATAGTATAGCTACATTAATCATGTGGACAGAGTCCATCCATCCCAGCCTATATATGTTACACTGTAGGGCACAGGCCTCCTCTCAGAATGAGAGGGGTTGGGCCGTAGTTCCCACGCAGGCCCAGTGCGGACTGGGAACTTCATTGGGAACTTTTGTACAGGTTTCCTCACGATGTTTTCCTTCGCCGTAAAGCTCATGGTAAATTTGAAATGTAATTTCGCACATAAATTCCGAAAAACTCAGAGGTGCGAGCCGGGATTTAAATCCACGAACCTCAGCTTAGGAAGTCATAGATCAAACCACTAGGCCACTACGGCTATCACTAGATCATTTTTCTTTGGCTTGAAAAATCAGAAAAAACCATCTACATCGATGATAGACCCTCCTTCTTTTTTGAAGTCGGTTAAAAATAAAACTGTCAGCTTTGTATGCTACATAGGCTTTACAAGTTAACGAGGTAATAGTAGATCAAACCGTAATACTTATTATATTTTTCTCGCATGTTCGTACGGACCCCACACTGCGAATGCCCGACCCGCACTTAACCGCTTTCTTTTAGTATTTGCCGCAGTGCCGCAGTCACAACTTTGAAATCATTTGATCGCATATGGTTGTGCGATTGCGGAATTGTAGCAATAACGATCTAAGTATTAAAACATCGTTGATTAGTTTGTTTTGTAAATTGTACTCCGTTCTAGGTAAAATAATTAAATAGGTTTTGTAAATAATCCAATAGATAGACATACAGACATGTCCATGACGAGCCTTTGTGGATTTTGTGAGTGGGTGAACTAGGAGTGACGATCTTTATTAGTCAGCCCTTCCAACAAACACAGAAAAGGCGTTGTCCTCAAGGCAGCGGAAACGTTGTAAACAATGCGGACTGCCTACACGGTTTTTGCAAATAGTGATAGCAGAACGCCGAAATTGTGACTAGGTGCGAAGTATTTATAATGTAGGTAGGTAGTTTAGTTACATTTCTAATAACACGTAAATTGATTTGGTGAAATAACGACTAAGATAGAAGAACGACCGTTATAGTTATTAGTAATATATATAAAAAGTCCTGACTGGTTGGCTGACTGACTCAAACGCCCAGCCCAAACCCTTGGCCCTAGATGGCTGAAATTTTGCATAGAGATTGTCTTTATGATGTAGACGAGGCATGGACGGATTTGTCGACCAGATGGCCTAGTGGTTAGAGACCTTGACTATGAAGCTTGAGGTCCCGGGTTCGATTCCCGTGTCGGGGCAGATATTTGTATGAAAAATACGAATGTTTGTTCTCGGGTCTTGGGTGTTTAATATGTTTTTAAGTATGTATCTATCTATATAAGTATGTTTATCCGTTGCCTAGTACCCATAACACAAGCTTTGCTAAGCTTACTTTGGGACTAGGTCAATTGGTGTGAATTGTCCCGTGATATTTATTTATTTATTTTTTATTATTTATTTGTGGAAATTCTTACGGAATTACGAAAAAATGGGATACATATGTTAAATTCAGACTGACTGTACGAGGAGAGACCGGGGATGGTTGACTAACTGCCAAAAACTAGACCTTACCGACCAGATGTCTTACTCCGCAACTAAGTACGACTCTTCTGCTTCTGCCATGTAAAATAATCCCACGGGATAATATCATAATTATTATATTATCTGTATATTATATCTATAAGTAACGAGCATAAGATAGTTTTACTTGTATGTTTATCTGCTCTGTCTTGCGCGCTGGGAATTTTTATTACTCGTTTCGGAGATAGAAACGATCAAAAACGGCCAAATCTTTTCATAATAAAATTTTGAATAACCAGCCACAAAATGAAGTAGGTAAAGGTAACGCCACCAGAGTTGAGGCCATGCACACAACCACATCTCATGTAATGACAGCGGGATTTTGACGTTGTGTTGTCGTTAAACGTCAACACAACGTCAAAATCCTGCTGTCATTACATGAGATGTGGTTGTGTGCGTGGCCTCAACTCTGGTGGCGTTACCTTTATAAAATAATGCCTTCGCTTTTAGAGGCGGGGAAAAATTATAATGGTTCAAACAAGTTTTAGGTATACCTCCTATAATTATAAAACTGGTTAAATAAAGTTTCTTTCAATTATATTTTGCAGAACGTTTCTTCCGTTGGGAACTTTAAAGGAATAGGTAAGTATTTTTATCGATGAACTAAGCGCATATCGTCGATCAGTATGCATCAAATGCTGTACAATGCATGGTTTTAACCAATTCATGTAGCCTACAGCCTACTCATATAATACCTACTTATCTAACTTACGAGTATGTTGGGTAGCTAGGTGGTTCCTTTGATGAATATTTATCGAACAGCATCCGTGATGTCCTTATGAGTAGTGAACAATAGATGAGAGCAGTAAGTAGATGATTGTATCAGAAGATATATGAGACGGGTGATGTGATTTATGATCGAAGGTGGGATTTTCAGCTCCTTGACTATTAGAGCTGATGAGAGCAATCATTGTAATTGAACTAACTTATCGTGATGTTATAATGATATAATGAAGGTAAGTGTCTTGCGCCACATTTATATTTTTAACCGAAGCTAGTTTTAAAATACTATGTTTACTTTTTTGTAAAACTAGTAACTATAGTCCGACAAGCTCGTGCGCGGCTCTCCTTGAAACCCTGTCGCAATCAGCATTTGCCGCACTTATTAAAAACAATCTCGTTAAGGACAGCAGAGGCTCCCTGCGACAAGGTTCCGCCGAGCGCCGCGCACGGCTTGTCAAGGTATAACTTGCTTTTAAGAATGAAAGGGTTTCTTTTTGCAGTCGCGCTATCTTCGCAACGGTGTACTTACTTCCGTTCAATTCATTTGGCAAATGTTTAATTTCCCAAATGTTTATTTTTTCTGAAATTGTAAACTTTTCAGGATATATTTCAGGACTATTCTGTAGGTTAGGTTAGGTTTGTTTTATAACAATCCTGCATGAAAAGTTTACAGTTTCAGAAAAAATAAACAGTTGGGAAATGAAACATTTGCCAAATGAATCAGTTTGGAAAAATAATTTGCAAAACATTAGTAAACCGCGGAAGTTAATAGTTAGGTAGGTACACGTAAGAGGAAGTCGGTAGTCATTGAACTCAAAATAAGATTGTGAACTTGATAATGACGTGACGTATTTAATCTGCAAATTGAAAACCCCACCGAGTCGGACCCGCACTGGGTTTTTTCTTTCGCGCATGAATAATAATTTTGGGAGACAAAAAACTGACCTTTGTTAATGTAAATTATTTCCACTCGATAATGTTAAGCTTTAACGTTGTCTTATAAAAAAATTGCTCCATTTATCTACTTACTTACCTAGTAGCCTGACCTCCAGCCTATACTATACATATACCTACGTCGCACTGCTGGGTACAGACCTCGTCTAAAGATGAGAGGGCTTGAGCTGTAGATCCCACGTGGCTCCGTGCAAATTGGAAGCGTCACACACACGATACAGCTTCTTTGCAGGTAGGTATGTGCAGGTTCACGACGTTTTCGGTCTCCCAAAAGCTCATGATAAATTACAAATGTAATGTCGCACGTAAATTAAAAAAGAACTTAGCGGGGCGATCGCGGGCTCGAACCCCCGACCCTCTGCTGAGTGGCCAATGGCCATAGGTATCACGTACCATGTATCACGGTACACGGCACCTGACAGCACAGCAGCGAATCCTGGGAAAATAATTGCGAATATTTCCTGTTAAAACTTGAATAACTTTGTCCCACACTCAGAAACGTTGATTAATATTTTTTTGTAAAATAAGTAAGCGTCGATTTGACTTATGAAAAAATGGAACGAGCTTAGTATGTATATTCACATTTAGAGTTGATGGCGACGACGTTTAATAGATTGTTATACCTACATATTTCTGATCTAAAAAACTTAAGGGTGAATCAACTTTTTTGTGTTGTTTACCTACTCTGTCCCCGGTTGTCCAAGTGACACTTCATACCGTTTCATAGAAGAGAGAGTTTCATAGAGAGAGAGAAAAGAGGAATCGGAAACAGTTACTTAATAAATATTGTCACGAAATGGTCCCAACCCAGCATGTTGTCGGCTTTGCAGCCGACGCTGGTCTTCCGTTGGAACCAATAAAAAAAGTTTTCACCTCACTACCTCGGAAAGCCCTTTTTGTTTGTTTGACATCTATTGAGAAAATCGCTTTTTATCCACATGTGAAGAAAGAGTTTTGACATTTGAGGGCAGCTTAAGTGATATTTGACAGCTAACAAAACGTAAAATGTTAAAAGTGCTGAATTTTTAAAATCACAATTAATGAATTGAATCGAGTAAAAAACACTAAATACTGTCTTACAACTTTATTTTAATTCATAAATATCAGCATTCAACATTAACCTTCATTCTTGTTGCAAAAACGGATAAAATGTTCTGACAGTCCAAGTAAGTCGATGTGCGAACAAAACGCATCCGAAATAATAAAAAAAAACCTTAAGTAAAAACTTTTCAATTAAATATTCGCATGTTTTTCTAATTATTTTCCTCGCTGTAGTGAGGTGAAAAGTTTTGTGTTATACACGGGTGAAAAGTTATTTTACGTCTCGTGTGTTGAAACACTCACTATCGAAAGGACTCTATTTTTGAACCACTCGCTTCGCTCGTGGTCAATCATAGAATCCTTTCGATAGCTCTTGTTTCAAATGAACACTCGCAGGTAAAATACAACTTTCCCCCCTTGTATAACAAATAACTATTTTTGAGGTAAAGAATCGGTCTAACTAAATCGCATCTCTTGGAAAACGTGTTTTACTTACAATACGTTTACTTTTAGTTTACCACTGACAGATGGCTTGATTTCATTTCATTTCCAACTTTAACACCATACAAATAAAGTAGCTATTACAAAATCTGCAAACGTGGGTAACAGTATTCTAAAATTGGCTTTATTTGTAGGTCATTAAAGTTGAATATGAAATGAAGGCAAACAATCTGTCAGTGGTAAACTTTATGTAATTTTACTGTAAGTAGGTAGATACTACGGCGCTATCTTTTATCGGTGGCTGAATTATTTTGAATATCCTCGAAGGACACCGAGAGTTCGCTCGGTCGATCAGGTACCTATTATCTAACAATGAAAACAAAGACTAAAATATTATACTTTGTGGATTGTTGTGCCTTGAATTAAAGCGATTGAAGCAATCAATGGAATATCTACGTACCTGAAAACTTATTTAAAGGTCGTCATGAGATATATTTGTTGCAATTTAGGAGATATTCTCCAATGATACCAGTACGATGAAGTATTACTACTAATAAAGCCAGATACAAAGGCCCCCAGGGCGTATACTCGAGTGTTTCAACCGCCTCATTTATCTGGGCTGTAAATTTTGATGGGGCTTTCGGTTAAATATTAGAGGTCCAGTACGTCTACCATATACCTGGAAACTGTATCAGAATCTTCTGCCATTTCTTAAAAAATGTGACCAGATAAATGAGGCGGTCGAAACGCTCGAATAAATAAAGCCCCAACCTCAGACCTTTCTTATTTTCTAAGGAATGAAATGTGTGGGATACTGTAGAGCTATATGTATCTAGGTATACTTCGAAAGTAGGTAAGCATACTTGCTATAATATCTCTTCTCGCCCTTTCTGCACTTGGTGCTTAAGCGTAGCTTCGTTTTTTGTTCCGGGTATTTACAAATTTTACACCATACGCCACGCCCATTACCATAATTTCGAAGTTGGCTTGCAAACAACAATCTTGTTGGGTAATGCATCATATTGTCCAGCATTAACTTGTGGGGATGGTGGGCGATAAAATATTGCAGTCAGAATAAAACATAAGTACATTATTTTAGTATAATTTATTTTTAGTGTTACAATGGCCAAATTACCTACCTACCATTAAAATAGAGATATCTATGTGAAAATAAAGAATAATTTAATTTTTAATTAAGTAATAATAATAGTCTCTGCCCATCCCCTTGCTGGGAAGAAGGCGTGATTGTACCTATGTATGTTAATTAAGTAAAAAAAGTATTTAGAATCTCAGACAAAGGTAGTCGCCATCGCCACGTCAGCGTGGTTGCTTAAATTCTAAAAAAAAATATCATCTGAGCCTGTAAATCCTGAGCCAAATAAATAAGGCCTAAGAAATTTTTAAATGACCTATTTATTTAAAATCTTTTACATTTTTACGGAACATATTTTGACTCTAGTATACAACTGTTTTCATGATAATGTACACATTATATTTACTTACTTCATTTATTACACCTTTAATTGCAAAATACTCTATACATATATATTTTCAGACGATTCTGTATATTTTAAATTAAATAGGTACTTACTGAATTATCAATTCCAGGGCACTAAGCTTCAAAATCAATCTTACAAAAACAATATCACAATAATCCTTAATTAAAATAATTATACATACCTACGTCCTAAACATTGTCATAAACAACAAAACAACTTTAGTCTTATGTTCCGCATCGACATTTTTTTTCCAATGCTTGGAAAAGAGTCTTGCTTGCTGGCATTTAATTGTGATAAAATTCCATGTTATCTTCTGCCGTAACCTGAAACAAGTGAAGAACCAATATAATCTTCAATATTTTTAAAACTTTCCCGGAAAGTGAGGTACCCCTAAAATACCTGACAAGTGCAAGTCTGGCTCGTACGGTGTCGGTACTAAAACAATTTCTTTTGCAGGTGGTGAAAATGAGTTTTATCGTGAAAGAGTAACAAACATCCATCCATCCATCCATATTTACTTAGAAACTTTCGCGTTTATAATATTAGTAAGATAGAATAGAATAGAATAATGTATCTAAATTCCGTTTTAAAATGTTTTTATTGGAACCATTCTAAGCTTATGACGGTAAGTAATTACAATTAAGAGATTTGAATTATTTACAAAGTTAAATATAGTATGTAAAAACAATTTTAGTACTAACCTCCTTTAGTCGGAAATCCTGACGAGGCATGTGCGCTAGCAGAGCTGCTTGCAAAGCTCCCCGCGTGGCCATATGAGCCAGCGTTTGCGCCGCTAATTGCTCCAGCAACACTCTTGGCAGAAGCACCCGCCACGGCGTTGCCAGCTCCGAAGTTATGACCGTCTCCGTGATTCCCACCAGCACCGCCGCCGCAGCCTCCCCCGCATCCACCAGAATTGCCATTGTTATTGTTTCCTCCATTGGAAGCCCCCGCAGTTGCTCCAGCCGCAGCGGCAGCATACGCTCCTGCGTTGGCCTGTGAACCACTTCCGGCTCCATTCAAGGATTTTCCATAAGTCGAATGATTTTCACTTCCAGTTGCACCGCCGTGTGACCCATGTCCAGCACCACCAAAACCAGCATACGGGGACGAATTGCCACTTGGGCTACTTCCGTAACTACCCGGTTGAACTGCATTTTGATATCCCGTATTTGGCTTGCCAGGAGAGCCAAGAGATCCACTGCTTCCAAGCTTTCCATCGTCGTAAGGTTTGAGAAGTCCCGGTGGACCACCGAATCCCCCAGAGTATGCAACGGCGTTTGCACTAGCTGATGCGACTGCTCCGGCATTAGCTCCGGCACCTTCCTTGTTTGAATTGCCTGGCCCATAAGATGGCGAAGATTGACCAGGATGAGTTCCACAGTTTCCTGACGTACAGGATCCTGGCTTGTTATTTGATGTAGGTGACGTTGGTGTTACCCCGTGTGCGGTAGACGGGAATGCACTGGTTCCAGGATGTCCTGGTTGACTTGTTGAGTGTTGGCCTGGGTAGGCTGGCTTGGAGGGTAGTGAGTAATCTTCGGGTTTTAAAATCCCAGATGGACCTCCGAAACCGCCGGTGTAAGGA
Source organism: Archips xylosteana (assembly GCA_947563465.1). Taxonomy (NCBI): domain Eukaryota; kingdom Metazoa; phylum Arthropoda; class Insecta; order Lepidoptera; family Tortricidae; genus Archips; species Archips xylosteana. The sequence goes on from OX387344.1 coordinate 12,766,884, forward strand.
GGCAGCTTATCTTCATCAGAGGGGTAGTTGCCGTTAGATGGTTTGGAAACTCCCACTCCTCCAGCTTGAGCATTTGCAGCAGCAGCAGAGCCATAGTGTCCAGAAGACGCTGGTCCAGTATGCGGAGGTGTAAATGTTATACTTGGTTTAGAGGTTCCTGGACTTATGAGACAGTTAGATGTTCCACAGTTTGTAGGAGCAGTGGATCCGAACGTCGGTGATGTTCCTTGCGAGTAAACAGGTGCTTTCGAAACTGGATAAGCATTAGCACCGGCGCTAGTGCTTCCAGTAGAAGTAGGTGTAGGCGAAGGGTTATTTCCACAATTTCCAGAAGCACAATTTCCTACGGTACTCGAAGGTTTTTGCAAGTAGCCTGGGGTGTTAGATCCTGGATAGGCGCTGGAACCCGTGGGACTTGGTGCCGATGAAGGATAACTGCCACAGTTTCCAGAAGCACAGTTTTGTCCCGAGTTTGAAGGTGTTGGTGAATAGCCTGGGAATTTCGATCCTGGATAGGTGCTAGAGCCCGTAGGGCTGGGAACAGTTGAGGGGTAAGCACCGCAATTTCCAGAAGCACAATGTCCTCCAGGACTCGTGGGTGACTGAGAATAGCCCGGGAGTTTGGATCCTGGATAGCTGTTAGAGCCTGTGGGGCTGGGTGCAGTTGCAGGGTAAGGGCTGCAATTTCCAGAAGCACAGTTTCCTCCAGGGCTTGATGGTGATTGCGAATATTCAGGAAGTTTGGATTCTGGATAGGTGTTAGAGCCTGTGGGGCTGGGTGCAGTTGCAGGATAAGAGCCGCAATTTCCAGACGCACAATTTCCTCCAGGGCTTGACGGTGATTGCGAATATCCAGGGGGTTTGGATCCCGGATAGGTGTTAGAGCCTGTGGGGCTGGGTGCAGTAGCAGGATAAGAGCCGCAATTTCCAGACGCACAATTTCCTCCAGGGCTTGACGTTGATTGCGAATATCCAGGGGGTTTGGATCCTGGATAGGAGTTAGAGCCTGTGGTGCTGGGTGCAGTTGCAGGATAAGAGCCGCAATTCCCAGACGCACAATTTCCTCCAGGGCTTGACGGTGATTGCGAATATCCAGGGGGTTTGGATCCTGGATAGGTGTTAGAGCCTGTGGGGCTGGGTGCAGTTGCAGGATAAGAGCCGCAATTCCCAGACGCACAATTTCCTCCAGGGCTTGACGGTGATTGCGAATATCCAGGGGGTTTGGATCCTGGATAGGTGTTAGAGCCTGTGGGGCTGGGTGCAGTTGCAGGATAAGAGCCGCAATTCCCAGACGCACAATTTCCTCCAGGGCTTGACGGTGATTGCGAATATCCAGGGGGTTTGGATCCTGGATAGGTGTTAGAGCCTGTGGGGCTGGGTGCAGTTGCAGGATAAGGGCCACAATTTCCAGAAGCACAATTTCCTCCAGAGCTTGAAGGTGTTTGCGAATATCCAGGGAGTTTGGATCCTGGATAGGTGCTAGATCCGGTGGGGCTGGGTGCAGTTGCAGGATAAGTGCCGCAATTTCCAGAAGCACAGTTTCCCCCAGGGCTCGAAGGAGTTTGCGAATAGCCTGGAGACTTAGTATTCTCGTTATTGTATGAATTAGGACCACAATTTCCCGAAGTGCATTTGTCACTTAACAAATCCTTTTGTTCCGTTGGAAAGTTAGGGCCCAAATAATTACTGGAATATGAATTGCCGTTAGCGGAGTTATAGGAATCGTGTGGTTGATTATTGCTACATTTTCCACCAGTACATGGACCGCTTTTTCCATCAATCGCTGGGCTCAGGTAAGTGTTTTGATTTGGTACGTCGTTATTTAAAGGCAAACGGCCTGTACCCGGATTAGAGTAATCTTTAGGAGCTGTCAAGGTTGTAGCCGGGACGTTAACACTACTCTGTGAGCCACTTTGCGAGTTATCATTGCAGTAAGGCCAATTACATTTTGGTGTGTTCGAATTACCGGGCGGAGAACCAGGATTTACACTAGCATATGGGTATTCCGGATTTGCGTTAGATGATCCACAATTTCCACCAGTACAGGCCGGCTTTGAAGGTTGAGAGCTTCCAGCCTTGTCGTAATGAGAAGAACCAGCATCCTTTTTTGAGTCGGCTGTTCCAGCAACGTTTACATGGATATCGTTGTTTCCGTAATCGCCGGATCCAGTGCTCGGTGTCGAGGGCGATTTGTCGCATTGGCCTGACGTGCACTTGTCTGTATTGCCGCAGTTAGCTCCTTGACATCCTGAGGGTTTTTGGTTCGAGCAACTACCGCTGGTGCAAGGGGCGTGACCCGCATAGGAACCAGCCGATGCTCCTGCCGCTGCTATAGCTCCTGCGTTCGCTCCATTCACGAATGGGAATCCGGATCCCGGATTGTTAGAGCCACTACTGGGCGATATTGCGCTTTCAGAGCCTTTTTGACATCCTCCCGTTGTACATCCGGGTCCAATGATACCGCTCCCGCTGTAGCTGAATGAGCTTGAACTGGAAGCAGCACTTGAAGATGCGAAGCTTGACGATGAAGATTTAGAGTAGCTTCCCGAAAACGCACCACCGGCCGGAATATTGGGCAGGCCGGCAAAGGCGCCTGCCACGGCACTAGCGTCAGCTTAAAAATAAAACAAAAGAAACAACTTAACAACATCGTAAACGTATAACTTAGCACAGTAAAGTTTGATATGATAAATGTGATAAAAAAATGTTAGGCCACTTATCGCAGTTATTCTTAAATCATACTATCATAAAGTTATGCTTATGTGAATCCATTCGAAACATTTTTTTAACATGTTAAATAAATAGCTGACGAAAGCCTAATATAAAAGAACATACATATTCAAATATTTAAACTAACCTTTAGCTCCCGCGCCACCCTTAACACCATATCCACCGTAAGGGTTAGCAGCCACAATACCCGCAAGGGTCAACACAAAGGCACATTTGAGCTCCATCATAGTGAAGCTTCGCGACTACAATGTAGCTCCTCTCCGGGTGCCTGCCTTTATAAAGCGATACACAAATAGCCAGTCGTTCATAATATATAACAAAAAACCTGTTGGCGTTTACCGCGAATCAAATGTTGTGCTCATGGTTCCCGCATTCATTAGAAGCGACGCTCCGCAGTGCATGGTAATTGGGTGTTAAGCTAAGGTACTCTGTTTCAAATTTTATTACTTGAGTGTGTATGGTGTACTCGTAACATGTCCAATACGTTTGCGGGAAAACACTGGCAGGTTGTGGTTAGGTAGAATGGGGAGGTAGGTATGAGATCGTCATGATAAGATCACAAGGTACTAAACATTTGGTTGCTAATCGGACCAAGATATATTTATTGTAATAAAATATGGTTTCTAAGAGGAATCATTAATGTACTTACTTAGTTAGCTTATTTTAGCCAAGTCAAGGTATAGTCGGGGTAAGAAAAGGTTAGTCACTTTTCGACTCTATATCAACGAGTTAAGGTCGAAAAGTGACGAACCTTTTCTTACCCCGAAAATACCTACCTGTTATAGGCTTATAGGTTTCTTATTTTAGGTGCTAAATCACGATATATCGCCTAAACTAATACACTACCGTATACTGGTCGGTTGTGCTAATTGACAAACATAACTACGAACCTGAAAACATATAGTTTGAGACAAAACGGCATACAGAGTAAGTGATTGATTAGGATGAAATACATAGGTACATCAGAAAATAAATAATGTACTTACAGTACTTAGGTAAATCTATCTAACCATAAGTATTTGAAAACTTAAAGTACTTATAGTCGGACGGGTAGGGGTTGGTGTGCGGATACAAAAAAGTGTGAAAATGGATAAATATAAATGCCGTTATTAATTATCATCTATTTTAAGGCGTAGACAGGTACAGATAGAGCGAGAGGAAAAGATCAGGTTTTAACTATTTTAATTAAGTATAATTATTTAATTAACTAGTTCGTATGCCTTAAAGTGTCAATGGCTCTTGGTAAGCCAGACAGAGCGTAGCATTACCTACCAAAAATTTGTCTGATTCGGTGATGTGTTTGCGGCATAAGTTTTAGATTTGTCCAACGGGTGAGATAAGTCTGTGGTGCATGTATTATCTAGAGTTGTTTGGATTGTTTCAGTTCCTAATACCTATTAGACTAATTAATTTTACTTACTGGATCCGTAGTATAAAATAATTACTCGTAAATTACGTCAAATGAACACTAGCTATACAAAAATACAATAAATATTAGACCTACGAATAGGAAATCAACCAATGGACTGGCAGAAACATAACTAATTGATTTCAAGTGATTAGCATTAATTGATATATCAAATTAAACAATTATAACTAATAAGTGATTAATAAATTAAGTGTACGAACAAGTGAATTTGTCTAAGTACACAGCCTCCTGTTGTGATGTAAATGTTGATGCGACAGGTAAAACAGACGATGTTATAAGTTATAAAGTTATTAATTAAGCTACCTTTTACTATGCTCAGATGGGGAACCAGATATGTTATTTACTTATATCAGCAATTGTGATAATACAGAAACGCTTTTTATTTTTATGAACAATTTGTCATTTTTATGGGCGAAAAGGCGAAAAGCTATCTTATGCGCTGCCTGGGGAATATAACTAAACTAAATTAATTCACATATTATTATTGAATGATTGAGTATAACAGACATACAAACTTTCTTTTTTGTAATATTACTAGTATTATCCCGTCGTACACCTACTAAGTAATAACTTATTGACAAAGTACAACTTTATTAATTACTAGCTACCCGCCCCGACTTCGCACGGTTGTACCTATTAAGTAGGTACTTACTAATTTAAAAAAAAAACAAAATTTTCTATCTTACAAAACAAACCTCTCAATAGTTACTAACACAATAAAAAACTTGAATGCAAACATAAACATATAATGACATCATCGGATCTTGATCTCTATTCTTATGACGACTATGACAATGGGGAAAATTGAATGACTACATGAGCAATGTAATCACAAACTAGGTTCTCAAATCCGCGAGCCTGGCGAGGACAAGTGATAGTGCATTTGGTAAAATAGTTCAGACATTCAGTCATTCAGAATCAGTGTTAGTCATACTACGGACCATTACATTCGCCAAGTATTACTTTTAGTAAGAATAGTACCTGGGCGACCGAGCTCCGCTCGGGCTGAAACTCGGTACCAAGCGTTTTCCCAGAGATAAGACCAAGCTAGATCAATTTTTCATCCCCGAAAACCCCCACATACCAAATTTCTTCAAAATCGTTGGAGCCGTTTCTGAGATTCTGATTATATATACAAGAATTATTGCTCGTTTAAATGTATTAGATTAGATAGATTAGATTAGATTAGATAGATAGATAGATAGATTACAAATGGAATCTACTCCACTGTCAGTAGCAGGGCGTGAAAATTTTTGCAAGTAAATCCGGAACAAAAAAAAACTAAAAACATATCCATTTATCCTCTTTCTGAAAAGCAGTGCAGTAATGAAAGATAATTGTTTGGTTACTTCGAAAGTCGGGTTGTTAGTACCCTTCGCCACTGTGACGACTGCCACACTCAGAGCGATAGATTTAATCGACGTGTGTGAATTTCACGGATTTATTCTAACGTGAATTATAAATTTATCTACTATCGTAGTTAAATTAAAACGTGACCCTTCTTTTGATATACTTTCCTATCTAAATAAAAGTGGCCCACTCATAGCCACTCTTTTGCCAAATGGAACAAAGTAACTGAAAGAACAAACGAGTTTTTTAAGCAAGGAACGTGTTTTCAAACCGATGGCCGATTTATTAACGTTCTTAAGTGGGGCTGGCTCAGGCCTGAAATGTCCGTTTTCCTAAAATGTCATCATCATCATCATTTCAGCCGAAAGATGTCCACTGCTGAACATAGGCCTCCCCCAAGGCTCGCCAAACAGATCGGCTCTGCGCCATCCGCATCCAATGCGTTCCCACCACCTTACCAGGTCGTCGCTCCATCTTGTTGGAGGCCTACCTACACTGCGTCTTCCGGTAAGCGGACGCCACTCGAGAACCTTTCGGCCCCATCGGCCGTCAGTTCTACGAGCGATGTGCCCTACCCACTGAATAAGAATAAGAATAAGAAATCTTTATTTCGCATAAGTAACGGTACATGTTAAAAAGAAAAAAATAAAAACAATAATTGAAAATAGAGATAAACTACTTATACGAAAAAGGAGTCCACTCAGCACTCGTCGGGTCACTAAGGGTGGCTCGACGCTGATATTATGTGGATCCTGGTTAGCATCCGATACAGAGCCGCACGGCACACATGCTCCCACACTCTCCCAATATGATTATAAATATAAATAAATATTCTGTCTCTCTTTATTTAACACAAATTCATAGATATACAATAAAGAATTTCACAAACATACATAAGTTACATAACACAAATTGCTCACACAGCACCCCACACAAAATTATTGTAGCCTGGCGAAATTGTGACTCAAACCGCAACACGGTAACTCCAACCAGCAACAGGGCACTCTCCACCCTCAGGTACAAGAAACTACACATCATAGTCTTATGGTGGTTACACAAAGGCGCTATGTTGAATTAATCTGTAATTCTAATAAATGATTACGGAAGTCCTTTTTAAACTTACATAGCGATTTCACATTTCTTATTGGTGGCGGGATGTTGTTCCAGCATTTCGTAGCAGCATATTTAAAGCTACCACGAAATGAAGCGCCCTTGTGTCGCGGAAAAAGAAGGCGGAGGGCCTGCCGCACGGCTCGGTTTGAAAAATTAAGTTTATCAAAAAGATATGAGGGTTTTTCAGTCTTAATTATTCCGAATAAAAGAGTAGCAAGATGCAGCGTTCGGCGAGCCTCCATTTTTAGAAGTTTGCCCTTGTTAAGGAAAGGAGTCACGTGAGAGCGATATGGTATATCAAAACAAAATCTAGCACATGCATTCTGCAAGCGTTGGATTGTTTTTTTAGTGCGAGATAATATACAATCATGAAATACTGTATCGGCATAACCGAGTTTTGATAGAATAAGAGAGTCACATAATTTAACTCTTAAATCAACACTTAAATGGGGTCGCACCCGATACAGCACTTTCAGACGATAGAAACAGTTACGTACAATTTCACAAACATGGTTCTCAAAATGTAGAAGCCCGTCCATGAGGACCCCCAGGTTTCTAGCCTCAGCGACACAGCTAAGATAGTCATCTGCTATACACACTCGCGGATTCTGCGCCACAATCGCAGAAATGAGATGCTTAGTACCCAGCACTAAAAATTTGGACTTCAACGGGTTCAGGAATAGAGAATTTTTCTCCGACCAGCACTGCTACTTAAGTCTAGCAATTCTTCGAGCTATGTCCGTGACTTTAGTTCTTGCACGGATTTCATCATTTCTAATGCTAGGTTTACACGAGCTTAGTAGCTAATGCTAGTACTTGTCACTTACACTTGTCAGATGCGTGTATTGTGTGATACTAAGCACTTGTACTATATGTTTACCCACTTCTGACAAGTGTAAGTGACAAGTACTAAGCATTAGCTACTAAGCCCGTGTGTAAGGGCCTTAATGCGATCCCGCAGAGAAACTCCAAGCATATTATAGGTATAGCCCTCTCCATCGCCCTCTGAGTGACTTTGAGCTTTCTTATGAGGTCCATCGTTGACGGCCACGTCTCAGTGCCAAGTCATCACTGGCAACACACACTGGTCAAAGACTTTTGACTTGAGACACTGCGGTATATTGGATGACAAGATATTGCGGAGCTTCCCGAACGCTGCCCAGCCGAGTCTAATTCGTCGATTAACCTCTTTCTCGAAGTATCCCTAGAATGTATCTTTCCCAAAATGTCTGCTTTTCCATAAACTGTCATTCAATTGAAATTGCAAACAATGTAAACAAACCTTGTATTTAAAATGTCTTTAATTTCCATTTTCCCTCATCAAATACTGCTAAATCCGTGTGTTATTTAATCAATACTTACCACAACACTATCCTAAACCATTAAAACAATAAACAAGTGCTAGAATATGGATATTTCATTAAATGGTTTAAGTATTTACATTGTTCGCAATTTCAATTGACAGCGATTTTAATGTCACGCCTTTTGTTTTCCCAAAATGTCTGCTTTTCCATAATTAACATAATATATAAGGCCTGGGCCGTAGGGCTCTACAGAAGTAGAGCCTTCGTAAATAACTTTGAACGGATCAACAAATTCAATTCGGGTTTTGCCAGGATAGAATACCTACATCTAAATATTCCCAACCTATCACAACAATAGAATAATACTTACAAAATCTTATTTGCTACATCTTAAAGACGATATTACCTGTCCGCAAGTGCCAAGCCCGTACGGCCGTGATCTTAGAGCGTGACAATGTATGGCGAGCGTCGTGCGACCGCAGGCGTGCAGACTGCATCCAGCATACATCCGGGTGCCGTACCGCCCACATGCTTACCACTAATTCTCCATAAATTCCGAACTATATAAGTATCATCCATACTTTTATAAATCATGTCATGAACTTGACGTGGACTTACACGGCAAGGCAAATGCCGATCTTGTTCATGTCTTTTATGGTTAAATTAAATACTCATTAAGTTATTAAAGAAACTCGAGGTAGAGCGTAGTTTTTTTAACCAACATGCCTACGATTAATAGTAGGTACAGCCTGTACATATCAAATGGTAAGAGTCTACGGGTGTAGATGGGCATTTCTATTTTTCGTTGTACCCAATTAAGAAATTGTTAACAGGGAGTTAAAATTAGTCCGTTTGGTTACGCACTTTTTCAAGCCTAAACAATAAAAAAAAAGTAACAAATCGGACAAGTTTAACAATGTGTAACAAGAAGTGAAGAATGGACCGGTTTGTCAAGTTTTTTTTTATTGTAATGACTTGAAAAAGTGCGTAACCAAACGGACTAATTTTAACTCCCTGTTAACAATTTCTAATTGGGTACAACGAAAAATAGAAATGCCCAGATACGAGGTGCTAACTAAAAAAGTTTATATTGTTACTATTACTACTAAGATTAGTCCGTTCCCACTCATTCCATTGCTCGCATGGAAATCTTTTAATTATTACAAACAATAAGGGAATAAGAAGAATCATATCTGGAAACAGAACCCCGCGCTAACTGTCAAGATCTGTTGAAATGCTACGTAATTGTATACACTGCCTCACCAGCACGAGCTTCAGACGGATCTTTCATTTTATTTATTTTGATTAACAAACAAATGTCTAGTTAAATTTCAGTTCTTGTTGTCCGTTAGTGTACCATGATGTTTATTCGTGTCAAGTCCCTCACATAAGACGTAAATAGCAAATTTGCAATTCTAACTATATAAGAGGCATTACGGCAGTTATCAATCAAGGGAAGAAGACCGATACCTATTCAGCTGACTCATTATTTTCGATGCAATTCGTGAGGCACAAAGGCTTATTTTATACCCATGAACAAATTACAAAGCGTACACAAACAGCACTTACTTGTCATATCATATTTCTTTGTTTGTATTCGCAAATCGTTCGCTCAACAATAATTTAAGACTTTTAAATACGAATTTTCGGTTGCGGTTTATGTAGGACCGAGTAAGGTAAATACCCCAATGTTCGACACTTTAATTCCAATAATCAACACCCTGCTTGTCGCCTTTATTGCTACGAATTAAGATTGAAAGTGTTTCGTGCTCGTACGGATATGAAATATTGTTTTCTTTCATACATTAAATTCCCCCGATTGCCCCCTGTGATATGATCGCATCTCTTGGCTTATCGTGCTGAGCGTGATAAATCCGATTACACCAAAGCCACCCCGACCAACTCGCTCTTTCAATGTTATGGTTTTGATTTCTCGGGCTCTAGGAACAGTCTAGAAATATTTCAAATTCTATGAATATTTTTTTTTTAGCATTAGAAATAGGGTAAATAATCTTGACGAGTCATTGAAAAACGCTTTTAAAAAAATAGTACTTATGAAACCAAAAGAAATGAATCTTTGTTAATTGTTAGGTACACATTTGCTGTGATTTAAGCGTTTTTCAATAAAAAGACATGTCAAGATCTTTCTAATGTTAAAAAAAAACGAAGTATAGTTCTGTACAAAGGAAGGTGTCAGCGTAACCGATATAAAAAAAGAAAAACAATTATGGGATGCTATCAAACAGAAACATCGTGGACAACTGAGCTGTGGCGAGCGGCTTCTCCACGACAATGCTCCCGTTCATACTGCTGGAATTGCGAAAGCTGCTGTTTCAAAGTGTGGCTAAAAGGAAATTCGCCACCCACCCTAAAGAGCGTATCCATTATTTGTCTTAGCAGACTAAAGGGGTCGGAGATTTTCTTCAGATGAGGAAGTGACCGTTCTTGTTTACGTAAATTTTCAAGACAAAACTTATGAATATTATTGTAAGGAGGTACAAATGCTAATTAAGAAACCCAAAAAGTGCATGAAATACACAGGGGCTATATTGAAAAATAAAAATACTAGTTTGGTAAATTTATATACCTCTTTTCTTTGTTAGGCCGAAAACTTTTGGACCGCACCTTGTACCTCAACGAATCAATCATGAAGTTAAGAAATCTGATAGGATCGAGTTTTGTATGTATGTTTAGTGACGTGACAACATTAAAGTTTTATTGACTATGCAACCGATTGTGTCATAGTCATAGTGTGTTTTTTTTGAAAACCTACATACGACAGGCAACTTTATGATGCACGGGCATTAGAGGTCAAGGCTTGATATCATAATTCGCGTCTCGTATAAAATTTACGTCTCTGTAATATCTAAAAGAGTATATTTGCGTTGCGTGCATCTGACAATAAAGTTGAAAGCATACTGAAGTTCTGCTTTAGGTAGATGAAGATTATTATCCTTACTTGGAAATTTGATTTCTAAGAATGCTGCAAGGTTATTACGGTTAAGTTGAACTCGACTTGTTCAAAAGGTCTGCTCTGCACGATGCTTACTCAGTATCCGCTATGTTGCCTACGCACATTACCATGAATTCTCGAGTATGAGCACGTACTAAAATACGTAGTTGAACGTTCTTGGTCACTTTCCTTAAATATAAATGCTTCCATTTACTGAGCGGGCATTTGGTCTTTATCGAGATAATTTAGCATGGTACTTTATTGTGAATCAAACTAGACTTTATTTGAATACGTGTGTATTTTATTAAAATATGCATATTTCTTCGAAACATCTTCACACATTTGGCTTAAATATAATCAAAACAATCAAAACCAAAGAAAATAAAATTAGTAATACCTACTAAGTGAATGTTTCTAGCTACTTTTATTGCCAATAGAACATTAGAATAATGATTAGTGTAATGAGGTCCTTTGGGCAGTGGTGGTCCAAGTTAAACGAACTCGTCGGGTTCGCGCGGGGCGTCCAAGTCGCGGTAGTGAATGACTGGGCGGTAGTCCGCGCCGCCGCCCCTTTAACAAGCAACCACATTGTTAACCACGGCTTTGGAACTGGTACTGACAGGTGGCTTGCTTAGCGTTTAGCCAGTCTGTATTCATCTCAAGCAACGAACGCTCTGCTATCCTTGGAACCGTTCGCAATGCGCGCCTGGCGCCTTGTCTACCGGCGACGGGCGGCGGGCGATTCAGAGGATTGTAACGCTTTCGTTTCTTGGACCGGACAATCACGCGCCTTGCTGGGAGCCAGGCGTCAAGGCAGCAAGCCACTTTCAGTGTTAGGGAGGCGCCACATTTGGGGATAATACTAATAAGTTACTCCCGCAGCTGATCTTTTTGTATCAACAGAATGCTACGTTTTACGGGTAGACATAAGGAACGCAACACGAATACACGTTAGCCTATATCAACGCTGCGTCCTATTTTATCTACGCCACTGCTAGTGCTTCCGCGACACGCTTACAGTGAATTTTCAGTTGTACTCCTAGGGTTTTTTATTTACTACAAAAGATCAGTCGTGGAATTATCGATTGTGTTATCTTATGTGTCGCCGCCCTTTTTATAAAACTTTTCACACAAAACCAAACAACGACATTAAAAGTAAGCTCGGATTTTTACCGGAATGTATGTATCTCTACATAATTATTCTTGTGCACTTGTTCAGTAAGACACTCGATTTGTAGTGCAGGTAGTACGCCACAAAGAACACGAAGAATGTTATTGATATGTAATAGGAGTTATTTATACATTTTTTTAGTCCTAATTAGGAACGACAGATATAATCTCAGCTTCCCGGGGTTTAGTTGCAATAATAACATTACTTTTATTTAAAGTACGGGATAAGAAGTAGAAGGAAAACAGATGCAACACATAATATTTTAATACAATTTATTTCGACTTTTTATACAAATGGTTGTAGAATAGGTACTCATATTATTTATTACATTATCTTGTTTTATCCATAAACATATATAATTCCGATTCATACAAAATTCAGTTGTATACCACTAATACATTTTAATGCTTGTAAAATTCTAAAAATAAATATATTTCATGAAACTTGAACTGTACTTGAATTTTCATCATCCTTTGATGGTTAAATTATACAATTGGGATTGAATAGTTCTGAATTTTTTTCTCTATTAAAAGAGTTAAAAAAATAACGGTAGATAAATAATTAATAAACTTCCTGAATCAAATATTTATATCTATCGCAATTACAAAAATAATAACGACACGGGGATATGTATCTCATATAATGTTTTCGCTATCGCATTATTATGAATTTGAGTTCATGGATCCCAATTTGTAAGAACGGTTACGAACTCTTGGAGTAGTCAACAACAATATTATAAATATACACCGTGTCCAATAAGTTCGAATACACTTTTTCTAACATTGGTTTGAAAAATATAGACAACTTTCATACAGTTTTGTCATTATAATTCGAAGTTTATATTGTCATGAACATATTAGAATATTTGTAAAATATTTAGCTAACGTCGATCACGTTTAATCCATGATGAAGCAGTTACAAGGAGACCTCCTCTTTAGAAGGCCGCAAGAGATCTGGTCGCCCGCGTTCAGCAAGAACGGATAGGGTCGTGGAAAACGTGAGAGAGCGTCTTTGCCGGAAAAAACACCGTTCCATCCGAAAATTAGCTGCAGACTAAAAGATTTCAAGAGGATCAGTACACAACATCTTGAGAGCAGACCTTGGGTGTCACGCTTACAAGAAAAGAAAAGTACACGGCATTTCCGAAGCTACAAAAAAAAAGAGTAGATAGATCAAACAGTATACTTTCCTGGCACGCGGCGGATGAATTCGTTTTTTCGGACGAAAAACTCTTCGTTTTAGAGCAATCTCAATACTCAAAATGATCGTTTGTGGGCAGTAAACATACAGGATATTCCAGATAGCCAGAGGAATGTGCCAAGATTCCAAAGTGCACCATCAGTGATGGTTTGGGGAGCAGTTTGCAAGAGGGGTAAACTTCCTTTGGTATTTATTGACAGAGGAGTAAAAATCAATGCCGAGTACTATAAAACAGAAGTTTTGGAAAAAATTATGCTCCAAATTTAAAAATGATGTTTGGGAACGACTACTATTGTTTCCAACAAGACGGAGCTCCGTCCCACACGGCAAACTTACAAGCGTGGTGTCAGGCCAATTTAACGGATTTCTTGCCAAAAAATGAATGGCCCCAAAGTTCTCCAGATTTAAATGTACTGGACTTTTTTGTATGGTCGTACATGCTCCCAAAACTTAATAACTATAAAATTAAGAATTTAGAGCATTTAAAAAAAATATCGTGCAAATTTGGGACGAAATGCCGATGGAGGCAGTGCGTGCCGCGCGCGAAGGATTCGAAAAACGTTTGAAGCTGGTGATGAATGTTAAAGGTGGAGTCATCCCAAAATATTTACTGTTAATATTGTAGATAAGAATATATTTCATGAAATATAGTTTTTATTACATTTGTTATTAGTGCTTTATTTTAATGAGAGTTTGAAACTGTATTCGAATTTATTGGACACGGTGTACAACTGTACATATGTCATCAATGTTCATAAGGAACACGAAACTGTCACGCAATTAATGGTAAGATGAATAGGCGAAAATTATTTATGTTGTCGCCTCAAAACAATAATATTTGTCAACAATAATTTTTACGTACGAAAAAATTGGTGTCATTCCGGTGTCTTCGTTATAAAAACTAAGTACTATTTTTTTCTAAGTCATTAATTGTAGTCATTTAAAGACGTCCGCTTTATGGTGCTTAGCAAAAACTAACTGGTAATTTAAGTGATCAACCAATCTTAAATAACGGAATTCAAGGAAATTACTTTTTAACATTAAACTTGATTTGATTTTCTTATCAACCAGTAATATCATGTAAAATTATTACTTCTTTGTGGAAGTCGGAATGCGTAATACAAAAATATCTGTTAAGTATAATATAAGACTTAGAATATATCGCCACTGTCCGGGAAGTCAAGATCGTTGTATGTAATAATAGGGCGGGAGCGGTCGACGTTTTCCCTGCAAATGATTCCCTCAAACTGAATATCGTACTCGTAATCGTAATAGATCGATAAGTTATTTTGCTAAAATAAGCGAAAATGAATCATGCATCATTATTATTAAGCAGCGCACCTACATATAGCAAATTAATCCTTATTTGTCATAAGCGCTAGACATAGCTCTAACCATTTCACTGCTATGTGTACTGACAAAATATTAGTAAAGAAAAGTTAAATCTTATGTTAGAATCGTGCCTTTACCTAAGACAAATAAAGATCTATAGACCCAAAAGTCATTTGTAAATAAATATCATTTAAATATGCTATTAATTATCTTGTCATGGTAACAATTTACAAAGCAACGTAAGGAAATTAGTAACGTGTACGCTTCCGCATTGATGACACGGATTAATAATCTAACGACGTTTTAACGAGTGTAATACAATTAAACATCCGTTGATAAACGAGTTGTAAATCAATGCATCCATGATACTTAAACATGACGTCATTTTATATTCATGAACCTATAACCAGAAAAGATTGGCACAGCGCGGGTTGAGTAGAAATCATTTTAACTTGTCCTATCGCGGAAAAAAGACAATCGAAAAACAATTAATATAGACTCAACTTTGGCAGTGGAGGTAAGCATAAATATCATCAGTACCACTCCACGATGCGCTATTTTGTGGTTTACCTCTTGTTTTACTTTAAAGATATTAGAATAAAAAAATACACCAGGAAAACGTAGTTATGGATTTAGTCAATCGGTTGCAAGTAAAACCGCGATATTCATAATAACCCTGGTTTCCAAAGAAACGAAAGGACAAATAAGCCATTAACCTTTTTAAAAATCGTGAGCAGTGATTTGAATTAGGTACCTACCTAACCCCAACAATATTATATTATAACCATGGTACTATAAATAGATAAATCATATCCTCAAAGCGTTTAGTTTAACGAAAATAAAATATAATACGCATTATAATTATTATAAAGGATCGTTCATTGTACTATAGCTAATACTAAGCTATACTAAACTATAGTACATGGTATACTATAATATTATTAGTAAGAATCTTTGTCAAAATCCAGCCTCAAAGATACAAAACATAAGCAAGTTTTGACTCAGGATATACTCCTCCACGGTCCAATTTTGTCACCTTCCTAATTCTTCCACAACGTCATATCGGCAGCGTACAAAATTTAATTGTAACCTTCGTAACTTGCCCACATTCCTATGTCCACTTCTTAGCTCGTCCACTTTCCTAAATGGCGATTATATCATGGACAGGGATGTTTGGAAATAATTCCGATCCGCCGGGCGAGCCGCCCCGTGTTGTTTACTTGTATTAAATACTTTTGATGTATGAAATTTTATAAAATAGGTTTCGGAACGTTCCCTCCGTATCCCAAAACACCCGTTCCCAAAACATCCGTTCCCGTCACCACCTTTTCCTAAATAATCCGTTTCCCGAAATAAGTGTTTTCTAAAATGTGTTTCTCCCAAAAGATACGTTTGTCTTGATGTCCGTTTCCCAAAACACCCGTTCCCAAAACATACGTCACCACATTTTCCTAAATAATCCGGCTCCCGATAATTTTTTTTCCCAAAAGTCATGCTGATGCCGACTATATTGTTAAAATGAACTTGAATAAAATTCTAAGGTCGTAAGTTGTTACTACGTAGGTATGTGTATTTGAGAAAACCACTACGGTTTTTCAGTTTCGGCCCTGTGACGAACAGTGTACCGACATTATAGGGTTCCGTTTGTCACCCTTCGGGTACGGAACCCTAATAATAGGAATGTGGACGAGTCTGGATAAGGAACAATATGGTAATGCGGACAAACTAAGAATGTAACAAAGTAGTAACGTGATCGAAGTTATTGTGAACCTAAATTTCGAAGCGTAACAACTAACACAAATACATAATAAAGTATGGTTTTAAAAATTGCGAATCTAAGCTAATGGCAGGTGCAAGTATGATAATGGTAAGCAACCCATCGGACAGCGTCAGAAGCGCAATAGCCGTGTGATATGTGCGGATGAAGCGAAATAAAGTCGTGTATGACAGCATTTTGGCACGGTAGCCGTGAATAGTTGAATAAATGTTTAGAGTTAGATTGTCACACCTACGAACAGTATAAACTATGAACCTACAAGTACCTACGACCTGTACGCTTATTATCTAACCAGCGTGCGCTATGGCATTCACTTTTTCTTTCAGTACGCTTAGTATAAGTTTTACTTCACCAAAATACTTCTCGATCGCGTTTACGTAAAAATTTCAATTCTATGGAAACATGGACGCGCGCGCGCGGAGGCGCTGTCTATGTTTCCCTAGTAATTGAATTTTTTACGTAAACGCGATCGAGAAGTATTTTGGTGAAGTAAAACTTATACTAAGCGTACTGTTAAACGATATAAGATGGTGGCAGAAAGAGGTGGTGAATGCGATAGCGAACGACCGAGCGTTGGCCATATTATCCAAAGTAATTACAATCGCATTTGCATTCACCGTGTCTTGCTACCGCCATGTTATATCGCTTGATAGATGTAAATTTTGATTGCTATTGAGACCGTGCGCTCTGTAAACTATACGCTTGGCTGGCATGCGGTTCACACACAATTTTTAATTGGTTTGGTTTTGGTAGACTGTGTAATAATAATAATTAATAATAATTTATTCATTTCAGATATAACAGATCCATTTTTTGTTAGTAAAAGCTTACAAGCTAAGTTAGTTCAGCTAAAATTTATAATCCAATATAGAATAATTTAATATGTGTCAAAATTTGAATTCAAATAACAATTAAAACTTAAAAACATAACCAAAATTCACAACGAACCCTGTTCGTAAACGTGTGTATGATGTTCGTAGAATGTGTAGGGTAGTGTTTTTCAACCTTTATTATGGCGCGACCCACTTCGGTGAAAAAAAAAAATTGGCGACCCTGACTTTTAATCATTTGAGCCAGTCCTCAGAGCGAGGGTAATTATTTTAAATTTACTTCGAGCCTCCTGTGGATCGTGACATATCTAGGGGTCATTTCGTCGATGATACTTCAATACCGCGTAACTAGCTTTACCCATAAGGTCTATTTTATCTAATTTTCTCTGTTATTTAATTTCAAGTTCAACCTTATGGAAAAAGTACGCGGTATTGCAGTATCACTGACGATTTTCAAATTTTGCGCAGGTAAACTTGTGCTAACCTACCACCGACTCGAACCCCGGGTTGTTTACCGACGAACCGATCTTATTTCATAATTAATCATTGATAATTTAAACTATTGTTCTCATGAAAGTGATGTAGTCTTTATACCTAAACCTAACCTAACCTGAAAAGTTGTTTCCGTTTACACTGCATATTTTCTGCAGTCATTTGGGTGCAATGCCTGATGATTTTGATTGATAGTCTGAATCGAAAAAAAGATGCTTAGTATTTATGTAATATTTGTAATTTGTAATAATGCATGGTAACAGAGTGATAGCTCCACACAAGTAGCAAGAGTTCTGCGCAAAATTTGAAAATGACCCAAAGGTGACACTGGTGTTGGGTATGGTGAGTTTGTAAAGTTAGGTGAAATAGTTGTAAGGGTAAGTTACCTGGGTCTGGAGAAGCGCGGGTGTCGCGGGGCGTAGGGCGCGGGCGGGGCCCACCCGCCCCAGCCCCAGCCTCGCGCCGCCGGCCCGCCGGGGCCGCCGCCGTACCTGTCAACATGAAGCTGGTAAAATCTAATACTCATGTGAAGTAGCGTTGCATAGTTAAAAATAGTTTGACTATTGATAGTTGACCTTGAAAAATAGTCACAATATCGATAGGCCTATCGATACTATCGAGAAATTCCATAGTATTGGTAGTAATTACAAAACAGTACTATTGATAAGCATCAATACTATCGATACTAACGATAGTATTGCTTTTCGATAGTATCGATAGTGATACTAAGTATTTGATATTTTATAATCAGTACTCGATAATTCTAAAAACTATTTCGATTGTTTGTTGAAATATCGATATTGATATTGTGACTATTTTTTAAGGTCACAATACTATTGGTAAATATTTCAATCTATTGTTGGCAACACTAATGTGAAACGCCCACTACTCGAGAAGCTGAACGAAATTAGGACATGGTGAGAGTGGGACATGGTGACACTTCTATCATCGTATCCTCCCGTCCCGACTTCCAATTATTGCCGGTCTTTTGGCCAGAGTCGAAGCGAAGTAGCGAGTAACGTTACGCGAGTAGTAATACGAGGTGTGGCTGTAGTTTGCAATAGAGAGATCTCTCTTCGGGCAGGAGTTATGCCTGATTGATTACACAATTTTTTTCTCATGAACAACCTAAGCATTTTTCTATGAAGCAGTATGAAGATGTCATTGTGAGCAAACAAGACGAAAAAATTGATTCACCCGTTAAGGCCCTACCGAGCTTTTCGCGCTAATCGATTTTGGGTGGGCGATTTCGGGCGTGGGGGAGGCACGATGGCTCAAGATAGGTTGGTTGGACTGCGCGTGTTTTTGGGTAGTTTCATCTTATTACTAAAACAAATACATATTTTAAAAATGTAGCAACACTACGCCCTAGAAAACATCTTGTTTTATTAACATTCAAAAAGTCATGACCTGCCGTGCAGTATTAGCGTCGTACTACAAATTTATTTTATTTTTTAGAGACGACTTTGGATTTTTTTTCTATAGAACGAACTATAAGTAATCGTGTTTCGATAAACACTTGTCATTAGAGTGAATCCTCAAATATCTTACACATGAATTTCAAGACTATAGCTTTACTTGTAATGATACAGCACGAAATTAAATGAATGCAGTAAATGCGCCAAAAACACGGTAGGCTCTTAAAGTCTGTCACCCCTGATGAAGACTGTAGCAGGTGCAGTGGTGCAGCGCACGTACGCGTTGAAGTACGACACCTCGCGACGCACCGCTCCGCCTGGCGACTGTGGCAGGTGCAGTGTACTCACGGCGCGGGCTGCGGCGCGGGCTGGTGCGGCGCGGGCGGGGCGCGCGCCGGCGGCTCGGGCTGCTGCGGCCGCCGCACGTCGCGCACGTACGCGTTGAAGTACGACACCTCGCGACGCACCCGCTCCGCCTGGCGACTGTGGCAGGTGCAGTGTACTCACGGCGCGGGCTGCGGCGCGGGCTGGTGCGGCGCGGGCGGGGCGCGCGCCGGCGGCTCGGGCTGCTGCGGCCGCCGCACGTCGCGCACGTACGCGTTGAAGTACGACACCTCGCGACGCACCCGCTCCGCCTGGCGACTGTGGCAGGTGCAGTGTACTCACGGCGCGGGCTGCGGCGCGGGCTGGTGCGGCGCGGGCGGGGCGCGCGCCGGCGGCTCGGGCTGCTGCGGCCGCCGCACGTCGCGCACGTACGCGTTGAAGTACGACACCTCGCGACGCACCCGCTCCGCCTGGCGACTGTGGCAGGTGCAGTGTACTCACGGCGCGGGCTGCGGCGCGGGCTGGTGCGGCGCGGGCGGGGCGCGCGCCGGCGGCTCGGGCTGCTGCGGCCGCCGCACGTCGCGCACGTACGCGTTGAAGTACGACACCTCGCGACGCACCCGCTCCGCCTGGCGACTGTGGCAGGTGCAGTGTACTCACGGCGCGGGCTGCGGCGCGGGCTGGTGCGGCGCGGGCGGGGCGCGCGCCGGCGGCTCGGGCTGCTGCGGCCGCCGCACGTCGCGCACGTACGCGTTGAAGTACGACACCTCGCGACGCACCGCTCCGCCTGGCGACTGTGGCAGGTGCAGTGTACTCACGGCGCGGGCTGCGGCGCGGGCTGGTGCGGCGCGGGCGGGGCGCGCGCCGGCGGCTCGGGCTGCTGCGGCCGCCGCACGTCGCGCACGTACGCGTTGAAGTACGACACCTCGCGACGCACCCGCTCCGCCTGGCGACTGTGGCAGGTGCAGTGTACTCACGGCGCGGGCTGCGGCGCGGGCTGGTGCGGCGCGGGCGGGGCGCGCGCCGGCGGCTCGGGCTGCTGCGGCCGCCGCACGTCGCGCACGTACGCGTTGAAGTACGACACCTCGCGACGCACCTCGTCCACCTGGCGTCGCACAAACGGTTACACAACTGCATCTCCGCTGCTGGTTATTTTCAGCAACACCGTATTTAAGATTCCTCACGAGATATATAGAGGGGTGCGTGGTTAAGCTTGATAAGTGAAAGTACTTGACTATTGAAAAAGAGTAGTATGTAAAACATGTAAAAAAAATTCCTACAATACATCAGATCGACTTATCGGGATTGACCATGCAACAATCAATATGTAAATTCAAATTAATCAAATAAGTTGGAGTCTTTGTTACCAGTAGGGATCGGACGGATTAGCGTCATTGTCGCAACATTTTGCACAAGACTCCAAAATTAATTAATTTCTTTCTTGAAATTAATTACATTTGAATTCCTGGGGTACTTAACAATTTATTTGCGATTTAAAAAGGAATAGGCTGACCACAAAAAATTTGGAAAAAAAAATATTTATTTTCTTTAATAAACCATTTGAATAATTATTTAATTAATTTTGGGGTCATGTCCACATTATTGCCAACAATGACGCCAATCCGACCGCTCCCTGGTTACCAGCGACAATAAAAAAAAAAACAATTTCAAACTCTACATTTTCAGATATCAAAACAAAAAATTCCTTCAGGACAATGATAACGCAAACCTGCGCTACCTAGGTTTTAGTTAGGTTTCAAAATATGATATTTGATCTATTATATTGTTTTGATACTCAATTGTAAAGTAACTTACCTTCTCTGCATGCTTGTTGAAGATATGTTTTCTAATGAAATCCGGCCCCTTGAACTTTTTCCCGCTAAGTGGGCACAACCACTTGTCTTTTGATAGCTCCTGAGTATTGGCTTGAACAAATTTCTCCACTTCTGCGTCTGGATCCTAAACAGAAAAAAAAATTAGGTACTCATCTTTTAAAATTAGGTTAAGGCCTTAAAGAAAGTAGATTGAAATTACCTTAATTCCAAGTTTCTGCAATTCTTCGTCTGTGAGAGGCTTTACATCTTGAAGAAAAGCAGACATTTTTCCCTCAAAAGATTTGATGTAATCCTGTACCTCTTGTTGTGTTGGCTGTATGTATAAACATAACATCACATTTGTTAGCAAATTCATTATTCGGCATAACAATAAATACTACTGAATTTTAATTAAATTTATTTGGCCAGGCAAGTACATCCATTCCTTTCCCTTATCATTGAACTCCCATATCATTGTAAATTATAATGTATTTTCTTGAGAACTGTGTGATTATGAGGGTCAATCAACTTTTTCGTGTTGTTTACTCAGTCGCCAGTTGTCCAAGTGAAATCTTCATACCGTTTCATAGAGACATGAGACAAAATTTGTGTAACCATAGCAATGGGTGGTAAGAAAAAGTTGATTCAACTATGATCATTATTTTATCAAACAAGCAGAGTATTATGTACCTTATTAGCAGGTGGCCCAGAGCGCGCATGCATAATGCCGCAACGGTTGGGCATTTCATCTTCGTACGGATACTCGCAATGGTTGTAATAATCCACAGAGTGGACAATACGCAGGTATAAAACCAGCCGGTCCAGTACACGCACTAATTCTGGGTCTGGTTGCTCGTGCGCGTTTGTTTCGGCTGCTGCGTCAACGCCTAGTAGTTCTTCTTCCTCGGTTGACGCTTCCTCGATCAAGTGCTCAGTGATTTTGTGCAGAACAGGATTCTTTGACGAGAGGCTGAAGTTCTGTTGGGATTATGCAGATTGTTAGTAACGTTACACATTTGTTTGTAAAAATATAAACAACATTAACATCACATAAAAATTAAATATTCGTCACTTTAGCTCTCTTCTCTTATCATTGCGAGGACAATTTTAAGGGACAACAGCACTTTCTTGAAAAACTTTTAATGATGGTCAGATTTAAGCTGTTACCCGTAGGGTAAAACCAAGATAGTTGCCCCATGGGTATAGTTGCCCCGATTGTTAATTACTGTAGTTTTGCGAATGAATCGTATTTTATTTCAATTATTTATCGAGAGATTTTCCAGCTACCACTAAGGTGACCGAATCGCATGGTACGATTGCATGGGAAGGCAAAATGCGATTAAATTTTCAAGGGAATAGTTTTCCGGTTTCGGGGGAGGGCATCTATCCAAGTATATGGCATTGATATGGATCAGGCAACTATCCCATAAGTGGTATAGATGTCACAAAATGAAGAGGTCTGTTAAACTCGCTAATACTCTGAAAATATTCATGAAAATGTTTTCGATGAAAACACGAAGTACCGGCCGGTTTTATAAATAAAACACTTCACTTTTTTTACTAAGAGATATGGAGTGATTTCAAAAAGTGGGGCAACTATCCCGGTTTTACCCTAGCCATAAAAAACAGATTAGGAAAGACTGGATCGGCCTTACTTCATGTCTAAAATTATCTATAACTGCTTCACTCACTCTTTTGACTAATTAGGTTAGGTTAGGTTAGGTTAGGGTTATTCCCATTCCGTCCTTTTCCCACTTTGGCCACATTCCCACTTAGCCAACATTCCCATTACGTACACATTCCCACTGAGTCAACATTCCTAGCCGATTTTAATGCGGTTTTCGCTATCACTTAGCTTAATTATCAGGGAAGATTTTATTTTGTGAAGATTTTTTTTATTTTTTTATTTTGTGGTATTCATGTTAAGAAAAATACTTGCTAAGCACGGTGCGGGTCAATACTATTCAGATACACTACCAACGAAGTGGGAATGTGGACGAAGTGGGAATATGAACGAAATGTTGATTGGGAATTGATTGTGGACGAAATGGGATTGCTGTCGAAGTGGAAACGTGGACGAAATGAACCTAAACGCTTTTGACTCTCGAAGCATATTTGGTCAGATTCTCTACATTTCTATACTTACGTCTGGTGCGGTCTGGTTTTCAGGCTTGTCTCCCTCCTCAGCGGGCACGTCCCACAGCTTCGTGCGAGTGTCGAGCAAGTGCGCGAGCCGGGCTGCGAGGCGCGCGTCGGCTCGCAGCACGGGCCGCTCCAGAGTCACGCCCGCGACGGCTCGGATGCGCCGCTGCAAGTCTCGGTTCACGATCGCGCCGAGCTCACATTCGCGAAGCTAGTAAAACATGTTTGTTTTCACCTCAGCACCTCAAACAGGCAGGTTTTGCTACTAAAAAACAGTGAGCAAAATCCGATTTTGCTCACTGCGTTAGACAAAGTAGCTTTTTAAATTTTTTTTAAATGTCGAGGACAATGCCATCATTCATCCTTCCCATGTGCTGAATTCGAAAGATTTCAACGTCAGTTTGATCTGTCACTTTCATTTCGATACGAAAAGAGCGAGAGATAAGATCAAATCGATTCTTATTTCGTTTTCAAATTCTATACCTAGTAGGCCTAAAAAATAAACGGACGATTGAACGTTCGGATACTCATAATACGTACTTAACCTTAAAATTGTAATTCGTCTGTTAAGGTTTTAAATTTAATTATGGTACTTTATTAATAATTGGATTATATTTTTATATAAGTAATCAAATAGTAAAAATGTTGTAGAAAAATACAATGTTTAACATGTATCTACACAATTATTAATAATTTTAACAATCTTGAACATCGTGATAAATATCGGGTGCAGTATCGGAACGCATCTATAAAAAATTTTCAAATTTTAATTCTTTTCTAGGATTCAAGTTTAATTCTTTTCTTCTTCTGTTTCGCTAGCTGCTGAGTTCAATATCTAGAGTTTGATACACGATAATGGCAATTTGGAAATTATAAGAATAGTAATAAGTACTTATTTAATAAATTTTTGAATATGATATGAGTGAGTCCAGTGACGAAGTCAACAATTGAACACCAGACGAATTAAGGCAGTAATACAAAATGCAGATTTAAGTTTCTTACTTGAAAAGTCTCGCGAAAAATATTTAAAAGCTTATGATATTTTTAAGCAATGGAGACTAGCAAAGGGTGCAAACACTTTTTCGGATACTGTATTGTTATATAGGTACAATTATGGAGTATTTACTCAATGTTGAAAACCACAACAAAGACAAAAAGACGACGTTTATACACCTATAACAATTTATTATGTTCTCGCTGCTGAGGTGAAAAGTTGTATGTGTCACACGAGACCAAAGTTTTTTTGCATCTCGTGTATTTGAATCACTCGCGCACTCAGGATTCTAACTTAGAATCACTCGCTCACGCTCGTGATTCAACTATAGAATCCTTCGCTGACTCGTGATTCAAAATCAACACTCGCAGTAAAAACCAACTTTGCTCTCTTGTTGCACAAATAACTATTTTTAAATCGTTTAAGGGTGTATTGTGGAGTGATCGGTTGAACCAATGAGTCGCCTAACCAACAGGATTGATCTCTTGCTTTACTGCTTTCAAACTCGCTCTTCGATTTGAATAGATTAGAACTTAAATTAAAGGTTGACGTGGAAGCAAAAAAACATAAAATCATCTCTTAATCTTGATTGTGATGCCGAAAAATAAATTGTAACGTATTTAACGACATTTTAGACGCTTGCAATCCTAATTTTCAGTACAACACAATGATGACTCTTAAACACCACAAAATAAATTAAAACAGGAAGTAACATAATTCTAACTTAAGTGGTGATACTGATAAATGAGTCATCATACACACCGTAAGAAACAAAAGTAGTCTCTCCTGTGGACATAAAATTAGCGACTCTGAGTCAGCTAACTTAAGATTTATTTAAATGGGCCGCAAGTTGGCCAGGCGTCCCGCACGCTGGTGTAGACTTGACTAAAGATATTGGCTATAGACTCTTAACTTTTGCCATGTCAACAGAAGAGACGCGAACAAAAAAATGTGTATGACCCAAATATCTTAAGATAGCATGTATTTTCTTGAGTCTCTCCGGTCAATAATAAACAGTTAAATAATAGGGAGTGGCCAGACTAAAACAAAGTGCGCTGCAAAGTAAAGCATACCCTGATATTATTAAGGTTCCAGCAGATATCTTTGATGTTGACCTCGCGTCGGAAGGTGACCCAACCGCGGCGGAACCAGCGCCGCTCGGGCAGTGGGTCGGCGAGTGCCACGCGCAAGAAGCCGCCGTAGCGTTTACACATCTACAGAGTAAGGAACAGTGATTTAAAACTTAACATACTATAACACATTCGATGCCGGCAACGAATATACAGGGTGACCGGAAATTCGACGTATTCCTTCAAGGGGGGTATTCTACAGCTTATTTGCAATGATTTAAGTCCAGTCAACCAGGGGTCAAAACTCATTGGTTTTCAAGTTATTCAAGTTTTTAGATTTTCCCGCCTTTCGACCTAAAACTAGTGATTTTGTAAAAACTACGTGATTTTGAATTGACAAAAACGGTCTTGCTGAATAGCCAATGATCCATTGATTACGTGAAATCAAAAAAAAAAACAGAACATCCCAAAATTTAGCAAAATAAGAAATTTGAAGTCAGAAGTTTTTGTATTTTTTTCCAAATCTTGAAACATTTTAAGGCATAACTAAAAAAACAGTACAACACTTCGCGTATAAATTACAGAAATAATTTCCTCAGTTCATAAGCTTTCTAAAAAGGTTCCATGTTTAACATTTAATGCTCAATTTTTACAATTAATTATAATAATACCAGAGCAGGTACAGGACTTGACTTAGCGTACTACCCTTACTTGTATACATTTTCTTACATTCGTTTAGTGCCGCTGTCATAATTTTGCAGGCAACTGAATGCACATGTGCGTTTGCGGCACCTGACCAAGTCTCGAGTTTGACAGCCGGCAGCGAATGTGTTAAGAGAACGACAGTTAATTTGGCGCAGAGTTAGCAAAAGGTGAGAGCTAGGTACTATTCAATGTACTATCGCCCCAAGCGCCAGATAACCACCTTAAAGGCCCAGTTTGCGTGCAGTGGCTAGACATCTGTCCATAACAATCCATAGCAATAAACATCAACGGCTGCAAGCAAATTTGTTATGAAAATGGGTATCTGACGTCTGGGGCGATGGTACATGGCATTGAACCATAAATATCGGCAGCCATAGTTGAATGTTGAAATAAGACCGTTGGTGGTTATATAACAAACGCGTTAATGGTTAATCTTTGTGGCCATAGTTTAGCAATATTACAAAAATGCTTTCTTTTAGTTGATGAAAATGTATTGGATTTGGCCACTTTCAGTTCTAAAATACACAAATTATTTAGGTATAAAGAAGCGTTAATCGCATCGCAGGCAGTTCTAAATTTTAACATAACTGAAAGAATTGACGAAAAATCAACTTACAGCCTCTACTTCCGCTTTGGTAATACTGGGCGCGAGATTTCTTAAGAAGATAGAAGTGGTTTTATGAAGAGCTCTCGACTCTTTCTTTTCAACGATGACATCGGACACCGACTCTGCTTTTTCATCTCCACTCTTATAATCCTTGTCCTTGTCTTTATTATTTTCTATTGAACCGTTTTCTGGTTTCTCGAGGCTCGGCGATTTTGATTTTTCCTTCCGCTTCGGTGATTTATCTGGCGTTTTAGACTTGGACTTAGATTTTGATTTACGCCTTGGCGCCGTTTCACCTTCTTCATCAGAACTAGATGACGAAGAACTGGACGAAGAAGAGCTAGATGAAGAGCCCGGCGGCGCTGGAAAGTAAAAATGTAACAATCTTTTAGTTTTTTACATACATTTATATTGAAATTTCTCTCTAAAATCTGTTCACAGATTGTGACAAGATATGGGTGACTTTTATTATTCGCCATAGAAGTGTACAGTTAGATAGTGACGGCGCAATAACAGAGTAAGATATGTATATGCAATGCAAGTCTATGTAGCCGTTTTTATTATTTTGCCTGCAACTTAGTTCCATTTCAAAATTCAAGTTTTGCTGTAGACAGCTAATAATAGAATCGCCTAGACAAAACCACAGAACGAACGTATAGTAAAAATGCTTTAACTAGTAATATTAAAACTTACGGGGCTCTTTCTCTGGAACTTCAGTTTCCGGTTCTGTACCTGGCGCCGAGTTGAAGCGGGAGAACAGTTTAGCTTGTTCCTGCAGTTGGCGGAGATTCGGGTCGATCTCCATCGAGAGCGGCGCGATGGGTTTTGGTGATTCCGCCTTCTTTTCCTAAAAAAAACATTATGTTAGATAGTTGTAAACTGACGTGAAATGTGGCATGGTTAGGTGTGGAATTGATACCTTGTCTTCTGTTTTCTCAGAGTCGTCTTTTTCTTCTTTAACTTTCACAGCGTCAACATCGATAACGACCGGTTGTTCGTCGCGCTTGTCTGCAAACAACCAATTATGCAATTTAGACTTTGATCTGAATCATTATTTATATGTGTATGCCTATGTAAACTTTATTCATACTAATATAATAAATAACACACTTTCTATTTTTGTTTGTTTGTTTTAGGTGTAATCTCTGGAACTCTTTCTTAATCACTAAACTAAACACTATTCCAGATTAATAAACACTACTTTTTAAACTGGGAAAGTGAAAGTTCCCATGGAATGCAGATGAAGTTTCATGCAATAGCTGTTATAAATACATCTTCTGTTAAATATAGGTATTAGATCTGTACCTGCTTTATCATTATTCAAATGTACAATTTCTTGGGGTGGAGGCTGGTCCAATGCTTTGATGTCCTCCTCAGAGCCGCCTTCTAGTTTTATGACCACTGTATCCAGCAGCCGAATCAATTTATCTGTCTTGTCAACGTCCACAGAAACTTTGTCAAGTTCCTTTCCATCCAGTAACTCAAGGAATACATTAAGACGGTTCTAAAATTCAATAAATTATATTAAAAAATCTATGTACAGTCAAGGGCATAAGTATCTATACAACCATCACATCAAATACATAATAAACACTAACCTTATGATTAGTGACTTAAAGGTGTATAGATATTTTTGTAATATGAATTAAAATATTATTTGCACACTTACTTTGAGAGCACATAGTTGTTCCTCTTTCCGTTTTACTGATTCTTCAGGATGATATTTGATCTTGAACCTAATAAAAAAAAAATCTTCATCATGTCATAAAACTAGAGCATATACAACATGACTATGTATCTGCTAGTCTTGTCATACACACAAATTAAGCCATGTAGAAGAGACTGGATTTTTTTTCTCACTACAAATCCACTTCTACTTAACTTACACAAAAACATTTAAATGACAGTCCAACTAACTAAATGCAAATTAAGATACATACATTACATATACAAGTCATATCTAATGACAAAACATAATAACTAAACAGACTGTTAGTTAGAAGGAAAGTCATGTCCAAAAATATACCTCTGTAGTCCACCAGTTTTGTTCATCCAGGCCATGATTGTAGAAAACTAAAGAGCTTAGTAATAATTTAAAAAATATCTTCAGTCTCACCTGTTCCACACCTGTGGAATAGTTTAGCCCTAATGCCCTACTGAAACGAAACCTGTAGCATTGCGCGCTACAGGTCAACGCGAGATCAACTAGCTACACACACGAGTTTATCATTTGTATAAAGTTTCAAAAAAGTTTTCTTAACGTTGTCCAGCAATTCCACGCGTTTACGCGGTTGACTGTAGGGAAAAAAGTTTAAGTTAACATTTGCAGAAGGCTGTTAAAAAATTCTAAGCCTTAACTGATCTGGGTCAACTGTTGGATGGTAAATTGATTGTCTCAGCAAAGACAAATGTGTTAACGCTTAGAATCTTTTAATTGCCAGCAAACAAATAAAAACAAACATTATTAATACAATTTCAGCAGATTTGCTAGTGACTCATAGACATGCTGCATAAAATGCTTTTATGATTGCACAGAATTTTTACAGTGACGAGTCTAAAAATGCAAAACAGTTTCAATAAGTGACTCTAAAAGGTTTTTTGCACCCAATTTAGTTTTAGGTTGTCAAATCTACAGTAAATGAGACATACCATTCTTCATCCTTGTGAGCTACAAAGAACTCATTGAGCTGTTGTCTTCGGAACTCTAGCTTGTACTCATTGTACTTCAGGCTAGCTTCGTCTACAGTAATGGAGTCATCTTGGGCCGCCAGAAACGCCTTAAAAGTCATCATGGTGGGTGGGCCGTCAGTGGGGCCAATTGGGAGCACAGCATCCCTGACGATATAATATAACACACAAATGTTATTTTTTATTATATATATCATTATGAAATAGCTGTATTTATTATATTTTGAGTTATACTTCGTTTTTTAGTACTAGAAATAGGGTAAACAATCTTGATTGAAAAATGATTTAAAAAAGTAGTAACTATTACTTATGAAAATACTCTAAATGACCATATTTCCTTACTAATTGTTACATATTTACAGTTATTTATTTTTCAAGTGTTTTTCAATAACAAGACACGTCAAGATCACTTACCTTCTTTCTAATGCTAAAAAAAAACAAACTACAGAAATGTTCAGTTCTCCAGACTCCAGAGGAGTGACTAAACTAGATAATGGTCAGAATTTAATATACTTGAGGGGGTTATAATTTTGCTCCCATTTATAACAGACTCTTAACAAAAGCTGTCTAAATGGCATACGTAATGCAAAGAGATGAGAATATGTAGTCAGGAGAGCATTAAACCAACTAGAGAATAAAAAAAGCAGAGGAAGTCTTTGTACTACCTGGTGGACCAGCATAATCAAACTATTATTAGAAGAAAAACTGCCCTACCTAGGGTTGCCAACTGTGTTGATCAGAAATCCGGGAGGTGAAATAAAAAATCAATGAAATTAAAATATTTTTATTAGAAATTATATTTCTTCACATTTTGAGCGGCTTGTAATGCTTTTTGGTTTTAAAAACTTATTGCCTTTTTACGGGAGAATCCCGGAATTCCGGGAGAGTTGGCAACCCTAGCCCTACCCAGCAATCCAGAACAGATTGTATTGGGCCCCAAAATTAGGAGAAACCAAAAGATAAAGTGGGAAATAGCAAGAAAGAGAGCCAGATGTAAATATGTCTGTCCTGATTTTGGTCCAGTTCATTACATGGATTTCTTAATTTCAAAATAAAGTAAAACATTACATAATTCATTGCAAAACAGAAAATAGGTTAATATTTATCTCAAAGATGAATCTTGTCATGATAAGATTAACAGTTACCTATTTCTCTTAACTCAATCAAATACTGATTAGAGCTAAATACTCAAGTTACATAAGAGTTTTGGTTACCTTGCTGGTACTGGTGGCATGGGTTGGCCATATCCTTGGTGTGCAGGATGAGGCCCAAAATGATCATGTGCCCACCCATAAGAACCATACGAGTCATGTGGCATTCCTCCATATCTCCTGTCTTCCATAGGCCAGTCAGGGCGGACACGTTTGTTGGGTGGCCCCTCACCCCTGATTGGTGAATAACCACGGCTTGCGCTGGCTCCCCCACGGTAATCCCTGTAGTCCGGGCCAGACCGACCTCCACGAGATCTTCCAGTCCAAAAATCACAATTAAATTTATGTCATAGAAAAAATCCCTTATTTCTAAAATTTAATTGATATAAATCTTTTGTGTACAGGTGGATAGCAAAAAATTAAAATTGAAACATGAATGGAATTATAATTAGTAATGACATTTACTATTAATTATATGTATGACTGAGACAACTCATACACTTGAAAGTAAATTAATTTCATTTTTATTTGCAATTAAGTGTTTTGATACTTGAAGGAACTATCAACTCATTTTCACTTAGGATTGTGCCTTTTTTTTCATAAACAGATGTGGGTATCATCAAAACAGTTAACAGCTAACATTTGTAGACGGGAGTTCTGTGCAAAGTAATAAATGCACCAAAAAGTACCTTACAACTAGACCGTTAGAGCAACGCTTGGTGGGTTTATGGATTTGGGTAGGAACTCTAGGAGGCTCATGATTTTGAGGTTGGGATCTGAAAAGTAAGGATATGATGAGATGTTAACATAAAAACAAGTGCCACATCTTCTAATACGGACATTACCTCTCAGACCACTCTTCGCGGCCGCGACCTCTTTCTTCCCGCCGATCGCTGCTTCGATAACTACTTCCCTCAGCAGTCCCTCTTTCTCCGCGAAATTTATCGCGCCTCTTACGATCATACTCGTCGTCACTGTCAGCCATGATTTAATACACTAATGTTGTTATTCAACTATGCACAACTTGTTAATAAACTGATTATGTCTGTCCCCACCAGAATCAACGCTTCTTTCTTGTCAAAGCAAGTGCTAAAATCGAAGGAAATATTGCATCTCAATTTAGTGTTGCCAGATCATTCCAAACAAATCCTCGAATTTATGTCAATACTTATTTCAACGTTTTCACTCAGTCCCGAGCCTACTAGCCTTATTATATTTAGAGTATGCGCGCACGAGCAACTTTGTCTCCGCGACTATTTTATCAAGTCTATGGGTTAGTATGGAAGTGCGCATACGTAGCGCCGCGACTCCCAGAGTACAAATACACAGACTTGATAAAATAGTCGCGGAGACAAAGTTGCTCGTGCGCGCATACCCTTAAGCTTTCCACATCAGACCGCAACGCGGGGCGTGCGCGCGACTGCGGCGGAGGGTGTCCAGCGCATTGCATAATACTGAATCATATACGCTACGCTGCGCCGCGTTGCCGGTATGTGCCACCGTATATATGATTTAGTGTTAGGCCGGGGCCGCACTGGTAAGGCGACCGGCGACGCGACGCGACGGCGACTAAATCAAACATAGTTCGAGTTATGTGAGCGGCCACAGCGGCCGCAGCGGCGACGGCGATTAAATCAAATATATTTGATTTAGTCGCCATCGCGTCGCGTCGCCGGTCGCCTTACCAGTGCGGCCCCGGCCTTAATTACCGCGCTGGGCACTCTCCATCTCCGTCGCGCGCACGCCCCGAGCTTCGGTTTGCGGTGGTCTTCATAATAGAGCCCAATCACCAAACCCCAAAACAGCCAACTGACTACCTTTTAATTTCGACTTAACACTTGAAAAATGCAATAACGCCGATAACGAGCTCATTTAAAGTAATTTATTATACGTATTTTCTGTTACTGTGATTTTTTTTCAGTAACTTTTATGTTAATGTGATCGATTTCAGTAACAATAATTTTCCAGTACAATAACGTTAAGGAATTAAAAAAACTATGCGTCTTATGTCTTAATTGCTCAGTTCTTTAATAGTCTCAATTAATTTTCTCGTAAACTTTTGCTTCGTAAAATTTCCTGTTATTCCCGAAGCCGAAATTAACACGTAAGTACGAAAATTCTTATACGTTTGGCAACCCCAAACAATATGCCACTTAACAAAAACCACAGACAATGTAACATAGGTATGACATAGGTGGTCTTGTAAGGGCAATAGAAGTTTCTTGCAAACATATGTTTTTTGACATGTTGGATAGATGATATTAGTACCAAATTGCCCTCCGTCAGCTAAGAACTTGTTTATTGCTGTCCAATTACAACTATGCAATTTTTCTGGAGTAAAATGTATGCTATAGATAGAGTCTGTCAAGCGAGTCGTGTCCATTGAAAACAGGCGGCATTTTCAATAATCTTTTATATTTCAACATTAATAACACTTTGAAAACTATGATTTATACTTGTATTTATGTAGCTGCCTTTTAACTAATTACTGCTACATAAATTCGAGTATCAATCACAGTTTTCAGTATTATTAGTGTTGAAATATGAAAGATTTTTGAAAATGCCGCCTGTTTTCAATGGACACGACTCGCTTGACAGACTCTCTACTTAGTCCTTCCCTCCCAGGGTCTCAAACTATCTCCATACCAAATTAAATCTAAATCGATTCAACGCGGTAAACCGAGAAGAGGTAATGTACAGACAGAATTACTTTCGCTTATAATATTAGTAATTTCCGAGACGTAAAAATTGCAATTTTTTCAGCCAGTTACAAGTCATGAAGACATTATAAAAATATTATTTTAGCGGATTTAGCAACATCCCCACAGAAATGTATTGAGAACATCCCACTACCTATGTAATCATTTTCGGTTATGTGAAATTTCTCAATTTTTAACCGAATTCAAAAAAAGGAGGACCTCCTCCTTTATGTTCGACTGTATGCATCTTTTTTTTGATGTGACAACGTCTAATAAATCGATGAACGCCGGCTGCACGCACGAAAAAGGATGACTCAGTGTAACGTACATAACGCATTGTCCCGTTACGCTCGAGCCGATGAACGATCGGAGCGAGAGTGCGGCACGAGCGAGCGAAAGGCACAATCGGCTTGAGCGTTCGACCACAGATTACTTATGTTAATGATTATGTTGTCACGTTAATAGTATTTTATGGCTATGTGCGAAGCGGGTGGTGGGGGTACAGAAAACGATCGCAGCGCACAACATGGCAAAAATTGGAAGTAAATGAGGAGGAAATGTTGTTAACGCTACGCGGCGCCACCGTCGTGCACGGTCTCAAGTGACGTGACTTGACGTGCTGACTCGCATGCGCTCGTATCGCAATGGAAGACGGCACGAGCTGTTAAGACCAAATTATACACCGGTGCAGATATTTTTTCTACGACTCGACTCTACTGTACTGTACCCTATGTAGGGTACATTTGGGTAAAATAGGGTAGGTACAGTAGGGTAAAATAGGGTAAATAGGATACAGTAGGGTACAGTGGGGTACAGTAGGGTTACTGTACCCTATTTAACCGTACTGTACCCTATTTACCCTGCTGTACCCTATTTTATCCTACTGTACCTACCCTATTTTACCCTAATGTACCCTACATAGAGTACCTACAGTACAGTAGAGTCGAGTCGTAGAAAAAATATCTGCACCGGTGTATAATTCCTTTGACACATGTATAGAATGTCATCATGACATGGCAATGAAAAGTGTTCACCGTGTTATGTGATTCAGTTTCTTTGAGTATACAGTCAACCATTTGGATAGGACCTTATCATCGTAAATAATTTTATTTGTCTACAACAATGCTCATCGAATGACGTAAAATGTCACAACGCCAAGGTTCTGTGGTGGCCTAGGAATCAAATTGGTTGACTCTACCTATAACTTCTATCCCATCCAAAACTTTAGCATAATTTGATTATACGGTATGTGTACACCTCTGTAGCTAATTATTAGTAAGTAATTGTGCTAAATAAATATATATATTGTTCTAACCTCATTTAGCATTTAAGTTAGGGCGTAATTAATATCACAAGTGTGTTCTTTAACGGTATTAAAACAAGTGTATCAGTGACAAAATGTATATTTGAGAACTTGATATTTTTTGAACCACCGCAAACATTCCTCGACCTTGGTACGTGTTTAACAAGAAAAACTACTATTCTTTCAACACTACACACTTTAAAACAAAAAATATATAAAGGACTGTGAGTAGTATAAATGCATGTCATATCAGCCTCCTCAGCACGCTAATTAAAGGGTTACAGACGTAATTGCTTGTGTTATTGAAAGTTAGAGGCAAGCTTGAACGCTGCGTTAGGGTCAGAGGGGGCCGGAAGGGTCCGGGTGGCTCCCCACAAGCCTGGAAAAACGGTGGTTGGGATAAATCTAGGTTCCAACCCAGGCACCGGTCACCTCGACTAAGTATATGCACAGACCGACATCGACATTGCGCTACAGGCTTGTAGCTAGAGCAAGTAGCTACTGATGTACAATAGGTTCTTTAACTTACCAAAGTACCCACTTTTCGATACTTTTTCTTACATTAAACAAGCTTGCCACACTCATGCACTCACGTCTGTAAGCACCTTGTATAGTCGGGGTATGAAAAGGTTCGTCACTTTTCGACTCTATGTCAACGAATTAAGGTCGAAAAGTGACGAACCTTTTTTTACCCCGACTATACTTTGGTTTTCTAGCAATTGAAATAAGGTATCTTGACCTGCCTTTTTATTGAAAAATACTTGTATTAAATTAGTAAAAGCAAGTAACAAACCAATCTTAATTCCCACTGACAGCGATCTAGGTCTAAATATATAACTAAATTAAAACTAAAAAATAAATAACTATAAATAATGTCTTAGTCATTCAATATTGATTATTTCATATTTATTGTACCAGTAATTAACATTAAAAAAATTATTCAACAAAAATGCGGGTCAAAATGTTTTAAGTATACCTAGTTCGAGTGCGAAATGTTTTTCCACAGGCCAAGCGAAATACAGTGTTATGACAATGTCATAAAGGCGCTGTCATGAAAAACATTTCGCTCTTGAACTATACCTCGTTTCTATTGCTATAAACACCGAACTATGTTTTAGGAACAGTTAATTTCATCAGTGGCGTCGCCACAGTTGTCGTGGCCGTCGCAGTGGACCGCGGCAGGCACGCAGCGGCGGTTGCCGCACTGCAGCTCGTGCTTGCCGCAGCCGCCATCGCAGCCGCGAGGCTCGTCGCTGCCGTCCAAGCAGTCTGCAAAGCCGTCGCAGAAACGGATCCCGAGTATGCACTCGCCGTCTGTACATGTGAACTGATCTTCGGGGCATTCTGTGGAAATATAATTAATAAATAATAATAATAAATATCACGGGACAATTCACACCAATTGACCTAGTCCCAAACTAAGCAAAGCTTGTACTATGGGCACTAGACAACGGATAAACATACTTATATAGATAAATTGTTTTCATGAACCCTCATGCAGCCTGATGCCTTTTCATCAGTGATGTACTACTACGGGGGCGTCCATTGATTACGTAAGGCGTTTTTGAGGGTTTTTACCTTTATTAATTTGGTAAAACTACGAAAAGGTTATTGGTGAGAGTGAGAAGTAGTGAGAACTAACTTCGGTGAACAATTACGTAAGTTTCCCAAGTGAGCATAGGGTATAGCACAGCATATAGTGATATTGCATTGATCATTTGTCTGTAAGACTACAACTCTACCCACTAACCACCTATAAGCATATAGTGCCTACAAACTAACTGCTAACAAAATGGATATTTATGCTATTACGTAAGGTAGAGCTTACCACATGCAAGCATAATTAAATACTAAGTAATTTGTTCCTGGTTTCCTTCAATTTACCTAGGCATGTATCTACTTATGTATCTTATTTTTATAGGTGTACTAGCTTTTGCCCGCGACTTCGTCCGCGTAGAATTCCAATTTGTGGTAAAGCTTCTTCATCTCTTTCATTGTATAAAACAAAAATCCGGCACCGGCAACATCCATCATGCATTATTATCATTTCATCATTTCATCATCATCAGTATCAGTTAGTGAATATTATAAATCCCGTTTATTCCCTATCCCGTGGGAATTTCAACAAATTTGTCCTTATTCTATGCAAAATTTCACTTATTTTTATCCCGCGGGAATTTTGCATTTTCTCCGAGAAAAAGTAGCCTATGTCCTTAAAGGTGTGGCTTTCTACCGGTAAAAGAAGTTTTAAAATCAGCCCCGTAGTTGAATTCACTTATTTTTTCCCGTGGGAATTTTGCTTTTTCACGGAGAAAAGTAGTCTATGTAAATAATGGTTGGTGTAGCTTCCTATTGGTGAAAGAAATTTTCAAATCAGCCCTCAAGTGATATTCACTTCTTTCTATCCCACGGGAATTTTGCATTTTACCGAATAAATAGTAGGTAGCCTAGCCTATACCAATAAAGGATTGTGTA
The DNA here is from genome assembly GCA_947563465.1 of Archips xylosteana. Classification (NCBI taxonomy): domain Eukaryota; kingdom Metazoa; phylum Arthropoda; class Insecta; order Lepidoptera; family Tortricidae; genus Archips; species Archips xylosteana. The sequence continues at coordinate 12,803,955 of OX387344.1, forward strand.
GCTTTCTATTGGTCATTTTTTTTAAACTCCGCCCCGAAGTTAAATTTACTATTTTCTATACCGCGGGAATTTTGCATTTATCTGGAAAATAGCATCCTATGTTAATCAAGGACAGTGTATCTTTTCTATTGGTGAAAGACATTTTAAAATGAGCTCCGAAGTTGATTTTTTTTTCAATCCCTTGGTAATTTTGCATTTTCGCGGAAAAAAGTAGCCTAATGTCAATAAAGGATAGTGTAACTTTTTACTGGTAAAAGATTTTTTTTAATCGGCTCAGAAGTTTCAGAGATTATCTATCCCACAGAAATTTCCAAAAAACTTGCAATAAGTTTTTTTGCTGTTATGTATGACCATTTACGTTTATACTGAATTTGAAAAGTTTAGTAATTATAGTTACGGAGATAGGATCTAGTTGATTTGAGTATATAAATCCTGATTTATCCTTATCCCGTGGGAATTTTCAAAATTATTGAAATTAGCTTTATACCTATTCTAATAGTCTACTTGCATGCCCAATTTGAACAGTTTAGTAATCTTCGTTATGGGGATAGGGTCACTCTCGATTGATGAAATATATACATCCCGTATATTCCTTATCCCGTGGGAATTCCGGAAAATTCTTTCTTATCGGATGCCTACGTCATACAAAGAACACATCCTCTAAGTTTCAGGTCTCTACATACAGCGGTTTAGGCTGTGCGTAATCCGCCAGTCAGTCATTTAGGACTTCAGGACAAAGCATTTTATATGTAGGTATTTGCATTGCACCAAGCTTTTATGCGAGTTCAACAATGATGTTTGAATACTCAGTTCGATTTTATTCGAAAAAGGTTGAACTCACATAAAAGCTTCATCATCATCATTTCAGCCGTAGGACGTCCACTGCTGGACATAGGCCTCCCTCATTGACGCCCAATCATTACGGTTGGAAGCGACTTGCATCTACCATGCTGAACCTGCGACCTTCACCAAAACGTCCGTCCACCTCGTTGGTGGACGTCCCACGCTGCGCTTGCAAAAGCAAAAGCTTGGTGAAATGCAAATACCTACTTATACATATAATTAGTTATTATTCAGAGATCAGATCAGGAAGAGGTTGACAAACGTAGACAAATGGTTTGCAAAATTTGAAGTTTCGTTTCGTTTACATTGTGTCAAAATAAAAAGTAATTTAAATCAAAAGCACTAAGGAGTATTTATATCAACTTCAAAGCAAATCACCCCCAAAATAACTTTCTACTCCTTTTTAACCCCGTCAAGGGATGAATTTCAATAAAATACGAAACACGTCTTCCATCAATTCTGTTAAAGAATGTTTATGCAAAATTTGAAGTAGATTGGACCAAGGAATCACGTTGTCCCATACAAATTTTGCCCCCCTTTTTTACCCCCTTAGGAGTAGAACTACGAAAAATCCTTTCTTATCGGATGCCTACGTTATACAAAGAACACACCCTCCAAGTTTCAGGTCTCTACGATCAGCGGTTTAGGCTGTGCGTTGATCCGTCAGTCAGTCAGGACAAAGGATTTTATATTTGGATCTAGATGTCAAAATTCGGCAGTATCTGTAGAATTATTGTACTTAGTATTTTTAAAACCCTCTAAATAGTGAACATGTTGTTCATGTGGCATTAAATCATCAAATAACCCATAAATACATAACAATAATTTACAGAATATTGAACGGATGGAGGCAGCTAGAAATAGATTTACCTTAATTACATCCAAATTAAGTAATTACTAGGTAAGCCTAGTAGATTCAGCAATGAATAATAACCTACACATTTTATAAAAGTGTGGCCTGGTCAAAAGCAAAAGTAATAATTTACTTCAACATAGATTTAATGATTAGGAACTCCCGTTAGGTTTGAGCCTTAGTGAATACATCCATAACCCAGTTACGGGGGACCAAATGGGGGTCACTGCGATTTACTTCATATTTCGTCAAATCGGCTACCTACCAAGTTTTAAGATATATATATATATATATATACGAAATCAGATGCAAACAGAGATATAAAAAATACTGCGTTGTTGTTTGTTACATTGTTTTGCATCTCTCGGGGCGGCATAAGTAGATAATGACAATAGTTTGTCTTTGACAGAGCGTCTCTAGAAAAACATTTAGTAAAAAAAAATTTAGTTGTGACTTGAGCCACGTTTAACCTTTTAAACGCAGTTTTAGAGGCCACAGTTGGCTAGCCACGAGTCGTTTTTCGTGTCGCAGATGCTAACTGGTAAATAGTTAAGTACCTACTACTTTTTGCAATGTGGCGAAAATTTGTCGGCAGGTCAGCTTATTGAGGCGGTTGACTTTTAACCGATCTTATGGGCAAGTCGGATAATTTCGTAAAAAAATAGCCGCCGAAATGGCCAAACATCAAGCTAGCGTAGTTAAGTTAAGTAATGAGTTTAATTGACTTAGGTACTTACTTATAGAGGAACTAAAAACCTAAATATGCCTATTAATAGATAACTAGATAGTAACTCTACTTAGCAAAATATTTGTAACCTGTCGTGCAATTAACTTCATCGAAACCATCCCAGCAATCGATGACCCCATCGCAGAGTTTCTTGTTGGAAAAACACGATATGGACTGGCCACATCGGAACTGTTTAGTTAGGTCACATTCTGAAAGTTAAAAAAATAACTTTTAACTTTCCCGCATGAATACATATATGTAAGTACTTCGTCAAATTAGAATAACCTACCTACATAGTGGTAGTCTTGATGGAACGAAGTCATCATCCCAGTCCATATAGGTACGTCCCACTGCAGGGCACAGGCCTTCTCTCCGAATGAGAGGGCTTGGGCCGTAGTTCCCACGCGAGCCCAGTGCGGATTAGGAACTTCACACACACCATTGAATTTCTTCGCAGGGGTATGCAGGTTTCCTCACGATATTTTCCTTCACCGTAAAGCTCATGGTAAATTAGAAATGTAATTTCGCACATAGGTAAATTCCGAAAAACTCAAAGATGCGAGCCGGGATTTGAACCCACGACCCTGTGCTTGGAACGAAGTAACTGCTAGAAAATACTTATTAACCTGATACAATTTTTTAATACTCGTAAGTAGACTAAGTAATCCAGTAAATTATGTTATAGATAGATAGAAATTTCTAGGAAGAAACGGGCAGTAGGCAAAGTAGACATCTGTTTTAGAGATCGGCACAAAAACAATGTCGAAATTTTGAGCAGCGTTCGGTATTAATCAACAATGAAGGCATACAAATAGCGATATTATCCCATACGCACCACAATGCATTTCGTCAGACTTGTCGTAGCATTGTACGGCGCCGTCGCAGCGCGCGGCCGTCGGGACGCAGAGGCCGTTGCGACAGCGCCACTCCTGCGCAGAACACATCGCGTCGCTGAGCAGCCGGCAAACGCGTACCCCTCGAATTCTGTCCACCAGTTGACAAGCTTCGGTATCTAAGGCACACAGACCCCCGCAACCTACACAAAAAGAGACTTTATCCACTAATATTTTTGAAGGTACTCTAGTGCTCTAGTGAATTTCTGATGCGAAACTTACCAGTAGGGTCTCCAGCATCCACGGCTTTCTTACAGTCCGGAGTCCCGCTCTTCTCATCAAGCATACATATTTCTTCTGTTTGGCACGAGCAAAAACTTTGCGACACTATATCTCTGTTTATTATATCCTTCGGTCTTTGGCTTTCTTTGCTTTTGCTAGAGTTTCTCGGATAGGTTCTTATATTTTTGCGTATTTTAGATATTACCATAGTAATTAGGGAATTATTTTCAGTAGTACTGCTAAGGATTTCCGTAGCTAGTGATATTTCGGTGGTGTCGATTTCGGGCAACTGCGCCGACGGTAGAGCCAGATTTGTTACAGCGGACGTAGTTTGATTAAAAATAATTGTTTGAGTTGGCACTACAGTTGTACTGATTACTTTTGTTACACTTGTAAAACTAGGAGTAGTAAAATTTACCAAAATGAAACTTATGACTATAATAGCAACAATCATCACACTTATTGAGCACGCTTGGATCTGAGTCCGTTTCTTCACGGGGTCAGTCAGAGCGAAGTCCACGATGCACCCGATGCCTTTCAGGCTCTTACTCAGTCTCCGTGGATTTATTTCATTAGGCTGCGGTTCATAAGAAGTGAATTTTTGGCGAAAACTGGAGTCTATTTGTTGAGATATTGATGGAATGCAACGGTTATTTTCCACTTCAGCGGATGAAACTTTTATCGAACTTCTCCTATATGAGAAAATTTCTGGATGACCATAATCACATATTGAATCTTCTCTTTCTTCGTCTAATATTGCACCAGTCTCATTCGTGCTTATTTTTAAGTTTGGAGTGGAATGATCGCTAGGTATGAAACTGGCTTTTGGAGATTTGATCTCATATTTTCTCATTTTTCCTTTACATGTATAACAATATGTGATTGCTTTATCATCAACGCTTACTACATTATTCAGTATGATTCGTCTTAAATTACTATTTGACCAAAGATGAGAGCAGTACAGTTGATCCCAATTTGATGTAGAGGCGTCCAGCGCATCTGCTGTATCGCCTATATCGCCAGAAAAACTATTCGACAATGTCATTGCGATCGATTCCAATTGTATGCAAATATCACCAACGAATTGTATTTATAAACATCTTTGCATTTATTAATCTGCAAAATAAAAAAAAACTATGTGAGGTGGTGAACTTTCACGAATGCCTTACTCCGACTACACATTGTAATTCAATATTCAGAAGGGGTTTGGGGTTCTAAAACTAATTACGCATACGAAAATGATACCGTTAAGCTGTTAAGAATGTTTAATTTGGTAGAAAATTAGGATTAAGTTGCAACGAAACATAAGCGAACGTTTCAACTAAATTTAATTTCTTTATGTGGGTAATGTGAATAAACAAATCCATCGCAGAAATAGTAGAAAAATAGGATACCTTAATAGGAATATTTTTGTAAGGCAAACGAGCATGTAGCTTATCTGATGGTCACAGCTACCCATAGAAATTAAGTAGGTACACAAAATTCCGCAAAATACAAAGCAAAACAACGTACAATCACCATCGTTAACATGGAAATTATCTGGTTGTTCAAAAATATTTAAAGACGACAGTATTGTTAATCGCGTAAGTCGAAGCACTTTTCACACGGCAGAGATATTTACGAGCGTCGCCGTCGTGAGCACCGGAGCACGCTTAAGAATAAGTATAATAATTATCCCCATTATTTTTATTCACTTTCTCACGTTTTCCTCGCGTTTATCTTTTGAAATTAGTGCTAAAGTAGGTACTAACTAAAAAAAGTAGGTCTGTATTTATAATGCTGAGTTGAGTATTAACAAAGTTAACCTTCCCGAAATTTAAGGTCATGTTAAATTGAATCGTCTTAACTGGCGGTAAATACAAAAAAAAAACGAATGAACTTAACATTAAGATTTTAAAGTTTTTATCAACCAGCCAGGTACAGGTAAGAATATAGAATAGAATATGTATTTGCAGAAATAAAGTATTTTAGTTAAGGAAGGTTACTTTGACCCCCATACTCTAAAGGCAATACGTAACTCTAACGGGCAACCACGCTGTGATCAGCTGAGGCCGGAAAAATACACGTCTTACGAAATAATAATACTTACATGGTGTGATGAGATTGTTTACTAACACGACACTAAACTAGAACATTTTATTAAATAAATTATATTGTCTAAATATGGAAGCTTATGGACGTCAGCGTGCTGGGCAGTCACGGGTCTTGTGGACGAAGCCGCGTTGCCGGGACGACGTCTAAACAACCACCAACCCTTGAAGCGAAACCAAACTGGGAAAGAGAAAAATAATTACCATTGGTGCAGTTAAAAAAAGATAGCTGATAGGGGTTGGTGACGTATGGTGGTTCCAGTGACCAAGGTCTGTGCTCAGCCAAGAGTGACGTGCGGGACTTTTTTATGTTCAACTGAACCAACATCTGTTCCTTCGTGTAGCCGAGCGCATTTAGTTCAATTGCAGGTGTTTATGACGTCACATGAATTATAAATATCTACGCTAAGTGCTCCGTTAATGAATATAATATAACTATAATTCAATTCTAATTGGTACCCACCCACAACCTACCCTGTAAAGACGAAGTTACCGATGTTTCGTATGTATTCGTATATAAGCACAATATTGTATATTAAGGATTTATATACATAAAAATGTAGCAGTAATTGATATCATAAAGTTTAGTCTTGTACTATGTACGAGACTTGTGACTCCAGACTTTGTTTTATTTATTTTATTCTGCATTTGGTTTAGTTTTAAACTCCGGCTAATAAGACATGATGTGTTATTGACTTTACGTCCGTTGACCTTTGATAACATTGTACGTAGCATAGGTACTACAAAAGAATAATAGGTTTAAACTGGTGAATACATTTTCATCTGCCTACCTAGAATTATAATACCTAGAATATTAATTGTAATATAATACGGTAGAAGTAGAGCATTTTTAGGCAATAATGGAAACTAACATGAGATTTTTTAAATTAGGTACTTTGCCCCAAGGTTAGCTCTCAAACAAGCTTTAGATTTATTGCAGCCCACCTTATGTTCATGGCCCGACTAGAAAAGTTTGAAGCTGGTATTGTCGTAAACTTTATGATTGACTGGTTAGAGTACCTGACTACAAACCCTTTAATCCTGGGTTCAATCCCCGACTGGGGCATATATTTGTACGAAAAATACGAACGTTTGTTCTCCAGACTTGGGTGTTTAATTTGTATTTAAATGTGTATAATGTTAGACTGACATTTGGTAGCATAGGGTAGGTACGGTTGTGGTACGTACTCTGAAGATCAGCTCAGTATGCTTAGTATAAGTTTTACGTCAAACATTCGAATACTATTCGACTGCGTAAATCGAATGAACGTTAGTCGATGCGTTTGTCTTCACTTCGACTATCGCGGTGAGCTCGATCATCTCATCGTTGTAAATTTTCCGCTCGATTTCCTAACAAATCCTGCGAGTACGCGTCACTTTTCGAATAGTTTAGCGCTCACGTCGACAGCGTTAACTTTGGGACGAGCAATTTGTGAGCGTAAATACCACGTTTCACTTTCGCAAGGTGTAGTGAGAAGTAAGCAAACGCAAACGCTAAAGTAAAGCTCTCACATGCTTTCTGACTAGTGAGTCGTTCACGCGCGAATTAGTATAGTGAAAAATCAGTCTAAAAGTAAATGCGAAAAATGGCAAGAAGACAATTTTTTGCCTGGAGAATGCTCTTCAGGTCGGCTCTTCGACGACAATGCAATCCTTTCGACTTAGGGGTTCTGTGCTCCCAATAGGGAACGTGCACATAGACGGTGCTGCCAACTGGTGCCATAAGGGTGCCATCAATTTGAATGTTTTACCTTGATAAGTTTGTTTTACTGTCCGCATAGTGTCTCTTCTGTCGCATTAGTGCTGCCGCCTATAGCTACTGCACGTTCCCTATAATACTTTTTCTCACAAAAAAGTAACTTTTTCTCACAAAAGAAGAAACTTGACGTTTTCTCATGAAAAATAAACTTAAAAAAAAAAAACTAAAAATCTTGAAAAAAAACTTGGATTCGATCCGAGGTCGGCTAGATCCGCGACCACCCGATTTCTAATGTGCTATTATGATCTGCTCGAAGTCGGCGAAATTTAGCTTTGTATTCTAATGCAAACAAAAATAGCCGGAAAACACGAGTAAAAGCGGTTTTCTGAAAATGAAACATAGCTAGATCAGTTTTTCATCCCCGAAAACCCCCACATACCAAATTTCATCGAAATCGTTGGAGCCGTTTCCGAGATACTGATTATATATACCTATATATACAAGAATTGCTCGTTTAAAGGTATTAGATAGATAGATAGATGATGTTTATAAAACGACGACAACGTTACGACGGTGACGACTCATTTCGTTCACGCGCCGACTACGGAGCGTATTCAGCGCGTTGAATAATACTGAAACATATATACGGTGACACTAGCCGGAACCGCGGCGCAGCGTATATGATTCAGTGCCATATAACGCGCTGGACCCGCTCCGTTAGCGCCGCGCGCACGTCCCGCACTGCGATTTGTAGTGGCCTTCAGTTGATCGGAAAAAAAATAATGAATAGTACAAATCTGTGTAAATAAAGTATCATATAACCTGCTTTTTAATGTTTTTGAAATAATTTGAGTTATTTTATAATTAAAGTGAAAGAAGGATGAATAATAATGTACGATTTTTTTATTTCAAGATTGTCTTAGGAATATGTCTATTTTTAATGTGGTACCATTAATATTAAGGCATTTTTTAACAAGGCAGCACTGCCTGTCGCGATCGTGAGCGTGAACCCAACTTATTTGTGCATTGAAAAAGTTTTTATGCCGTTCGCAAAAAGTGTATTATTGCTTGGTTTTATTCACAGATAAGTTGGTTAGTCTGTACTATCGTCGAAGTGAGCTCTCGATTATGAAATTCGAAAAATTATTTCTGTCACATTCGTTCGATCGCACTTCGATCGTCACTTACTATTGCGAGACCGACTACACGATTCGATTGAAGTTACGTTTACGACAGTCAGTTTTGACGTTTATAAATTAAAAATGGATTCCGTTACTAAAAGACTTGTAAAAGACTGTTCAAAACAATAGCTAAGTCTGTGAATAGACTTCAAAGGACTTTCCCACAGCACAAGTATTGGTTGTTGGTTGCATTGCAATCATTCATTCCAATCAGTATTGGTTGAATTGCGGAATTGGTTGGAATCATAATTTTGTGTTCGCAGCTTATAAGTGGTGAGTATTTCGAATATATTTTACTGTTGCAGACTGGCTTTCCGACTACATACTGCGTCTAATCCAAAGAACTATACACGCAAATTAGATATAACTTTCTTGAATGTCAACATTGTTCTGACGAGCAATTTAAGATAACGATTAAAGCCAATTATATTTCGTAAGATCGTTCTTTGTTTCTCTTGCAAAGTTATTAAATACACATTGCGGAATTGGTAATCTCGCCTTATAAGTTATTATTTGTGGTTCTCAGGTAGGTTCTGTCAATAATTGGGTCCGCAAAGTTAGGCTGATTTTATTCAGTAACTGTACTGATGCCTCCGGCGTTTGAGAGTGTGTTAAAGAGAAGAGAAGAGTTAAGATCGCCATGAGGCCGCACATTCGGAAAGTTATCGCCATCACTGCCTTTCTAATAATTATTGTAAAAAAAAGAAAACCAAAGCCTAAACATTTTTGTATGAAACTGTTATATTAATTTATAATACACTGTTTGTTATCCATGACCGCAAACACACAACAAACAAGTGAGACAAAACATTCATATACATAGGGTCATTGACTACTATCTAATATTTTCAACTGATATTTGTTTTAGGAGACCAAATGGATAAATTAAGATAACATCAGCACTATAGTCATCAACATAAGCCAAAGGATGTCCACTAATCATCGTCAGTCCAGCTAGTAGGAGGACTGCGAATGCTGTCTTCCTGTAAGTGGTTGCTACTCAAGGACTTTTGTCCCTCAAAGTTGTCTGCGTTTTGGATAACTAATATACTAATCAAATTTATTGACTGATTGATATTCATTACATTGTCATCAAATTGTGTTGGCATGGTGTGACTAACTGTATGTTTCATACTTAGATTGGTCAGTATGGGAAAGTCTGATACTATAAGGCCCATACTACACGGGCGGTTCTCAAGTACGTCTCAAAAATTCTCAAATATACTGTATGTCAGGCTGAAAAAAATAAAATATATATTGTAAAAATCACAGTTGTCCGTATACTCTTTTGCTGATGTTGATCATCTACTTTTGTACGTGTACTCTTTTGCTGATGATCTGTTCTAAGGAACCATAACTTTAGGATTAACTACATAATTATTTTGTTAAGCATTAAAGTAAAATTAAAATATTAGCATTAGTCCTAGAATAAATTAAGGATAAGTTGTTGCTTCGCCATAGCAGGGTCCATGTAGCATTCATCATCCCAGCCTATAAACTTCCTACCGCATGGCATAGGTCTCCTCTCAGAATGAGAGGGCTTGGGCCGTAGTTCCCACGCGGGCCCAGTGTGGATTGGGAACTTCACACACACCATTTAATTTCTTGGCAGGTTTATGCAGGTTTCCTCACAATGTTTTACTTCACAGTAAAGCTCATAGTCAATTTCCAATGTAATTTTGCACTCTATTCCGAAAAACTCGAGGCGCAAGCTGGGATTTGAACCCATGACCCTCTGCTTGAGAGGCTATAGGTCAAACCACTAGGCCACTATGGCTATATAATATGTAGCACTGTAATATTTATTTGTCATCTTTGAATATCATGGTTGCAATTAATAAATGAATATGAATAATATGTGTTAAGGCTTTATCTAGAATTCTAATTCAAATGTTGTACTTACAAAGCCACAGAAAAAGTCTGACCTATGCTCAACTTCTAATCTCATTGTGCATATTTTTATTGAGTGGCACTATTTTTAAGCTATTGCATAGCTTTTATTTTTAATTGAAATATGATTTAATTCAATACAAATTATTTATTTCATCTACAATTATTTTACTTGCTGCTTCTGTATTAATTAAATGAGTGAGTATGAGTATAAATATGGGTATACACCCGTTGCTTAACTTGTGTACTTACCATAACTCTGAAATTGGTACTAATTAAGCAATATTTATCTATCTTCTAATATATAAAAATCTTGTGCCACGGTCTTTGTTATCGAACTCCTCTGAGACGGCTTGACCGATTTTTATAAAACTTTTTTCTGTATACCTAACATGCTTTTATTGTAAAATCGATGATTGACTGTGACAAAAACGCAATGTTTGAATACATGGTCTATTTCTTCATTTTTTTAACTTTTTAGTTTGTATGTAGTTTTAGTTTATAGTTTTAGTTTTATTTTATGTAGTTTTTAATTTGTATTTATACTTTCTAGTTAACTTATAATTTCCCCCTTTAATAAATAGACAGTTAACTTTTTAGTTATTTTTATTAACATGTACTAAATAAAAGCTTATTTTAAAAAAACAGTTTCCTTTTATTTTTAACATTTAAGTAAATATTTATGACACGGGATCTACTACAGCGTAATTCATAGCGCATATTATTATAGGTAACGCCTTTGATCAATTATAAGATGACCTGGGAAGATTTATACTATAATAGGAGCCCATAGATTTTTACTGAAGCTTATTCTCACAGTACTTAGTGTTTTTTCCCAATTTGAATTGACACAGAAACAGTGTTGATGGAGCTCCTCTTCTGTGTGCTTTTGGCCCTTCGGGCCGATGTAAACTTGTCATGACCTAAACCTACCTAATGTTTCTGTGTCAATTGAAGTTGGAGGAAAAACGCGATTGTGAAAATAAGGTTCAGTAAAAAACCATAGTGAGAGTAATAACAAATACCTAATAGATAAACAAACCTTTCTTTGTCTTGAGCTTAGAGCCGTTGAGGTTGCGCGCTTCAAATTTTTGTTGTTAATAATCCATCCTCTTATCCTTAGATAGTGTATAAATAATCTAAGCTCTTATCCTATTGGTTTGCCATCATAATTTAATTAGGCCCATACTACACGGGCGGTTTCCCGCCGCGGTTTCCCGCTCGACGGAGCTGCGCAGTGTAGTTTGCACCATACAACTTCCATATAAAATTGTGTCTAGTGGCGGTTCAGAAGCGGTTTCCCGCGGCGGGAGAACCGCCCGTGTAGTATGGGCCTTAAGGTCTTGCAATATAGATCTTGCCCACATGAATTAATTGATGATTGAAATGAATGATGATGCGGCGACACGACACTTCCGAGGTTGAATTCATTCATTGACTGCCAATGCAAAACTTATGGACAATTTCACGGACTCAAATTGAGTCACTCAATTTTTTTATGCTTGTCAATTACAAAATATTGATAAGATAATCTTCTAAAACCGCAAATAAAACAGGTATAGACATTACTAGTCAAATTAATATCGTAAAACAAGGCAAAATTGCTTATTGGATTTGACATGACACTGACGGATGACATTTCGTTTCGTGCGGATTCGAAAAACGCTGTCGAATAGTTTTGTTCAGTCACGTACGATATAGTTTGCGTTCAGTGAATCGACTGAGTCACGTACGATATAGTTTGCGTTCCGTTCAACAATTTTTACTCGCAATTTTTGTTGCGCAAACGCGCCGCTAGAGGCGTTGTCCATGTTTCCATAGTAAATTAAATTTTTACGTAAACGCGATCGAGAAGTAAATACTTACCAAATGGTGAGGTAAAACTTATACTAAGCATACTGTATGCTTAGTATAAGTTTTACCTCACCATTTGGTAAGTATTTACTTCTCGATCGCGTTTACGTAAAAATTTAATTTACTATGGAAACATGGACAACGCCTCTAGCGGCGCGTTTGCGCAACAAAAATTGCGAGTAAAAATTGTTGAACGGAACGCAAACTATATCGTACGTGACTCAGTCGATTCACTGAACGCAAACTATATCGTACGTGACTGAACAAAACTATTCGACAGCGTTTTTCGAATCCGCACGAAACGAAATGTCATCCGTCAGTGTCATGTCAAATCCAATAAGCAATTTTGCCTTGTTTTACGATATTAATTTGACTAGTAATGTCTATACCTGTTTTATTTGCGGTTTTAGAAGATTATCTTATCAATATTTTGTAATTGACAAGCATAAAAAAATTGAGTGACTCAATTTGAGTCCGTGAAATTGTCCATAAGTTTTGCATTGGCAGTCAATGAATGAATTCAACCTCGGAAGTGTCGTGTCGCCGCATCATCATTCATTTCAATCATCAATTAATTCATGTGGGCAAGATCTATATTGCAAGACCTTAAGGCCCATACTACACGGGCGGTTCTCCCGCCGCGGGAAACCGCTTCTGAACCGCCACTAGACACAATTTTATATGGAAGTTGTATGGTGCAAACTACACTGCGCAGCTCCGTCGAGCGGGAAACCGCGGCGGGAAACCGCCCGTGTAGTATGGGCCTAATTAAATTATGATGGCAAACCAATAGGATAAGAGCTTAGATTATTTATACACTATCTAAGGATAAGAGGATGGATTATTAACAACAAAAATTTGAAGCGCGCAACCTCAACGGCTCTAAGCTCAAGACAAAGAAAGGTTTGTTTATCTATTAGGTATTTGTTATTACTCTCACTATGGTTTTTTACTGAACCTTATTTTCACAATCGCGTTTTTCCTCCAACTTCAATTGACACAGAAACATTAGGTAGGTTTAGGTCATGACAAGTTTACATCGGCCCGAAGGGCCAAAAGCACACAGAAGAGGAGCTCCATCAACACTGTTTCTGTGTCAATTCAAATTGGGAAAAAACACTAAGTACTGTGAGAATAAGCTTCAGTAAAAATCTATGGGCTCCTATTATAGTATAAATCTTCCCAGGTCATCTTATAATTGATCAAAGGCGTTACCTATAATAATATGCGCTATGAATTACGCTGTAGTAGATCCCGTGTCATAAATATTTACTTAAATGTTAAAAATAAAAGGAAACTGTTTTTTTAAAATAAGCTTTTATTTAGTACATGTTAATAAAAATAACTAAAAAGTTAACTGTCTATTTATTAAAGGGGGAAATTATAAGTTAACTAGAAAGTATAAATACAAATTAAAAACTACATAAAATAAAACTAAAACTATAAACTAAAACTACATACAAACTAAAAAGTTAAAAAAATGAAGAAATAGACCATGTATTCAAACATTGCGTTTTTGTCACAGTCAATCATCGATTTTACAATAAAAGCATGTTAGGTATACAGAAAAAAGTTTTATAAAAATCGGTCAAGCCGTCTCAGAGGAGTTCGATAACAAAGACCGTGGCACAAGATTTTTATATATTAGAAGATAGATAAATATTGCTTAATTAGTACCAATTTCAGAGTTATGGTAAGTACACAAGTTAAGCAACGGGTGTATACCCATATTTATACTCATACTCACTCATTTAATTAATACAGAAGCAGCAAGTAAAATAATTGTAGATGAAATAAATAATTTGTATTGAATTAAATCATATTTCAATTAAAAATAAAAGCTATGCAATAGCTTAAAAATAGTGCCACTCAATAAAAATATGCACAATGAGATTAGAAGTTGAGCATAGGTCAGACTTTTTCTGTGGCTTTGTAAGTACAACATTTGAATTAGAATTCTAGATAAAGCCTTAACACATATTATTCATATTCATTTATTAATTGCAACCATGATATTCAAAGATGACAAATAAATATTACAGTGCTACATATTATATAGCCATAGTGGCCTAGTGGTTTGACCTATAGCCTCTCAAGCAGAGGGTCATGGGTTCAAATCCCAGCTTGCGCCTCGAGTTTTTCGGAATAGAGTGCAAAATTACATTGGAAATTGACTATGAGCTTTACTGTGAAGTAAAACATTGTGAGGAAACCTGCATAAACCTGCCAAAAAATTAAATGGTGTGTGTGAAGTTCCCAATCCACACTGGGCCCGCGTGGGAACTACGGCCCAAGCCCTCTCATTCTGAGAGGAGACCTATGCCATGCGGTAGGAAGTTTATAGGCTGGGATGATGAATGCTACATGGACCCTGCTATGGCGAAGCAACAACTTATCCTTAATTTATTCTAGGACTAATGCTAATATTTTAATTTTACTTTAATGCTTAACAAAATAATTATGTAGTTAATCCTAAAGTTATGGTTCCTTAGAACAGATCATCAGCAAAAGAGTACACGTACAAAAGTAGATGATCAACATCAGCAAAAGAGTATACGGACAACTGTGATTTTTACAATATATATTTTATTTTTTTCAGCCTGACATACAGTATATTTGAGAATTTTTGAGACGTACTTGAGAACCGCCCGTGTAGTATGGGCCTTATAGTATCAGACTTTCCCATACTGACCAATCTAAGTATGAAACATACAGTTAGTCACACCATGCCAACACAATTTGATGACAATGTAATGAATATCAATCAGTCAATAAATTTGATTAGTATATTAGTTATCCAAAACGCAGACAACTTTGAGGGACAAAAGTCCTTGAGTAGCAACCACTTACAGGAAGACAGCATTCGCAGTCCTCCTACTAGCTGGACTGACGATGATTAGTGGACATCCTTTGGCTTATGTTGATGACTATAGTGCTGATGTTATCTTAATTTATCCATTTGGTCTCCTAAAACAAATATCAGTTGAAAATATTAGATAGTAGTCAATGACCCTATGTATATGAATGTTTTGTCTCACTTGTTTGTTGTGTGTTTGCGGTCATGGATAACAAACAGTGTATTATAAATTAATATAACAGTTTCATACAAAAATGTTTAGGCTTTGGTTTTCTTTTTTTTACAATAATTATTAGAAAGGCAGTGATGGCGATAACTTTCCGAATGTGCGGCCTCATGGCGATCTTAACTCTTCTCTTCTCTTTAACACACTCTCAAACGCCGGAGGCATCAGTACAGTTACTGAATAAAATCAGCCTAACTTTGCGGACCCAATTATTGACAGAACCTACCTGAGAACCACAAATAATAACTTATAAGGCGAGATTACCAATTCCGCAATGTGTATTTAATAACTTTGCAAGAGAAACAAAGAACGATCTTACGAAATATAATTGGCTTTAATCGTTATCTTAAATTGCTCGTCAGAACAATGTTGACATTCAAGAAAGTTATATCTAATTTGCGTGTATAGTTCTTTGGATTAGACGCAGTATGTAGTCGGAAAGCCAGTCTGCAACAGTAAAATATATTCGAAATACTCACCACTTATAAGCTGCGAACACAAAATTATGATTCCAACCAATTCCGCAATTCAACCAATACTGATTGGAATGAATGATTGCAATGCAACCAACAACCAATACTTGTGCTGTGGGAAAGTCCTTTGAAGTCTATTCACAGACTTAGCTATTGTTTTGAACAGTCTTTTACAAGTCTTTTAGTAACGGAATCCATTTTTAATTTATAAACGTCAAAACTGACTGTCGTAAACGTAACTTCAATCGAATCGTGTAGTCGGTCTCGCAATAGTAAGTGACGATCGAAGTGCGATCGAACGAATGTGACAGAAATAATTTTTCGAATTTCATAATCGAGAGCTCACTTCGACGATAGTACAGACTAACCAACTTATCTGTGAATAAAACCAAGCAATAATACACTTTTTGCGAACGGCATAAAAACTTTTTCAATGCACAAATAAGTTGGGTTCACGCTCACGATCGCGACAGGCAGTGCTGCCTTGTTAAAAAATGCCTTAATATTAATGGTACCACATTAAAAATAGACATATTCCTAAGACAATCTTGAAATAAAAAAATCGTACATTATTATTCATCCTTCTTTCACTTTAATTATAAAATAACTCAAATTATTTCAAAAACATTAAAAAGCAGGTTATATGATACTTTATTTACACAGATTTGTACTATTCATTATTTTTTTTCCGATCAACTGAAGGCCACTACAAATCGCAGTGCGGGACGTGCGCGCGGCGCTAACGGAGCGGGTCCAGCGCGTTATATGGCACTGAATCATATACGTTGCGCCGCGGTTCCGGCTAGTGTCACCGTATATATGTTTCAGTATTATTCAACGCGCTGAATACGCTCCGTAGTCGGCGCGTGAACGAAATGAGTCGTCACCGTCGTAACGTTGTCGTCGTTTTATAAACATCATCTATCTATCTATCTAATACCTTTAAACGAGCAATTCTTGTATATATAGGTATATATAATCAGTATCTCGGAAACGGCTCCAACGATTTCGATGAAATTTGGTATGTGGGGGTTTTCGGGGATGAAAAACTGATCTAGCTATGTTTCATTTTCAGAAAACCGCTTTTACTCGTGTTTTCCGGCTATTTTTGTTTGCATTAGAATACAAAGCTAAATTTCGCCGACTTCGAGCAGATCATAATAGCACATTAGAAATCGGGTGGTCGCGGATCTAGCCGACCTCGGATCGAATCCAAGTTTTTTTTCAAGATTTTTAGTTTTTTTTTTTTAAGTTTATTTTTCATGAGAAAACGTCAAGTTTCTTCTTTTGTGAGAAAAAGTTACTTTTTTGTGAGAAAAAGTATTATAGGGAACGTGCAGTAGCTATAGGCGGCAGCACTAATGCGACAGAAGAGACACTATGCGGACAGTAAAACAAACTTATCAAGGTAAAACATTCAAATTGATGGCACCCTTATGGCACCAGTTGGCAGCACCGTCTATGTGCACGTTCCCTATTGGGAGCACAGAACCCCTAAGTCGAAAGGATTGCATTGTCGTCGAAGAGCCGACCTGAAGAGCATTCTCCAGGCAAAAAATTGTCTTCTTGCCATTTTTCGCATTTACTTTTAGACTGATTTTTCACTATACTAATTCGCGCGTGAACGACTCACTAGTCAGAAAGCATGTGAGAGCTTTACTTTAGCGTTTGCGTTTGCTTACTTCTCACTACACCTTGCGAAAGTGAAACGTGGTATTTACGCTCACAAATTGCTCGTCCCAAAGTTAACGCTGTCGACGTGAGCGCTAAACTATTCGAAAAGTGACGCGTACTCGCAGGATTTGTTAGGAAATCGAGCGGAAAATTTACAACGATGAGATGATCGAGCTCACCGCGATAGTCGAAGTGAAGACAAACGCATCGACTAACGTTCATTCGATTTACGCAGTCGAATAGTATTCGAATGTTTGACGTAAAACTTATACTAAGCATACTGGTTGAATTCGAAACGCGTCAGTGTAGTTTGGTGGAGGTGGTAGTTGGGTTTGTGTGTGTTCGTACAGTGTGGAGGTAGAAGAACTGCATGAACACGCATTTTTTTTTTACATAAACGTAACTATCGTAAGGTCCCGGGTGAGCAAAGTCATTGTTTCATTTCATTACTTATATGGGCCTCCGCAAAATAACGCCTGATTCAATAAATACTTAAACACTAACAAGAACATAAAAATTAAATAAACATAGTCCGAATTGGGATGTACCAAAAAAAATAACCTATAGTTTTTATATTTTTTTTTGGAAAGAATAGGATATTTTAAGATACCATTTTCATCGATTTTGAATTTGGTTGAGTATTTACTTTTTATAATTTTTTTTAAGAAATACGTTGGATGACGTCACAGTGAGAGAGCCACGTTCCATTGCCTACAAAAATTCAAGCCGTACATAACATAATCTGTGGCTCTACTGATTTGTCTTGTCACTGTCAATAATACAAGCATGGCTTAGGGTCCTAAATGAACCATGACAAATAGTTTTATTTATTTATCTTCTTTTAGCTTCGATTATTCCTGTTTGTTTAATGGTGTGATAGTAAATAGATATTTTTTACTAAAATCTGATATTTAAATTCTTTCATATTTACTTGTAACGTAGTAATTTAATAATTAAATTTGTAAAAATACATTGCGAGTATTGTATACATTTCGGACTTTATAATAAATGACAACTGTTTAAAGCCAGGTGCGCATCATGTGATTAAAGTTCTGTCTTTGTCACTCTTTGCTATTATAAGCAGGGCAGCAACATTTCAAACTGTCAATTTGCTTTAGAGTGTAGACCTGCTTTATATCTGCCTATGTGACGATTCACTGCAGGGGTCAAATGAAGGTCATTACTTAAATTTTCTTTATTTTATTCAGTTTATCATATTTCTAGAATCTGATTTCTGAAAACGATTCATAAAGCCTATTTCTCCAAATGGTTTTCGATTTATTATACGTTGTCAAAAATTGGGACATCCCAATTGTTTGTCTGGCTTTAACCAAGTATTAAATAATTTAAACGAATCACAAGGCAACAGACTGGCCTGGTATTAACTAATTCAACCAATAAGAAAGCAGCAGAGTGTTTACTTGTGTCATATCAAAAATAAAATACAAATTCAGTGAAAACGAATTTAAATAACAACGTTCTTTTCTTAAAACTCTTTTCAATTCTCTGTATGTAACTTTATAATGAAAATTTTCGTTACAATAGTTAGTACCGTAATACTCTATCCCTTCGTGTTACCGGTGTCCATGGGCGGCGGTGATTGTGAAAAATTTCGTTAGGTACCGTAGTCAGTACCATGACAATACTCTAACCCTATGATACCCTTCGTGTTGCCGGTGTCCATGGGCGGCGGTGATTGTTTCTCATCAGGTGACCCGCATTGCTCCTTTTCCTCTCTGATATAAAAAAAGCCATAACAATTAGACTTTTGGTTCAGCGCTAAAAAGAGCGCTTTGTGATTTTGGTGTGAAATTAAAATTATAATTCGCGAATGAATATTAAATTATATTAAAGAGGTTTTTGTGCCACCAATAAGGTCATAATTAAACTGTTGTGCTTTGCTAGCCCTTAGTGTAGCTTTATGCGATTGGTCAAAACTATAGATATTAAGTTTAATTGGGAGTTCCTTATTCAAATACAAGCTGCCAGAACTTAAATTTTATTAGATTCGATATTGCAGTTCCGTTCTCCACTTTTCCATAAATGCGTTTACGGAAAGCAATAATTTTTTCACTGCCTTTGTTTGTGAATGACGTTGCGTGCGTGCAGTGATCGCGCGAGTGAGCTCTGCTGCGGCATTGCGTTAGAATACTTCAAATAACTAAAGTTGGATTTAAAAGGAACGCGCGAACAGACGAATAAGCAGGGCTGGGCAAAATACATGCTTTGCTTTAATTAAAATACAAATTACAAAATACTATCTCGCATGTATTTAAAATACGAAATACAAAATACTTTTAAGTCGGGTATTTGAAATATAAAATACAAAATACTAAGTAGAATTAAAACGAATCCAACTCGGCATGGGCAAGCAGAGTAAAAGAAAATCACTCTCTTTAAACATGAAACTACCGTGAGGTCGTGAGACTCACTCATAGTGAAACAATACAGATTATGGTCCGAGAGCTGGCACCAATTTTTGGGTAGGTGTTTGAGGCAAGCTGAAAACTTGTCACATACTTCTTTTATTATACCCCAACACGAAACTGCAGACCTGGCTGGTGAGTAGCGGGGCTAAATGAAACCATGAATTTTTAATTTTTTTTTTGTTCCAAAAATATATTTAGGCAATATGCAATTTATATATGTTGTAGTTTAATGCTTAAACAATAAAAAAAATAATAAGGCAGACGATTTAGTCGGGGCTTTAATATTGCCAGGCGCGTGCAAACAAATTTTTCATAAAAATATAAAAAATGTATTTGAGGCAACTTGAAATTTTAATAGGGTATTATTTATAACTAAAAAATAAGATTCTCAAAAAGACAGTTCATTTTGGTGGGACTTTCTACCTGCCAGGTGATCTAACAAATATACTCACTCGCACGGATATATCATTTGTTAGATCACCTGGCAGGTAGAAAGTCCCACCAAAATGACCTGTCTTTTTGAGAATCTTATTTTTTAGTTATAAATAATACCCTATTAAAATTTCAAGTTGCCTCAAATACATTTTTTATATTTTTTGAAAAATAAAAATATGTTCGCACGCGCCTGGCAATATTAAAGCCCCGACTAAATCGTCTGGCTTATTTTTTTTTTATTCTTTAAACATTAAACTACAACATATAAAAATTGCATATTGCCTCAAATATATTTTTGGAACCAAAAAAATAAAAATTAAAAATTCATAGGTTCATTTAGCCCCGCTACTCACCAGCCAGGTCTGCAGTTTTGTGTTGGGGTATAATAGGAGAAGTATGTGACAAGTTTTCAGCTTGCCTCAAACACCTACCCAAAAATTGGTGCCAGCTCTCCTACTATTACTCACGTTTCAAAACGAGTCGAGTTTAACTCGACAGTTTCGGGCTAATCCGTAACCCTTCCTCTCGGAAGAGCACGCTACGGCTGTGCCAAACGTGCACTCAAGTACGCTACGGCCTGAAATACCTATGTCGACTTTTGAAATACTAACTACAAAATACCTTAGCATCAGGTATTTGAAATACGATTTACAAATTACATTTTCAGCGGGTAATTGAAATACAAATACTAAATACGTATTTGTATTTCAATTACAAGTAATTCAAATACTGCCCAGCCCTGCGAATAAGTGAGCAAATATGACGATAAAAATATGCCAGATAGTAGTTTAAATAGTTTAATTTACTATTAAATCAACTGGAAAAAATAAACATTAATTGCACTAACACACTAACTCTAATGAGACTAGGTATAGGTAAATAATATTATTATTATTATTTTTCTTAACATTTTAGATAGTTGTATATAAAACGTAAATAATAGCCTAAATTGTATAAATACTATAATAAATTCTTAAGAAATATAGGTATAGGTACATAATAAAAAAAACCGGCCAAGATGGTGTCCGACACGCGCCGGATAGGGTTACGCAACCGTTACGACAAAATACTTGCATATCTTATTAATTTTACTATTATTTTTTATTTTTTATACCAACAGTTTAGCTTTTAGAGGAAGGGGCGCTCGATTTTAACAAAAAATTTCTCTTTAAAGTTGAATATATATTTCACAAAAGAAACACTATGTATATCGAAAAATAATCTTCACAACCTTGGAATGATTTTATAAGACCTATCCAACGATACCCCACACTATAAGGTTAGACGAGAAAAAATCATTCCTATTACGTCTATGCGAGGTACCTACCCTAAAATTATTTTTTTTAAATTTATTTTTTCACTTCGTACGGATAATTACTACACATGTTCATGCAAAATTACAGCTTTCTAGTCCTAATAGTCTTGGAGCTAAGCCGCAGACGGACAGACAGACAGACATGGCGCAACTATAAGGGGTTCCCTTTTTGCTATTTTGGCTCCGGAACCCTAAAAATGCATTTAATTGTTAGTAAAATCGTCTTCGGTATGGTACAAAACTATTTAGCTTAGTATATTTATTATTATTGGTTTCCTTAGACGTAGTATGGGACCATTTCTATCAAACCCGACCTTACTTGGTAGGTACTTATTTGCGCTAGCCCTCGACTCTTCAGTCAGCTAAAGAATAACCCTACGAACTTTCGCAGAAGAATTTTTTACATCTTGTGTAACATACATTAAGTATTAACAAAGGGTCATTAGAAACATCACTTTTTACATAGAACTGACCCGTGATTGACCCGTATCTCACCTGATCAAAAGTGCAGATGAGGCCTAAGATGTATATCTCACTGGTTCAGTAACAATTTGTTCTCTCTATCCCCTAAGATTTCCTGATACCTATTCCATTCCTTATCAGTTCGTATTAAGAAAAATAAAGTGAAACACTTCATGCGGGGCAATGGAATACTAACCACACAGTGACACAAGGGTGAAAACGCTTCCCCCGCCTGCATGTCCGTTGTTAAAATGTAGATGGAGGATCAAATCATGTACCTAACTCCTGCGTACACTCACCGAAATGTATCCTGTAATCGTTTCACTTGTGTGGTAGTTTTATTTTGACGACTACAAAAATATTATGTAGGTACTTAATATTTCCACCTTAATTCAATGTAATCAGGCGACAACGTGGATACATAGATATTTGTGCACGATAAATAGACGAGTAGACTGTGACTATACTTAGTTACTTCTTACACCTAAACAACGCTTCCCCTAGAAAATGGCAGACATAGTGTAGTGTGTGTAAAAGTGTGTTTAGATAAGCTAAAGGCAACTCCTGTACTAGCAGATGCTATGTGTTACAAGTACAGAAACATATTATTAATTATACCTATGTATTGTCTGGATATCTTAGCGCATGTTACTTTAGGACCTTCTTATCCATTCCCTTTCCAAGGTTTTAAGTAAGAGGCTAATGATCAGTTTTAAACCCCGCTTGTCAAATTCGCTATCAGCTGCACATAATATCCGTTATTTTGTTTTTTTTTTTTTTCATAATACCTTCCTTTCCATGCTCCACTATTTATTTATTTACGCTTGAATTTCATGTTATTTTAACGCTACAGAAGGATCTTCTTATGACAACCATTAAGAACAGAAAGAAGAAAGAAACAGATTTAAGCAGGTGAAGCAATTCTCAATAAGTATATAGAAGCATGTATACAACACATAAAATAAACAAGTAGGTACACACAAAATCATATAGATACTTAATCCTAAACTTAAATCATTATTAAGTTTCACAATTCTACACCAAAATATCGCTAGTGTATTACAGAAACGTGAAATATTAGAGATTGCTTTGCTTGATCTACAAGATGAGGAAATAAATCCTGATGTTATTTGTTTGTCGGAGACTTTTGTCAAGAGGGGTTGTGAATCCAATGTGCAAATAAAAGGCTATAAACGCGCTTCGTACTATTCACGAGATAAAAACAGAGGAGGCGTATGTATTCTTGTAAAGCTAGGCCTTCCTTACAAGGAATTAACAAATATTAAGAACTTTGCTCGCGAGAATGTCTTTGAATGTTGTGCAATAGAAATACCGCATAATCAACTCACAATAGTTACTTTGTATCGCACGCCTAATTCGGACGTAAATGTATTTTTAAGGGAACTTGACGCAGTCTTATCCCTGTTGACTAAGAAAAAGAATAATAAAAATATTGTTTTAACGGGAGATTTTAATATAAATACTCTATTAAAAAATAAAATAACGTCTTATTTGAATGATTTGGTTCAATGTTACAATCTCAAACTTCATATTACTAAGCCTACGCGTCTTAATTCTTGTATAGACCACATTCTCAGCAACATAGAGGGAGCGAAAGGTGAACTTTTGCCTTTAGGTCTGTCTGATCATGAAACGGCTCAACTACTGAGAGTTCCTGTTAAGAACAAGTTTACAAGGCCAACCATATCAAGCATGACTAGACGAGATTATAGCTTGACTAACATTCGCAAGTTTCAAGATTGTTTGAAAAGCTTGAGTTTTTCAGAATCATTCGAGGCTTCAGTCAGACATAAATTAAGCCTTCAATAAGTTTCATGATCTCTTCTGTCTGTTCTACGGTCTTTGTTTTCCGTTTATAAGATGTAAGGTGTCGGCTGATTGTAGAGCACCAAAATGGATAACAAAGGGTCTTAGATTAAGTTGTAAAAGTAAACGAACCCTAAGATTCAAATATTATACTCATAAAACGTTACAACATAGAAGTCAATACAAGGCTTACTCTAAAGTTCTTCAGCAATGCATAAGTAGGGCTCAAAGATTATACCACCGGAAAGTTATACAAAATTCTACAAGTAAAAGCAAGGCGTGTTGGAGTATTATTAAAGACGTACCAGATACCTGCACGCCTGAAAATAAGTTTATAAATAAAATAAATGAAGATGGTTTTATTATAGAAAATCCTGACAACATAGCAAATGAATTTAATAAGTATCTGATAGAGCTCACAAAAATTGATACAAAAACAACCCTTAGAAACACAAATACCAAATCTATAAACCCAAGCATATTCCTTACTCCTGTGAGCTGCAATGAAGTGCGTAATATAATAAGGTCACTGAAGAACACGAATTCTACAGGGTATGATGGGATTACAACTCGGATTTTGAAATTATGCATTGAGGAATTGGTTCCTATTTTGACCCACTTAGTGAATCTGTCTTTTGAGTTGGGAAATTTTCCTGACGCTCTTAAAGTTTCCGTAGTGATACCATTATTTAAAAAAGGAGACAAAACTCTCATGAGTAACTATAGACCTATAACTCTAATACCGAATAATACCGATTATGTCAAAGATATTTGAAAAGGCAATTCACAAGAGAATTATGTCTTTCTTAGAAAGGTATAAAATATTAAAAACTGAACAGAATGGTTTCCAAAAAAAACAAATGCACTACGCTAGCCGCATTCAATTTAATTAATAATGTAACTAAAAGTTTAAATAAAAAAAACCCACTGCTGTAATATTTTTTGACATGACTAAAGCCTTCGACTTCGTGTCACATAAACTTTTAATTACAAAGCTTCTCAATTATGGTATAAGGGGTCCAGCATTAGGTTGGATTACATTACATCCTACTTAACGAACAGACGGCAGTGTGTTGAAATCAAGGGCTCCAATTCGTCAAAGTTAACTTATTACAGGTCCTCATATCTTGAAAACACCGTAGGAGTGCCGCAAGGCAGTGTGCTTGGGCCACTGCTTTTCTTATTATATATAAATGATTTACCTGACATAATGATTCATCAATGTACGCTTTTTGCGGAAGACTTATCGATAGTAGTGACATGTAATAGTATTAAAGATTATAATGATGATATAAATAATACAATTAAGTTAGTGGTGGAATGGCTGACTTTAAATAATTTGTCATTTAATATTGAAAAAACTCAAATTGTACAATTTTGCAATGTAAAAAGTAATACCATGACATTAGATGTAGAATATAATAACACACAAATCAAAGAAGTTGACGTTATAAAATTTTTGGGACTAACGCTAGATAAAAATTGCAATTGGAAAAATCATGTTGATGTAGTGTGTGGTAAAATTATGAACTTTGTATATGTGTTGAGGCGACTTCGGAAGGTTTCCGATTTAGACACAATGCTAATGGCTTATCACGGATATGTTGCGTCAACATTAAGATATGGTCTACTTCTTTGGGGCAATTCTACTGACATTAATAGGGCATTTATAGCCCAAAAGAAATGTTTAAGGGCAATGTGTGGCATCCCTTCACGAGAGTCATGTAAACCTTTATTCAAGAAATATGCGATTTTAACATTACCGTGTCTATATATTTTTGAAGCAGCTGTGTTCGTAAAAAAACATCCAGAACTATTTAAGAAAGCTTCAGAAATATTTCCAAGATGTACGAGAAATAAGGACAGACTTGTGTTAGACATAGTTCCTAATAGTGCTCTTTTTAAGAAAAATAGTTACTACATGTGCATCAAAATTTTTAATGCAATCCCGGCTAACTTCAAAGTTCTCCCCTTAAATTTATTTAAAAGTAATCTTCACCGATGGCTCAAAGAAAAAATATTTTATTCAACAAATGCCCTTTTTAACATGAACACATTATAACTTATTATATATATTGTAATTCTGTAAAATGATGTGATGAGTCTCCGTTACCTACTCGAATTGAAATTATAAAATTATTGTTATTATTATAATGAGCTACGATTCTGCATTCTGTGATGTCTGTGTATCTAGGTAATTATAAGTCTAGTTTTAAGGTTACTTTGCATGCTATTATGTAGCAAAATATGTTTCTGCACTGGAATTGTTAATTTATCACCTATTGTACCATATTTAATGTGAATAAAGAATTTTGAATTTTGAATTTAAATTTGAATTTTAATGATACAGACTCAGATACAAGACTATAGATAGTGGTTCATAAGAATGAATTTAAAAATAGGCAAAGCAGCTCACCTAAATTTTACAGGTAAAGAGTTCCACAATCGGAACAATTTAGTTACCTAAGAACCGGCATGGACAGTCAAAGTCAAAGTCAAAACTCTTTATTCAATTTAGGCATCAATTGATGCTCCTATGGACGTCGAAGAATCTACCACCGGTTCGAAAAAACCCTGTTGAGAAGAAACCGGCAAGAAACTCAACAAGGTATATTTTTTTCAATCAGATCTACATTGTTATTAAATTACATACATCTAAACTTAGACTAAGGATATGGCTAGACGCGTCATATTTAAGACGAAATATAACCATCGGTATTCTCTCTCGTTCTAAAAGAAAACATCATCTGCAAATAGAGACAGATATACGTTTGTCTGTATTGGCTTTCAATTCAATGAAGCCAGTTTACTATAGTGTATTTATAAATCGATATATATATATCCTAGAGATGTGCTACTTTTATATCGATAAACTTTAGCTGTCAAAAATAATTATCGTGTCATAATTTGAAGGACCAAATTGGATTCGAAAAATTACTCACAAGCATACTATTCAGCATTTTAATGATTCTTTTTATACTCTTTTCCTTTAGTTCTAAAATTACGAAAAGCAGTTTGATATTGGAATGAGTAGTAGTAGTTGTAAGTTGTAAAATAAGAGTCTGCGAGTTTAAAAATAAGCATACAGAGGCGCTCTTGGCTGGTGGCGGGGCTGTGTGGACTAGTCAAATCTAATGACGACAAACTCGAAAAACGATACAGAATTATTAACAAAAACAACAACAAAAACAAAACGATAATTAACCTTCCCGAGCCTTACCGCCAGCCATCTGCCGATCGCCTAAAATGACCCAAATAATACGT
This sequence comes from Archips xylosteana, assembly GCA_947563465.1. Classification (NCBI taxonomy): domain Eukaryota; kingdom Metazoa; phylum Arthropoda; class Insecta; order Lepidoptera; family Tortricidae; genus Archips; species Archips xylosteana. The sequence goes on from OX387344.1 coordinate 12,831,169, forward strand.
GCAACGTACAATTTTTTTAACGAGACCATACTTAGGTCCCGATAAAGCGTATCAATCTTCAATCTAATATATAAAAATCTCGTGTCAAGGTGTTTGTTATCGAACTCCTCCGAAACGGCTTGACCGATCTTTATGAAACTTTTGCTCTATATTCGGCTGGTCTGAGAATAGGTCGTAGGCTATTTTTTATACCCCTATTGTCCGCAGACGGAGTCGTGGGCAACAGCTAGTTATTTATATTTATTTGTATATTTATGTACGAGTAGTATAATGGATATAAGGGGAAAAGTAAAACGACAATTATGAAATAATAATTATGATTTTATTTTACGTAGTTTTATTATTTATTGACCACTAAATAAAACCATTTTTTTTATTTCTCAAAAAAACAGAATACATTTTTGATTATTTTTCTGCCAAACTTTCATAAATCAGGATCTTTAGGTAACCTGAGAACAATTCACATCAACAATTAGCATTATATTAGCCATAATACAACTTAATTAGTTTTTCTTGTAGTGCTTCTCAGAGCCTATAAAAAGTTTAACTAAAATATATATTAATTTTAAATAAAAGTGACAAAAGCTGAACCTGAAATACAATGATGATGACAAACAATATCGATTTATTTAACCACATCCCTATTAATAGATCTTTGGCCTATCTATTTAATAAATCTTTGGCCTGACGTGATCTTTATGACTTCACAATATTTAGAACGGCAATTTATTTATTGAGAACAGATCATATAATCTAAACATTGCGCAATAAGTTCATATGATAGTCGATAACTTACCGATGGAAAGATATTCTTTGGTCACTTTCTGTTAATACACCCATTCTACTCTTGCAACCGATAGCCACACAATCCATGGTTATAGTGATATGAAATTAACTAAATTTCACTCTTCAAAATGGCATAAAACACATAAAAACAAGGGAAAACTGATAACAACGTTTGGTATCCAGCTGGCTACCACGACGACTCAGAATTTGACACACTGACGTTTAAGATGGCGGTGTTTGTCTATGCTTCACTCTTTTTTTCACAGTGAGATTTTGCATGTGCTAGAAAGAGACACATGACGGTTTTTTGTTCGTCTTAAATAGAACTGGTCTAGCCATATTCTTAGTCTAAGCATCTAAAGTATTTAATACAATTAAAATTTATTAACACAGTAGATACGCTATTTGAGACTAGGGATCGCCAATGCGGATCGGAATTATTTCCAAACATCGCTGTCCATGATATAGTCATTAATTTTATAGTACGCCTTAGATATTAATGTCTTCTTCACAATGGATTTGAATTTTGTATCAGTTTGTTCGGTTATTGTTTTCGGAATTTTATTATAAAAACGTATGCATCTTCCCAGAAACGACTTTTTAGTTTTAGCCAGCCTTTGGCTTATCGACGTTAGTGGGAAAATCACGTATGTTTTTTCTTACATACATGATTATTTCAAATAATACAACGACGGCAGGGTTAGGATACCTATTTCTTTAAAAAAAGATCTTAAAGAATCGCGTGTCCTTAAGTTATATATCGCTCCGATAGCCCTCTTTTGCAAAATAAAAATAGATTCCAAGTCTGCAGCAGATCCCCATAAAATAAGGCCGTATGAAATGATGCTATTGAAGTAGAAAAAATACACCAACCGTGCCGTCGCCACATCGATTAGCTGCCGTATCTTTCTGACTGCAAACGCAGCAGAGCTCAACCTATTCGCAATTGCTGTGGTGTGCGGTCCCCACTGCAATTTAGAGTCCAGTGTTATTCCTAAGAATACCGTTGATTTTACAAATTCAATAATTTGACCGTTAAGTTTTATATTTGAGACCGAATTTGAATGAGGCGGATTTAACAATGAAAATTTAATATATTTTGTTTTCTTAGGGTTTAGTAACAAATTATTGGCAGCAAACCATGCGGATATCATGGACAGAGTTACATTGGGTTCAGTGAAATCGGTGTCTTTTCTACTAACTTTGAACAGTAAAGAGGTGTCGTCAGCAAACATAACTATCCCTGATTTCTGACTCACCGTTTAAATTAGGTATTTTTTTTTATATCGATGAACTAAGGAGAGCCATAATTGATGAAAAAGCAAATTGGATAAAAAAAATAAGCTGCCCAAATTACTAATTCCACGCGGACGGAGTCGCGGGCAAAAGCTAGTTATTAAATATAAAAGCCAAAATTGGAGCAACGACATCTAAAATGGAATGTAGAACCTTAACTAAAACGCCACAAGTCTTCCGTTTTCTTTACTTTTATCAATTTAAAAGTCTTCATAATGTCAAAGGGAGAAACATGCGTAAATTTAAAATTACTTATGTTTGGAAAAGAAACATTTTGTTTTAAGAGGGATTCAGCTATTTTTGAAGAAGAAGCGAGACATTTTGTAGTTTCGGTGGGGATTTTCGAAAAATATGTGTTAAATTTGTTAGCTACTTTAACCGCGCCTGTTGTTAATACGTTATTAATATTTAATGATATTGAGGACTGCGCGTTTTTACATCGGCCGGTTTCAGTGTTTATTATTTTCCAAACTGCTTTAATTTTGTCATCAGATGACTTAATTTTATTACTTAAATGAAGTGCTTTTACAGTGTATGAATAACCATATTTTTTTAAATTTGGATAGGTTACAGTAAGGAGAGTTCTAAGACCATCTTATGGAAATCACATTACTCCTACCACTGCTGCTGCTACTCCTTACCACCTCAAAGAGTAAAATTACTCTTAAAGGGTTGAAGAGAAGGGGAAAAGGGAAGGGAAGGAAAAAGGGGAGGGTTAAAGAAAATGCCGTAAAGAAGGATGAAAATATTCGAGAGTTATAGCAAAAATGCCAACACTAACTAATACCTACTTGTTTAGTTTATATTAAATTGGAGTAGGTGTACATTAATAATAATAATAATAATAAATCTTTATTGTTCAATAAAAACCTTAAGTAAATACAATTGAAGCCCTGGAGACTGCGTTAGTTTTCACTGTGTTGCAGACCCCAGTGGTTGCCCTTATAATATGTACAGCGTTAGGTTGTTAAGAACATCCAGACTTATCTTAGAAAATTATATAAAACTAAAAACAAAAGTAATCACATAACACGTTATATAGCAAGTTCACAATCAAATTTTGAGTGCATGTGTAACAATGCGTGTGAGTGCGCGTTTGTGTGTGTGTGTGTGTGTGTGTGTGTGTATGTGTACACACATTATGTTAACATTATTTGTTAACTTATCCAGTGCTGATCTCGGTTGGAAACACCACGAGGAAACTTGCACAATAGTGCGCGTTAATATGGTGACTATCACCCTGCCAAGTGTTGGTTGGCAGATCGAATGCGCCATTCATATGACTATAACCTTATTAACAGTACCTAAGATAAGATAAGACCAAGCTAGATCAATTTTTCATCCCCGAAAACCCCCACATACAAAATTTTATCGAAATCTTTGGAGCCGTTTCTGAGATTCTGATTACATATTGTATAGTAAGTAAGTATATAAAAGAATTGCTCGTTTAAAGGTACTTATTATTAGATTAGATTAGATAGATTAGATTAGACAGATTAGATTAGATAGATAGATAGATTAGATTAGATAGATAGATTTCAGCAAAGTTCCAGTTACCCCGTCAACCTTAACTTCTAGTTACGCGTAAAACCAACATGGAACCTTTTCACAATAAAAAAAACCTAGTGACTTATTCGGCAGGCAAGTTTGTTATCATTAGGACATTTACTGAGAAATGGTTCCACGTGTTACACTTTTTTGACTGAATGTATGTGGGTAGGTATTACAATACCTATACATAGTCGGGGTAAAAAAAGGTTCGTCACTTTTCGACCTTAATTCTTAATTCTTTTCTTACCCCGACTATACCTATGCAATTCCTGCAGCATCTTCCTGCTGTGCAGTGGCGGCTGCGCCGGCGACACGCGATGGCAGCAAAGCGCATCAGGCACAACTCTCACTGCGCGCGCCGCGTGCGGTTGTGGTCACTCGCCCACTTCACTCCTCGCTACTCGCATCGGACTCAACTCAGTATTCTTTCACACAGCGAACCGTATGCGCGTCAATGTACATCGCGCAGTTTCTCTCGTAAATAATTAGTATGTGTATGCGACGTTTATTTGTTCAATACGAAAACGAGTGAAATGTTGTTGATTCGCTGATCAGCGCGCGTTCGCTCCGTCTTGCACTTGGACTGACTTCATGAGGAACTGGTCAACATATCCCGTTTTGCTAAGGTGAGCCAAATACTTTGCTAAAATACAAGTTTTCATAACTTTGAACTGTATTGCGGAAAACATATAAGTGAAGAAACAAATTCTTGCCTAATGATAGTTTTGTCAATATTATTAGCATTGCGAGATCTGTAGGTCATATAATCAGATGTCCCACTTGTCAGCGAGACGACATCGAGTCACCAAACCAAGTGGTGAACTGTTGTTACTGTTAGCTTGTGCCGCTTTATTGGCTACGATTATTAGAGGGCGTTCTATTTTAGACTTCGCGACAAGTTTTACATGAAATCAACTAAAAGTTAAAGTCGACCGGTTGTCTTTTTTATTTAACTGCAAAATCGTGGTCAAGGATCTCCAACTATCCTCATTTACTCCGTTAAAACACCAAATTAAAATGCAACGCAATCGGCTTTATTTAATACTAAAGACTTCATTCAAAATATGAATAAATTGTAGAATTGCACTTGTAAATTTTCTTAATGTACCTACTATTGTTTTGAATAGTTTTTTATGTGGTAACTTATTCAATAAAGAGTCATTGTATTTTAGTTTAATCACACCAATGAACGTCAATTTTTACTTATAAAAGTTATAAAATACCTAATCAAGCATTTAACTACATACCTAAACAGGAACGTCAGTAAGACAAGTTTTCCTCATTTAATAATCAATAACAGAAAACAAAACAAAATTCGATTTCAATGAATTGAAAGAAGTATTGTTTTCAATAGCTGAAATGAAAGTGGCAAAAGTTCATCACCGGTTGTCATTGTGCCATGTGACAACATTTATCTCGGTTTACTACAAAAAAGAGAAAACGGTATTTTCACAATTCCTTACAAACACGTAATGTATTCAATTACGTCTACACGATAACCCTGAAGACAAGACAATCCAGTTAGTTATAACTAAAAGTAGCTAAGCCGAAGACTAGCCAGTTTGACTTTCTCGTACTTAGAAAATTATGACGACAGGAGGCCGAAGTCATAATGGTTTAGTTAGAACGTGTGGATTGTATATTTTTGAAAGGGATATTTGTTGTTACAGATAAATAATTTATCTGCTTATGAATCCAGCGGTGAAATTTAAAAACGCCACTTTCAAAGAAAGTTAAAGAAAAAAATTAAAGCACTTACTTACGCTTACTTACTAACGCACAGATTACTTAACTATCAAAAAATTGTCACGCATTTCTCTTAAAAAACTACGTCCTGTATTATTGTAATGAAATGATGGTCTCCGAATATGTAGGTACGAAACTCCAAAGGTAAACGTTTGATCATTTTGTATAGGCACCTGTCTTGTTGTTTGATGCCCTGGACTATTGGCAAGCTAATTGCATTTTTTCTTCGTAAACTGATTTAAATTAGTTTATTTCTCGTAGGAACTAAGCCAGGTTTACACTGTGCTTGTAAAATCGCATCAGTAGCATGATGTTGTGGCGTTCAATCGCTTGTAACGTAATAGGTCAGCCCTGCGGCTCCGAAATGCAATGTATGTAATGCTACTGCCGGCACGATTTTACTGGCACCGTGGACATCAGCACTAATTGTTTACCGCGCGCAGTCGCAGCAGTCGCAATCACCAGTTCTTCCTGTCAATCGGTATAAGATTGCAGTAGAAAGAGATAATAAAGGTGTTAATGAAACAAATAACTTACACGGTGTCTTTCTACGCTTGATCTATGTGATTTGATAGGAATAGTAACAAGAGAGTATCAATAAACGATGGGTACGTATCAAAATATCTAAAGTTTAAAATTAATAATGGATGAAATACATAATGGTCATTTGATATAATGCAATTTTCTTGGAAATTCTCAACTTTACAGGATTTTCATAAAATAAACCTAACCTAACCTAAACCAATCTGTAGATTACATGATTAAAAACGTTCGTTTTATCAATAGTTTCATAGAAATTTTTAGTACGTATTATGACCATTATGTATTTCGTCCATTATTCGTTTTAAACTTTATATATTTTGATACGTTCCCATAAACGATACTTAGAAGTATAGTCGACCACGTAAGTGCTTTATCATTTTGTGTGAAATTACAATAACGCTTGTTGTAACACTGAGTTGAAAATTTAATGTTTTCAGCCGTAGGTGACGACCAGATGGCCTAGTAGTTAGAGACCCAGACTATGAAGCTTGAGGTCCCGGGTTCGATTCCCGTATCGGGGCAGATATTTGTATCAAAAATACGAATGTTTGTTCTCGGATCTTAAATTGGGTGTTTAATATGTATTTAAGTATGTATCTATCTATATATATAAGTATGTTTATCCATTGCCTAGTACCCATAACACAAGCTTTGCCTAGCTTACTTTGGGACTAGGTCAATTGGTGTGAATTGTCCCGTGATATTTATTTTATTTATTTAGGTACAAATGAAATTGACAGGATCATCATCGACATCATGCCTCCTATTATTAGGCTCTTGAGACACTGCGATGGAACTGATGGATAAGTTTAGCTAATGCTGAAGTAAACAAACAAACCACGCAGAAATATTGCGACAAGATTTCCCACTTTATGGATATTACAACATCTATGTTGTGCGTATGTGTTAAGCCTTAAGGCATTATAAATTCATGTCATCCTTGAAGCATCGCAGCCACTTTCTTTCTGGCAGTCGAAGGAGGTTAACGGCGAATTTCGATGTGCCTCGAATCGCAAAATATTTATCTGTACTATTAGAGCATACACAAAAATAAACATAGTGTTCTAGTTTAAAACATAAAAAGGAATAAACTTATCGGTTCTATGGACATGAGCTCTAAATTAATGATTATTTTTAGTGCTGTATCATTTTATAAGTGTATTTCCATACAAAAACCATGGTGTCTAAACCTTTAGTTCTATCCCTTTGATAAGTACAGAATTATGATATTTGGCAAGAAGAAAGGCCTCAAACAAAAGAAGGAAAAATCCAAGAATTACTGATTAAGCATTTTATATCAAATACACATATAACTTTTTTACACAGTAAGTATAACTTGCGTTTGACCACAATCACGCCTGATGGAAAGCGAAGATGAGGTCTATGATGGAGCACGCTTGCCTAGTAAATGCTTACCTATTCACCCTAAACTTGAAAACGGGCAGGGCCCAATTGCATAACAAATTACAAGCTAATATACAAATTATAAGCTATTTTGTATTGAAATACACTAATACTATTTGCTTGTATTTTGTTATGCAATTGGGCCCTGATTGTAGTGTTCAGGGAACACAGACACTGAACTTTGTTTTTCAAAAAAAATAGAAATTGAAAAGAAAGGTTGGTACTTTTTTTAGTACGAAAACCTCAGTGCGTGAGTCAAACTTGCACTTGACCGGCTTTTTATCGCAGGTTCGTTGTGCATTTTTCTGTTGCGATAATAAACACAGAAATCTATTTATGCTTTCCTATGATATCTACAAAAGTACTTAGTTAAATTCTCTAATGTCAGGTACGTGCGATAATGTTAATGTACGTGCAAGTAATTCAATTGTTCAATTTGCACGAAGTGTTAATAATATGTCAAAAATAGCCCTTGCAGAACCAGCTAAACTTTAATAATGCCTCTGTGCATTGATGCATCATTGGACCGATAAAATACTTGCGTCGTAAGGATTTAATCAAACTAATTATACCTACCTAACATTTACCTATTTAACAACTACAAGATTTGTAAACTGATTTTTTTAATCCATATTTTATTTTGCCATGTGATTAGCGAAAAAATAACATGTTTGGTAATATTTAATTGAATTCATCCTTCGTAATTCGACTAGATGATTAAGATGAATTTCAGAGAACGACACAAAATTTTAAAATGTAAAAAAAAAGAAAATAAAAAATAGTTTATAGTCTATTAACGATACTGAATGGTGACATATCAACATTCGGATCGTGACTAAAGAGACACCCCGAATAATTTATCTTATTTCATCCCAGATCTAAACGAGGAAGAACAAAGCTAGTAAAATTTAACCTTGTATTACGAGTAGAAGATTAGTTAGATATCGGAAAACTCTTTGTTTGATATACTTAGGTATATACTTAATATGAAGCATAAAGTGATTGATCCTCGGGTGTTAATTAATTTAACTTCATATGTAGTTCATGAAGATATTGATACTCGTATCCAAGGTTCATGAATCATATGTATTTTGCTAGCGTGAGTATCCGAGTCTTTTGTTGCATTGTCTTTTATTCTACGTAAGAAATCGTTGATTGCGCGTTCTGCAACAACGCGTTTCAAACATCTATAATACCTATTACTAGGACCTATTCTCAGACCTACCGAATATAAAAAAAAGTTTCATAAAAATCGGTTTCGGAGGAGTTCGATAACAAGACGAGATTTTTATATATTAGAAAGAAGAAGATAGAAGATTTTATATTCTGATGAAGAAAAATAGGTAATCTAGTAACTATTGATTTAAGTACTACATAGGTACACACCGAAAAAGAACGTAGGTACTATATTATTCAAGTAACGTACTATTCTATTTAACTTAATAGTGATATATTTAGTGATTTTATTTATTTGAGTATTTAGATACATGGGCCAATCAACTTTTAAACCGACGTTTTTGGCGTCTCCTGCGTTACCAAAATTGTCTCTGGCGTTACCAAAAAATCGTACTTCCAACAAGATATTTCACGGTTTAATAGGTTAAACATACGTAGGATGGCATGTATTCATGCTATTCATCTATTAAATTACAGAAAAAACATGTTTACTTACAAAAATCTGCAATTGTTTGAAAAATGTCGCGGACAGATTAGTGTCGGTTTAAAAGTTGATTGGCCCATATAATAGTAAAAATAACAAACTACATTTATAAGTACAAAATATTATTTTTCACTTTAGGAATTTTTTGCTAAATAATATAATGTAATAGTTATGTTGAGATAAAGAAAAATAAATAAAGAAAGCGCAATAGAACCCAAAACAATATTTTTTAGAATTATTGTCTGTTTGTCTGTTTATCTGTTTGTCTGTTTGTCTGTGCGTTTGTGCGCGCTAATCTCAGAAACGGCTTAACCTAGAAGGATGCGGTTTTCACTGATAGGTTGGTATTTTCTTGGATTAACATTTAGTGTTTGTTTCATTTGAATCGGTTCACAAATAAGCAAGATACGTCTATTTTAAGAATTTATAGAACAGTTTTTAGAAGTAGTGACTTGGGAGTAGGTACGGTGGTGAATGTGAACGCGGGTGTGCGGGGGGGGGGGGGGGTTCAGTGGGGGGTCGGTGAGGGGGGGGGGTGCGGGGGGATAATTTTTTTTTATCGAGGAACTAAGGAGAGCCATAATTGATGAAAAAGCAAATTGGATAAAAAAAATAAGCTGCCCAAATTACTAATTCCACGCGGACGGAGTCGCGGGCAAAAGCTAGTAGGTAAATATATATAGTTAGGGATACTTGTTTTGACTAAGAGTGAATAATAATCTTAAATTGGTTTGTTCAAGAATAAATGGCTGACCTATGTACGACATGACCGGTCAGACCCATTGTAAACTGACTCTACCGTCTCTACCATAGACATCCATGTAGTACTCGTAAGAAGTTCATCACTACTAGTGATAAGAACAACAAATACGATATTATTGTTTGATCTAATTCTTTATCAGAACAAAAACACGACTTGCGTATGTAAGTTACGTAGTTCAATCTTCTAATATATAAAAATCTCGTGTCACGGTGTTTGTTATCGAACTCCTTTGAAACGACTAGACCGATTTTTATTAAATTTTTTGCTCCAAATTTGGTAGGTCTGAGCTGAGAATAGGTCGTAGGCTACTTTTTATACCCTGTTCTTCGCAGACGGAGTAGCGGGCAACAGCTAGTTCATAAATAAGTTGTTTACTAATTTAAATACGTAAGATTGTCCATATACTTAGTTGAGGTTAGTTTTATCAGCCGCGCCGCCGAGTGCCGGGCCACTCGGGTCAATTGTTGCCTGATTTTCTATTAAACTTCATTAAATTTTGTCTTGGCTTATAAGTATGACGGTTTTAATATTATTTTTGCGCAATATTTTAGAAAAGTATGTAAATTGACAGTAAAATATTAATTAGTATGGATCGAAGTATTAAATCTGAGATTTAAATTAAGGATTATATTTCTGTAGGAGAATTAAACGAATTAAAAACAAATGTTGTGTTAAATCAGAAATGTTAAAAATATTTGCTCTCTGTGCATATAGGTACCAATTACATACTTACAGTTAGTTATGGTTAAGGACAGTAGCAATATTTAAACAAGTGTTTATGTTTCGTGCGCATAGAGTCACCAAATGAGATCTTCACATTCGCATAGCAAAAGCTTACCTTCATAACAAAGTCTTGATAGTCCCTAATCAGAACAACAAACACAGCAACGTGGGAAACAATCGTAGCATTTTGATCTCGATTTGTACGTGTTTTGCCAGCGTCCAGGCCGGCCACTGACACTATTTATACACGACAGTGATTCGCTTTATAGATAGCTTGGGCAAAGCGTCTTGGATACTGACATTGAATATCAAATGAGAAAATCTTTTAGCGCGACCTCTCAACAGGCGCTGGCCGTCGCACCAACGCGACTAACTTTTGTCATTCTCAGGCACACGCCAAAATAGGTACCTACATTATGATCACATTATTTGCCATTAGGCATTAGTTGTTGTTGAAATTTGGCTCATTTTTCTCGAGTTTATCTCTTTAATTGTTTTGAACTCATTGAGCCGAAACCAGCCGATATTTTTATCATGTATGTATTCATACTCAAGTTATGTTTTAATTATCTTATTTGATAACCACGTATTATTCTCACCCCTCGCTCTGCATACCAGTTCAATAAATTGTAGAGGCTGCGTAGCACGTGCATTGTCATCTTAAAGAAGCCAATTTACAGCTGAAAGTGAATTCTGAGCTACTGTGGGATGCAAGTCGCGTGTTACGTTTAAATTATTTAACGCAACGGTTAGCTACACGTGGCTAATTAGGTATTTATAGTTTGTAATGTTATTTTTTTTATATTTCCTCTACCCGGAAAACTGAGCGCTACACATTAAATTATCCACCTAAAATATTTTTTCCGAAGATAAGACTTTTACAGATCGTTTTCTAAATCCATAAATACCGCTAACAGACATGGAAATCATTAGAAGCGTTTTGGTGAATGCTTGTGATAGAATATTTAGAGTTAGTATATGTGGTATATATTTATATAGGTAAATGTTAAAATAGTTTACATAATGTTAGCATAAAAACCCGTACTTTAAAACATGTTTGATTACAATAGCTTAACGTAGGTAGCCAGGTAATATTGTTTTGATAGAGGCGTAGCAGCGCACGTTAGACACTCTTCTTCATATTTGCCGCACGTGGATGATGCCAACAATTATAATACATTCCGATGAGAGCCTTGGGAGTTCGGGTGTGCTATCGGGAGGAGAAAGTGAGTTCGATGAACTAGTTAATGAAAGTTATGCCCGTAACAAAGGGTGTCTGGAACGAGTAGGGATCCAGAAAGTAAAAGGTCGAAGCTGACAGGAATGAAAACGAGAACTACGGGACATTTTAATTAAGATAGACGTTTAGGTACGTAAAGTGACCATTTTATTTTCAAGCACTTGAAAACAGGACGCTTCATATATACCTAGACCTACACAAACACAGATTTACGGATACAACCAAACAAAAAGTACTTTTTCTGGTGCGAAATTTCGTTTTAGTACTGCAGCTGACGACATTAGATATGTGTAAAAGTTTTGGCTTTTTAAATAAGTACATATAAGAATATACTTATTACCTACTTGCGGCTGGCGATTACCTGTCGCTATTTATAAATTTCAGAGGTCCGTTTAAAACGGAATGTATAGTCATATTCATAATGTTACGTATTAGTATAAACTACATTTCGTATTTAAGGTTATGCACTTTACAACAAGTAATAATAGGTTATTTGCCACCACCAGTCAACTGACATACTTTTTATGAGCTGTCAAAACGTGATTCCGCCGTAGAACTTGTAACAATGAATCGAGACGTCACTTAATAGCTAACTCAATTCAATTAAATATGTTTTTTTTATTAGAACTGTGTGTTGGAATTGGTTCTTGGCTAATGATGTAAATATTACTAGTTGTCCACGACTCCGTCTGTGAAGAATTCGTTTATCGCTATCCCATGACAACTTATGCAATTTTTTGTTGAATAAAAACTATCTTAAGTCCTTCCCAGGGTCTCAAACTATCCCCATACCAAATTCATCTAAATCGTTTCAGTGATTTCAGTGTGAAGGTAACGGGAAAGGTAAAAGGTAACGGACAGACAGAGTTACAGACAGAGTTCTCTTTCTTTTTGAGTAAGAATAAAGGTAAAACTTCATATAGGTACTTATAGAAACTTAATTCTACCGTCTGTTCCGAATTAGTAATTTCTATAGAATTTTGGTACAAAAATTGCCTCACGTTACGTACTTCCGTTTGTAAGGCAATGTACAGTCAAGAAATTTAATTTCCTACCCATCTAAGTTTGAATATCGTACAGCAAACTGTCACCATAAGAGCTACCAACGATGTTGTTTTGACGTGTTGCAATTGACATTTCGACCTTAATGCATTGCGAATATTACACGACATTTTTACGAAAAGGGTAGGGAATTAAATTCCTTGACTGTACCTTCTTAGTTAAAGATTTGAAATTAAACTCTTATTTAAAGAATCTATAAACACAACACGACCCGAAGGGCCTAAATAGCTCAAATAAATATAATAGCTTTACTATGCAGTTTAGTAGTTTAACGACCGCTTTAGCCTAGTTGGTAGTGACCCTGCCTACGAAGCAAGAGGTCCTGGGTTCAAATCCCGGTAAGGGCATTTATTTGTGTGATGAGCACGAATATTTGTTCCTGAGTTATGGATGTTTTCTATGTATTTAAGTATTTATTTATCTATATAAGTATGTTTTCACGACACTGCTCGAAAATGTGGCCATAGATAACCTAAGTCCAGTACTCAAAACTGCCTATATATGTACATTTAACAGCTGATTCATTTATGGCGCGCAAACACGACAACAATGTTACACTAATCGAAAACAGGACGTATCAGTATATGTATTTCATAATACTATATGACTTTTTGAATAGTATTTTATACAATCGTTGCATAATGAAGGCTCTTAAAGTCGAGTACGCCGAGTGGCCTAAGTAAGGTACGAGATTTTAAGAGCTAATTATGTAACTATTGTATACAATACTTTTTCAACGAGTCATCATCATCATCGTCTATCGAGGTACATACAATACATACATAACCTTTTTCGTCCGCCATTCCATGAAGTTAGCATAACTCCTGTTGTATAGCTTTTTAGATTTTTCTGGCAACAAGGTAAGCGTTGCTACCTCTGCAATAGTAGTTATCTCCTCTAGAGTAGCGGCGAAACTAATCTCGTCACTGTCACTGATGTTTAATTCGAATTAGGGATTATTTATTTAACCACATCGATTTCGCGTCAAATAACAAACAAAACTTTTAAATTTTCGTAGGCTCACAAAAAAGAACTAATGAGACGTCGTTATAAGACTGTTTCTGATTGGCCAATTACTTCAATTACTAACCAATCAAGTAACAGAAGAAAAAAGTAAGTGTGTTCAAATGGAAGCAAATTTGACAGATATTTCCAACTTTACATTGGGTGCGTTCCACTAAGCGCTCGACGCTCAATCGAAGTACTAAGTTCTAATTTTGAAATTATTATAGTCGTCTAGAGCGTTGTATAATAATCATTATAGTTGAGTCCGAAGTGCCATAGACTATCCAAGATTAAAAAGTATGTGATTGCAATTTTGTCTATAAACACATAATTGACAGATTAAAATCAACGAGTAGAAAAAGATAATTTCTCAATTTCATTCCTGGCGTGCTGAATGGACCAATCAAAAGTAATCGTCTGCTGCATGTGATGAATGGATGGATGGATGGACGGAGGAACGGACGGACGGACGGACGGACTGGATGGACGGATGGATGGATGGACGGATGGACGGATGAACAGACGGACGGACTGGATAGACGGGATGGACGGTATGGACGAATGGACGGGATGGACGTATGGACGGAATGGACGGGATGGACTGGATGGACGGGATGGACGGATGGACGGATGGACGGGATGGACGGATGGACGGATGGACGGAATGGACGGGATGGACTGGATGGACGGACGGACGGTATGGACGAGATGGACAGGATGGACGGGATGGACGGGATGGACTGGATGGACGGGATGGACGGGATGGACGGGATGGACAGGATGGACGGGATGGACGGATGAACGGAATGGACGGGATGAACGGGATGGACGGGATGGACGGATGGACGAATGGACGGGATGGACGGATGGACGAGATGGACAGGATGGACGGGATGGACGGGATGGACTGGATGGACGGGATGGACGGGATGGACAGGATGGACGGGATGGACGGATGAACGGAATGGACGGGATGAACGGGATGGACGGGATGGACGGATGGACGAATGGACGGGATGGACGGATGGACGAGATGGACGGGATGGACAGGATGGACAGGATGGACGAGATGGACGGGATGGACGGATGGACGGAATGGACGGGATGGACGGGATGGACGTATGGACGGAATGGACGGGATGGACTGGATGGACGGGATGGACGGATGGACGGGATGGACGGGATGGACGGGATGGACGGATGGAAAGATGGACGGATGGACGGATGGACAGGATGGATGATTATGATGATGATGATGATGATGATTTCCTCGCATTAGTCTTGAAAAGCACAATGTTTAGTCTCGGCCAAAAGTGCAATAGATGGACTCTTACTTTCGAGGGCCTCCGCTACGCGTCAGCCCTCAAACGAACTCGTCCATCTATTGCTTACTTTCCAGCCTCTACAACAATGTCGTGTCAATGTCAATCGTCGTGTAGTACCCATAGTACAAGCTTTGCTTAGTTTGGGACTAGGTCGATTTGTGTAAGATTGTCCCCTGATATTGATTTATTTATTTTATTTTATTTAGTTACTACAGTTGCGCTAACAATTAGTGTATTGATATATCTTTTGTTACACTTTAAATACTCTTATATTTAATATCAATAGACCTTAAGTATACATAATCATGATGTCTTGCATATTTTATAAGACTTGCATAAGATTCATAACTGCGTTGCCGTAGGCACGACTTTCTACATATTATAATACGATAACGGAATAGTAACGCGAAATTAAAAGCTATAACCTCATAGAACGTATAACATTATCTGTTAAACATCTCGCGATAGGTAGTTCACCTACTTACATAAATAATCTACCTACTCTTTTCTCACTAAACAAATAAAATCCTTGAGTGTTTATATAGGTAAATAACTATAAAATATTTTGATATAATTTCCGATTTTTGTAATGAAATAAAGCAGCAAATAACCACCCATGGACACCCTTAACACCAAAGGGATTGCAGATGCATTGCTAACCCAGAGGCCTAAGATTGTACCTATACCCTATACCACACACATGTGCCAATAATTTCCCCGCATGTTCTTACACTCCGCACGTAAGTAGTACTAGTAGTAGTAGTAGTATGATCTGGACTATCCTTGCATAAAATCGACCTGAAGAGTAATTCCCAAATTAGAATTTGTAGCTGTAGGCAAATATATCTAATGTAAAATAACGTAAATCTTTAAAATCTGTTGTTAGAAATAATTAAACTAGTATTTTTTTTCTTTACTGACACCAAAAAGAAATGAATGAATCCGTCCGACCAATTTCGGTCACGCCCACCGCTTCAACTCCTTTTATTA
The DNA here is from genome assembly GCA_947563465.1 of Archips xylosteana. Lineage (NCBI taxonomy): Eukaryota > Metazoa > Arthropoda > Insecta > Lepidoptera > Tortricidae > Archips > Archips xylosteana. Next base: position 12,847,263 of record OX387344.1, read on the forward strand.
TCGTTCCGGCGCTCTGATGCGCCCTTGCGTAGCCAATTTTGGAGGTGAATATTCGCGCGCGCATGTATATGGCACGTAAGGATACCGCCCTCTTAGCCGTAGGAGACGGTTGGTGGTTGAGCTTTTAATTCGTCTCACTTGGCTAGATGCCAGCTCTCCGCTAAATCTTCCCATGGAGCGGGCACAATGGAACATCTCTCTGCCGTTTCTGGAAATTTTCCTTCTTGTTTTCGCCTGCCATTCTCAAGTTCAGAATAAAAGATGGTAAGTAATACGATGTGAAAATATGGAAAAGACCTGGTCAAAACAAGTATGAACCTACAGGTTGCATTGGAATTATTTATAGGTAGTTACGGTAAGTATCATTTGAATATTTATTATGACGTACACATAATCACCGCCATGATTTTTATCTCGCTGTGTTGGATGTATCTAAAAGTGTAATTACGTGCTCGACATACGCCACGCAGTTTTTTTCCATCCGGTATAGTTGCCTACCTCTCTCCGCACCGACCGCGATACTTAGGTGGTTAGAACTTATACCAGTTTAGCTGGAACTAGAGACATCGGTTATAATATAGGTACCTACTTAGAAAGAACAAGTGACACAAGCAAGCCTGTACGACGTTGGTACGGCTAAATATTTTTTATGCTTCTTCGTCACCCGACACCTAGAAAACACAGCGAGTGACCAAAATGTGCTCGAACGTTTCTATTACATTCAGGGAATAAATACCCACCTTATGGCTTGGACCCTTAGACTTACTCGTATCTATAACACGTATGATTACTGAAAATAAATTAAATCACGATATTCGGCGAATCAAGGTCAAATCAATGTTGGCTGGTCCCCTTGCTCTACCCCAGGGATAGCCCTGACTCGTCATTTTAAAAACCTAACCATTTTGATATACTAGTTGTTTTTTTATGATCTCAAAAAACGTCTAAAATTCTACAGAGTGGCTGAGCACGGGTGTCGTTCCCGAAAACAGATGATAATGTGGCTTAAACTGAACAACTTTCTCCAAGGAACAAAGGTCGAAAAACGATTTTTTTTTTTCACCTTTCCATAGTAAGTCGGTCAGCTAACCAATATATTTTGTATGGGAGTATGATTTTTTTTTTCGTTTTTCGACATATGTTCCTTGGAGAAAGTTGTTCAGTTTAAGTAACACTATCATCTGTTTTCGGGAACGACACCCGTGCTCAGCCACTCTGTATATTTTGGAAATTTTATGTCAATACTTAAGCGCGGGCGTCCGTCCGACCGAATAACTTAATTTCAATTCTAGAGTTTTTTTTGTTTAGCGGCACCTAAATAGGTATATAAATAAAGATTTGCCTATACAAAAACTCGCATTTTTTGATCGAGGTATTCTGATAAATATACGTAAGCGTATTCAACAAAGAAAGTTGCTTATGTATGCAGATCGGAGAGATAGTCCTTGACTCGGGCGAAACTTGCATCTTGCGTGAGCGCGTCACGTCGCCAGTATTGTAGTCGTAAATACATATAACCGGTAAACATATTTTTATAGCATAAGTTCAGATTTTATTGCGTAAGTCCCTTTACGTGCACCATTCATTGTACATACATTATGTATACATACATACCAGGCAGTTCAACGTTACGATACCGGAAATCTCAAATGGCGTAAAGGACAAAAATGCGAAAATGAGTCTTAAATGCCATTCGATAGGGAAAAAAAAGCTGTACACGATGGCATTTAAGACTCATTTTCGCATTTTTGTCCTTTACGCCATTTGAGATTTCCGGTATCGGTTAGTTACCGCAATATAAGACATTTTGGTTGCTAGGATCTTAGGTAAGGTCTATCTTGTTTGGTACCATTATCTTACTCGCAGATCCTGCGGTTTGGCAGCAGTGCCTGCACTGGTATGTGCCAGTGTGGAGAGTGAACAACCTGAGAAATTATGGGCACAAGAGTAATTTCATCGTAGCCTTTTGGGTTGGTAAGACATTTCACATGCTGAGATGATCATTGATCACTTACCATCAAGTTACACATTCCGTACCCTTTAAAAATAGTTTTATATTAACGTAATTGGCTCATTGCGTGACGAACATAGCTTGTCCGACATTCATGGTGGATTTAATTTATTGATATCAATCGAATATCAAATTGTTTGACTATCAACAACCGTGATTGATGCATTGAAATTGATTTCGCGATCCATTTGGGCCGTGTTCGAAAAAGCACTTTTTATATTAGGAATCCACTTTCCTATTCAACCACCAACTGAGGCGTAAATCTTCAAAATCAATTCAATAATATCGGAGGAAAATGACATAAAGTCAAAATATTTTTCTTCAATTTAGGCTACAACCAACCATCAATTTACCACCTATTATAAACAAAACCTACCACCAGTTCGGAAGAACCTCTGTTGAGAAGAATCCGACAAGAATATCCATATTTTAAAATATCTAACTACACAATATTACATAGCAACTGAGGAAAAGTGAGGGAATGATGACATCATGTCTTTGTTTTCGGCAATGAATGCGCGACGCGAACCCATGAAATTAATGTGACAGTTTTTAAGTAATCGTTGCATTACATATATTTACTACATGGTTTAGACCGTGATTTACCTTTAATGTAGTCCCGAATTGATATGGTATGGTATAATAGTGTAGAACACTGGTAAATTTAAGACTGACCTTGGAGTCTACGTCTAGTCTATGGGGAGCCCGTTAAAGGTGACCACGGTCTACATCCCATGGTAAACATGTCTAAATTAGTACGAGTTTATCTTAGCGGAATTTACTGTACATAAGAAACAATAATTATTTACTGATGAACTCAATTATTACGGCAATATTTCTAAATTACTGGACAACCTTTCAATAACACATTCCATGAGATTCGTCATCTCACGTCGACTTCTACACCTAGCCTGTTAAGGTTCATATATCCGCATACTGTAGTGCTACTTAATTTGAACGTGGGACAGGTCATCAAGACACGAAAAACATGTACACGTGTCCTTATTTTGAAATGAAATGAAATAATTTATTTTGCTAGAACAGGGTTGATTTACATGGTGATGTCTTAAAATTATATGTGCTCCTTATTCAGCTATTGTTTAAAGTGCTTTACCATTTTTTCTGACATTTCCTACATCAGAATAAAAACAATAAGACTAACTGCAGGGCCGACCACGCATTAGCATCGCGTAAAGCGCTGCGGCTGTCTATGGACAGTGGTGATCATTTAACATTAGGTGACCCACTAGTTCGTTTGTCTGGCCTCTCTAACATAAAAAAAAACTGTCACATTGAGTCGTAAGTGAAAATACTCCTAGATGATTTAAGCCGTAAAACTGACATTGAACTTTAGGGTGGTAATAGTAAATTGATAACCAAGGGTGGAAAGTGACCCATTGAACCCGAGTGAGAGCGCCAATAGTTCGAGGGGAAATGGGTAATTTCACCCGAGTTAGACACTCTACTTTTCATTTCGACTGTGAGGAAAGTAAAATCCATCCATCCATCCGTCCGTCCGTCCGTCCGTCCGTCCGTCCGTCCGTCCGTCCGTCCCGTCCGTCCATCCATCCATCCATCCATCCATCCATCCATCCATCCATCCATCCATCCATCCATCCATCCATCCATCCATCCATCCATCCATCCATCCATCCATCCATCCATCCGTCCATCCGTCCATCTTTCCATCCATCCATCCATCCATCCGTCCGTCCGTCCGTCTGTCCATCCATCCATCCATCCATCCATCCGTCCATCCTTCCATCCATCCATCCGTCCGTCCGTCCGTCTGTCCATCCATCCATCCATCCATCCATCCATCCATCCATCCATCCACCCATCCATCCGTCCATCCGTCCATCCGTCCGTCCGTCCGTCCATACGTCCATCCTTCCATCCATCCATCCATCCATCCGTCCGTCCGTCCGTCCGTCCGTCCGTCCGTCCGTCCGTCCATCCATCCATCCATCCCTCCATCCGTCCATCCGTCCATCCGTCCATCCGTCCATCCGTCCATCCATCCATCCATCCATCGATCCATCGATCCATCCATCCAATAATAAAAGAAGATAGATTTTTTTATGTCGTAAGAATGCTTAGAGTTGGCTGTATGTAATTTTTCCTTTGTCAGTTTAATGTTAGTAAGCAAATTTAAAAAGTTAGATCAAATTTCTTGTTTCAATCGGATGTTCGGCGTACAACCTCCAGTGTTGTATATAAGCTCCATGGTCATGACGTGCATCTAGATGGCCATGCCGAAACGTAAAAAAAAGTGTCACTGACGTAACTGAATTGGCTAATTATTCGAGCGTTTCTACCGCTATCATTACCAGGACCCATAATATCAAAGAAATGAGCTATTGTTTGCATGGGATTTCAATGAATTTTTATTTTACAGCGAGCGCACTGTATCGTTTTACAAAAACCTTCCGTTCGGTGCGACTTATTTCTTCACTATTTAGGACCGGAAACGATGGCGGTTGAAACGCTCGTATAATTAGCCAATTATCTTCGGCTCCGAGGCTAATCGTAAAAATTAAAAAATATTACTTTCCACCCTTGAGATGAAAACGCAATTTTCCACCCGGCTATCTACCCATGAAAATTTAACTTTCCAAATAGGAGAGATGAAAACGAATTTCTTAAGTAATTGTTTTAGTTCATTAATATGGACCTCCGCAAAGTAACGCCTGATTCAATAAATTACGAATTTCTTGGTCAACTATACTTCCCCGTTTTTAGGGTTCCGTAGTCAACTAGGAACCCTTATAGTTTCGCCATGTTTGTCTGTCTGTCTATCTGTCTGTCTTGTCTGTCTGTCCGTCCGCGGCTAAGCTCAGAGATCGTTAGTACTAGAAGGTGTAATTTGGTATGAATATACATATCAGTCACGCCAACAAAGTGGTAAAATAAAAAATAAAAAATATTTTTTTTAGGGTACCTCCCATAGACGTAAATGGGGGTGATTTTTTTTCTCGACTAACCCTATAGTGTGGGGTATCGTTGGATAGGTCTTTTAAAACCATTGTGGGGTTGCTAACATGATTTTTCTATTCAGTAATCTGTTTGCGAAATATCCAGCTTTAAAGTGAAAATTTTCATTAAAATCGACCGTCCCCCCCACAGAAATATATCGAGATAGAAGGAAAGAGTTTACGTACGTTGACTGGCCAAATGGAGTTTATAAGCCCCAATGCTCGCCGCGAACTTCAGTCTGCTCCCGACCGCGGTCTGCGTGCGACGTCAGGTTTTAAAAATAAAATGACTCGTTGTTCAGTAATTAACTGTTCAAATACTACAGATAAAGTTGGAGCTGTTAGTCGAGGTATTTCCTTTCATTGGTAAGTACTATTTGTCCTAAAATATCTGTTATTAATTAAAAAACGATTTATTTTATTATTTTCATCAGAACAGTAGCGGGCGATAGTGTGTCCACGCTAGCTTTCCATTGCGGCTTTAATTTGACGAGCCAGACATGGCGTGCGTTCAAAACCAGCAATGTAAAAATAAGCTATTCAAACTATCGAGTCACGTCCAAGGTCAATTTATCATTTTTTCTGTCAAAAGTAAGAATAGTGATGTACAAGTACACTATCGCAGTTCTCACTCGATTAAAATCGATTTTGAAAGCAGAGGAAATGATAATTACGTTTTTATATTATTATGTAGCTATATAATGTACGTAGTGCAAAGCAAATATTATTAACAAACAGGTTATGGTTACTTCTATATTGCAATTTTATTTTAGTTTTCCGAATGATCCTCATATTAAAAAAAAAAGCAAAACAGCAAGAATTGTTCTATACATTTCCACGAAGACACCTTTACTGGCCCATCAAAGTACCGACGAGTAATCAGTACAGCTTATCCGACTATTGATGTAGTGATGATGTCATATGATGAAAAGATACACAGTTACATAAGGCTAAATATTATTTTTAAAAATGTGCGTGTGTGTGTGTGTGTGTAGTATTTACACGATTATAGGTAGGTAGATAATAACGAACTATGGAGAGGACTGTGCTCAGAGTTTATCTACGGGATCGAATCAGAAGAGAGGAGATCCGTAGAAGAACCGGGGTCACCGACGTAGCCAAACGGATTAGCTCGTTGAAATGGCAATGGGCAGGCCATATAGCATGCAGAACATATGGTCGTTAGAGCCCAAAAGTTCTCGAATGGAGACCACAGACTGGCTAGCACAGCGTGGGACGTCCACCAACAAGATGGACGGACGATTCGGTGAAGGCCGCAGGTTCAGGGTGGATGCAAGTCGCTTTCAACCGTAATGATTGGGCGTCAATGAGGGAGGTTTATGTCCAGCAGTGGACGTCCTACGGCTGAAATGATGATGATGATGATGAATAACTGCAGCGGCTATAGTAGGTATTGACAAATGTAAAGCAATTTATTGGTTAGGTAGGTACCTACCTACATTTATATTTTTCGATTTGAAATTCTGACCTTTCTCATTTCCTCTGTCGAAAATAATTATCATTTCCTCTGTGCATAAGAATCGGTTCCCTAATCGATCTGTGAATCGATGCTTTTGAATTGATTTCGCGCGGCTTATGTTTCCCATCACTAAATTACACTCGTGACGTCAAAGTACCTACGCACGATGTTACAGGCTCGGTCTCGCTACAAATTGCCGAGCATTTTCCTTCTATCTCGATATATTTCTGTGGTCCCCCCCCCCCCCCCCTCTAAAATCTAAACTGTTGGGTGGAAAAATTTGAAAAAATTCAGAATGGTAGTAAATATATCAAATTTACTAGGAAAATTATAGCGGCTAAGATTGCTTGGAAATTATTTGTAGTTTTAGAGTAAATAGTAGCCTAAGGTTTAAAATATACCTAAACTTGGATGATTCCGTACACATACGAAATCCTGAGAAAAATATTACTTGATTTTTTCGTAATGGCTACGGAACCCTACCTTGGGCGTGTCCGACACGCTCTTGGCCGGTTTTTGAGTTCGGTATATAAATGGAAACCTACAAAACAAAGTAACGTCGGTAGTTCAGTCCCCAATTATTAAATCGCGTTTCGTTACAGATAAGTTATTTATCATACATAACGTGAATATTGTGAATGATAAATTATGCGGGCGATTTAATAATAGGGGCCCGAGCATTCAAACTAATTGATCATTACAACACAATGTCAACTAACCTAACTAAGCTGAAATAATCTAATATAGTGTCCAATTCATAAACTGACCGATAATAGGGGCAGAGGTCCTCTGGTACCTAGTGGACGGACAAAAACATTTTCAGGGAATAAAGTAAAAACTATTATTAAGAGTGGGCAAAGTCAGCCAAAATAAAAATTTAAATAAATCATCAAGAACATCATCCACATAATCTTAAAAGAAAAACATACATTAAAATATGTAGGTAGGTACGGTCAATAAAACCAATTACTGCCAGTGACACCCAGTTGGTACCGTGTTGGGGGTTATGGATTTAGTTATAATCGTTTGGACGCCTGCATGCAGGCTGAATACACTGGACATGAATGCTGTAACACCAGTAAAACTATTCTAGTAAATACACATTTTCTGTATTCCGTTTCGCTGTTGGCCAGTTGTTTTCTCCTATAGTTGAATTGTATGTGCCAACGATTACTTTATACATAACAAGTATAAAAATCCGGCAGGTTTTACGCATTGGCTTATTTTCGCATCGCGTTAGCAAAGTGTCAATAAGCAGAGTCAGCGTGTGCGAATGTGCAATACATGCTCACTTTCTTTGCAGCGAGTCAATGAAGCGCGGAGAAAGTGGCGACCTCCACGTCCGCGTACGGAGCTCTGTAAAATCCGCTGACTCATACATGCCGCGGAATCGCACATTGTTTTCTGCTTTTCGTTCTCAACCGAAGTGTTGCGAAATATTCAGCCGTGGGTAACCACCCGCAATACTAACAATCAATATTATTTGGATTTACCACCAATGAAAGGAAGTTGAAATTTATAAGTTTGGCTACTTTAAGTACTTTTATTAAAAGTGTGCATTAATTTTCTTTTTAGTTCAGGAACTTCTGGTTTAAAGTAAGACTATTTTTTTTCCCTTAATATACTTAATTTTTGGGAACTGACACATTGCCCAACTATCTTTCTGAATATTAAATAACAATGTGAACCACAGGGAAAAGTGCACTTTTTACTATTCTTTCACAAGTAGCTATAGCATTGTTCACATTGTCAATATTATACACTTCATAGTTGTGCAACGTGTCAGGATTTATTTTGTAAAGCTATAGCTACTATAGCTGGCCTAGCTGGCATTTTTTTTGACTCTACATAGAGTTGATAGGAGTGTTTTCACTATCCTAAAAACTGCTCAACTTTAAGTTCAAGTTTTAATTTCAATTTCGGTTTGTCAACAGAGAATGGAAGGCATAAAATCAAAAAGTATACAATGTTGGAGAAATGTTTAGCAAAAGTTATCGCTAAATCTACGATTGATTCGGTCTCTTGACATCTTTGAGAATTGAGCTAAACTTGACATAGATAGTTGCAAATTAACTTATTCTGGTCGTTTGCAACCAGCTTGATTACGCTGCGTTGGCTGCGAGTTAATGAAATGAAGAGCGAACAATTCTTCTAGGTATAGTAATTTATTTATTTATTTTCGGGATCTCGAAAACGGCTCTGACGATTTCTACGAAATTTGCTATGTGGAGGTTTTCAGGGATGAACAATTGATATAGTTTGGTCTTATTTCTGCGAAACACGTATCCTCGAGTTTTAGCTCGAGCTTGCTCGGGCGCGCAGGACATGACATTCTCAAGATAATAAAATTGATTATGGGCACCAAGTTGAGTAAGCGAGCGAATGGAGCATATGAATGACGTTGTTGTGACATACATTACATAAAGTCATAAATCATCATTCAATGAAAATTGAACAGGAAATAGTGGTCGACGTACTCCAGAGTAACAAGCAGTCAAAGTTAATCTTCAACTTTTATTGCGCATAACAATGATTGCTTTGAATTATGTAAAGCCTCATTTAATAGGTCGTAGATCGTCCGTTGTCCCACTTTCACTGCATTTTCCGAAAGTTACATTAAACTTTTACAACGGAATTAATTTTATACAAAAACTATTATCGTGTATGACTATTTCGTTGAACGAAGCTTTTATGGAGTTATTCATAAAATACAATTTATTACAGAAATTAATTTACGATTACGTCAATTACTTGTTCAACCAAAATATCGTAGAGATTTTTTACGACTTTCACGGCAGGCGCGGGAAGAAAGTTATCCGTGAATACAGTCGCGTACAAATGTTGATTGAAACTTTTGGATTCTGAAACCTGTTTGTATACCTACTTTTTAAACGGCGAGCTGGGTCATTATCTAGACCCCAATACTTTACAACGGAAGCTTTAAGTCATTGCTTCGTGGTTCTTAAATGATGGATGAGTCATCGCTAGTTTATTGAATCAGGCGTTACTTTGCGGAGGTCCATATTAATGAACTAAAACAATTACTTTGCTCACCCGCGACCTTACAATAGTTACGTTTATGCAAGAAACTAGTTTAACATTTGGTAGCATAGCATACGGTTGTGGTAACTCCGAAGATGAGCTCTGGTTGAGTTCGAAACGCGTCAGTGTAGCTTGGTGGTGGTGATAGTTGTGTTTATGTGATTTGTGTGTGTTCGTACAGTGTGGAGGTGGAGGAACTGCATGAACACACATTTCTTGCATAAACGTAACTATTGTAAGGTCGCGGGTGAGCAAAGTAATTGTTTTAGTTCATCGCTAGTGTTAAAAATAATCGCAATAAATAAAATATGACACTGTTTGCATGTTCTACGCGTGTACGGTCGGCGAATCGTGACCCACTGTGGAACTTTTTCACAGAAAATATCACAGTGACACCGCATTGCTAAAATAACCTAAATAATAAATATTAATAATTAAAATATTTTTTCTTTGTTTCAGATAATTTCTTCCTTCTTCATTATTCAGTTATGATTATCAGAATATCATGGCTCCCGCTAACGATTATAACTTTAACCTTTATTACTTTTCTATCAGGTAAATATTATACATAGTCTACCTAAATAAATAACATTAATAATTATGTTATATTAATTAAAATGTTGATCACGTAAGGGCCGGCGCTCACTGACGGCATGGCACGGCAAAGGATTTTATTACTTCAAGTTCTTTTTTTCAAGTTATTTTGAATCTTATTTCAATGAGTTTAGAATTCATGTTACTTTATTTCGATACCACGATGCCGCGACGTGCCGAAGGATGCTGCGGTAAAATTCGTATGTAACCTGCCGTGCCATGCCGTCAGTGAGAGCCGGCCCTTACTCGTACCTACCTAAACGCATCCTGGAATTGATTTCTAATTAAGTAATGTAAAACCTCAGGATATTTTACTTATTATAAATTATTATTACAAATGCTTGGAGTTAAAGCTATTGAATCTTACTTGGTCACCAATTACTTAGCATGTTTAGACTTAATGTCAATAAACGAGCATTTCGTGCTGTCCTTATACCCTTGACTGACTAATTTACAAAAGGAATGAAGAAATATGCTAAATACCTACTAATACCACCATGTTAATTTTACAGGTAACCCAATATTTCTCGACCAAAATAATTGGAACAAAAAACCTGTTATAAGATGGTCGCCACCCATGGACAACTGGAATTGGACCACAGAGCCTCGCAACCAAGAGCTGTTCTTCATGCCCTCTAACTACAGCCACAAACTGCCGCCTTCGGCTAACGAAACTGAACTGATCGCTCACATGGCGGCTCTAAAGCGAAATTATTCTCGCCTGCTATGGGACAACGATAAAAGCTCTAACTTGCCACTGTTTGTAGAAAAAGCCCTAAAACTCTTAAATCTCAAACAAGTTTATTATGAAGTAGAGCACTCTGTGATGTCGAAGGTATCATGCACAGCGTGTAAGGCAGGCGCTGGCCTCCTCCAGCACTATATACGCCTTGGAAAAAGCAAGGAAGAGATAAATAAAATGATTTATCAGTTTTGCGTTTCCTTGAAAATACAGTCTGCGAGAGTTTGTGAGGGCATAACGCGACTCTTCGGGGTAAGATTATGTACATCACTTCAAACATACTTAACAATGTATATAAACCTATTTTGAGACTTCAAATAACTAACCACATAAACTACAATAATAAACTTCAAGCGGATAATTTGTGGTTAACGTATCATTAGACTGCTTACACGTTTCTTTCTTGACTAGTGATGGATAACACAATTAAGTACCTATGACCAGTATGACTGACTCCTTTACTGTCAATGCTTTCAGAGTGAAGTAGTATACGTACTGAAGCGTGTAACCATTGGTCCCGACGAGATATGCAGCTTTGTCATAGGTGATGCTTGCGGCGATGTGTATAATCCTTATCACGAGTGGGAGGTGGCTTTCCCGCCGGTGCCTAAGCCTGCCGTGAGATTGCTTGAAGCACCAGTAGAAAAGGCGCCTACGTTCAAAGTCCTTCAAATCTCTGACACGCACTTCGATCCATACTACGCAGAAGGTAAGTTATGAGTAATTCAGTTAATCACGTAGGAAAGGCGACTCGAGAAAGCATTGCTCTATACTTGAAGCCTCTCCATTAGACTGAATATAAAGTGTCGTTGACCCAACAAGTGCAAGCGTTCTTTATGAAGACATTGTACAGTCAAATTCCTTAGTTAGTAACCAAACTCCGATGTTGTTAGAAGTATTTATGTATTTAAATAAAGCTATCGAGTCCGTCGAGACAGGACAGGCATACATTATTCAATAAAATTGAGGTCTGATCCATATTTGGCTATAAAAAGGAGGCCATAGGCTGACAACGCGTACCTATGTTGGTGCAACCGATGTCACTCATATTGATGGGATTAAGGGGCTCAAAATACGAGGATGTGATTTAATTAAGCTTCAGCGATTATCATCAGTCTAATTAAATGTCCGATCATATACAAATATAAGTAGGGTGCACGAGTGGAACAATAAAGAGTAGAAAGAAAGAGAGTGAGGGGTAACTGTCATATTTTTGACGTAAAATGCGTGAACAATGCAACAATTGGGGATGTCTATTTTTTGGAATGTATATTAAATCGAAAACCATTTCGAGATAAATGCTTTTTAACTCGTTTTCTGTAGTTATTTAATTTTAATATTATGTAATGAATTTATTATGTAACAAATAAGCAATGACCTTCATTTGACATTGGTGTAAATTGCGTGACCGGTCCAAGTCGTACTTTATTCTGTGTGGTTAGAATTCTTCACAATTTACGCGTGGATTATACTACGGAGTTTGATTTGGACCCGCTGTCTGACATCTAGCACTTTGACTGTGTCAGTAGTGATACTAGTTACAGTGTACTACTACGCAAAAAAATAATTAAAGGGGTTGCCTTATAGATTTAGAAATTTGGCAGTGGCACCAAAATAGTTTCTGTAATTAATTTTGAGAAAAGTAAAGAACTAAATGACAAACTATTGAAATTAGTTTTTTATAATTGACTTTTCTATACAAAAAAAATATAAAAACCATTAGTAATTTTTTTTAGACATTCCCAATTTTGCAAGAAAAGATTTAGTTCCTCTTTCATCTTTCAACTCTTACTTTCAGATTTCTACTGATATCCATACATGATATCTTTGAAATTTAAACAGTTTAATCCCAGCGAAATATACGATGTTTACCTAAAGAAAATTCTGTTGAGAGTGAATAAGTAGACAATATTTTTTTAAACTTCGGCGAATCTTTTTTAAAACCCAAGATTATATCTTTATATTCTGCTTATGAAATTCCTTTTGCCTTATGCAGGTGCCAATGCGGAGTGCAACGAACCCTTGTGCTGTAGGGCGTCGAACGGACCCGCGACGACGCCCGGCGGCGGCGCCGGCCGTTGGGGAGACTACCGCAAGTGTGACACTCCGAAAAGGACTATCGATCACATGTTGAAGCATATCGCTGATACACATACGGTATGTTTAAATAACGTAGTCATATGAAAAGAAAACGTTAGCTGCGAGCTAGACCGACGTCTGGCCGTATGTATAAATACTTATGTATACAGGACGTCGGTCCTTGGTTCTAGTCAAAACAATCCCAACTAACTATGCATACGCATTCACACTTATCCGCCTTAATTGTTGATTGTATATTGAACAAAATGACAACATCTCGATCAAAAGTAGGTAAAACTAGGAAAACATTAGGTACAAAAACTGCTAGCGATTCAATCAACCGATACCAAAAAAATCTAATGAGGTCTAAACTACAATGAATCTTGATTTTTTTGTACTTCCGTAAGACACGTTCATTATGTAGGTAAAGCTAGAACAATAAGCCACAAGCAGATTCTTGGTATTCGCGAACTGCGGACATTTGTGAAACATTTTGCATTTTTTTTGCAGGACATCGACTACATTTTGTGGACCGGCGACTTGCCCCCTCACGACGTATGGAATCAAACAAAGGAGGAGAACCTCAAAGTGTTGCAGGAAACTGTAGCACAGATGTCTGATATGTTTCCTGGTGTTCCCATCTTCCCTGCACTAGGGAACCATGAGTCTTCCCCCGTAAACAGGTATGTATATAAATTAAACAAGGGTGCTACTTTGTTCTTTAGCTGTTAGATTTCCGATGTAGTGTTAGAATTTGTTAGATTACTACAAGAAAAAAGATTTTTTTAACGTTTAACGTTTTGTCGGTCTGTAAAAGGCTATTTTGTGATCCATTGTTGTTATAGCAATCTAGTTCGAGGTCGATTCAATCAAGTGAGGCGATCCACGAGATCATTATGATTAAAACATCACAATTAGTCTAATTAATACTTGTACGAGGATGTAATTAATTTCCTACCTACGTTAGATCCAGGAAAGCGTTTTATAAAAGCGAAAGGTGTACGGTGTATACGTATATTTTCAAATAAATAACCTAAGTCTATCTGTGTGCGATCTGTTATTCAATCTGGTCATGATTCTGATCACAATGGTCAAATCATTCGAATGCAAAGGTCAATTAGCATTAAGATTTTATAAACTAAATAAAACAGGACAATATCTTCCTTTACATTCTTCTGTAAAAAGCTGAATGCATGCAGTTTTCTTGTCTAGATTCTTTTTACAGTGGAAATTACTTACCAAAATAACCCTCTCGATGTATTATTTTCAGTTTTCCTCCGCCGTACATCTCATCGCCAGAGTCCAACATAGCGTGGCTGTATGACGAGCTTGACGCACAGTGGCGTCGCTGGTTGCCAGCTGGCGTGTCGCACACGGTGCGTCGCGGCGCCTTCTACTCAGTGCTCGTGCGTCCAGGTTTCCGCATCATCTCGCTGAATATGAACTACTGCAACAATAAGAACTGGTATGTACCTATAAATAAGAAATAAACACTCGAAACAAATTAGATGAATAAGCAGGTACGTACTTAACTTACCATTTTCACGTCATCCTGCGAGATGTGTGAGCCTTCAATGCTGATACATTACAACTACTGTCATCTCATCTGATATATTGAAGCTAAAAAAAGTAGATTTTAACTTTAAACAAAAATAGAGGGTGCTGTCCAATAAAATTGAAGTAGTCGAACCAACTGAAACGTGACCCATTGTGGAACCGTTTCACAGAAAATGTCACAGTGACATCGCATTGCTTGACAAAGAAAATCATTATGATTGTGACGCTTACTGTGAAAACATGGTTCGACTGTACCTCGACTTTTCAAGAGGTCGTGTTAACTTCGTCTTCAATCAATACATAGATGCAGTTGTCCAAACGAACGTTGTGCTATAAATATACCGTACCGTAACCTTTTTTTCAAGACAAACTTTAAAATTGTAAACTTTTCCCATAAAGGTATTTCTAACGCGGGCAAAGCCGTGGGTTAGTTACTCATAAATCATTAATTATGCTCGTTTAGGTTTACTAGCACCGATAATAATACTGATAACATAACTATGTATTTTGTAACATGCACCATGAGTGATTTGTAATGAAATCCTTGTTTTGTTTTTAGGTGGTTGTTACTAAACAGCACAGATCCGGCGACAGAGCTTCAATGGCTTATTTATGAGTTGCAATCTGCCGAGTTCAGCGGGGAAAAGGTCCACATTATAGGTCACATACCACCCGGCCACTCTGACTGTTTGAAAGTTTGGAGCAGAAACTACTATGCTATTATCAACCGTTATGAGTCCACGATAACAGCACAATTTTTTGGCCACACACATTTTGATGAATTCGAAGTATTTTACGATACCAACGATCTTGGTAAATATACATAAAATGTCTGTTGTACATTATTACATTACTGATACGATTCGTGTGTTAATTATTACTCATTAATGCATTCCATTTGCTAACAGGTAGAGCAACAAGTGTAGCCTACGTAGGTCCGTCCGTATCACCGTACTATGATTTGAATCTTGGATATCGAATATACTATGTAGATGGTGATCATGAAGCGAGCACCCGGGTATGTTTGTAAATTGACACTTATTCATAGAAAGGAATTTATACTGATTGAAATATTAAACATTTTGTACGTCCTCAGTTAGTGGTCGACCACGAGACGTGGATCATGAACTTGAAGGAGGCCAATTTGTTCGGTTATCCAATATGGTACAAGCTGTACTCGGCGCGGTCTGCTTACACGATGACAGCTCTACGGCCGCAAGACTGGGACAAGTTTATTGACGACATGACAGCTAAGGAAGACCTCTTTAATTTATACTACAAGTAATAACAATACCATATAAATTTAAATAGATGCCCGGGTTACACGATACCAGTACTTAAGCAAAGCCGGGACAGAACATTGCCTTTAGCAAACTAATAAGAATAAGGTAGTTTTATTTTTGGAGCTACTGGACAGTTCTCACCGCCAATTCTAACCACTAGCCATTACGTAGGCTTAGTCGGAATAAATAACGAATAGGTAGCAATGAAACAGAAACTTCTGGCTGTCAGGAAAGCCATCTAGAGCCATAACATTACGCTATAATAAAATTATAGTTAGTAATCCGGGAAGGAAGGAGTTGTGAACTTGTCCCTTTGAGACTTGTCCGAACCACCTTACTTTTCCTCACTGTAGGTAATTAACTGGTTGTATTCGAACTGTTCCCAGGCATTATTGGAAGAATAGTCCTCGTCGTGGCACGTGCGACGGTGAGTGTCGCAAGCGGTTGGTATGCGACGCGCGCTCCGGACGGTCGCACGACCGGCGCGCTTTGTGCGGACACATAGAGGCGCGCATCGACGGCTCCACGCCAGCGCCGCAAACGTGGCGCGCTTGGTTCTATAACGGACTCTCAGTCTCGTGAGTATCAACAGACAGAGGATATGACACCAAATTGGTATCGTGACTAACGCTTAAAAGAATTGTGTCATTTTGTAAACTAAGTATTTCTTTTTAACATTTTATTTTGTATCTCAAGTAACTTAGCAGGGACAGCGGACGCATAAAAATCAACACGGAATTTGGAATGTCGAATATTATGTGTAAATACTTTAAAGCTTATATTTTCAGTTTCAGCGCTTTAGAAAACTTGATTAGGGTGATTTTGGACAGTTTGTAAATATTTGCTTACCTATGAAAATGAAATTAATGGATTGAAAATTATTGTATATAAAGGTAACAAAGTGATATGACGTAATTGTATATTATACTTACCACGTTGGCATGATTGCTGCTCACTTGCCTGGTTATCAACTGACAATAATGTTTTTACGGCCGTGGATCAATAATAGACTTAGGTATGGGTCAATAATACCTGCTGACATCTTTTTTGTTTTGTTTTACATAACAACAAAATTAATCTGAGTCTCTACTTACATCAGTAAAAATGTCAATGTATAATTTGCTTTCTGCCCATGCATTATTGGATCGTGGTCGTAATTTATATTATAATAAGGCTTTATGATGGAAATATCAAAAGCAGTTAAGTAAAATTCACTGACACAAGATTTGCACCTATCTGCACTTTCAGATGAAAATTATGGTGGTGGTTTAGCAACTTGAGACTGTTTCTGATATAATTTTTGATATAGCTGTCTTTCTCTTTGTACAGACCAAGTGTACAGCAAGTTTAAAAGGTGGTGGATACTTAATAGAATAGCACGCAAAGCGCAGGTGGGTACGGTACGGTATATATGTAAATATAATAAAATTATGCTATCAATTAAATACTTTGGCCGGTTGATCTAAACTTTAACTTACTTGTGTTTGCTTTTAACGCTCGATACAATAATTTAGCCAAGTACGGGTCTGACTCACAAATCAAGACAGTCCCGTTGTGAATCATCTAGTCCTATTTTATTAAGCTTATATAAGCTTGAAAAAATTTAGATAATGTAATAAAATAGGACTAGATGATTCTCAACGGGACTGTCTTGATTTGTGAGTCAGACTCGTACTTGGCTAAATTATTGTATCGAGCGTTAAAAGCAAACACAAGTAAGTTAAAGTTTAGATTACAGATTACTTGGTTCGTATGTAAGTACGTAAGTAGTCTTGGAATCATGCAAGTTTCATTTACTTCCAGCAATCTGATTGACTTGGAATTTGGTATGGATATGTAACTAGCATAACAATGGAAGTAAAGTCAGCGAAAAAACTTGTATTTTTTTCTTACTAAAACTTATCGCGATTATGATGTACCTAACTTATTTCTAGGTGGGAACCGATTTCTTTGTTAAATACAATACAATTTAAATAATTTTAGACAAGCAAAATTTTAGGTCGTAGTTTCATTTGCACCATTGGCTAGCTCCATTACGGTAAGTATATAGCATGTACCATAATGGTGCTAGTCAATGGTGGAAATGAAACTTTAACAATTTTAGACAAGCAAACCGAGTGTGGTAGGTAGTTAATCTACATAGCAAAAAATCTCATCAAAACAAGGTTTTTGTTTAAACTAACGCACCTATTATACCATTTCCAGGATGTCAATGATAATGCAAATACCTCAAGTGGCATATTCGATACCAAAGTTCGTGATGGGTTTAGGCTGAGATTCTGCATCCGGAATCATTGGAAACAAGTTGCGATCACCACCGGATGATAAGTAGGTTACTGCTGCAATGATTTACATTTACTACAGAGAAACTCAAGTAGCTGAACAAACTCCAATTGCTGCGTACTTGCGTTAAGAAATAAATTATGTTTCAATTCGCGTCTATCAAACCAAATTTTTGACATTGTTCCACTAAAATAAATAAAACCGATTTGAGTACTAAGATTGTAAGTAATTACCTTTAAGAAACTCATTTTTATTATTCTGGATCAACCAATATCATTGTACCTGCTTTTGTACTTATAAATCTCAGAACTTGTATAGTCTACCTGTTATCCTATTTAATGTCTAATATTAAGTAATAAGTAATTTTATACTGTACATACAAATTTTAAAATGTAATAAATATATTTGTAAAACTTGTAAATGTGTTATTATATTTATCTTGATTTATAATCTTTGGGTAAAGTATAGGTACAGTCAGCCTCAGACAGAAGTCACTGAACACTTTAGTCCTTTGTTGCAATAACTAGTTATGCAGAGTAATTTTGAAATATATCACGTAAGTGAAAGCGACAAAGTACTAGTTTTCAGCGACTTCTAAGGCCGACCGTACTTACACAACATGGTGAGAGTGAATAACAAAAAAGTAAATTAATTTAAGAGAGAATTTTATTTCTTTATAAAATCGATATCGCCAAAATAGAGAGCTTTCGAAGCGTCCCAAAATACAATTATTATCATATCAAAATAATTAAAATTATCCATTTCAAGATTAAAATAATATTCCATACCTGACAAATTTGTCTGACGCAAATAATTTATACACACTGGTTTAAAAGAATTTGGCGTTCTCATCGCCTTTTGTGACAAAACGTTTTTACAATCTCAAAAATAAGTAGCTAAGTCAGAAAACTCACACTGAATAAAGACAGCGCCACACTAACCTAAATACGAACATAAAATTAAAATTATAAATGAGGTATGTACCAGTCAATACCATTACGCACGATGGAAAAAATATTGTTCCATATTACTTGGATTTAGTAATAAAAAGCTTGTTTATTTTTGATGGAGTTTTAAAACCTTAACAAAAAAGCAACTTAAGTTCAAGGTCGACATAGTAACAAGGCTACTTTATTAATAAAGTCAAGTGTTATCGGATTTCAAGAATTTGATACTTGAATAATACTATTACAAACAATAACTGGCAAACATTATTTTAATAATGTTCTAGGACTAGATGCTTTTATGTTTGTACGCGGGATATTATTGTGACAATCCCATTAATAATTATCATCATTGTAATTACTAAAATCAAAGACAAAACATACTTATAAATAAATAAAAATACGAGAACTGAAACCTATTTACGAAATGTCATGTTGTTAAAATTATTTGAGTTTAAACTAAAATTAGTGATGTTTAAAAAGAACAGTCTTGTTCATGAGTAAATGCAACATTTCACAAAGATCACATTATTTTATATGTTCTGCATCCTAGTGTTAATTATATAAAGAGTAAGGCTTTCATGCCATAGTAATAGTGCACTGTTATACTAAGATCACCAAAATGTATTACTAAAGGTGCAAATTAAAATAATTATCAACAAAACAAGAGGCATGGCCGGAGTAAGTACAATGCTTTTGATACTGATTACGTGAGCTAGTTCAGTCATGGCTCATGGCCGAAACCGCGTGGAGCTTATTTACATTATGCTAGCACTTCATTTAAACTGCTTGAATAATTTATCGCATACAGGGTAAATTGCTATTCTTATACAGAAACCAAATTTTCTTAGTGCTTGTAAAAACAAATGAAAATTCACTATGTGTGTACTGTAGCCATTTAAAGGCACGTGAAAGGGCGAACAACCGCAGCCCTCATCCACTAGTTTAGCAGTCGCTGTAGCCGAAATCGGCCAGGAGCTACATATTTTAGTAATTATTTAATTCAGTATAATACCCTACATTTCATTGCATCCATTTGACAAGTTGTTTTAAAGTAAGAAGTTTGTCTAGGGTTATTTTAGGAATTTGTTTTAGAAAAAGATCTGTTGCTAAATTAAATTCTTAGGTTAACCAAGCGTAGGGTTAGTATAGTTGTGGTTCACATTTAACATTTTAAGTAACTATAAACAAATTACGAAATGCAATTTATCGACTGCAAAGTAAGAATAACTGGCTTGTGTATACTAATTACATGAGACCCTGTAATTATTATATAATATAAGACTACGAATGTTTAGCGAGTACACTGCCCGGCGTTCTCCTCATTTTGCTGTCCTTAATATGTGTGCGTCTACCTGAATAAATTATAATCATTGGCCTAGAGTCTTTCCATTTGCGCCGTGCGGTTTCCGCCATGTAATCGCTGAATGAAAAGTTTCGTCACTTTTCGACTCTATCTCAACGAGTTAAGGTCGAAAAGTAACGAACATTTTCATTCCGCTACTATACCTACTGCACTAGCAGCACAACATCAAACGAATTACAAATGTACAGAGAGGTGGTCACCGAAACCGAAATTTCGGGTTTGGAAGCGGCGGGACGTAAAAGGCAGTTACTTTGTGTGTGGCGCCGCGATGCGGCTTGACCCTCCCTCTACGAACCGCCACTGTACAGATGTTTAGTGAACAATGACTGATCAAACTATAGTATCATTAATCAGGCACAACTGCTTATAGGTATCGAAATTTGCTTACTTTTAATAAAAGCCTCATTCAAACTTAAAGTTATAGTTACTAATAGGCTCTTATTTTAATGCTCTCAAGGATAAAAAGTTGCTTATACCTGTTTTTATGTTTTTTGTCAAACATAATGGCACACTTACATTGGCAGATTAGCATAACCTGGATATTTATTTTGTAATTGATGATGTGATGACAATATTACAATATAAAAATCTCATTATAATGAAAGGTAATTTCACATGCTTTTAAGTCACATGATGAATATTATCATAATCAAAAATATTGTTCAACACACAGTAAATTAGAAAGATTTTGTTGTTAGTTTGGCATTTTATGACCCATTAAGTATTCAATCTAAAATGTACATACAAGTTATCAATGTGTTGAGTATTGTCAACATTTTTAAAAAATGACCATAAAATTGTTTCAAATAGGCACTTTTTAGGTTTACAGGCACAACATAGGCACTTACTCTCCTCTAAAACCATCAATACAAGTTAAAATACTAATCCTAAATTTATCAACTTACATTTATTTGTAAATTTTACCTTAACATGGCATTAAAATTTCAGTCTATCGTTAAACTTCCAGAGTTTTGTTTGATACTTAACATAAAAAATCAAATGTCTTTTTTTGGAATGTAGGGCTTGTGTTAAAACTGGAATTTATTTTTTTAATTTAAAGCCTTAATTTAATAAATCACACACAAAACATGTATAATAATTAATTGTTGATGTAATGGACACAATAAATCTAATCAGTATCAGACCATACTATTATTCAGAATCAAAATTGAGAAAAAGAAGTAAAATTGTATAAAATGGCACAAAATCTGACACAGGGAATTTTTTATAAAATAATCTCAAAGCAAACTTAAAACAAATGGGCCCCAACACACTTTATCTAATAAAGCTCCAATTTAAAATTAGGATATAAAACTAACATACACATACTCTCACATTTAAAATCTCATTTAATGAGAAGCCTACGTAAGTTAGTTTTGCTTTGTTTAGATCCAGCGGCACAAGATTTTTTTTTCCTTTTCGAAGGACTTGGTCCATCGAGGTCATAGCGAATGCAACTCTTACCTGGATGGCGGTCACAAGAGCAGTACTTGCAGAACTGGTATGCACAGGTTGCTCTTGTGCACTCAGCCCATATCTCACCAGATGTTTCTTCTGTCACCTTAGCTGGTTGTTGACAACGCACACAAGCAAGTTGGATGCGTTTATCCAATGATGCACACTGAAAAGACAAAATGTTGCAATGAAATGACAAAAAATATAAAGTAGCTCATTTTATTAGTTTGTCTTGTTTTAGATTTTTCACAGCTCAATATTATTTAATAAAGTTGATGTCATTTAATGCTAAAGGGTCATGCTAGGGCAGGGGACCACATTCTTTTAAGACAGTAGAGTCAAAATTTACGATTTAATAAAAATCTTTTAAAGAGCCACAAATCTTTTCATTCCAATGTTATATATATAATATTTGTTTAGATGTATAAATTTGATATTGTATTTAAAATAAATGATTGAAAGACAGACAGGGCAAACACGGTACTAATATAACATAATTATTTTTTGCATAAGAATAGTTGCAACCATACACAAAAAGAGCCTCTGTTTGGCGATGGCTGTCTTAGGGATACACATCTTATTTCTATCACAATACAAGGAATTGATAAGAGCTTGGCAGATAACAATACAAGTCTTGTTTAATTCTATGAAATTATTGCCAAACAACAAAATAATGATTGATGATGGTTGAATTATGTAATCTAGAAAAGAGCAGATAAAGAACTTAATTTCAATAGAATCTGACAATCTCGTAGACACTTCTAATTAACTGGCTTGGACACTGAACTTTCTAGGTCCCTTCTAGTGAGTTTGTTTTTTCTAGTGTTATGATTAAAATCCTTTTTTTATCAGTTTTCAAATTATAATCATATTTTTAGGAACCTACAAAATCAGGTGTCCATTCAGTTGGCTTTAGGTATCTAAGAGTATCAGATTCTATTGTAATGAACTTTACATCCTCATGATATAATATAGGCAGAATAAACAGATTGGAAATAAATATAATTTATGTACAGTCAGCAGCAGAAGTGGATGAGCTGTTGCAGTGTTCAAAATGATCTATATACAACTCTACGGCCAAGGTAATTAAGAGTGTTTAGATTATTTTGAACACTACAAATGCTCAGCCTCTTCTGCTGCTGATTGTACTACAGTACAAATAATTGATTTGGAATAAATAGTACAAAATTAAGCTCACCCGTGAAAAAGTTTTGAATCTCATAGTCCTGGGAGAAACAGGGGGGCTGCTTGGAGAGTTACTTGCATTTTCAGCATACTCAATGTTGTGTATTTCCTTAAGTTTCCTCCTTATGACATCAGATGCATGTTTTGGAGTACTACTATGTCTCTTATTCTCCTGGTTCTCTTTAGAAAGTTTCAAATATTTTTTCAACTTTTCTCTACCTTCAATGACATCTTCACAGATTTTGAGCCAGACTGGGCTCACTAAAGTAAAGTTGAATATATCTACAGGTGACAAGTAACTGATAATATTGCTTATGGCAGGCACGCACAGGACTGTCTCATGCAGCATTTTGATAATATCAATCTTCTGGTTGGGCTTGTACTGTAACAATCCTTTAGCAGGGCAGGGGGATGGTTTGATCACCTGCAGGCTCTGAGGTTCGCAAGCCAGAGAATGAATTTCAAAATCCAGCTGTCTAGCAAACTTGCGTGGGGGACAGTTCAAATTGTTTATGGGTCGTAATGGACTTGATTTATGGTTTGACTTGAGTTTGTTTAACTTGCAGCTGCTCTTACAAATTTTCTTTACTGGAGTTGATGGGAAGGACAGTGAATTGAAATTATAAAAGCTACTAGTGTCAGCATAATCAGAGTTGAATGATGTTAGAGAATATCTACCACTGATGCTGGCAGAGTCATTCACTTTCAGCTTCTGTATTTGCCCAGCTATAACACTAGTAGGAGTTGGAATAGATCCGTAGCTGACATCAATGGGATCAGTTTCATCTTGATAAGGCCTTTTGACACCTCTCCTCTTGGAAGGCCGGTCTGGGAAGCTTTCATTTATAGTATTTGTTGTGTAGCTATACTGATAGCCAACGCGCGGATTACTTTCAGGAGTATTTCTATATGAACTGGGAAAAGCTCCTCTATTAATAAGAATTGGTCCTTGAACGCCCGAAGGGTCTATGTTTTCAGTTGACAATTCAGAGCAATCTATGGAGCTTGGAGTGAATGTGTGATAGCCGCTGTCTTCGGCCCTCCAAAAGTGCACGCCATCGTAAGACAGCACTGGGGTGGCTGGCTCAACTAATTCTGAATGCACATCCATGCTTTACACGAGTATTATTTCATATTTATAACCAAATTCTTATTTTAAAGGGTCGCTTGGATGCAATTCCGCGCCAAGTTCACGTGACCCAAGTAAACACGGCCGCCACAGGCGTTAGGACTGATTTCCTTTCCAACATATTAATGAGCACTTTTAGATGTTGATTTCACTACACTTGTTATAAAAATAAACTGCCCCCGACATAAGATAGGAAAACGCAGATCAAAGTTAAATAATGTAGGAAGCTTTGCATAAGCTTTGGCCGTTTAGCGTTTTTCGTAACAATCGTAATCGTAACAAGCTTTTCTTTTTTGACTTTTGTAGTGAGAGTGCTACCAAACCAAAAAAATCGAAATAGTTGTCGGGTTGCAATAATTATTCCGTGTAAAAAATTATTCTATAATGTACATCAGAAATGTGCACTCCCCAAAACAAAACAAAAGAAAACAAACCGTTCAATAGTTCAGTTAAGAGTATGCGCGCACGAGCAACTTTGTCTCCGCGACTATTTTATCTAGTCTATCGGTTAGTATGGAAGTGCGCACAAGTAGCGCTGCGACTCCCAGGCTACAAATACACAGACTTGATAAAATAGTCGCGGAGACAAAGTTGCTCGTGCGCGCATACCCTTAGGCCACCACAAAACGGGAGCGCGGGGCGCCGACGGAGCGTGCCCAGCACGCTCTATAACACTGAATCAAATATCACACACCGGCAGCACGACATACCGTATTGTATTTGATTCAGTGTGAAGGGGGTGATCCATTTTCGAGCAAAACCGCCGGTACGCCAACGAACTCGCGAGCCAAAGGTCTAAACCGCCAATGGAGCACTTAAAAGTCTGTGGACTTTAGAATTTCAAGTATGCATAAGCGAGCCAGCGAGCAAATCCGACGGTGTTTAAATCCGCACATGGATCACCCCCTTTATAGGTAGAGCGCACTGGGCACGCTCAGTCGGCGCCCCGTGCTTCCGGTTTGTTGTGGCCTTTAACTAGCCTCATACAATAGCCGGCCGGCAAACATTCTGTAACATTTTGCAGCTTACAACACCACCACCTGAATCTGTCAGACGCGAAAGAAACGTCATGGCAATGGAAGTTGGGAGTTAATTTGTTGTAAAAGTATTCCATGTATTGTTTATTTAGGAAGTGTATCGGCATTATTTAATAGTTTTAAAATGATCATAATATCTTAATTGAACTAAAATAGCATCTAGCTATATAGTCGGGCTTTAGGAAATAAAGCCAAACTTCTGGCAAAATGGCTAGCTTTAAAGATTTATGCAGACTTTGTGCGAAAAAAGACGAATTTAGCAAGGATTTACTTGAAGAAAACAGCAAGAATCTATTGAATCTAATTAGAGATTTCATGCAGATAACCGTAAGTAGCAAGTATTTTAATTTGGTAATTAATGTGAATAATAAATAAAAAGCTTATTATCTCATGTTGTCTATCTATATAAATAAAATAATAAGTTTGTGTTAAATCGTAACTTACCATTTTACATCGATAATCCTAAAATTATTAATTATAGGTTAATGATATAGAAGATCTACCAACAAAAATATGTCTGAACTGTGAAGAGAAAATGGTGTCTTTCCAGTTGTTTGTGCTGGAGTGTTATAAAGTTCAAGATGACTTAAGGAAACAAGTGGACAAAGTTGGACTCCAACTTGAACCTAATCTTGCAATCAAGCTTGAAAATAGTAATACTTATTATGATACAGTGCCTATAATTAAATCAGAGGTATGTTATAAATTACCATTATGTTTACAATGTGTCAGTTGCCAAATCAAAAGAAATTGGTAATCTTTTGTTGTCTTATCATTTTTTACTTATTAATTATTGCTCTTGGGTGAATCAACTTTTTTGTGTTGTTTACTCTGTCCCCGGTTGTCCAAGTGACATCTGTATACTGTTTCATAGAAAAATGCTTAGGTTGTCCAGGAGACAAAATTAGTGTAACCATAGCAATGGATGGCAATAAAAAGTTGATAAAAAAAAAAGCTTAATAAACAACACATATTCCACATAGTCCCTAGTTTATTCTGAACAAGCTACTAGTAAGATGATACTTATCATAATTTTAATTTTCAGGTTAAAGATGAATTAACTGCGGAGGATATTGTATGTAAGTTGTCCAGTGGTTATCATTTCTTTTCCAGCATTATCAAGGGCATATTACTGGTTTTAGGGAAAATTGATCATAGAGTAGGAAAAAATTCAAATGAATCTTCCTGTTTAATTTTTGGTGAATGTTAATCTAAGTGTATATTAATATGGGAATAGTGAATGGGAAAATTAAATTAGCTTAGATCAATCACCACTAATGAAATAAAACAATTTGATTTAATACAATCATAGTTTCTGATTATGTTAGTGAAATTTCAGTTTTTAGTTTTGTTGCAATACTAATATTAACTACTTTAAAATAGTTCAGCCTTAAAAAAAATATCAAGCAGTAAACTTATTATTGAAATAATAGCTTTGAAAATATCATTTGAAAGTGGTAAAAACTGTGTTGAATAAATTTTTTAGTAATTGATAATTTTGATTTATGGGTCGATCAACTTATCTTTGTCACTCGTTGCTATAGTGACGGTCTCCTGAGAAACTCTTTAAACCGTAAGTTTATCTGATTAAAATTTGCCAAACATGCATTTTTGTGGTAGTTTTAAACCCCTTCTACAATAGGTCATCTAATAAGCATGTTAGTTAATGTGACACAACATTTCTTCTAATCAAACTGTACTACTTTTGTCCCCTCGCTGACGGGACAGAATAGCAACAAGAAATAGTTGATCCACCCATATACATACTTTACGTTATGTTGAACTAGTATTATCAAGGGTGTGATTTCAAAGATCAGTTCTTTTGAACTTATAAATTACATGATATTGCTTTTTATAGGTGCAATTGCAACAAATGAAGCAGCACTTGCAGACTATGAAGCTGTTGACTATGATGAGGACCATGGCGATGACGACGATGATGATGATGATGACTTGGATGATGTAGCAATTGCTTCTCTGAAGAACATAAAGAGAAATCGCATTAAAAGAAAAGTAGTTTCAGAAGAGGATTCCATGAAATTTAGTGAAATTTTAAAACAACCTAATTTGAATGTGAAAGATTTTGTCAAGTAAGTTATGGATTTGATAATGTGAACATTAAATAATAAAATAATAGAAAATAAAAACAAAAAATAGAATACAAGTCATTTTTACACAGATTTTTTTGCAGAGTAAAGGCTTATTTGGCAGATATACTTTGACATATAATTGGCAGAATTTCTATAACAACTTATCTTTGAAGATAATAATATTTGATTACAGGTTAACATGTCATGTATGTGAGGCTGAGTCTGATACATGGAATAATTTACGATTGCATTACTTCAAAACTCATAGAAGTAAAGCTGTGGCCTATTGCATTTGCGGTTATGCTATAAGATCCAAAAGTGTCTTGTACAAACATGTCTCTCAGCACAAGCAAGAGAGCAGGAAGATAAGAAGAGCTGCAGATATGTTGGAGGAGAGACAAGATCAAAATTATTGCAAAATAAATGTTAGAAACTTTGTGAAGTAAGTAAAATTATGTAGACTCTTTGAAGATAATCGGCTGTATGATTTACATGTGTAAAGAAAAACTTCTCAACCATCATATTATAGTTAGATTCCTTTTCCTATAATGCTAGATTAGTAACTTTTTAGGGTCACTTTGTTGTCTGTCAAGACCTTTTTCCCAAGAATGTGCGAACTAAGTCCAACTCTCACTTGTCTGGTTTTAACTTTTTACAATCAATATGCTATGCATGCCTGATTTGGGTGAATCAACTTTACCCCGGTTGTCCAAGTGACATCTTCATACTGTTTAATAGAAAAGAGCTTAGGTTCTCCAGGAGACACAATTTGTGTTACCTTACCATAGTAACAGATAGCAAAAAAGAGTACTAAATAGCTTTAAAAAAATTTTGTTCTTTACTCTTTTTATTAAAAAATATACTTTCTTCAACAGTTTTACGTGCACCACCTGTCAAAAGGCATGTTCCAGCTGGTACAGTTTAAAGTCACATAGTGAAAGGGTGCACAACATTTCCCCCATAGTACACTGTGTATGTGGAATTGCTCTTAAATCCAAATCTGTACTTTATAAACACATTCAGGATCATAAAAATCCAAATGTCCTAGCGTGAGTATTTCATGTTGTACACAGAAATTAATAATTGTATGGTTTGAAAGTAAATTGCAAGGAGAATAATAATGTATTTTTTATAGGTGTGACAAATGCCCACGCGTGGCTAAAACATTAACGGCATTAAATAAGCATAAAATGAGACATGTACCAAAATCGGAAAGAAAGTTCTCATGCGAGTCGTGCGATAAGATATTTAATACAAAGGATGCTTTAAAATCTCACGAAAGATCTCACATTCCAATAGAAGACAGGAAAATATATCATTGTGATATTTGTAATATGAAGTAAGTTGACATAAAATATAAAAATTATTTTGGCTTATTATCTGTTTCTCTATCATGAGAACATTTAACAGCATGCTTCTTCATATCTTGGAAACTTTCCTGTCATCCTCTGTCATGAGCCGCACAACACCGACATTATCTTCAGTCGTCGCAGTTGAAGGCCGTCCCTCTCGCGGAGCACCACAAAAATAGGTGTGACCATGCCTAAATTCATTACACCAGTTATAAACAATGGTACAAGACGGAACTTCATCATGAAAGGCCATGCAAAGTCAATCGAAACTTTCGTGTTGACTACGACGACGACGACGACGAAAGTCATAGAAAATTATTGCATAAAAAAATTTCACGACTTAAATTCATGTTAATGCGAAACAAACAATTTTTGACTGACCACCAATTTGTCAAAACGAATGACAAACAAATGAAGTGTGAACCTACACGGAATGGAAGCTAAAGAGTTCTACTTTCAAAATTTAAATTTATTTTTTTATTTTTGAGTCTCTAAGTGGCTAATTTTAAAACCTTTCAGTGTTACCCTCGTATAAGTTAATTGTATTTTTTTTTAAGGTTTACTACACGCTCGTCGGCTGCGTCGCACAAGCGGGTCGTGCACGATAAAATCAAAAGCTACGTATGCGACTTGTGCGGTTACGCGTGCGGTACCAACGGCGAGTTGCGACAACACCGTGCCATCCACAGCGACGATAAACCCTTCGTCTGCAAGAAATGCTTCAAACCGTTAGTTACTGATATTGTATTTTATCCCGTGGATTATTATGACTGTCTTGTGCAACATTAAGTACCAATTTTGAGATTTGATACTTCCAATGCAGGTTTCCCAAAGTCCACCTATGAGTGGAGGCTTTGTGGATTTAAGGTCACGAAACTGGGAATTTGCACAATATAACAATATAATAGTAGCTGTTTCATCTCCATTTCATATAGTAGCCATATTATTATTAAATTGTAAAAACCCTAAAAAGACAAGTTGTAAATGTTTTTTATTCAAGTGAGTACAACTCAGTGCCGATAGAAGTTCCGTGAATAATTTCTAAATTGAACCTAAAAAATCTTTGTTGTTTAATTTATTGAATCAGGCGTTACCATATCCATATTAATGAACTGAAACAATTACTTTGCTCACGCGCAATTACTTTGTCGCGGGTGAGCAAAGTAATTGTTTGAGTTCTTTGTTGTTATCCAGTTTTATTTTAGTGTAGTGTAGGTATGCTAATTCTAGCAATTACTGTTTTTTTTTGCAGTTTTAAGACTTATTCGAATCTCAAAACACACATGGACACTCACGAAGAAACATCGTATCCTTGCTATGTGTGTAACCGAGTGCTGAACAGCCGACGGACTTTACGCAAACATCTCCTCGTCCACGAAGACAAGTGTCGGCATGTTTGTTCATACTGCAACAAAGCATTCAAGAGAAGGCAAACATTGAAGGTGATTTAGCGTATTATATTTTACTATCATTTCTTAAATAAACTGCTCCATCCATCGACTCCGTCGTACTGTTCTATACACAAAATCTAATAGTAGTAGAAAGGTTTTTTTTACATCACAGCGTGCGAGTACTGTATGTACATCAATATACTGCATTTTTGTAGATGAGGGGGTAACCTCAAATTGAAAGATTATTTGTGCTCCTAATGTTAGTGTTTTTTTTTTCATCACGTTCGTCGTCCTCCTTTTAAGCATCATGTGAAAGGACGCCTTCTAAATAAACGAACCCCTATGCTTTCTTACTTTGTCTGATACAAGCAAACTTATTACAAGTTTCTATTTAACTTGCCCTGTTATTATAGGTAATGCCACGAGAGTTGAGGTGAATGATTACACACACAGCTACATAAAGTACTGATTGCAAAAAAGATAGTGAATGAATGAAATGACTGAGTGAATGGAAATGTGAGTTATATGATCTTATGATGAAATATTTACGCAATACTATGCATATTATAATTGTTCTTTTTTCATATAACCTATTTTTGAAATAAAACAATTTGAAACTGATAAGAAATACTCGCAAGAAAAAATCGGTATTTTATAAATAGCGAAACTATGCTAATCTGATTTATATAAAATAGATCAAAATATTTTATTTTCTGTTTTGTTTGAACTAGTATTTTCCTAAATTATTCTTAAAGAAATAGGTTGAAGAAATTTTTAGTCACTCTTGTAATTGTTGAGTCTGTTGAACTTACTATCGGCACGAATAAATGTCAAAATCCCGCTGTCAATACATGACGTGTTGTTGTGTGCGTGATCTCAACTCTGATGGCGTTACCTATATGTTGTGGGATTGTGTGGGTCAAATCTTGGAAGCTAAACTTGACCCATTTCACGATTTCCGATTGAGCTGAAATTTTGCTTGCATGTGTAAATCTGTTACAATGCGACATTATGATTTTTTTGTTCAGGTGCACATGTATGTTCACACTGGTGACAAGCCGTTGTCTTGCAAATGGTGCGACGAGCGGTTTTCGTATGCGTCCACGCTGCGCTCGCACCGGCTCCGCTGCCATCCTGACAAGATGGCTCAGCAGGCCGGCGAGCCCTATATGTATCGCCATCACAACATCATGCAACAGGTACCTACGACTGTACGAGTGGCTGTGTATTGCTCTATGTGACATTATTTAACATAACTGTAACGTTTAATATAATATGTGCTGTATTTTTTTGCGTACGTTGTATTTTAGATTTAATAAGTTTACAGTGAGATATCAGGTTATCTATGTAATTAAATTAGTTTAACTAAATAACAATTGGAGTGAAAACTAAATAACAATGCGGCCATAGATTATACATCGCCAGAAATGCGAGAAATCGCTAAATTAGCCAATAATATTTTGCCATCATCAAATTCGAAGGACGCACATTATTTTTTCATTTTTTAAGATTTTTTTTATTTTTTCACCTTGTTTGAGAAAAGCACTATTTACGACGCGCAGCCTCGCTCGGCCAGAAAGGCGATTGCCGGACTCGTATCATAGACAGCGACGCTGGCGCTCGGCCTTCTACTTTCTCGTCTGGCAATCTTAATGAATGCACCAGATTCGGAGCAAATTGGCTATGACAAACAGGCAGATGTACAAATAATACCTTAATGGTTCCGGTTTAATTTTGAAGTACGGAACCCTAAAAAAGACAATTCAGAGTGCTCAAAGTTTTTTTTGTTGCAGGATTATATCAAAACTGATGTCGCTGCGGTAAACGCAAAAAACGAAGTGGAGGCTTTATAATAGTGAATAGCATGTAGTATCCCGCCAGCTGATTCTATGTAAGATCTAATTTTTACACATTTTATTATTATAGACATTGTGTTTATTTAATAAATAAAGAAATTATATCTAATAGTATGTAAAAATAGTATATGTTTCACTTCCTCACTCAGCTTTCAACTTCAATAGAGTTCCGTCTCTGTATGTGAAAAATAGGTCACCTTTTGTAGGCGTATGTTTTTCATTGATCAAAATGAGGGGCGGAAATGAAGTGGGCGGGAAAGAAGACATACTTGTATGCAAGCGACGTCTCTAGTGACCTAGACTTTTAGAATGTGACTATAAATAATATATTCTTTTTAAGAAGCAAAACAAGTAAAATATTCCACATATCGCTGTTAGTAGTTGGTTATAAAACAGCTTCTTTAATTTATTTCAAGCCAAGTTTGCAATTCTAGATTTGTAGTGAGTACCTGAGGTATGTCGATGTTATAAGTTAAGTATCGATTGATATGACAGTAGTGATAGTCGAGGGTGACCTCGGTTCGTGATCAAGGGTTCAACCGGGACTGTCGGAAACGCTTATCTTGTTAAGTTTCCGTAAGTAGAATAGTCACGAACACTGACACATCTAAATATTTAGGAGTGCGATGTCGTCAATATACTTACCAATAGCGCTAAAATTGGAATTGCTATCAACAAAGTTAATTTTATTTTAATGTATTCGTAATTCAGACTTAATTAACAAACGAATTAAATTCTGCTAAATTGTTAAAGTTTCTCAACATAGCAGTATTATTTTTAAGTTTGAAGTATTAAAGTTAAGAAATCTGTAATCCGAACTAAAATGGAGAGTTTCACTGCGTAATTTCGGAGCGCGAATATTAATTAATAGGTCCACTTAATTTGTGTTTAGGTCGGTCCCATATAGTCGGTTAATGGCAATGGCGGTTCTTTTTGTCTGGAAGTAAGGCTATTCTGCATGATTGCGTAAATTTTAGTTTCAAACACATCCTGGCTTTTTTGGAATATTAAACTAGGGGCCCCCAGATTCAAATATACAAACAAGGAAGAAAAGGAAATCATGTTCGATTAAGGTATCAGTGCACTTGAGTATTTTAGGGTTTGATTTCAGTGACAAAAGCTATTTTAAAACCTTTAAACAGACGCAGAATAGTGTAAAATGTTTGTGAATATTCTGAGTACTATCGTCCTTTGCCATATGACCTATGGTAATCTACCTATAAAGCTTTTATTCAAATAATCTAGCGATGAAACCATTTTAAATATGATTTCTGAGAGCAGAATTTACATGTGTCTCTTATTTGCCAATCTCATTGTACGGAGCAATCTGCAGTCACTAATAAAATGTTTATCTTGTGACATAAAACTTTCAATGTGCGAGTTATACAAAGACTCGGTCCCAGCAGCGCTTTTACAGCGCGCGACAATTGGGCGGACGAGGGAAATTTACGTAACTTCCCATTTGACAAAATTGCTCAACCGTAGCGGAACGCGTTCAGGGATGAATAGCAGATACAATGTTTTATGCATTGTGGGCAAACGGTAGTAAGCGGCGAAAAGCAAGGGAACTAGGGAAGTAGGAAAGCGAGACGTATAGGTAGGTATTGACGGGATTCGAGCTTCGATAAGGGCTGTCGGTAGGCCTGGCTGGCTCGCCGCCAACCGACCAGTGCGGGCTTTCGTTCGGTGCCCGCGCGGAGCGCAGCGGCCTTCGCAGAATTAACAAATACACACAAATAAGTTACGTATTCATATAATATCTACATATACATAATACAAAATCTTCGTCGTAACCTAAATGAAAGTATGCTAGGCTAGGGTGTTCACTTCAATTGATAGAGTTAACCCATAAATTATTGAAGGTCAGATCGAAATAATGCGCTTAAAGTTACAACAGTATAAAAATAATTTAATTCAGTTAAAAATAGAAAAAAAATCATAAACATTAAAGAAACAATGTTAGATAATTATAAATTTGAAATCAATTACTTTCATAATATCCAAAGTAAGTAGCCTAACGTAGCATTTCATTATAAAAGTAATTCGGCCTCTAGGTTATGTAGGAATTGATGTTTTACTATTTGTGTAAAAGTAAACGTTTAATTACATAGAAAACTGTATTTAAGATAAATCCGCCGTGTAATAACGTCCTTAATTGGGTCTAAGCTTCTGAGTAATAAAACGCTCCGCAATAATCTCAGCTTCTTGAATAAACCTCCAGCGGTTAGATAGTGATTCTGATTACTAATCAAATGAGCTCCCCGTCGTGTAGAATTTACTTTGCTAGGCAATAAGGTAAGTTGATATTTACTTTTGCAAGCTACGCTACGAATATATTTGCATACGAGTTCGTATGTTTTCTTCGTTCGCGTCGAGTATGGATTAAATCATGTAAGAGCTAAGCGAAGGGCTAAACATTGGATTACCTTGCAATCTCAAGCTGAAGCGGAGTGCAGGGATTAAGACTAAACTTATTAATCCCATACAGTTACGAGTAAATAAATCCATACTCATCTACAAAACATTATTTAACTTTGTTGGAGGTAGAATCGTTGCTCTGAAAGTCAATAAAATTAAATTCTGAAAAATAAATAGTTTATTTTTCTATCAGACATGGTTTGCTCAGTACCCAACATGAATTAGTCCACAGTTTCGCGCTTAAAATAAGGTTGAAAATTACATAACAACTAGCTTTTGCCCGCGACTTCGTCCGCGTAGAATTCCAATTTGTGGTAAAGCTTATTCATCTCTTTCATTGTATAAAACAAAAATCCGGCAACGGCAACATCCATCATTATTATCATTTCATCATCATCAGTATCAGTTAGTGAATATTATAAATCCCGTTTATTCTCTATCCCGTGGGAATTTCAACAAATTTGTCCTTATTCTATGCAAATTTTCGCTTATTTATTTTTTTCCCCGAGAAAAAGTAGCCTATGTCCTTAAAGGTGTAGCTTTCTACCGGTAAAAGAAGTTTTAAAATCAGCCCCGTAGTTGAATTCACTTATTTTTTTACCGTGGGAATTTTGCTTTTTCACGGAGAAAAGTAGTCTATGTAAATAATAGTTGGTATAGTTTCCTACTGGTGAAAGAAATTTTCAAATCAACCTTCAAGTGATATTCACTTCTTTCTATCCTACGGGAATATTGCATTTTACCGAATAAATAGTAGGTAGCCTAGCCTATACCAATAAAGGATAGTGTAGCTTTCTATTGATCTTTTTTTTTTAAACTCAGCCCCGAAGTTAAATTTACTATTTTCTCTACCGCGGGAATTTTGCATTTATCCGGAAAATAGCATCCTATGTTAATCAAGGACAGTGTATCTTTTCTATTGGTTTATACTGAATTTGAAAAGTTTAGTAATTGTAGTTACGGACATAGGATCCAGTTGATTTGAGTATATAAATTCTGATTTACCCTTATCCCGTGGGAATTTTCAAAATTATTGAAATTAGCTTTATACCTATTCTAATAGTCTACTTGCATGCCCAATTTGAATAGTTTAGTAATCTTCGTTATGGGGTCACTCTCGACTGATGAAATATATACATCCCGTATATTCCTTATCCCGTGGGAATTCCGGAAAATTCTTTCTTATCGGATGCCTACGTCATACAAAGACTACATCCTCCAAGTTTCAGGTCTCTACATACAGCGGTTTAGGCTGTGCGTTAATCTGCCAGTCAGTCATTTAGGACTTCAGGACAAATCATTTTATATGTATTTGCATTGCACCAAGCTTTTAAGCGAGTTCAACAATGATGTTTGAATACTCAATTCGATTTTATTCGAAAAAGGTTGAACTCACATAAAAGCTTCATCATCATCATCATCATTTCAGCCGTAGGACGTCCACTGCTGGACAAAGGCCTCCCTCATTGACGCCCAATCTAATGATTGGGAGCAACCAACCCGTAACCGTAATCGGTTGGAAGCGACTTGCATCCACCCTGAACCTGCGGCCTTCACCAAAACGTCCGTCCATCTCGTTGGTGGACGTCCCACGCTGCGCTTGTAAAAGCAAAAGCTTGGTGAAATGCAAATACTTATACATATAATTAGTTATTATCAGAGATCAGATCAGGAAGTGGTTGACAAACGTAGACAAATGGTTTGCAAAATTTGAAGTTTCGTGTCGTTTACATTGTGTCAAAAAAAAAAGTAATTTAAATCAAAAGCACTAAGGAGTATTGATATCATCTTCGAAGCAAATCACCCCCAAAATAACTTTCTACTCCTTTTTAACCCCGTCAAGGGATGAATTTCAATAAAATACGAAACACGTCTTCCATCAATTCTCTTAAAGAATGTTTATGCAAAATTTGAAGTAGATTGGACCAAGGAATCACGTTGTCCCATACAAACTTTGCCCCTCTTTTTACCCCCTTAGGAGTAGAACTCCGAAAAATCCTTTCTTATCGGATGCCTACGTCATACAAAGGACACACTCTCCAAGTTTCAGGTCTCTACGATCAGCAGTTTAGGCTGTGCGTTGATCCGTCAGTCAGTCAGGACAAAGGATTATGCTTAGTATAAGTTTTCCTTCACTTCAATACTTCTCGATCGCGTTAACGTAAAAATTTCAATTCTATGGAAACATGGAAGTGCGCGCGCGGAGACGCTGTCCATCTTTCCCTAGTAATTGAATTTTTTACGTAAACGCGATCGAGAAGTATTTTGGTGAAGTAAAAACTTATACTAAGCATACTGTACGCTTAGTATAAGTTTTACTTCACCAAAATACTTCTCGATCGCGTTTACGTAAAAATTTCAATTCTATGGAAACATGGACGCGCGGCCGCGGAGGCGCTGCACATGTTTCCCTAGTAATTGATTTTTTTACGTAAACGCGATCGAGAAGTATTTTGGTGAAGTAAAACTTATACTAAGCGTACTGTGCATTCGCTCGACATTATACGTGTTCGGTGGGTCTCCGATCTTTGTTTACGATTTTGTTATAAACAACTGTTCTCTTTCCTCATTGAATGAAAACGGACATTTTCTATTTTGAGCGAACATCGGCAAAACCGCAATCATATTTGCTCTAAACAAATGTTTGTTTAGAACACTAAGTGAAAACGCGGCTTAACCAAGATGTCTAGTCCTTACCATTTCAAATTTCGAACTCTACGTTCCTATGAAGCCGTGTCTTCGGATCGAGTATTCAAACATGTGTCAAAATAAAATGTAATTTAAATCAAAAGCACTAAGGAGTATTGATATCAACTTCGAAGCAAATCACCCCCAAAATAACTTTCTACTCCTTTTTAACCCCGTCAAGGGATGAATTTCAATAAAATACGAAACACGTCTTCCATCAATTCTGTTAAAGAATGTTTATGCAAAATTTAATGTAGATTGGACCAAGGAATCACGTTGTCCCATACAAACTTTGCCCCCCTTTTTTACCCCCTTAGGAGTAGAACTACGAAAAATCCTTTCTTATCGGATGCCTACGTCATACAAAGGACACACCCTCCAAGTTTCAGATCTCTACGATCAGCGGTTTAGGCTGTGCGTTGATCCGTCAGTCAGGACAAAGGATTTTATATGTATAGATTATTACAAAGGCATAAATTATGTCATAAATCATAAGTAAATGATATCGAATTCCATATTCGCGTAAAGTTTCAAAAGTTAAAAAAATATTGCCTACAAGCTTTTTTAGGGTTCCGTAGTCAACTAGGAACCCTTATAGTTTCGCCATGTCTGTCCGTCTGTCTGTCTGTCCGTCCGCGGCTAAGCTCAGAGACTGTTAGTAGTAGAAAGCTGTAATTTGGCATGAATATATATATCAGTCACGCCGACAAAGTAATTATATAAAAAAAGCTAAAAAAATTTTTTTAGGGTACCTCCCATAGACGTAAAGTGGGGGTGATTTTTTTTTCTCGACTAACCCCATAGTGTCGGGTATCGTTGGATAGGTCTTTTAAAACCATTGAAGGGTTGCTAACATGATTTTTGCATTCAGTGATTTGTTTGCGAAATATTCAACTTTAAAGTGAAAATTTTCATTAAAATCGACCGTCCCCCCCCCTCTAAAATCTAAACTGTTGGGTGGAAAAATTTGAAAAAATTCAAAATGGTAGTAAATATATTCAATTTACAAGGAAAATTATAGCGGCTAAGATTGCTTGGGAATTATTTGTAGTTTAAGAGTAAACAGTAGCCTAAGGTAAAAAACATACCGTCACTACTTTGAATAACTCGTATCTCAAATCACCATGTAAACAAAACTGAACCTTGATACGCGCGTAATAAACTTCACTTTGCCAGATTATCGATTTTGAGATACGAGCTTTTTTCAAAGTATTGACGATACCTAACTTGGAAGATTCCGTACACATACGAAATCCTTAGAAAAATATTACTTGATTTTTTCGTAATGGCTACGGAACCCTATCTTGGGCGTCTCCGACACGCTCTTGGCCGGTTTTTGTTAATTGTCCTTGTAGTGTCGTCCAATTTGCATACGCTTCGCGGGTGGTAGGACCTTGTGCATAGTCCGTCCAGAGTGCTATCGCCGCCTTACTCGTTAATCCCGCCGCCAAGCAGCATTGCTTGCGCTGCTGTGTTCCAACGTGGAGAGCAAGACAGCGAAATTACTGGCACACAATTTCTGGTAGGTATTATATCTTAACCCTCTAGGTTGGCGACGCATCGTCAATCCTCTGGTGTTGTAGGTGTCCGTGCACGGTAG
Organism: Archips xylosteana; assembly: GCA_947563465.1. NCBI lineage: Eukaryota > Metazoa > Arthropoda > Insecta > Lepidoptera > Tortricidae > Archips > Archips xylosteana. The sequence goes on from OX387344.1 coordinate 12,885,820, forward strand.
TGCATAGTTAGTTACCATAACTTGCTATCTCTTAAAATAAAAAAAAGTCTCAGACCTAATTTTAAGTCAACGTGAACACGGGATAACTTAGGTACCTACGTATACGTTTGAACATTGCAAGTCTAACAAAATATTGTAAAAAGGTCGAAATTAGAATAGGTATCAAAACGGTCGGTGTTCGGTTCGGAAGCATCCGGAATATTTCAGCAGGCGGTGGAGTTAGTTTGACCGAACAACCCTGTAAATACTTTTCAGGATTTTAAAATTGTGGTTTAGAAAATATTACCATACGTTAACGATGTTCAAAGAGTTACGAGTCTGGATGACAACACTTTGAATCAAAAATTCCAAGGAAAAATCTTTACTGGGCTGATCGGTCAAAATAACTCAATAAACCTGCTGAAATATGCTTGCATAATTTGAAGACCCCACATATTTAGCAGCTCGCTTAAAAATCCCATTATATGTAGACTTTACGTATACATAAAATTACTAAGTATGTGCAGCGATAAATTTCAGAAGATAAGTAAGTAGGTACATACATCCGTTTAAGAATTTGAACTTTATGAATAGCTAGGCAGGTACGCTCATGTCGTGATTTACGTGCGGACAGGTGACATGTCATTATTTTATTTGCGTACGAAATGGGTGAGACGTACAAACCAAATATATCACGTCAACCTGGGCACCTATTTTAGCATGTTATACATGTGCCTGGATACGATTAAAATAGTAGAGCAACGATTATGATATCTTTTGCATAGCTTTTACTCGCGGTTTCGTACGTGTGAATCATTAGATTAGGCAGTTGAATTGAAATTCCGGAATTTTACTTAATTCCCTTGCGAATTTTCAAAAACTACGTCGCTATTTTCATGTCGAACACTCGTGTAAAATTTCCTGTCTCTGTACGTAGCGATTAAGATGCTGGGATTGGCATTTAACAGTAGTCGTAAGTGTTATTCCGGTCGCCCAGCTATCTGGGTACACAGGTACCAAATTTGATTAAAATCCAACCAGCCGTTTTATTCTCAAGCAAACTTAGCCGTTATAGTTTTCCTTGTTAATTTGTCATATTTCCTCCCATCCTGATTTTTGATAACTTTTATACCAACAGTTTAGCTTTTAGAGGGGGAGGGGGGACGGTCGATTTTAACAAAAAATTGCACATTATACTTGAATACTTCGCAAACGAATCACTATAGGTATCGAAAAATCGTCTTCAAAATCCCGTCTATGTCTATGGGGTACCCTAAAAAATTTTTTTTTCTATTATTTATTTTTTCACTTTGTCCGGATAATTGCTACAAAATTGTCCATACAAAATAATTGCTTTCTAGCCCTAATAGTCTCTGAGCTAAACTGCGGACAGACGGACGGACAGACAAAGCACAAAGCAATAAGCACGTACTGGATAAAACAAACATCTGAACCATCTACTTTGCTTTGGTGAACAATTGAAACAGCATTCACACAAGGCAGTAAAAGTAATTTGGCAAGCAAGCAGTAATAATCCAAACGGGCATGGTGTTATGATATTCAATACGTGCACAATTTCATGACGATCGCGCGTGTAATGCGGCCAGACGGCGTGTGATGATATATCGCCAAAGTGAAAATATTACGCCGTAATAAAGGCAGTGGGATATTACCTTAGCATTTTCGCCGAGTTTACAGTCTTGCACGTAAATTCCACGCAGAAAGTCCGTAGATCTAAGTCTGTGTTCACGTAGTTATGTAAGTAGGTACTTTGTAGTTTCTACCGGGAGTAATAGACGACAATGTTACTATGTTTGTACTTAGTATCTGTTATCAGTTGTTAAAGTTAGATAATTATTAATGTAGTAAAATTGTGTCCGTGGTGTTTTCATTAGTGGGTGAAAAGCTCAACAGTGAAATTATTCGAGAAATGTTTAACAGCAGCACTCGGGGCAGGCGCACCCGCCATTAAGTACAATTAAAACTTATGAGCAACAATCCCCTTTTCAGAGGTGGGCTTTTATGAATGATGGCATTCATGGCTGGAAATATTTTCAATCTGCCCACGTGATATTGGATTGTGTTAGGCGCGGCATCTGAGGAATGTAACGTAATAAATACCGGTGGCTCGGGGCAGGTAGCAGGGCCGCCGATCGCCGGCCGTGCCCAGAGGGACGCCCAAGCCCGCGCCCCTCGAGATCGGCACTCGTTTGTCAGTCGCATCACGCGGGACCTCACTGACCCATCAAAGTAATTCTACCCAGACCCTCGGACTTCTGCTGAGGAACATACACATTTTATCTTTTCGAAACAAAGGTCAATTCTTACGACTCACGAGAAACATAGTCCAATTAACTGAAAAAGCGGACTGTTTCTCGCTTAGCTTCACCGTCACGTCAAGGAAATCGTTGGTATTACAGGCATGGAGTAAAATTAAGCAAAGATACAGGCGTATGGAGGGTGCAGGCGAGGGTGGGCGCGGGCGGCGCGCGCGGGGCGGCCTCAGTGTCGCGGAGGCTGCGGCGCGCTCCGCCGCCCGCCCTGCGTCGCGTTTTCACTCTGCCAAAACACTACTTAATCCTTTCCAAATAAATCATTTAGGTGGCACCGGACTACACTACAAAATTGATTTACGTCAATTGAAGTTAATACTGTACTGCTTGTTTAAAATCTGTCATTTAAAGCTTTCATAACTTTAGTATTCGAAAACACAACATTATTTTATTCGTTGATTGTCAACTACGTGATTGTTATATCAACTTATTATAAATTTGCTGAGCTGTGACTATCTTGAGCCCGGGAAAAGACATTACGTAAGTATTTTTATGTAAAGAATATATTTAAATATGTAGATAACTAAGCGAAAAGTAAAAAAAAAAATAAGTACTTAACTTATATGGAAGTACTTTTTTTTTCTTAGATACATTTAGATGAGCTGTCTTCTTTTTGCTGCATTTTTACTAATTACATTTGTGTAAAATAAAATTAGCGGAAACAACTGGCACCTCGAATTAGCACTGGGTCGTAGCGCCACGAATCTTAGCAAGAATGTTTTACTTCTAAAATGTATTGTTGAAAATGAGCTAAATAAAGTTTATCCGAGGTCTACACTTGTGATCTGAAGAGGGTCGCCACTCCAGAGGCGAGGACACTACAGCTGTCCAATTATAGATGTTTTCGGCAAGAGGCGCCCACTTATGTACTCGTAGTAGGTGCTTGAAATTTGGGGGACACCTGAAATACACCTTTTAATTTAAAAGTCCTTCATTAGAACAAAGGGACTCTTCTCCCCACTGCTTTGAATCAGATTATACCTATACTAATCACATTTCATTGGAGCTTTTGAAGCAAATGCTGTTCCTTTAATCATTGTACATTTTCAGCGTCACTACACTACATTTCGTGAAGAAAACCACAGCCACACTTAGTGCCAAAATAACCAAAAGCCAAATAAATTTGCGTAAGACAGGCCAATATACAGGCAAATATGAAAAATATGGATTATCTCCGTTGCAATATTCGTGCCCCCGCAAACATGACACATTGTGTATCAACGGCGGTTCTCATCTTATCATTAGTAGGTGCTTGTTTATGTAAATCTACTGTAGCGCCCACTGAAAATATTACGTGGACGAGCACCCAGCCCACACACACGACGGCTGCTATTCATACAACAAATTCTACTTTAAAGCCATTAGAGTCGGCGGAAGCAAAAACTACAGCATCTCTAACTACAAAGGAAAGCGGTAGAACAACAAAAGCGAATAGCGTCGGTCGGACCACAGTCGGCTATTCAACGACTGAAGTATACGTGAGCACAAAAGGCGTAGTGAAAAGTGCAAGAAGGCTAAAGTTAAACACAAGTTCAAGTACCGCGGTGCATTCCCCGGTGCGGCTGCAAGAGCGCCTGGCGGCTATAGATTGCGATCTCCCCGTGCTGCCGAGGGAGTCGAGGCTATGGCGGGGCAACGAAACACACGAACTAAATCTGCCTGTCACGGTGAGTTACTGTCCATCTTGACTTGTTTTAGACGCTTCACAAGCAAGTGCGGTTGCTTAATTTGTATGTATCTATCTTATCGCTTGTCTTATTGCAGATGTTTCTTTAATTATCATCATTAAGGGTTGGGTCATGTGTTAAAAACAAAAGATAGAATTAGTAATCCTGGCAGTCGTAAGCTTTTATCTTTGTTTCCGAGTTGAAATTGCCTTTAGAGTTCTGTACCTCAACAGTAAAAAAACCGAACCCTTGTAAGATCACTTCGTGGGTGTGAGCGTAAACGTGTATAGGCAGGTACTATAGGTATCAGTAGTATGTCACCACTATTTTCTCAAGAACGGGATCAATTTCAAATTAATGTCAAATAAAAGATTAGTAGATAGGATAACTAGATAGAATAGGTCTCTTGCAACTCAGTAAAAAAACAATTTCTAAGTCCAGGTGATCCAAGAACACGACCTTTTGAAAGCTTGTTCTCATCCAAAATCCGTGGGTATATATCAAAACCTATGGAGTACTTAGTTCCATCAACATAGAGTTCTGAACGACACATACATATTATTATGTATGTAGGTAGGTCCTGATTTTAATTTGTAACGACAAGAACGTTCGTTTTATTTTATTTTGGCAAGCGTGTCCTTGTTATATAAGCACATAATGTAAATAAAGAGAAAAAACTAAATTCTGAAAGTTGGCATCACGAATTTTTAATTACCGATTTTTAAAATTCCAAATCTTTTAAAACTTTTAGTACTTATAATTATTCCGTTATTTAATAAATCCGATTTTTGTAAATTCCCAATTTAAAAATGTCTAACGGTTAAGTATAGTATGTTCCAGTTAAAATGACGAAAATGCACTTAACATGGGATTTTACAACTTCTTTTGTTGCTAAATATGAAAGGAAAAGATAACACAAAGACGTAATAAAATAAAACTGACCGAAGTATGGCCTACCGACCGATACACCTGCATAATTGTTTTACAACCCCACTTGAAGATAACAATTAAACAATAGATGTTGTTTTTAAGTACTTTTCGTCATTTTAACTGGAACATACTATACAATTACGATTTTTAAAATTCCGAATTTTGATACACCGACCAACAAGAAGTCCAACTGAATATTATACGAAATATCAAAAATACGAATTCAGATTACTAAAATACCGATTTTCAAAACTTCGATTATCTTATCTCTACACCAACCGCAACCAATTAATAAATCCGATTAAACAAAAGTCCGAAACATTAGAATTACGAATTCGTGTTACTAATAATGTCGTGTTTGCCACACCTACATATATACATAACTTTGCTTGATCTAAACGAGTGGTTAATGTTATTTATTTTCACGACACGACTCACAAAGTCGATGAAGCTCTGCTTCGTGGAGCTCCTATTCCACGTAGTTACGCGCGTTGACGCCATTTTGACCTAACCTAACCTATGCAAGTTAGATTGATCTAAAACTTTCTAGATGAGCTCTGGTTAAGTTCGAAACGCGTCAGTGTAATTTGGTGATGGTGATAGTGTGGAGGAGGAGGAACTGAATGAACACGCATTTCTTGCATAAACGTGACTATCATAAGGTCGCGGGTGAGGAAGGTTTAAAAAAATCGAAATTTTTCAATTGTACAAATTAAATTTCGTGTTTTTTAATAATCGAAATTACGAGTATTAGAAATTGTGAATTCGGAGTTTTGAAAATCGGAATTAGTAAATTCGGATAAAAAATCGAAGTATTTGGGTGTTCCCTTTAATACTTAATGTATGTAAATACTTAAAAACAGCACATTCCTTTTTTAGTCTTTTAAAAATCTTGTTATTATTATAATAAGACGTACAAAGGTGCCACACATTGTTTTTAATATTGATAAAATAAACTTTAATCACAAAATTTAGTAAAAGCGAAGACTTCCTGATTCCCACAATCTTGAACTAGTATAAATAAAAAAGACAAGACGTTTTCCTTAAAAGAAGTAATGAACAGAGCTCAACGAGTCTCTTAAACCGATGAAGCAAAAAAGCTCTTTCCCCTTTCCCCCTTTTTTCTTCTTTACCGAGACGATTTATATGGTTTATGTATTTGACCTCGTCGCGCTTCCCGTCTCTACGATCAAACTTATTTCGAACAGGGGTATTTAACTAGAACACGGGACTGGAGGACAATGAACAATGCATTTAAATCACACTCTGAAATGAAAAGTTTACTGAAACTACATTAGTTTCCCTGTAACCCAATGCCGGTCGTAGTTTAGCTTACCCTCGCTATTCAACAACAGACTCGCGAAACTTTGGGTTAGTTTGTCAGGTAATTACTCGGGTACGCTTTTAACGAACTCGCAAATAAATGCCGTCTGTATAGAACTAAATAAAGAAAATTATTTTGCACGTTCATCATTAGTTGATTCATTGTAGTTATGGCGTAGTAAAAAAGTCTGGTTTACTAACAACACTTGTAGGTACTTCTTTGTAGTTGTCTCTGTATGTAGTCTTCTTTTGTGTTCACACTGCAAATAAAATTCAAACATTGAGAGATTAAATCCAATCAACGAAGTTTCACTGCGGCGGAAGTCGATTCCAAAAACGTTTTATCACTATTAAGAGAGCTATTTATTGCCTGAGCGTGCGGCCTCGGGGCAATCCAGAAAGTGTATTATCTTAATATATAAAAGAAGAAACTGACTGACTGACTGACTGACTGACTGACTGACATATCAACGCACAGCCCAAACCACTGGGCCTAGAGATTCCAAATTTGGCATGTAGGTTCCTTATAAGGTCTAGGGGTGCACTAAGAAAGGATTTTTCAAAATTCACTCCCAAAGGGGGTGAAAAGGGGGTTCAAAGTTTGTATGGGGAAAGAAGATTAGTTCGACTATTTTATTCGAAACTTCACAGAAGTACTCCTAATGATAAATGAGTAAACACGTGTTTCAGGTTTTTTAAGAATTCAACCCCTAAAAGGGGGGAAAGGGGTTACAAAGTCTGAAAATCAACATGTGTGTTGTTTCTATGGTTTATCGGGTCGCTGGTTATGAAAACAACAACGGTTTTAAAATCCGATGTGGCATACGTAAAATACCATCTCCCTGGATGGGGTGCGATGGGGTTGAAATGTCTAAATATCAATACGGGTGTCGTTTTTAAGGTTTTGCCCAAACCATTGGACTTAGAAACTTTATACAATGTAGGCATCCACTAAGGAAGGATTTTTGGGAATTCCTACGGGAACGGGAAAAAACGGGATTTATATATTCGATTCCGAGTGACCCTGTCTCAGTTACTATAATAACTAGACTCTTCAAATTTGATACACAAGTAGGTATTACATTAGTTTAATTTCAGATTTTTTCAAAATTCCCACGGAATAAGGAAAAAAAGGGATTTATATATTCAGTTCCACGGAATCCTATGAACTATAATTACTAGACTCTTCAAATTTGGCATAGAAGTAGTTAATTATTAAAGTAAAAAATTTTTTAAGGATTTTCGGAAATTCCCACGGGATAAGGATTAAACGGGATTTTTCGTTTTACTGGTCGTAGAAAGCTGAAATTCGACATGTAGGTTGCTTGGGAAGTGTAGAGGAGCATTGAGAGAGGACTTTCCGAAATTCCCATGGGATGGGAACGAGAAAAAACGGGATATATTTAGTTCAACGGAATCCTATGAACGATAATTACTAGACTCTTCAAATTTGGCATCGAAGTAGATAATTATAGTAGTAAAAACTGTTTTAAGGATTTTCGGAAATTCTCACGGGATAAGGAAAAAACGGGATTTTTCGTTTTACTGGTCGTAGAAAGCTGAAATTCGGCATGTAGGTTGCTTGGGGAGTGTAGAGGAGCATTGAGAGAGGACTTTCTGAAATTCCCACGGGAACGGGAAAAAACGGGATTTTTCGTTTTACTGGTCGTACAAAGCTGAAATTTGGCAAGTGGGTTCCTTGGGGAGTGTAGGGGAGCATTAATAAAGTATTTTCCGAAATTCTTACGGGAACGAGAAAAAAACGGGATTTTGCCTTTTACTGGTTGTAGAAAGGTAAAATTTCAAAATTCAAAAGTTTATACCTACTGTAAGTAGGCCACAAAGGGCTATTTAACCGACTTCAAAAAAAGGAGGAGGTGTATGCATTCCACATGTATTTTTTTTATGTTCACCGATTTTTGGTCAATTGTGGACCGATTTTAAAAATTATTTTTTTATTCTAAAGAATATAATATACTCCTGAGATGGTTCCATTGTCATCTAATCAGGATCTGATGTCAGGATCTCAGGGAAATCGAGGGCAACCTTCAAATTTTGTAGGCACACATTACGTTTTTCATATATTTTCTCAAGCTATTTAAGTGTTTGCGTCTG